>CM060109.1:22824660-23494146 GCA_030522415.1 Channallabes apus
ACCAGCACCTTCGCAGCCAACGACCAAAGCCAGCAACGAGATCGGCACCGACACGGAACTTCGAGCAGCCCCGCAGACCTCCTCCCATAGCGAATGAAACGAGCCGGCCTGAGCCTATGGATGCGAGTACTTCCCGCCTCTCCTCCGCCGAGAGGAGAAGACATGTAGCATCGGGGTTATGCTTGTACTGCGGGGGGAAAGGCCACCGAGTCAGAGACTGCCAGTTACTAAAAGTAACACCACACACACTACCTCGCACCCACCACCCATTTTGTTTGAAGGCACAGGTGGCATACAATAATTGTGTTTCATCTGTTTTTCCTTCCGGGGCGGCTGGTAATTTCATCTCCTCTTCTCTAATTTCCTCGTTGCAAGCTCCCGTGTCGAAGCTTCCATATCCGATATCAATAAAGGCTCTAGATGGTCATGATTTGGAACATTCGCCTGTTAAGTTAATTACCGTAAATTGACATTTTCCATCGTCTCAGTTTTTAAATCTATTTAGAGCTTAAGCCATAATAAAGTCATAACAATATGTTGTAGCGAAGAAATACTACAATTATGATAATTTCCACATCCAAGTACTGTGTCCATGTCATGATCGCTCACGTGTGTGTGAAAAGCGGACCCAGACGCAGGAGAACGTTAAACTCTTCTTTTATTAATCTGTTTTAGGCTTCTTTGTGAAACACCAAAAAATAAAGTCTTTTATTTTCTCCTTCTGGAGAAATCACTCGGAAAGTCACAAAAACTCAAAACAACACAAAATAACAAAATCCCATGCGGGATACACACATCAGTCTTCCCGGCTAGGATACAGCAGGCCAGTTCCACATATCCTGAAAATATTCCAGATGCACCTCCATGGTGCTCGAACAGATGAGCCTCCAGCGAGGTGTGCTTGTTACCTTGAACTTGAACAGAATTACTGAAGTTGACACAGTCTTTCGCGTTTCCTTCGGCACTGCTGTTTTACTGCTGAGGGGGAGAGACGAGAGCTTAGGGAGACACACACACAGCGACACACACAAACACAACGGTGAACGGACGGGGAGCTACGGGCTCGGCTGGCTTAAATAGAGACACACGGATGAGACACAGGTGTACGTGATCTTGTGATTGGGGTGACATACCAACATCGACACACTAGGTGGGGACAAAGCGTCAGCTCAGTAGTCCGGAGACCCAGATCTTATTTCCCCGGACCGTGGTGGTACCGATGTTACAGTCCAGCAAACATGAAAAACTATAAATATAAAAAAAATATGAGTTAGAAAACATTGGTTTTATTTTGTTTAGACAGACTCTCTGTTTTTATCTGTTTAGTGTTATTATGAAAGAAAACAGCACAAACAACAGCACTAGGGCTTTTTAAAAAAATTTTATTTCGACAATACTTACAGTACAGTTGTTAGAGTTTAAGACATCAAGATTTAAATATAGAAATAACTAAAACAAATAGAGCAAACTTCCAGAATAGATAATAAATAATAAATCAATAAAAAGGATGTATGCAGTAGAATCGGGGCCTCTCATTTCATTATTCGCTCGCACTTCGTCTGGCACTGAACCAAAATATATTGTCTTACATTTGTGAATAAAATATCAGTTTTTTTCAGAGATTTATTTGTGCAAAATAATATTTATGCAATATAATTACAGGCTCTGGATTCGTTTTTCGTTTGCAGTATAAAACCAAAATACATCTTACGATTTTTGAGAGGTTTGTTGTAAAAAAATAAATAAATCTTTTTTTTTCAGATATTTGTCTGTACAAAATAATATTTATGCAATATAATTACAGGCTCTGGATTCGTTTTTCGATGGCAGTATGAACCAAAATACATCTTACGATTTTTGAGAGATTTGTTGTAAAAAAAATAATTCTGTTTTTTTTAGATATTTGTCTGTACAAAATAATATTTATGCAATATAATCACAGGCTCTTGATTCGTTATTCGTTTGCAATACAAACCAAAATACATTACCCATATAATATAGACCAAAATATAGACCAAAATATTTAATTTGTTGTATTAAATATTTATGCCGTCTCATCAAGGATCCAGAGATTTCGTTGTACTAAATAATATTTTTGCTGTATAACCATCTTAATTCGTTAACCGTAGATTTTTTCTGTGATTCAGTTGTACTGAATGATGTTTATGCAGTATAATCAAGCTCTCTTATTTCGTTATTTGTTCGCATTTGGCTTGCACTTGCTGCATTGCACGCTACTGAGCATCCAAGCGTGGCAACGCATGCTTGGTTTAAGTTGGACATTGACGCACATACTGTAAATGAATGTGAATCGTATGGCATTATATTCCTGCCACAATTCTCACAGCTGTACAGTATGTATTGAAATAATAACAATAGTGTTTTTCTTTACTAAATATAAATATAATTGCGCAACTGTTAAGAATTAGCCCGTACTTGATAATCTATTGTTCGTTCTATCAGGGTTTAATTGCCCTAATATCAATACCAATCGAGCACGCGCTGAAGGAGTTCGTCAGACGTGAGGCTAAGCCACGGAACAAAGATGAGCTTCTTTAGGCCATTGTGACTTTCTGGAAGGATCACTTGACCAAAACTGCGTGCAGTAAATATACTGATCATCTGCAGAAGGTTTTGCCGGCGGTGGTACAGTGCAGCGGGGGTGCTACTGGGTTGTAAAATTGTAGTTTGTTAAAATGGTTTCATTATTTATTAAAGAAAATCATGCATACCAGCCTATTGCATTTCATTCTTATACTAACACAAAAACACAAGCGCTGCTGTATAACATCTATAACGCGAATTTTATGGTCATTTGGTCATTTATGGTGTTCATTTAATTTTTTTTATTTTTGTCTTTGATGTTAACTACACAAAGCAGTGTCTTCCCACCTGCATCTCCAGCATACTGTATATCAGATTGATGGACATGAGTCCGCATCTGTTACATTTTTGGTGACAACAGTTTTTTCAGCGCGCACAACTTCTCGCAGGCGCAGAGGCAGAGAGTACGCCATTTTAACGGGGGTGGGGATAAGAAAACAGCAGGGAAACTGAGTGGCCATTTTAATAATTCATTGATACGTTGATGTCTTTGGTTTCGGCTGTGAGTGGATGCGCTGTAGTAATCCACGTTTTATACAAATTACATAAGCTGATTTTCCCCCCATTAGTTTATATAAAAGCAGACATTTTGCTTTCTGTATCTGTATTTCGGTCATGATATACTAACATATTTTTGCTGTGTAGTGGACCGCGCGCAACCTCTCAGGGGCGAGCCTCCACACAGCAGACCAAATCGTCATTAGCGCATCCCTCCCCCAAACAGCGCAGCAAGGAGCATTTACTTACATCTAAACTGCGTCGTTTACATAAATCACTGATCACATTTAAACAATTTATTCATACAGATGTACGTGTTTTACAGGTTTTTTTACTGAATTTACTCCGATAAAGAGCCATATAAGTGTCCTCTAGGGGTTAACCCTTACGGTATCCCCCCTCAAAAAAAATGCTCCTCCGGAGCATCACCGGAGGACCTGGACACCCACCCCAATGTTCTACCTTCCTCCTCCAGACCTGCAGGCCGGGTGACGGAGCTGGAGACGTGCTCGGCGGAGCTGACTCGGAGCTTGACGGCAGCGGCGGAGCTGACTCAGAGCTCGACGGCGGCGGCGGTGGAGCTGACTCGGAGCTCGGCGGTGGAGCTGACTCGGAGCTCGACGGCGGCACGTCGTCCTCGAAGCCTGGAGGCGGCGGTAGAACGATGTTCTCCAGGCTCCTTGATGTCTGCAGCGCGGAAGTGATGTTTAGCAGCTGCAGAGCTGACTCGGAGCTTGGAGACGGCGGCGCCGGCATGATGTCCTCGACGCTGGGTGGCGGAGGGAGAAACGCGTCTGCCACGTGGCCCAGCCACTGCTGGTATTTCTCCGCGACGAGCGGAGGCGGCGGAGGAAACGAGTCTTCTCCCGTGCAGAAGAGCGGCGGCTGTGGGGGAAACGCATCTTGCTCTGTGTCGAAGGGTGGCAGCGGAGGCGGAACAAACGCCTCTTCCTCGCTGTCCTGCGAAGGCACCGGAAGCGTTGTCTCCTCCTTGTCGCTAAGCGCTGGCAAGGGAAGAGGAAGCTCAGAGCCAGCTTCTCGGCTCTCCCAGAACTGGAGGATCAGGCGTTGGAGCTCTTCTACCTGCTCCCGCAGGTCTCGTACTCGCTCCTGATTCTGTTCAGAATCCCACCTGATGAGTTCACTTTCCTCTCTCCACTGCTGCTCCACCTGGGGTTTTACTTCCCCCGCGTCACTGCCGTACTTGTCCTTCCTGGCCCTTCTCTTCCGGCCGGTGCGGGGAACCTTGTTACCCCTGGTCGCATCGCCCCTGAATGGCGTCCGCCGAATGGCGAGTCTGCAGCCCTCCCAACTCTGCCGTGCTTCTCTCTCTCTCTGCTCCTCGCTGCTCTCCAGCAAGTCCTCCTGCTCTTCGAGCAAGCCGAACTCCCAGCTCCGATACATTTCCTCCTCGCTGACCTCCAGCCAGTCCGCCAGCTCGGGCGAGATCGTGTTCGCGCCCCCCCAAAATAGTCTAGGGGGAAATCCTCCGCCATGCCACTTGGACGGTCAATCTTTCTGTCACGTTTGCGCCAGGTGTGTGTGCGTGGCATGAATGCAGAGGATGCGAGCTGGCGGTTCAAATAAACGTTCTTTTATTTGCTTTAACAAAGAACATAAAGTAAACCCAACACAAACTTCACACCAACTAAAGATCGACGCCTGACTGAAGTTCAGTCAGGCTATTTATAACATACGAAACATAATTAAACATAATTACCTTCCCTCGGTTCAGGTGAGCTTCTACGTCACCTGACCGAGGTGCAAACTGGGAACTGAAGTATAAACAAAACAAACTACAACTCAAACAAAACTGGGCTCTTGGTGCCCTCTAGGGGTTAACCCTTACAATAAGAACTGTGGCAGCGGGCACACCTAAAAATAAATGCGGGATTATTTTTTATAGTCTAAATAAAAATGCTTTTATAAATGTGGGCTACTGTTATCTACTTCAAATATTTGTTAAAACAGCCATGTAACTCACTCTGACCATTTTAATAATTCATTGATAAATTAGTGATTCCTTTGGTTTCGGCTGTGCTGATGGTGATCATGTCATCTCGTCATCTCTGCAGCAGGGAGCGCGCCTATAATTCACTTTTCATACGAATTACATAATATAATAATTTTTTTTCATTATTTTATATAAAAGCAGATATTTCGCTTTCTATATGTGAGGCGAGTATACATGGAGTATCGGTTCATTTTCTGACGCGCTCAAGTTCACCGAAAACAATACAGAACCCTGTTTAATGTAAGTTATTTCAGTTAATAAATCTACTACAAATTTAAAGAACACAAAATATAAGATGACACAAGACCCTACACGTGTAGCTTTTCTAATTACGGGGTTGTTGTTCTTGCAGTGTTACTGTGTGTGCTTTGCAATGTCAGACGCATTCAAATGCAAATAATACACCTCCCAAGTGTGAATAGCTGTTCTCACCTATACACTCTGAGAAACTAAAATCACCACTGTTCATGGTTTCAGCAAACTGGGGAGGATCTTGGATCTTGCTTCAGGCCTCTTCTTAAATTTGTGTAAATTTAAAATCTTCTGAATTCTAAAATTGACATTGTTACAGTTTGTAATCCCTGGAATGAGATTTTTCTTACCATAACATGTAGTGTTATTAATCACTCTAAACTGTTTTTAATTACTCTACAATGTTTGTTTATTTATAAATAAAATCTAAAATTAAAACCAAACAAAATTATTCCATGTGTATTTACCCTTTGTAAAATAGCATTAAAAATGATGGGTTGTGTATCGAGCGATTAAAAACAATACAAGGCACGTTATGATGAGGAAACTTTCTATCTCTTCCATTCCAGTGATTAAAAAACAGTAAAAATGTCAATTTTGGAATCCACAGACGCTCAAACAGCAAAAGAACATGATAATAATAATCAAAATAATAATATTATTATTTTTGCTGTTTATGTCCACCATTTAACAATGATTTAATTATCAATAATTAAAGCTGCTCACATCGCGCGCTTTCACTTTAAAAAATGCAGTGTTTAATCAGCAAGTATATGTCTCCTCTCTTGATGATTGATAAATATTCTGACTGAAACAAATCTGCTCGTGTCGGCTTATATGGGGAGCATTTTTGATCAAAGAGGAGAGTAGAAGGGGAAAACTGAAAGTGTGTACAAACAACAGCACAATGCATGTGTGTGAATGGCTGAAATGTGGTTGTGAATAAACCTTTTGGTGAATGTAAAATGTTTGCGTGATCCCGCGGCGATATGAGCGATTAGATTTGGGGGTCGAGATGGAACCGACCAAGGTCACGGCGGTGCAACAATGGCTGGAACCGATGTCAGTTAAGGCACTGCAGAGATTCCTGGGGTTTGCCAATTTTTATAGGCGGTTCAAATTCAAATTGTATTCGTCACATACACAGTCATACACAGTACGATATGCAGTGAAATGCTTACACGACCTTGTGACCTTAAAAAGAGAATTAAAACTTATAGTAAGGAATAAAGAAATACAATAGGAAAATTTTAACTTAACTAGAATAAAAATAGAAATAAAAATAAAAGTATACTGTACGTAAAATAGAAATAAAAATAGAAATATACTGTATAATAGAGATTTTCTTTTTTTTTTAATTGAAATTTGGTGGAGGATGTATGGTGTGCAAGTAATTTGCATAGAAACATGTCTTAAGGTGCCTTATTAAAGTGACTTTGTGCAAAGGTCCAGAATGTAAACATAAGGGTCCAGAATGTAAACATAAACGAGTTCCAATGTAAGTATAGATGTGCATGAAAGTGTCCATAGTGTCCATTGACGTTAACAGGTTGTATTAGTTCTGTGTTTGTGGTGTGAATGTGGTATGGTTGAGAGACCTTATCGCCTGCGGGAAGAAGCTCCTCAGTCTCTCTGTGTTGGCCTTCAGGGAGCAGAAGCTCTTTCCTGACCGCAACAGAGAGAACAGTCCATTGTTGGGATGGCTGAGGTCCTTCACGATCTTCCTGGCCTTGGTCCAGCACCGCTTGGTGTAGATTGAGTGCAGGTCAGGGAGCTTGGTGTGGATGATGCGCTCAGCTGAACGCACAACCCTGTGTAGAGCTCGTCTGTCCTGCATGGTGCTGTTTCCAAACCAGGTCATGATGTTTCCCGTCAGGATGCTCTCTATGGTGCAGGAGTAGAAATTCCTGAGCACCTTGGAGGGCAGTCTGAAGTCTCTCAAACATCTGAGTGGTACAGACGCTGCCGGGCCTTTTTCACCACGGTGTTGATGTGACAGGACCATGACAGGTCCTGCGTGATGTGAACACCGAGGTATCTGAAGCTGTCCACTCTCTCCACTGGGCTCCTGTTGATGACGGGGGTCTGGTAGTTCCTCTCCTGCTTTGTACTAAAGTCCACTATCAGCTCCTTTGTCTTACTGACGTTCAGGAGGAGATTGTTCCTCTGGCACCAGTTCTCCAGATTTCCAATCTCCTCCAGGTAGGCCGACTCATCGTTGTTCGTGATCAGGCCCACCACGACAGTGTCGTCAGCAAACTTGATGACGGCGGTGGAGTTGGTAGTGGCCACGCAGTCGTAGGTGTATGAAGAGTACAGCAGGGGGCTCAGAACACAACCCTGGGGGGCTCCAGTGCTGTGAGGGAGGCTGAGACATGACCGCCCATCTTTACTGCCTGTGGTCTGCCAGTTAGGAAGTTGGAGATCCACTGACACATGGGTGAGCTGAGTCCCAGGTGCTCCAGCCTGGTGGTGAGTGTGGAGGGAATTATGGTATTAAATGCAGAGCTGCAGTCCATGAAGAGCATTTTCACATAATTTCCCCTCTTAGTGTCTAGGGGGGTGAGAGATGTGTGGAGGAGATTTGAGATTGCATCGTCTGTGGAACAGTTCGGACGATAAGCGAACTGTAGTGGGTCCAGTGTGTCGGGTAGTGAAGAAATGAAGTCTCTGACCAGGCGTTCAAAGCACTTCACCACTACTGAGGTAAGGGCTACAGGGCGATAGTCATTGAGGGAAGCAGGATGTGGTTTCTTTGGAACAGGAACAATGATGGACTCTTTGAAGCATGTGGGGATCACCGACTGAGATAAAGAGATGTTGAATATCTCAGTGAACACAGGTGCTAGCTGGTCTGCGCAGGCTCTGAGGATACGGCCTAAGATGCGGTCTGGTCCTGCTGTTTTCCTGGTGTTCACTCTCTTGAAGGCTCTCCTCACATCGTGCTTGGAGATGATGAGCGCGTTTCCGGTACTGGCAGTGTCTTCCTGTCTGCAGCCGTTAGCGCCATTAGCATTAGCGCTGTTAGCATTAGCATCGCTAGCGTCTTTAGCTGCAGCATCGAAGCGAGCATAGAAGGTGTTCAGCTCGTCTGCCAGAGTTGCGTCTGCGTTCATCATACCGGATGTTGGTGCTTTATAGTCCGTAATTGTCCTTAATCCCTGCCACAGGCTCCTAGAGTCACTCTGTTGAAGCTGTGACTCTAGTTTTCTCCCGTAGCGCTACTTTGCCTCTTTCACCGCCTTCCGGACGTTGTATGACGCAGCCTTGTATGGTTGCATGTCCCCCGACGCAAGTCCCGTGTTGTAGGCAGCGGTGCGAGATCTCAGAGCGTCGCGGATGGTTTTATCCACCCACGGCTTCTGGTTGGGAAACGTTCTGATAGTCTTTTTCTCCACCGTATCGTCTACTAGCTTCCCAATAAATCCCACAACCGCTTCTGTAAACACGCTGACGTCATCATCGGAGCTGTTTCTGAACATGTCCCAGTCTGCGTCATCGAGTGCGTCCTGTAACGCGGCCACCGATTGGTCCGTCCAGCACGCGACCTCCCTCTGAACCGGAACTTCCTGTTTCAGCCTTTGTTTATATTTTGGCATGAGGAAGATGGCGGCGTGGTCGGATTTACCAAACGCTGGATGAGATTGCGCCTTGTAACCGTCTTTGACTGTAGGATAACAATGGTCCAGTGTCCTTTCGCCCCTGGTGGGGCAGGTGATGTGCTGATAAAAGTTCGGCGCTGCGCGTTTGAGGTTGGTACTATTAAAGTCCCCCGTCACAATAAGCGCTGCGTCCCGGTGTTGTGTCTGGTGCTGTGTGAGCGCCTCATGCAGCTCGCATAAGGCCGTGTCTGTGTCCGCTTGTGGTGGGATATAAACAGCGCTGATTATGACCGATGTGAACTCCCGGGGTAGATAAAAAGGACGACACATGATGGACAGTAGTTCCAGGTTTGGTGTGCAGGAGCGTGTAAGAGGAACAACGCTCGCGCTGTTGCACCAGCTGTTGTTCACCATTAAGCACACGGCGCCTCCCCTTGACTTCCCCGAGTCCCGCGTCCTGTCCATGCGGTGAACCGAGAAGAACTCGGCTGGTTGTATGGCGTGGTCCGGCACCACTGGGTTCAGCCATGTCTCGGTGAAGCAGAGGAGGTTGCAGTCCCGAATGTCCTGGCCCTGAGGTCATCGAGTTTGTTTTCCAGTGACTGGACGTTGGCGAGCAGGATGCTAGGCAGAGGTGTGCGGTGTGCACGGGTTCTCAGCCGGTTCCTCACGCCAGCTCGTTTCCCTCGAGACCGTCGCTTCACGTCGCGTCCATTGTCCTCCCTCAGGATCTCACTCGGCCAGCTCGGATCCGGAGTTAAAAACGTTGAATTGTGAGTACATTGTATACCAATAGAAACAAGAGTGTCTCTATCATACAGATGTCGCCATTAAAAACCCGCGTGTTTTCCCGCGGGATGCCGCAATTTAGCGCGCGGCTTGCCGCGACTTGCCGGAGGCAACATTCGGGAATTTAAAATAAATGTGTTGTGCTTCACTGAATATCCACCAGATGGCGCATAGAAGGACTTTATCTAAAAGCCGGTGGTCCGGGAAAGTCAGTTTCCCTATGTTTCCCCGGTGGCGCGCAGATTCAAATCATGACGTCACTCGCTACCTAACGCTGAGAAGGCGAACGAGGATTTTAACAGTTTTTCTCTCGTTTTAAAGTGTTTTTATGAACTTTTTGAATTAAACAAATAACCTATGCATAATAATCGAGTGTCTTTTCGCTTTTTTTTTGTATATTTGAAGATAATTCATACGTTTTAAGCCGCTGCAAAAGGCTGGTTTGCTGGGCGAGTACTGACATCACGACTACTTTTATTACACCTACATTTGTTTATTTGTATATGTATGTTATTAATATTAATTTTTTAGAGATTGTGTGTGCGTGCACGGAGAGTTTGTGTTGATAAGTGTATGTGGATAAGTTGATAAGTGTATCAGAAAGCATTAAAATGTTCATTTGAATTAAAATGACACACACACGTCTGTATATACAGTATATCAATTACATATATATCAATTTCATTAGTTCGTTCATTCTATTTGAAGCTTCGGATGTTTTTTTTATTTTTTTTGGTTTGGTTAGATTAGTTCTGAACTCGCTTCCGTGAAACTATTGCTAAAACAATGTACTGAGCCCTCCTGAGGATATAAAGCTTTATTATTGTATTTGAATAAATAATCAGATCTACAGCAGATAATAAACTATGGTGTGTCATAACCGAAGCAAACACCACGATTATGCCTCGTTTCGTTCGACGGGAACGTGGTTCACTTGGCCGCGGTGTATTATAAACCTGTGGAATGTTTCACTGTTTATGTTCACATAAGAGGAATAAAAGCGAGTGAAATGTGGAAATGATGTGTGGCAACTCAATGAGGACTAAAGCAAAGATTTCGGTAACTCCACTGAGTGTAACATCTGCATAGTGACACTGAACATCTTCACTTTTCCGTTTACCTCTGAAAAAAAGCTGTATTTTGTTTGTTTATATTTAGAGTTTTTATAACAGTAGAACAAGTACCCGCGCGCATGCACACACATAGACACACACACACACACACACACACACACACACACACACAGACACACACACTCCCCTGAGCCCTCGGGAAACATCCAATCACCGTCGGTATACAAATGAGTCAAGACGTAGCCTAACGTGGTGTCGTGTCGGATTTCAGTGGTCACGGAGTGGGGAAGACTTTGAAGAAGCTGCAGTGACAGTAAACAGCTGAACAACTTCACTTTTCCGTTTACCTCTGAGGAAAAAAAGCTGTATTTTGTTTGTTTATATTTAGAATTTTTATAGTAGTATAAGAGAAAGTTACAGTTTGTGGTCTGTATTGTAGTTCGCACCCTTGTAGAGAATAAATAAATGAATAACACCTTCATATCCCCTCTCAAGAGTGTCATAGTCCATTGTTAATTAGTTTCAGCCAGATCATTAAAACTATCACTACATAAGTACCCTAACACCATTGATCATGAGTCTCAGCTGAACCTAATTCTATACTTGTAACAGAAAATGTAGATGCAGATTCCAAATGTGTATTTATATAATAGATAGATAGATAGATAGATATGTGTGTGTGTGTGTGTGTGTGTGTAGGCTCTATGCAGGGGCAAGAGAGGGCAGCGCACCCTTAAATGTCTGCACATGTTAATATATTCCTAAAATGTATATATTACAAGTTGATAAACTGATCTGCGGTAGCGGAAAAATCCGCTGAAAATAGGACAGGCTGCAGCGCACGCGCACACACACACATACACACGCGCGCACACACACACACACACACACACACACACACACACACACACACAGACACACCTCCCTTGAGCCCTGCGTCTGTCGGATTTCAGCGGTCATGGAAAGACTTTGAAGCAGTTTATATATGAATCTAAGCTTGAACTTATCAGCATTGTAAATATATAATACTTTTCAAATAAAATCGCCATTACTTTGACCCTGAAGTTTAGTTTAGCACACACAAAAAACAGAAAAGTCATTTCTGGTAAATCAACGGAATGTGTAGTTTATTTACAGTAATTCATTAAAAAATGAATATACATTGTACAGTACACGGTAAACACGGGAAAGATTACAAAATGAAAAAACAAACAGTGTCTACTTTATAAACAGCTTAGTATGTGCGTCGAGATGCTGAAATCCCTTGCATGTTTTTGCTTCCAAGTGGAGAGATATTTGACAGATAGCCTAGAACAAAAGATCTATAGGTGTGATCACAACCCCCTCCGACGGACCGTGCCATCAATCACTGACCACCTCAGAAGTTCCCTCCAATGTATGGCTGCAATACTTGTTTTGCAAGTATTTTTAACACCATTCAAAGGGGCAGTTATCGGCTATGACACGTTGAAGGAGAACTTAATAGTTCTCAAAAATAGTGTAAATGTCTGCAACAATCACTAACCATTAAAATGTATTTTTTTTTTGTAATTAAACACGAAAATATTAATTATATTTCCATATATACACACACACACACACACACACACACACACACACACACACACACACACACAAGGGCGTAGGTTTGCTACCTATGACTCCAACTAATACCCCATCCCCCAATCTCCTTTTCCACCCACGAACCCCCAACCCCCTGCCCCATCCACCTACCAACCTCCCACCCCAACTATGTCCACTGAATACATGTTTTTCTTAATATGGTGCGAAATCACTTTACATTAATACTAGCAATGGTTCGATTTATATTAATCCACTCGAAATGCAATTCATTAAGTTAAATTAAGGAATAGTGTAAAGTTAAAGGAATGTTTCATAACTGACAAAAAGATAGTCTTTAATAAAATACAAACTATTCTTTATTGAGCCCTAGTGCAAATGAAACATCTCAATCATCTGTATATATATAAAAGTAGATTACATCTAAACATGAACTACTAGGTAGAGTACCACACAACAGCTCAATGCCTATTGCTCCTATATGAAGGAGACAAAAACATGCCTTCGCCTCTCGTTAAGAAAAAATAAACTGCTGGCATATTTGTTTGACATCAATATTGTCCAGGCTGTTCTAAACCCTAAAGATGATATTTTGTAGAATGCTGAAAACCTGTAATCATTGATTTACATAGTATTTGTTTTTCCTGCTACGGAAGTCAATGTTTTCAGCTTTTTTCCCCAATATCTTATTTTGTATTCAACAAAATAAAGAAAATCATTAAAGTTTGGAACCACTTAAGGAGTAAATAGTGAGTAAAGTTTTTTTGGGGGTGAACAATGGCTTTGACCCTAACTCTTCCCCTCTGACTGCACTAGGACCGGACAGCATTGCCACCTGATGAAATAGCGTGACAAAAAAGTGAAATGTCAGTTCAAAACTTTTGCCAAAAACACTAATGAATCACTTACATCCTCAGCCTATCACTCCTCATAATGCTAAATATTAGTATAATCAACATGTATAATACATGCACACATATTATATGTTATATACTGTATAATCAACATTCAGATTGACCTCCTGTGACCTCGCCTCTTCACCTGAACTACAACATGGCTGATCTGCTTCTGTCCCCTAATTGAAAAACATTGAGGGATTCCTTATGAGCATGGACAGAGAATGCCTCAGCCTATTATTGGTAACAATGTTAAATCTCAGGACAACTACAGTGGCTTGCAAAAGTATTCGCCCCCCGTGAACTTTTCCACATTTTGTCACATTACAGCCACAAACATGAATCAATTTTATTGGAATTCCACGTGAAAGACCAATACAAAGTGGTGTACACGTGAGAAGTGGAACGAAAATCATACATGATTTCAAACATTTTTTTTTTTTACAAATAAATAACTGAAAAGTGGGGTGTGTGTAATTATTCAGCCCCCTTTGGTCTGAGTGCAGTCAGTTGGCCATAGACATTGCCTGATGAGTGCTAATGACTAGAGAGCACCTGTGTGTAATCTACACTCTCTCCATCGCTGTCTGATATACAGCAGAGGTGTTTAGGTTCTGTTACCTGACAAAACAGGATAAACACATGCCATTTAAACAGCAATCATTTTATTTCACTTTTTCTTAGTGTGCAAACCTCGAATCAAATCATTAATGTTCGCCAAGTAAGTGAATGCATTTTAAAAACTATTTTTCTGAAGTGGATTGTCTATTGGTGTCAACAAAATTCTAGCCATATGGCAATATTAGTATATTAGTTTATCAATTTCTTTCACAATACTGATTTCTGACAAACAGTCACTAGATTAGGAGACTGACAGGGATCATATTTATACTTTTACATTTAGCTGTTTAATCTGCTGTTAGTTTTATGTCCGTATTCACAGACTATATCCTGGCCTGCTGTACTGAATGTGAGTCCACTGCATTTGGCGCTGCTTGTGTCTGAACGCAGCCAATCGTCTATCACATGATGGCAGGGAAAGGCACAGCCAATCAAAATGTTCATATGTGTTTTGGGGGCGGGAGGACTCAAGGAGAGAACGTGATTTATCCCTTTCTGCGTGTCTAGGTTAATGTTGACAGAACGATTAAAAAAAAAAGTGGATTAAATTATTGGTGGGGACATTTCAATGGTCGGAGGATATTGGTGGGGACACATCCCCTCCGTCCACCCTAAATCTACGCCCCTGTATATATATAATTTCAAACTATTTATTCATTTGTCTTTTATTTACTTACTTACTAGCAAATGCTTTTTTAGGGCTCTAAAAACTACGGCAGTATGAGTGACAATGGAATAGGACGTGTGAGTTGCACCGGTCACACACACACACACACACACACACACACACACACACACACACACACACACACAATAAATATATATATACAGTGGTGTGAAAAACTATTTGCCCCCCTCCTGATTTCTTATTCTTTTGCATGTTTGTCACACAAAATGTTTCTGATCATCAAACACATTTAACTATTAGTCAAAGTTAACACATGTAAACACAAAATGCAGTTTTTAAATGAGGGGTTTTATTATTTAGGGAGAAAAAAAATCCAAACCTACATGGCCCTGTGTGAAAAAGTAATTGCCCCCTGAACCTAATAACTGGTTGGGCCACCCTTAGCTGCAATAACTGCAATCAAGCGTTTGCGATAACTTGCAACGAGTCTTTTACAGTGCTCTGGAGGAATTTTGGCCCACTCATCTTTGCAGAATTGTTGTAATTCAGCTTTATTTGACGGTTTTCTAGCATGAACCGCCTTTTTAAGGTCAAGCCACAACATCTCAATAGGATTCAGGTCAGGACTTTGACTAGGCCACTCCAAAGTCTCCTTTTTGTTTTTCTTCAGCCATTCAGAGGTGGATTTGCTGGTGTGTTTTGGGTCATTGTCCTGCTGCAGCACCCAAGATCGCTTCAGCTTGAGTTGACGAACAGATGGCCGGACATTCTCCTTCAGGATTTTTTGGTAGACAGTAGAATTCATGGTTCCATCTATCACAGCAAGTCTTCCAGGTCCTGAAGCAGCAAAACGACCCCAGACCATCACACTACCACCACCATATTTTACTGTTGGTATGATGTTCTTTTTCTGAAATGCTGTGTTACTTTTACGCCAGATGTAACGGGACACGCACCTTCCAAAAAGTTCAACTTTTGTCTCGTCGATCCACAAGGTATTTTCCCTAAAGTCTTGGCAATCATTGAGAAGTTTTTTAGCAAAATTGAGACGAGCCTTAATGTTCTTTTTGCTTAAAAGTGGTTTGCGCCTTGGAAATCTGCCATGCAGGCCGTTTTTGCCCAGTCTCTTTCTTATGGTGGAGTCGTGAACACTGACCTTAATTGAGGCAAGTGAGGCCTGCAGTTCTTTAGATGTTGTCCTGGGGTCTTTTGTGGCCTCTCGGATGAGTCGTCTCTGCGCTCTTGGGTAATTTTGGTCGGCCGGCCACTCCTGGGAAGGTTCACCACTGTTCCATGTTTTTGCCATTTGTGGATAATGGCTCTCACTATGGTTCGCTGGAGTCCCAAAGCTTTAGAAATGGCTTTATAACCTTTACCAGACTGATAGATCTCAATTACTTTTGTTCTCATTTGTTCCTGAATTTCTTTGGATCTTGGCATGATGTCCAGCTTTTGAGGTGCTTTTGGTCTACTTCTCTGTGTCAGGTAGCTCCTATTTAAGTGATTTCTTGATTGAAACAGGTGTGGCAGTAATCAGGCCTGGGGGTGACTACAGAAATTTAACTCAGGTGTGATAAACCACAGTTAAGTTATTTTTTAACAAGGGGGGCAATCACTTTTTCACACAGGGCCATGTAGATTTGTAGCTTTTTTTCTCCCTTAATAACGTAAACCTTCATTTAAAAACTGCATTTTGTGTTCAATTATGTTATCTTTGACTAATAGTTAACGGTTTTTGATGAGCAGAAACATTTAAGTGTGACAAACATGCAAAAGAATAAGAAATCAGGAAGGGGGCAAATAGTTTTTCACACCACTGTATATATATATATATATATATATATATATATATATATATATATATATATATATATATATATATATATATATAATTAAATTCTTAAAACATCGTGTTCACCCATGCACTGAAAAAAAGAACTTGTAAGATTTACTTGATAAAATCCTCATAACAATTTGGACACAGATTTTAAGTAAATTTTATTGCTCCAATATTAAGGCTGAATTCTACCCCTTCCCCCTACCCTTCCATTTGGCGCGTTCACGTGCAGGGGTAGTGGTGTCTCATTTCTCTTTTGGTTGGAGGTGTAGGGGGAGGGGGAAGGGCCAGATAGCCCTCCAAACGAAGATTTTTCAGGACCTCACTTCAAACGAAGGGCTAAGCGAAGTTTTCAACATGGCTGCTCACTCGAGCAAGCAGACCCATAAATGTTAAGTCATTTTTGCCATTAATAAAGATTTTTATGACAAGTTTTCATTATATGTATATTACCTTTAGTCTTGTGTTTGTGTTTATGGTGATGTTCTGTAAAGAAACGTTTGCAAAAAAAATCGCTAAAGTTTGCTAGCGGATAGCACATATTGCACAATATTACAAATATATATTTTTATGTCACATACAGTACACTTTACTGCATGCTACAAACAAATATGAAAGTTCAGTAGCACGGCATTTTGCCGAGCATTTGATAACGCATTGTTTGTTTTGCTTACGGCCATACACTATTGTTTTGCTTACACTAGTCTTACTTATTGCAACGTGACCACAGTTTTGTAATTTATATTCTGTATATGGACTGCTGAGGAAACCCGAAGACTCATCCGTGTTCGTGGTGAAAATGAGCAACTTTTTTTAAAAATCGCAATACGGCGCAAAAAAACCTTTGGGAGTGAGTAATCTCTCTTATTGGAATGTGTGATAAACATCGGCGCATGTCCTCTGACGTAACATTAGGAACCAGCGACAACGTATGATGACGTATAACAGTGTTGTCCCATTTCTTAGGGGAAATATTTATACCCTTCCCCTTTCCACTTCGTTTCAAGGGACAAGGGGAAGAAAATAGAATTGTGATTCAGCCTAAGTAAAACTCACCCGTAATTGTCAGGTAAAATTTACTTAATTAAATTAACAATAAAAGAAATCAAGTAAAAATTACATAATTATATTTAATGCACAAATTAGATTTATTTAAAATAATCAAGTAAAGTTGCAGGAACCTTAATTTTATGAAATTACTATCATTTTGTTTTGTGAGATTTTCCCTTAACTTGGTTTTATCAATTTATATTACTCCCTATAATAATGTAAACATTGCTAATTTATGTTTTGGAAAGAAACTTAAGTAATTATTTCATCTATATCTTTCATAAATCACACAACTAAAATATAATTAAACAGTTTATTCACCAACATTACCAAATATTTGTGACATTCACAGTCTAGATCCAAGTTGTCTTTTTAATAAAAGTGCATTCAGCTAAATTTTGCATCCATAGAAAAAAACTGCACGGCACCAGGGCCTGAAATACTTGTTTTAAACAAAATTGTGTAAAATAATAAATAAATAAAATACAGCATTCATTTAGAAATAAAATACAGCAGAAAATACATTAAACAAACTGTAGAATAAACGTTAAAACGTAATAGCCCTCGGAAGCAGTGAAGTTGCAACATTCAAATCAGCACTCTGGACTAGTGCACTTAAAAGTATGCCATTGAAACCATAACGCATTAAAACATTAAGCTGAACATGTAAACACAACATGTAAAGACTTGTAGTCAAGCCAAATCAAATGTTTTAAGATAACTTCATCTTTAAAGCTTGCACTTTTGGTGATAGCTTAATCCCATCAAGTTCTAGAAGAACTTTCTGAAAATAGCTCAAATGTGTAGCGCAGTGCTCGGAGCTATTGCCACATTCTTGCAAAATTTCCTCTCCTTCAAGGATTATGGATACACCAACCGGTTCTTCCCCTTCAACAGCACAGACGACAAGGATTTTAAGAAGGTGCATACTGGCATCACTTCGTCTGTCCCCCTGCATAAAATGTACAAGAAAATAAATAATTTATTTTGAGAAACAAAAAAAAAATCTGAATTGCTTCAGCCTGTGCTGACTTCATTTCACAGAGAAAAAATAATAATACAAATAATTGATAATAAAAAATGACCATCACTTCATATACTTCAGATTGTTAAACTTGGGTTAAATTGCTTTAGCAATAATCTTGCATCACTAAAACATTGTAAAACATGGCATGAGATGGCTACACTCCATAGATTACTCTGCACCTTTACAGTGTCAGGAAATCCTGTGATGAATGCTGAGTTTGTATTTAAAGGGTTAGTCCAAACATGAAAATTCGTTCAATAATTACTCAGATTTATATATTCATTTGCATTTTTATATGCTTCTGTCCAATACAACAAACACTATATTCAAGGTATTAATACATTGTATAATTAATAAGAAAACAATGCTTTACCAGGCAATCATCAAAGAGATCCTCTTCAGATTCACGTCTCATCTTTACGCTTTGTTTCTGTGAAAATATTTACATTGTATCATTACATAATCTTTTATTCGTACAACTACATTTAGGCATTTCTTCATCTTTTGTAAGTTTGCCTTTATCCAAAGCAAATTACAAAAGAGGAAGGCATCAAGCATGTCAAGCAGTGCTACTAACACAGTTTCTGACACTGTTAGAAAAATACAAGATGGATCAGCGAGGGATTAAGGAAAAAGTAAGAAGCAAGAATCATGTGTGGAAAGATTAAGCATGCAGGGTCACAGGATGACTCGACTTATTTTTATTGTCTGCAATGCGATTTAGACAAATTAGAACTGCGGTCAAGCCAGCCGCGGTTCAGAAAAACACGGTCAAGCCAGCCGCGATTGATTTTAGTATGCGCACATATTACAGTGATTACGGTAGTTTCAGGAACGACACAGAGACAACGCGCATTTAGACGCCCAGGACTGAGAGATAATACAACATGCTCGTCAATTTTTACTTGCTTATTTATTTGCATTTCTGCTTTAATATCCGTGTTATTTATTGGTGACTTTGACGGTTGTCTGTTACAATATTTTTCTTAAATATTCACCATTCAAATAATTGTTTTATGTAGATAAGTTACAGCAGAATTCGTAGAAAACAGACAAAATAATGTATTTAGTCTTTCTAAATACCAGAATTGATTTTTATTTAGTTTTACTGTTCAAAAGTAGCAGTTATTCTTCAATGAATGTTTTCTATAATGAGGATTAACGTCTGCTTTGGAAGAGAGGTCAAATAAACAAATGTTCACAATGGGGAAAAAAAGTTAAATAAAATGCCTTTATTTCACTTCAGAGACCTATGAAAAAATAAATTCTAGTAAGTATAAAACGCCATGGTCAGTTTTTATCCCATATAATGTACACACATTATATGATAAAAAAAAAAAAAAAAAGTAGAAAAAAACAATGATCAGTTCTTATTCAGGACGTCCCATACTATATACACACCACATATGAAACTATTTTACTGCAGGATTTTTCAGATATGGGGCATTCTCTCTGTGTTGTTCATGAAACTACCGTAATCACTGTAATATGCGCGCGCACTAAAATCAATCGCGGCTGGCTTGACCGTGTTTTTCTGAACCGCGGCTGGCTTTACCGCAGTAAATTAGAGCTGCTGTCAATACTGTATGAACATATGTACAGGTTCTTTACTCGTAACTCATTAATAAAGTTCGGCTTCAGAAAAAAAAACGTTTATTGCTAGTGCTCTTTTACCATTTAATGCTTTAACACACACGACTCAGTTTGTTCAGAAATGGCATCTAACTGGCGAGCCTTTGTCTGAACACGCCGTTTTCACTCGGGGTGGGGGTAAGAAACACACATCTCGGTGTATTAATCCGCGCGCTCGGTTCGTTATTATTTTATTTATTTACCACAGGACCCATGGGGGCTCCGTAGGTTCAGGTTTTTACACGAAAACGGTGTTTTGTGAATCTCCACACTATTAAAAACTGAAATTGCTAATTGTACGTCCTGAGATTAAGATGAACATTAATTGGGAGTCATGAAAGCGAGAATCACATCCAAAAAAGAAAGCTAAACTTACCTCAAACACGACAAACTCCAGCTGCAGCCACGCCGTGTTGTACTGTACCTCCGTGATGATCCACAACCGACTGATCCACAGCGCGGGCACAGCGTCTCCAAACACGCATGCGCAGTTTAATTTGCACACATTTTCGGCTTCAGTAGACACACAATACTTCAGACTGAAACACGACTGCCCCCTACAGGTAATGAAGGGCATGTTCACAGCTTCCCGCACGCAGCCGCGCAAAGCCGCGGCAAGTCACGGGATCCCTTTTCTCGAAACGCGGGTTTTTAATGGCGACATCTGTACCTAATGTACTCAATGGTGGTGATTTTGCCGATTTTAAAACAAAGAAAACTAACTTAAAAAACAAAAACAAAGAAAAGGTGGTCGGAGCAGTCGTGACGGCAGCCGACCTCACCGGCGCCATCTTGAATATCATTCGGGGCTTCAGTACTGTGGCTTCAGTACTGTGGCAGCGCCCCTCACATCACTGTTAATAGGGAAACCGAAATACCTTCGCAAGTTCCCAATGGAAGCGCGAGACGCGTTTCATCGCCTCAAAATTGCCTTTACCACCGCGCCTATATTAAAATTACCCGACCCAGAGAAGCCCTTTGTAGTTGAGGTCGATGCGTCAGAAGTAGGCATAGGGGCTATACTGTCACAACGCCACGGCCACCCCGAGAAGCTCCACCTCTGTGCTTTTTTCTCTAGGAAATTAACACCTCCCGAGAGAAATTATGATATCGGTAACAGAGAACTGCTAGCAGTAAAAGCGGCGTTAGAGGAGTGGAGACACTGGCTGGAGGGGGCGAAACATTCATTCACGGTGCTCACAGATCATCGTAATCTGAACAAGCAAAAAGACTCAACTCACGTCAAGCCCGATGTGCGCTTTTTTTCACGCGTTTCCGATTTATTATTACTTATTGCCCCGGTTTGAAAAATATAAAAGCGGACGCGCTATCCCGCTATTACCCGTCGCTGGAGCCCATTACAACTCCGGAGCCTATGCCATCGTCACTTGTTGTGGCACCGGTCACGTGGGACATCGAGTCGGAGATAGTTCAGTGGGCGCGGTCCAACCCCACGCCTAGGAACTGTCCTCCGGATCGAACCTACGTGCCGGAGCCACTGCGCGAACGAGTGACGATCGCGGCTCATATGAGCCTAGCATCCAGACACCCCGGCGTCACACGAACTCATCACCTAATAGAACCAAAGTTCTGGTGGCCAAAAATGCGGGAAACCGTGAAAAAGGTAGTTTTGTCTTGCGCTGTATGTGCGACTACGAAAAGCCCACGTAGTCTACCAATTGGAAAATTAACGCCCCTACCAATACCAAACAGACCGTGGTCCCACATTACAGTGGACTTTGTCACAGATCTGCCGGTATCGAAAGGATACACCACGATACTCGAAGTAGTGGATAGATTTTCAAAGGATGCAAATTCATCCCGTTTCACTCCCTTCCGTCAGACCTCCAGGTAGCAGAAACCCTATTCACTACAGTGTTTCGTAGCTACGGCTTCCCCGAAGATATTATTTCTGATCGTGATGCCCAATTCATCGCCAGGGTCTGGAAAGCTTTCTTCCAGAAATTGGGGACCACAGTTAGCCTAACGTCAGGCTATCATCCCGAGTCTAATGGACAGGCAGAGTGGACTGTCCAAGAACTCGGGAGATATCTTCGAGCATACTGCAGCAGCCGACAACATGAGTGGGCGGACTGCTTAACCTGGGTGGAATACGCACAAAATTCACTGCGCCACTCCGCTACCGGCCTAACGCCATTTCAGTGTGTGCTAGGGTACCAACCCCCGCTATGTCCCTTGGACGCCACTCCCACCGATGTACCCATGGTGGACCAGTGGTTCAAAAAAGTGGAGAAAGTATGGGAGGACGCACACACCAAGATCTTAAAGCTCCTCCTTGTTGTAAATCATTGCTAGTGTTTGTTGGAATGTGTGTGTGTGTGTACCTTCAGAGTCCACCAAAGTGTATTGAGTGTGTCTTCTGGATTCTTCTGGATATCTCCTGCCATTTTCTTGTGAACTGAACTGTGTTGCCTACAATGAAATTTATTTAACTAATGTCCCTGGGCTTTACCCAGGGTGGCGTAATTGGACTTTGAATCTTTCAACCCCTCAGCGCTCCATCACAATATTATAGGAATGTGCTCATTTCCTAAAGTGCAGGGTGGCTCTAGCTGCACTGCCTCCTGCCCCACTCCACTCCCTGGAATGTTCTTCTTGTTGCTTTGGCATTTTTCCTTTGTCCCCTCCTGTCAACTTTCCATGCATACGCTTCAATACAGCACCTTGGTTGGCTTTGCCTCTTTGTGAGGGATGTCATTGATCATCTTCTGGACAACTGTCAAGTCAGCAGTCTAAACTAAAAAAGTTTTTTCATGTTAAAGCGAGGTACAATGACTGATGGGAAATTTTTCATTTCCATTTGCGGCCAAGTGAAGACCCATTGTTCACTTGTTCCCTATAGCATTCACTGTTCCCATTTGATCTGAGCAGTTTCACTAATGCAGTTTCGAATCACACTTACTATAGTTAAGTATACTTCGCAGGGAACTACCAACGAATCTAAATGCACCCTCTGTCTTTTGCTTGCTCAGAGTTTACTCTTAAGCTAAGACTCCTGGCTAGAAGTTTTTAAGCTAGTTATTTAGGAACTCTCTAAAAATATTCTTAAAAGCTTTATGCATATGGCCCCTAGCTACAGTAGGTGTCAGCTTAAGAATGATTTAGTAGAGGCACTTTTCCCCCTAAATGTAATCCTTATCTTGTGTTCACACTCCACTTACTGTACGTGGTCTGACATAAAAACTTGCTGTTTTAGTTCATAAGTTTGGAACAATTTATATATTCCTATTTTTTATTTAATAGATTTATTAAATAAAATTTTCTGTTTATTATAACACCCATGTGTGTGTTCGTGTAAAGCAAAAGAAAGTCTCATTAGAGAAGTTAAAGATCCATGTTCTCTCTTTGTATCAGCATGTCGTTATGTGTCGTTATGCACATCATAGGACACATTGCCCCTTCACACACACACACACTCATCCTCCTCTTGCCTTTACACACACACACACACACACACACACACACGCACATACTCTCTCTTTCACTCTAATGGAAACACTGCTCTGTCACGATTCTTTTCAAAGGTAAAGTGCAGGTTAATTTGTTTTATTTTTACTTTAACTTAGTATATGCTCACGCAAGTGGCATTAGAGGAGGAGGGGTTACCGTGTAAGACGAGAAGAGGGGAGAGGCTGATTCCGCCTCTCCTCTTACTTTAGCTTCACACACACACACACACACACACACACACACACACACACACACACACACACACACACAGCACCTGCGTGCATAAAAGGAAACAATTATCTGTCAGGATATTAATTTGTTTTACTTATATTTTGTATTGATTATTTTTCTTTATTTATTTTTTTGGGCTATGGAATGAATAATTTGAGTTTCCATTATTTCTTAAATGAAAAAAATTGCTAAAATGAAAGAGAAACCTAAAGGAAATACTGTTACGACTTTGACTTCCTCAGCCTATTTAGGACTCCTTCCGGATGGAGAAACACCAACTGACTTTTTAAGTCTTTGCAAGGAGGAATCACACTTTTACATTTTAGCTCATTTTCTCTTATTCCTCCTGTTTGACTTCAGAATAAACAATGTACTCTACAGTATACTGGACACAGTAAGACTTTCAGAATTTACCAGCTGTTGGATGCATTATTCAACAGGCAAGAAAAAATTATAATAACAGGGAAGAGTAATAATGGGCAGGATGAAGTGGTATAGAATTTGAGAGAGAGAGAGAGAGAGAGAGAGAGTGTGTGAGTGAGTGAGTGAGTGAGAGTAATGATGGGAAAACACAATACAGTGAGGATAAGTGTACATAATTCCAGATGACATGCAATGATACTGGCCCAAGAACTCTTTCCCATTTTTATTTCATTTCAAACATGACCAAAATAATAAATAAGATATATTAAAATAGAAGCCTAAGAGCCAACATTGAGCTACATTTGTTACCGTGATCTAAAACAGTCATCACATAATATATTGTGTATGTGTGTATATAATTATTTTATAACATGCTTCATACAAAATACGAAGTGTTTAATTTTTATACCATATACAGTAAATGTGTAATAAGAAAAATGTGACAATGTGAAAAGCACTGCATTAGGTGCCTAAAACCTTACTCAGTTGTTTTGGCTCCCCAAACACACTGGAAACAATAGATACATTTTATGTCTTGTCATGAAGAAAAATAAAAACAATATTTGAAAGACTCCGGCATATTGAGGAATTACTTCCTACAGTAGTTCTCTTTTTGTCACCACTGTTTCTATGTAGAAGCTGATGTTGTAGAGGAGATCTCATCGACAACCTGAGTAAGAATCTCATCAATGACTGCAGAATTGTAGTTAATTTGCTGAAGATCCAGATCAGGGACAATGGTCACCAGCAGACTTGCCACTTTTTGTCTGAGTTCTGTTAATCTGAGGGTAAAAGAGGAGAAATTGCTTACAACTTATTGCGTTACAGCGATTAGCTTCTGTTTCAAATGACAGATAATTTACTGTGTTTTCTCATATAAATTGTACAAACTGCATCAGGTAGAAATTACCTCATTTTCCAACAGTACGTAGTACTTTTTCCAATAGTAATTGTACATTCACCTGTACAACCTTCCCACTTATATTCCCTCTATCATGCTTGACTACTACCATCTTGCACTGCTTTTTTTGGTACATCACCTTACAAATGTTCATCCATGTCATCGCCATACCTTAAACCTCTAAACATCTTTTTGTCAATAACACCTTTTCCAGTCATCATCTGTCCAGTGTTTTGTCTTGTGTGGGTACTATTTATTAAAATTGAGCCCCTGTTTCAGCTTTGCTAAAGATCACTACAAGGGCTTTGCCTTTTACCTTTTAACATAATAAAATTTTGCTAACAGCATGTGCCATTGGATACAGTAGGTGCTGAAAATGTGACTTTGTATGCATATCCAGATATTCAATAAAAAAAAATATTGTAGTGTCATTTACTGTACATCAACAGTGTCTAGATGGTATATCAAATCAATTAAAAGTAAAGAATTTAAATTATTTAGAAATTGTGATATTCTTTTAAAAACAGTGTACTTTCAATATGATTCCAAAACTTGAAATCTTACCTGTAAAACTGTGTGACCAGATTTTCCTGTTTCGCCTGGTCACCTGGATTTTCATTTGCCTTCCCTTTTTCACTTTCTCTTTTTATCTCCTCCAAATCTTTCTTCAGGCACTCACAGCATGTTAACAAACTATATTTCTCAGCTTCGAGATCATCCACCTGTGTATGAGGAGTATGTGCAGAGATGGAACCATAGGATGATAATCATACTAAGAAGATTTGAAACAAACTGTCTTTCAATCAATATAATTTTGAACCAATTAGTTAATTTAGGTTGCATTTTCCTTTTTAACATTTATACTGTAAGTTATAACCCTAATCTCTATCCAACAGACACTCACTTTTCTTTTAAGCTCTTCTTCAGTTTTTTCTTGCTCGCTGAGCTTATGTTGGAGCTGCTTTATCTCCTCCATGGCCTTGAGGTACACCCCTTTGTAGTTCTGCTGGTTTTCAGAGATTTTATTGCTTTGCTTGATGCTCACCGCATTCTTCTGAATCACATCACCATTGTCTTTTGATCCTTTTTTGGTGGCTAATCTTTGTGCTTGATTTGCATCATTAACAGCACTGTGCATGCCAGGTGACCAAACGATGTAAGGTAAGGCTGTGGATGTTGATGGACTTTTTAATACACTGTTATCAAAATCTTTTAGTCTAGGTTTCTTCATCTGTGTGATCTCTTGACCCTGGCACAGGAGTCTCTTGTTCCTGAAATAAAGGTGAACTTAAATTAGTCCAGTTTTCTTAATATCATTCCATTGTGAATGTCTATGAATCAAAGGGAGGGAGAGAATGATGACAGCACATTATACGCGTAATATGAAGAGAAGTGTCCTGGGAGTCAGCTGGAGACCTGCAGTCTGAAGAGTTAAAACACAGGTTACAAAACCTTATAACTAATAAATGCAGAAGTATGTGCACATATATAAGTGGTACTTGCCAGCACTGTGTATTGTTTGGAAGGATGTCCTGGTTGTAGGAAGGCTCTGCTGAGAAGGAAACACATGTGGATGATGGCTAAAGACACTGACTACTAAAAATGTTGATTATACAAGCAGTTCTTATCCTGTAATGCATAAAGTCTGTACTGTATTTATGAATCACTAAATATTTGTCCTTAACATATTAATATACATTTTATTCATAAGTGCCTTTCAAGAACCAAAGGACCCTTTACATTTGACATAAAAGGGATGAAACTAAAGCGATCACTAAAGAAATTAGATTAGAATCATTATAAGAAGAAGAAAAAGAAGAAGAAAATAGTAGACAATTAGGTGGCATGGTGGTTTTAAGATTAATGCCAGCTGAGGCAGTTTGTCACACGGATACCCCGTGTGTCTCTTTGGGATGCGTCTGGTGTCTGGGGATGGTTCTCTCTACATAGAAGACGGTTCTGGCCTCGACTGGTGTTGGCAGCTGTTTCTCTGAGGATTTGACAGTTCGATAGTTCAGGACTGGAACTTTCTACAACTCTATCTGAGTGTCTAATAACTACTGGACTCCATTTTACATCAACTATTATAACATCAATTAACATCAACTATTATAGCTGAACCTAACACTTAACACTGTATAAATACAGATAATTTCCTGCTATCTGTTTCACCCAGATGAGGATGAGTTCCCTGTTGAGTCTGGTTCCTCTCAAGGTTTCTTCCTATTACCATCTCAGGGAGTTTTTCCTTGCCACTGTCGCCCTCGGGCTTGCTCACCAGGGACTATCTGAACATTTTGATTCATACATATTCACATTCCATACAAACTTCAATACTTCTTTTGATTGTGTAAAGCTGCTTTGCGACAATGACAATTGTTAAAAGCGCTATACAAATAAAATTTAATTGAAAAATTTTTATTGAATAATAATGATTGCTGCAGAATTCCGAATAATCTGTAACTGCTGTAAATGCTTGTTGGGAAAATAGAGTTACAGTAGTTGATGTGAGATGTAAGAAGAGCAATGACAAGGACCTACAGTAAGTGTTAGTCCAAGAGAGACAATGACACAACCTTGCAATGTTCCGCAGGTGAAAAACTTGCTGAGTGAGAGATACTGTTAATGTGCACATTAAAAACATGGTGCAATCTAAAATAATGCCAAGAATCTTAATTTGGGTTGAACAGGGAAAACTTATGCTAAGTGAATAATTACAATCAGCATTTCTGACTTTTTAGCATTTAATTTAAGATACAGTGGTGTAAAAAACTATTCGCCCCCCTCCTGATTTCTTATTCTTTTGCATGTTTGTCACACAAAATGTTTCTGATCATCAAACACATTTAACTATTAGTCAAAGATAACACAAGTAAACACAAAATGCAGTTTTTAAATGAGGGGTTTTATTATTTAGGGAGGAAAAAAATCCAAACCTACATGGCCCTGTGTGAAAATGTAATTGCCCCCTGAACCTAATACCTGGTTGGGCCAACCTTAGCAGCAATAACTGCAATCAAGCGTTTGCGAAAACTTGCAACGAGTCTTTTACATCGCTCTGGAGGAATTTTGGCCCACTCATCTTTGCAGAATTGTTGTAATTCAGCTTTATTTGAGGGTTTTCTAGCATGAACCGCCTTTTTAAGGTCATGCCACAACATCTCAATAGGATTCAGGTCAGGACTTTGAATTCATGGTTCCATCTATCACAGCAAGCCTTCCAGGTCCTGAAGCAGCAAAACAACCGCAGACCATCACACTACCACCACCATATTTTACTGTTGGTATGATGTTCTTTTTCTGAAATGCTGTGTTACTTTTACGCCAGATGTAACGGAACACGCACCTTCCAAAAAGTTCAACTTTTGTCTCGTCGGTCCACAAGGTATTTTCCCAAAAATCTTGGCAATCATTGAGATGTTTCTTAGCAAAATTGAGACGAGCCTTAATGTTCTTTTTGCTTAAAAGTGGTTTGCGCCTTGGAAATCTGCCATGCAAGCCGTTTTTGCCCAGTCTCTTTCTTATGGTGGAGTCGTGAACACTGACCTTAATTGAGGCTAGTGAGGCCTGCAGTTCTTTAGATGTTGTCCTGGGGTCTTTTGTGGCCTCTCGGATGAGTTGTCTCTGCGCTCTTGGGGTAATTTCGTCGGCCGGCCACTCCTGGGAAGGTTCACCACTGTTCCATGTTTTTGCCATTTGTGGATAATGGCTCTCACTGTGGTTCGCTGGAGTCCCAAAGCTTTAGAAATGGCTTTAAAACCTTTACCAGACTGATAGATCTCAATTACTTTTGTTCTCATTTGTTCCTGAATTTCTTTGGATCTTGGCATGATGTCTAGCTTTTGAGGTGCTTTTGGTCTACTTCTCTGTGTCAGGTAGCTCCTATTTAAGTGATTTCTTGATTGAAACAGGTGCGGCAGTAATCAGGCCTGGGGGTGACTACAGAAATTGAACTCAGGTGTGATAAACCACAGGTAAGTTATTTTTTAACAAGGGGGGCAATCACTTTTTCACACAGGGCCATGTAGATTTGGAGTTTTTTCTCTCCCTTAATAATGTAAACCTTCATTTAAAAACTGCATTTTGTGTTCAATTATGTTATCTTTGACTAATAGTTAACGGTTTTTGATGAGCAGAAACATTTAAGTGTGACAAACATGCAAAAGAATAAGAAATCAGAAAGGGGGCAAATAGTTTTTCACACCACTGTAGTTATTCGACATCCAGGTGCTGATGTCCTGAAGACAGGTCACTGTGGGGTAGGATCTGAGGGCTTAACATTCATCTAAAGCTACTGTAGGTATCTTCAGCATAGCAGTGGAATTCGACATTATAATATGGGAAAATAGTTTGTAAGGGTAAAATATAAGTAATAAACATGCAATACAGGTTACAGAACCCTGAGGCACTCCTCTAGTGATAGCAGAGATCTTAAACTGATAACTACATATCTGAACAGATTAAGTCTTGCCGGTAGGATAAGAAGTGAACCGTTGATGGACTGTCCCTTGTAAGAAAACAGAAGAACTGAATGGTTGTCCTTTACATTAGTTGTTCTGGAATGTTTCTGTGCTATGTCCTGTCCGGAATCCAGATTGGAAAGGCTCATGGAGATCCTTTTTTTCCAGATAACTCTGCAGTTAGGAAGCAACTTCCATTTTCTTAGCCACTAATGGTAAATTAGAAATAGAGTTGTAATTATTAAGATCATTAGGATCTAGTCTGATAATGGCCAATTTCAGTGACTGTGGAGTTATACCTAAACCCAAAGAAGGTTTAAACCAAGGAAGTAAGGAAAGTTACAACAGATAAAAGACAAGACTTAAAAGGTTTGTTGTGGCAGGGTCAAGCTGACAAGTAGTGGGATTAGCTTTTATAATAATTTCATGGATTTCTTGAATTATTAGATTTAGAGGTTTAAATAATCTATTTACAGAGATCTGATATTGTCTTTTCCTTTACTGATAATGTGGGCATAGTATGGTGTGTTAACAGCAGACATAGCTTTCTTTATACTGATTTACATGTGAGACCAGTCGTTTTATACAATTGCTACAAACGCCGACCCATGGTTTTAAGTTTGCGGAGTTCAGGTATAAACCAGAAAGCGTAATGAATAAAAGAAACTGTGCATGTTTTTAATGGTGCTATACTGTCAAGCCCAGTAGACAGGCAGTGACTGTAATAATTAACCAGTTTTTCAACAGAGACATGAGGAGAAGGATTTGATAAGGTAGAAGCTAAATCAGCAAACAACTCTGGATCAACATGTTTAATATCACAATAGGTGATGATCTGCTGTAACTGAGGTTTTGTAAGTATCAGTGGGAAAAGAGCACCATCTTATAATTTTAAAATAGGGAATTTAGTTATATTGATCGATTCTGGGATAAGATCTGAACAGCAAACTAGGTCCAGGATGGGATTTTTAGAGTGAGTTGGAAAGTCCACATACTGAGTAAGAGAAAAGAAGTCCAACATTGCACTGAAGAAAATGTTGTGTACATTTAAATCACCCAACAGTACAATATTACTTGACATTGTGCCTAAAGTTAATAAGTACAACAAGGTTTAGACATGTAAAAGTAAACCAGTGGAGCGGCTTGGTTCAGGTGGAAAAACATTATTGGACTGTTGTCATGTCATGTCATGTGAGACAGGAAATGTCCATGTTGTGATCCACAGTGAAATCGCTGATCAATGGGCCCTTATCAGTAAAAGAGCACAAGTCCAAACGCCTGATGATGGTATTCAGCGGTTCTCATAGGTCTGTTCCCAGGTCCAGGTCCATTGAAATGGAAACCACGATGAGTTATCTGTTATCCCCCAAATGAAGATATCCCCCTGTTGATTCTGGTTTCTAACTCCAGAGAAGAGAAGGTAGTTTTTCCTTGCCACCGTCGCTCTCGGCTTTCTCATGAGGGACAATCTCACAATCTCATTATTATCTAAACACATTTTGTTTCTCACTCATACACCCTTCCATAAATTTTCTTTTCATTTTATGGAGCTGCTTTGAGACAATGACCATTGTTAAAAGCTCTATATAAATACAATTTTATTAAATATTTATTTTAATTGCATCTCCATTTATGCTCAAATCATGCTACATTCAAGATCTACAAGGCATGTCTTTAAAGAAAAAGATGCTAATCTTAATTAGGTATAGGTATATCAGGACTCTAAATTACCAATAGGTGTGAATTTCAGACATCTCATTCATGGTATACACAATGACCAGGATGGGCATGAGATGAGGCGACGTAGCTGGAACACGTGGAACGTAGGATTGATTCGCCGCATGGTTGAGGGGAGCAAGAGTTTAACAGCGCAGGGGTGTAGCTTGTTGTCGTGTGCAGCTCTCTGGGAAAGGACACCTCCTACCCCCGTGCTGGAGGCATCGACTTCCACAACAAACTGGCGTGACGGATCTGGAATAGTCAGGATTGGGGCAGACGTGAACCGTTTCTTGAGTTCCGAGAAGGCTTTTTCAGAGTTCATGTCCCAACGGAAACGTGTCTTGGGGGAAGTCAGGGCTGTTAAGGGGGCAGAAATGGAGCTGTAGCCTCGAATGAAGCGACGGTAAAAGTTGGCAAAACCCAAGAATCTCTGAAGTTCCGGTCTTGTGGTGGGCGTAGGCCAGTTCGTGTCTGCATGGAGTTTGGCAGGCTCCATTTCAATGCCTGAGGGACCAATGACGAACCCCAGGAAAGTGGTGGTTGTGGTGTGAAATTCGCACTTCTCTGCTTTGACGAAAAGATTGTTCTCTAACAGTCTTTGTAGCACCTGTCGAACATGATGTTGGTGCTCTTCTAGATCTCGGGAGAAGATTAAAATATCGTCCAGATAAACAAACACAAATAAATTCAGAAAGTCCCTGAAGACATCATTGATGAGGGCCTGAAAGACGGCCGGGGCGTTGGTCAGGCCAAACGGGACCACCAGGTATTCATAGTGTCCTGTTGGGGTATTGAACGCAGTTTTCCATTCGTCACCCTCTCGGACTCGGACGAGGTGATATGCGTTGCGTAGGTCCAGTTTGGAAAAAATCTTTGCTTCCTGGAGCAGTTCAAAGGCGGTCGCCATTAACGGAAGGGGATAGCGGTTCTTCACTGTGATCTGGTTTAGGCCCCTATAATCGATACATGGACGAAGGGACCCATCTTTTTTACCCACGAAGAAGAAGCCGGCTCCCGCCGGGGAGGAGGAGGGGCGAATGATCCCCGCCGCAAGGGACTCCGAGATATAATGATTCATAGCTTCACGCTCCCTGGGTGACAGAGAATATAGGCGGCCCTTGGGGGGCGTGGTACCTGGGAGCAGGTCGATAGCGCAGTCATATGGTCGGTGGGGGGGCAGAGAGACAGCACGAGATTTGCTGAAGACCTCCTTGAGATCATGGTACTCTGGCGGGACGGCGGTGAGGTCCGGTGGTTCCTCCACAGATGCAGGGCTGAGGCAGGACGTGGCTGCAGCTCGCAGGCAGGTAGTGGCGCATGACGGGTTCCAGGCTATGATTGTGTTCCTGACCCAATCGAGTTGAGGATTGTGACGGGTTAGCCAGGGCAGGCCCAGGACAACAGTAGCATGTGATCCCTCCATGATAAACAAAGAAGTTTGTTCTAAATGGTTGCCCGAGACCCTTAGGCCGATAAGGGGAGTTCTGTGTGTGATAGATGGGAGTGGGCTGCCGTCGAGTGCCTGAACTTTGAGGTGGGTCTCCAAGGGTAGCGCGGGGATTCCTAGGGTCTTGGCAGAAGTCGCATTGATCAGGTTGCGGTCTGAACCTGAATCAATCAGTGCCTGCACCAGGTGGGTCCGTTGGGGTATTGAACGCAGTTTTCCATTCGTCACCCTCTCGGACGAGGTGAATCCAGGCGCAGATGAATGACAGCAACGTAAAACGAGAATACGGTCGGAATGCGGAAGCGGGGGTCAATACCGGGAGATCAGTCAGCGTTGCGTCGAAGCCAAATCGTAAAACGAGAGCCGTAGTCAGAAGGGGAAGCGCGAGGTCAAAACCAGGAGATCAAAGGACGAGGCAAACAAAATCGAGACGAGAAACCGAAGGCAAAAAACGAGAGACAAAAGCGGGCTTGGCAACGTGAAAGCAGAGGAAAAATAAACGCGAGAGAATCGAGGCAAAAATACACAAGGTAATCCAGCGATTTAAGCAGCGCACAGCGCGTGCTTAAATGCTGGAGTAATCAGACAGGGATTAGAGACAGGTGTGCAGACGGGGTGGAAACAGGGGCGTGGGAAAGGATGCAGTCAGACAGGAGTAAACATGAGCACATGGGGAAAGTGACAGCGTGGGAAAACAAACGGCCGACAGACCGTGACTCGTGACAGAATACTGTAACACATACAGTACTTTATCTTCTTTAACCATGAAATTCCTTTTCTTTGTTACATAATGCAGTGCATAGTTACAGTAGCTTATCTACAAAATGCATCTCTAAATTACTGAGCAGTTTTCTTTCTAAATCTGGCACTGAAAGAATCCGAAAAATATACCATTTGTTTAAACCATTTTAAAATAGCATGATTACCTGCTGTCTGTTCTTCTCATCCTGCCACTGATTTCTCTCACTGTTTTAAAACACACACAATATTAAGTATTTCATCAAAAATATCTCTTATTATATTCGATTTTATTATCATTATTATTATTATTATTATTATTATTATTATTATTATTATTATTAATTAATGTATTTTTTTTTTTTTACATGATTAAGATGATTTAGTGCTTACTGCTGTTTGTAGGTTTTCTGATATCCTGGTTTTTCATCATCAGAATTCTCAGGCTCTTCTTCAACTTCACAACTCCTGAGGGTATCAGATACTTATATTAGTAAGCATGTGTGTATGCAAGAAAGAAAGAGAGAGAGAGAGCGCAACACACACACACACACACACACACACACACACAAACACACCTGAATTGAGGGTCAGGGTTCATACGGCAAAACCACTGTTTAGGGAGCTTTTTAGGGTCAACACAGTCTGGAAGTTTTCGCCACTTCAGACAATCATCACATTGAGCCCAGTTTTGATCTGGTTGCTTCCTATAAGTGCACACAAACACTAAAATCATTCAAGCAATCAACCACTGAACTCCACCAGCAAATAAAGCAAGAACATTTGACAAGTAGGCCATGGGACACATGAACCCATAACAGCTCTATTGGTTTAAAATTTCAATAAATTTTTAACTTTAAACCAATTTCATTATCATTTTGTTTATAAGTGGGGCTTGAAAATTCTTTTTCAGTGTCTTACATTGAAATTATTCTACTCTAATAGGTTTTTATAATAAAACTTATAATTTAGCACACCTGCTGATGTTTCCTCAGTCATTGTATTATTCGTGTTAAACGTGCAATTATCCCACATAGCCAGGTAACTTGCTAATTTGCGTTAAAGAAATATTACCCCATTAAAATTTCTAGATTAATCACATGCATTTATGTGTTAATATTGACAGTTTTACATATATACACATTACACATTATATTTATTATGCATATATTATGCATATATATATTACGCAAGATCGCAAAACTCCAGCTTTCTGGTAGTTCCCAAAATATCAAAATATACAAAACATGAACACATTAACTCAAAACAGCTCTAATATCTTCCAAGAATAGAATAACTAAAAATAAATATTAATAGATTGCATGTCAAAGCAAATAATTATGTGTTTCTCACGAACATTTTATATTTGCATGCAGAACCTTCTTGGTAAGTCTGTTTTCATCTACCCCTAGAGTTCTGTCTGCATAAACTGAAAAAATAAATAAATAAAATAAAATATTTAAAATGTGGGAACACAGACCAGGATAGCAGTTACTGGACATCCACTGGACCTCTTAACCAGGTTTTGCGCCAGCACATGTAATGTTGCATTTTTTTAATGCACATATCCCACAAACCTGATTTGTATAGATTTAAGTATTTTTAATGGCGGTGTACTTATAGATTATTAAACATTTCTTATTTGATTAGGTGAAGCCCCTCTGAACTGCTAGAATTTTTCTTAAAAATTTATTTCCATATGACTATTATGACGCAATATTTGTTACGATTCCCTCTCTGTCTGCGTCTGGAGTGTGTGCGTGGCATGAACGCGGAGGCGAGCTGACGGTTTAATAAAGTCCTTTTATTCATCAAAAAGGGCAAATAAACATCCAAACACAACGGAACTCCTACAATTAACTATTAACTTTTTAATGCTAGACGCCTGACTGGAGTTCAGCCAGGCTATTTATAACAAACACAAAAATCATCCACTCATTAACTTCCCTCGGTTCAGGTGAGCTTCTTACGTCACCTGACCGAGGTGCATACTGGGAACTGAAGTTAACTAGCAAACATAAACTACGAAACCAAAGACGGGCGTTAGGCGCCCTCTAGGGGTTAACCGTTACAGTATCCCCCCTCAAAAAATGCTCCTCCGGAGCATCACCGGAGGCCCCGGACACCCAACCCAATGTTCTACCTTTCGCCTCCTCTCCAGGAGGCTGGGTGACGGGGCTGGAGGCATGCTCTGCGGCTGCAGGGCTGGAAGCGTGCTCGGCGGCTGCAGGGCTGGAGAAGTGCTCGCCGAAGGCGTTGGAGCGGTCACTGCGCTCGACGAAGGCGTGGGAGCGGTCACTGCGCTCGACGAAGGCGTGGGAGCGGTCACTGCGCTCGACGACGGCGTGGGAGCGGTCACTGCGCTCGACGACGGCGTGGGAGCGGTCACTGCGCTCGACGACGGCGTGGGAGCGGTCACTGCGCTCGACGACGGCGTGGGAGCGGTCACTGCGCTCGACGACGGCGTGGGAGCGGTCACTGCGCTCGTAGACGGCGTGGGAGCGGTCACTGCGCTCGTAGACGGCGTGGGAGCGGTCACTGCGCTCGTAGACGACGTGGGAGCGGTCACTGCGCTCGTAGACGGCGTGGGAGCGGTCACTGCGCTCGTAGACGGCGTGGGAGCGGTCACTGCGCTCGTAGACGGCGTGGGAGCGTGCAGTGCGCTCAATGACGGCTCCACGACATTCTCAAAGCCGGGGGGCGGCGGCAGAACAGGTGTGTCGGTCAGTGGCTGCTGACACGCTGGTCCGCTGTCCTCGAAGCCGGGAGGCGGCGGCAGAACGGGAGCGTCGGTCAGCTGCTGCTGACACGCTGGTCCGCTCTCCTCGAAGCCGGGAGGCGGCGGCAGAACGGGTGCGTCGGTCAGTGGCTGCTGACACGCTGGTCCGCTGTCCTCGAAGCCGGGAGGCGGCGGCAGAACGGGAGCGTCGGTCAGCTGCTGCTGACACGCTGGTTCGCTGTCCTCGAAGCCGGGAGGCGGCGGCAGAACGGGTGCGTCGGTCAGTGGCTGCTGACACGCTGGTCCGCTGTCCTCGAAGCCGGGAGGCGGCGGCAGAACGGGTGCGTCGGTCAGCTGCTGCTGACACGCTGGTTCGCTGTCCTCGAAGCCGGGAGGCGGCGGCAGAACGGGTGCGTCGGTCAGCTGCTGCTGACACGCTGGTTCGCTGTCCTCGAAACCGGGAGGCGGCGGCAGAACGGGAGCGTCGGTCAGCTGCTGCTGACACGCTGGTTCGCTGTCCTCGAAACCGGGAGGCGGCGGCAGCACGGGAGCGTCGGTCAGCTGCTGCTGACACGCTGGTTCGCTGTCCTCGAAACCGGGAGGCGGCGGCAGAACGGGAGCGTCGGTCAGCTGCTGCTGACACGCTGGTTCGCTGTCCTCGAAACCGGGAGGCGGCGGCAGCACGGGAGCGTCGGTCAGCTGCTGCTGACACGCTGGTTCGCTGTCCTCGAAACCGGGAGGCGGCGGCAGAACGGGAGCGTCGGTCAGCTGCTGCTGACACGCTGGTTCGCTGTCCTCGAAACCGGGAGGCGGCGGCAGCACGGGAGCGTCGGTCAGCTGCTGCTGACACGCTGGTTCGCTGTCCTCGAAACCGGGAGGCGGCGGCAGAACGGGAGCGTCGGTCAGCTGCTGCTGACACGCTGGTTCGCTGTCCTCGAAACCGGGAGGCGGCGGCAGCACGGGAGCGTCGGTCAGCTGCTGCTGACACGCTGGTTCGCTGTCCTCGAAACCGGGAGGCGGCGGCAGCACGGGAGCGTCGGTCAGCTGCTGCTGACACGCTGGTTCGCTGTCCTCGAAACCGGGAGGCGGCGGCAGCACGGGTGCGTCGGACAGCGGCTGCTGACACGCTAGCTCGCTGTCATCGATGCTGGAAGGCGGCGGCAGGATGAGTGCATCGCACAGCGGCTGCTGACATGCCTGCTCGCTGCTGAGCGTTGGCGAGGGAGGCGAAAGCTCCGAGACCGCTTCGCGGCCATCCCGGAAGTGGAGGATCAGCTGCTGGAGCTCTTTCACCTGCTCCTGCATTCCTCTCACCTGCTCCGGAATCCACCACATGAGCTCCTTGTGCTGCTGCTCCGCCTGGGGTTCTCTTTCCCCCTCGTCACCGCCGTACTTGGGCTTCCTCGCCCTTCTCTTCCGGCCGGTGCGGGGAACCACGTGACCCCGTGCCGCATCGCCCCTGAATGGCGTCCGCCGAATGGCGAGCCTGCAGCCCTCCCAGCTCTGTGGTGTGTCTCTCTCTTTCTCCTCGCTGCTCTCCCGGCCGTGCTCCTGCTCCTGTTTTACCAGCTGGTTGTATTTCCAGCTCCTGAGCAGATCTACCTCGCCGTTCTCCAACCAGCAGTAATCCCACTCGCCGCACTCCTCTTCGCGCGATGCGCCATCAGCAAGATGAATAAACCAGAAAGCTGGTTTGGAGTTGCAGCCGCGAATCGTGTTCGAAATTAATTATCTGAAAATAATGATTTTGCACGTACAATGTAGTGCGCGAGGATCAGCACCATGAGCGCAAAGCAAAGCTGTTCCTCAATGATTATTGAAGTGGCGTGATTTTCTGAAAATAGTCTGTTTCCGGTGCCGATGGGCTTCGCAGTCTATTTTGGTTCGTTAGAACTCTGCATATGTGAAAGGAAACTGTACCCACGTCTGTTTACTACATTGTAACATTTTTTCTGACTGGTGCGGACTAAAGCAATCGAACTATAGGTGTGAAAGCACCCTAAGATCATTGAGATATTTGAATTCAAAAAAGTTATGGACACTACACTTAAGTGAAACACTTTTTATCACCAATACCATATTTTGTCCGATACTATTCTATAAGTATTTGGTTATTAAACCAATCAATAACCTATTTGTGACTCAAGAAATAAATGTAAGAAGCTCAAGAAATAAAATACATGAGGCTTGCTTTTTGTGTGAGTGTGATTGTGTGTTTGAGAGAGCATTTTTAAGCTTACACAATATCTTCAAAACATTCAGTGTTGTTTTTCAGGTGTCTGTAACGGACTTCCTTCCAGTAGTCCTCAAGCTTGTAACCTACATTCAGCATGGTTTTCCTGAACAGGGACAAACTAAGCATGCTTAAACACACACTACACATAACAGAGCTGCTGTTAATCAGAGTGGTTATATAGTAAAAATCAGTCTAAAATGTCAGCGGTCTTGAGAAACTAAACATATACAGTCATTCTTCTTCATATTTTGGCATTTTCAGGTGCTGTATCTGCTGAATATGTCTCTTCTTTTTTTTTTATTCTTCTTTTTCTTCTTCTTCCTGGAGGTATCTCCACAATTTAAAGACTGAGAACTAAGGGCAATTTCCTTAGATCTCATTCCAAAAGTGTATTTTTAAGATTTGTCAATGTCAGCTCTACATCGCAAATTAAAATAAAGGATCTGCTGCTAACCAACTGGTGCCAGATACCATTGGACAGCTTCAGGTGGCTTATAAAGTCCATGTTTTGTGGCAGCTCATGAAGGACCAACAGAATATGAGGCAAAAGGATACAATTTTTGGCTCACCAGTATACTGTACTCTGTATATTCCTATAGTGCCCCAAAATGGTCCATACACAGGGGTGAAGACATTTGCCTCAAAGTGGTTTAATGCATTTTTTGCTAAGTTTGAAACACTGTTTCTGAGACACTGTACCGAAGATATTAAAACATGTATTAATTGACAGTTACTCAAACACACCTGTACTCCTCTGTATCTTCAAAGTTCTGCTTGTTGTGAGTTGGATTGAGGTAGTTGCACTCTATCACCCCAATAACCCCTACCCCTGTGCTTTTAGCCTGGCAAGAGAACACAGTAAGCACTAAGACACAAGACAAAACTGGCTTCAAAATAGTACACAAATAGTACACACATCCCAGAAACTGCTTGCGTGGACATCAATGAGAATGTTAATAGAGGGAAAGTCATGTCGGTTGATATAAGGAATCCCTGCAGACATTATAGTGGTGTCCTAGAAGGTTTATCCAGAGTTCTGATTCTATTGTCCCTCTATACCTGCTCTTTTGGTGCAGTTATTTCGAGAAGTAAATATACAGTAACTTGTGTGAATACATTATGCCTTCAATCAGAACTACATAAATGATTAAATTGGTTGGATATTTGTTTTCTTCACACAATACACACAGCCTATAAAGTACCTGCTAACACACCAGAATCATGAAGTAGCACATTTCTCTTACGCTGTACATTTGTTGTTGGCATACTGCTTATTTGCATCTTGCACTTTTGGCCATAGACAATCACATAATTTCATACCCCCTATATCATACTTCTCTTGTCATACCCATACTATATTTAAATTTCTATAAATAAAAGAGGTTTAGTGTGTACATTGGTCAGAACTCATTTTAAATATCATTTTAAATTATATACTGTATTTGTTTCATATATTTGGAGGGCCCAAAACAGAATATTTTCTTTTTTCTGTCTGTCTGTTGGTCTGTCTGTATGTATGTATGTCTGTCTGTCCAGCCAGATTTGTCACAGCTTTACATTAAACTGGCTAGTTTACACATTACCATACACTTTGCCAGTCCTTCTCTATTTGCATGAAGTTAAACCTGCTCCATAAACGAAATCAAAATGTTTAGTAGAATTGAAGTTAAGAGCAGTTTTGTACCAGATTATGAACTGCAACTTTTGACAGAGTACTGTGCATGTGTCAAAGTGTAGGTGTGTCTTAAATTGACCGCTGGACAGAATTTAATTAAATTTTGCAATACTTAGATATCTGCATAGAGTTTAACCCACACCATAAGGGAAATCAAAATGTTGAGTGAAAGCAATGTTACGAATAGTTATGTGGCAGATTTAATAATCTACTTTATAATAAGCAACTAATAAGCTAATTGCTCACTGTAAACAATAAGAAATTTATTGGAAAAGCTAAACTGAATATTTAAACTGGGGCTAGTTAATAGTTTGAAGTGGATTTTAACATGCTGTAGTCACTTTAAGACAAAATGTTTCTCATCTGTGATTCACTCTCCGATTACTGAATAGGGAGTGCAGTAGTAGAAAAGTAAAAAGTAAAGTAAAAAAGTAAAAAATAAAAGTAGTACAGCTTAGATAGGCAGAAATTGCAAACCATGTTTGTGCAGACGGCATAACTCCAATAAAGGGAAATCTTAATTCTACAAAGATGTTATAGAAAATGTCTCAGGTTACTTTTCTGTAACCCTGTTCCCTGGAAAGGCGGGAACGAGATGCTGCATGAAAATGCTATGGGAACATCTTGTCATGTTGCCGGTTGTGAAGCATGTGTGTATCAAACACGCCAAATTTTGGCTTATATAACCTCGGTCAGGTGACGTCATCTGATTAGACACATTATAAAAGGAGTGAACCGGAAACACTCCTCAGATTGTTTTGTCTGAACGGACGTCCGGTAACGTAGGCAGTGCGGCATTGGGACGCAGCATCTCGTTCCCGCTTTTTCAGGGAACAGGGTTACAGCAAAGTAACCCGAGATGTTCCCTTTCAAAGGCTACACTGGATGTTGCGTGAAAACGCTATGGGAACAAGAATACCAACATTCTTTAAGTGTCTGGACCTCAAGGTTGTGTATCGTGTGCGCACAAGGCCGAGAAGGTCTCAGAACTATGCCTGGGCAGCTACCTTGGGGATCCGTGAGGCCGGAGTAGCATAAACATCCAGACTATGAATGTAACAAATTTGTGCGGAGAGGGCCAACACTCCGCGTCACACAATAGCTGCAGGGGAAAACCTCTTGCTAGTGCAAAATGAGGCGATCGCTCTGGTTGAGTGAGCCCTGATTCCTAGAGGCCTCATGGGAGAGGGCAATAGCATCTCTCACCCAGTGTAGTGAGGGCCGCCCCCACGGCCCCAAAACATGTACAGACTGCTCTGACCTACGCCACTGGCTGATGCGGTGGACGTAAATCTGAAGAGCACGTACTGGACACAGTAAGTGATGTAAAGGTGGAGGACAGAAGGCTTTAAAAACAATAGGGTGCATGTTGGGTTTATGGAACTCTCGGAAGATAGTTCAGTGAGGATGCAGTTAAATACGTCCTGAGCGTACTAGGGCATAAGCCCAAGGACAACTTTTCCTGCAGAAACTCCAGCACTGAAACAATTCGGCAATGGACTGGGTCTACCTGCTTAGCACACACTTGCTGCAAGGGAATACCTCTTGCTGATGCAATAGATGAGGTGATCCCCCTGGTTGAATGAATGGAAGGGTTAACTAAAAGGGTATTTTCACACAGTAACCCCATCGATGAGGACGTGGCAGGCTGAAATAGAGTTACGTACATCCTGAGAGCACTAGGGCACAAGCCCGAGGACAACTTCTCTTGCAGAAACTCCAGCACTGAAGCAATTCGGCAGTGAACTGGGTCTACCTGCTTAGCACAGTCTTTCCTGCTCCAAAGCTGTAAAAGGCGGAGGACAGAGGCTTCAAAACAATAGGGTGCATGTTGAAATGGAACTCCCTGACGTGGCAGGCTAAATAGCAGTTGCGTACGTCCTGAGAGTACTAGGGCACAAGCCTGAGGACAACTTTTCTTGCAGAAGCTCCAGCACTGAAACAATTCGGCAGTGGACTGGGTCTAACTGCTTCGTCATGCACAACTTTTACATACATTCCTTCTGAGGGCATAAGCTCTTCTAGGGGAGGGAGCCCTCTAGAATAGTCTTAATTACGCTGGCTGGGAGACCAGCTTGACGTAGACTCCCGGAAACAGAGCGATCAGGAAAATGAATAGAAACGCAACCTGGGCCACGTACGGGCCAAGGTGTCCAGACCCACTTGGGGGGGGTGGGGGGGCGGGGGGGGACTGGAAGAGTCAGAGAGCAGCAAAGGGGACATTTGCTGATCTTACGAGGCAAAGAGGTCCACCTCTGCTAGCTGAAATCTCTCCCAGATTGACTGACTACTTCGGGGTGGGGTTTCCAATCCCCATGTGTCAGAGCTTGACTGGACAGTACAATTCCTCATTCATATGCCCTGAAATGTAAATCGCCCTGAGGGAGAGGAACCTGGTGCGCTAGCTGTATAGCGGCGCGAGCACAGTCCACCCTGGCGATAATATATGAGACTACCTTAGTGTAGTCCATTCGCACTAGGACATGGTAGCCTCTCAACTGCTGGAGGAAGTGCTTTAGGGCCAGAAATAGAGCCATCATTTCGAGGCAATTGATGTGCCATGCGAGAAGAAGGCCTCTCCAGCTCCCTTGGGCTGGACGGTCATCTAAGACCTCACCCCGACCCGTGAGAGAAGCGCCTGTCGTTAGCATCTGTGATGACACGACGAACTTAGAGTGGGACCCAGAGTCAAAAATCGGGGTCTTGAACCACATAGGAAGGGTACGGAGCACTTGGCGCGTAACCTCTATTGGGGATTGGCCATAGAGTGAAATCCCCTGTCTTGGCCACAACTAGAAATGTTCTCATGTGTAGAAGGCCCAAAGGTGTCACCATGGCTACAGCTGCCATGAGAGCTAAGATTTCTGAAAGTGATGATCACTTTCTGGTCTAGCTTGATTTCCTTGTAGAATGGATTCGTTTACTTTTGGGTTCTCAATCCTAGAACCAAAGATGAGCTAGGATGACATGCTGATGTCGAAGCGCTAGCTAGTGAGACTGGGCCAACCAGTCGTCTATGTAATTCAATACATCCATGTATTTTACATATGTGCGGGTGAGGGAGCTAAACCAAATGGAAGGACCCGATACTGGTAAGCTTCGCCCCCGAAAGCGAACCTCCGGTCTTTCCCTGTGTTGTGGCAATATTTCTATATGAAAGTAAGCGTCCTTCAATCGATTGTCACAAATCAATCGCTTGGTAGGATTTGAGAGCAATCACTTTGACAGTCAACATTTTTAAACTGTATTATTTATTTGAGATAGCGGTACAGCCCGCGAAATCTAAAAATTTGTACGCAGCACCCCGTTCCTCTGGGAACCAAGGAATACTGACTGTAGTAGCCTGACTCACTGTCTGGTAGGGGAACATGTTCCATGGCCCCATTCCCCAGCAACTTCTGTCAGGAGATGCATACTTTCCGGTTTCATGGAAGTGGAGACCACGCTATTTTGAAACGCGGAGGGTGATGTAACTGAGTCTTGTAGTTTTCTACAGTGCTTAGTACCCTAGGAGATATACTTGGCAGTAGCTTCCATGCTGCCAGTTTCTCAGAAAGGGGCAAAGTTTCGGCGGCTTGGTTAAACGGGGGGGGGGATGTTAGATGTTCGGCATCCTGAAATATGGCAGGACAAACCGAAGAACTAACACTTTATTGGAGACTGGTGTTGCCCGAAACACCAGCGGTGGCGGAGCAAGAACACAGACCTCCTGGGGGTGTCAGGGACAACACTTAATTCTTGAAAGGAATTCTGCGTGCCTTTCCCCATTGGGGGGCCATCCCCATGGTCTTGGGCACATGAACCTCAGGATTTCTTTGTGAAGACAATATGCCAGTCTGACCTTTTTGAGGCGGATACTGAGGCGCATCGCACCCCAACTTTAACAGGGGTGGAGGCTCAAAAACAAACTCGCGAAAACCCATTGCAGCCGATAAAACGGCCGATAGCACGAGCCGTCTGCTTTGTTGCACGCAGAGACAAGTCTGTGGCCTGGCGTAATTCCAATACGCCCTATCTGAAGAGCCCCGCCAGTGCTGAAGTCTCTCAGCCGGTCAGCTTGGTAGCCTAGAAGACCGCCATGGTGTGCAATGGAGCAGCTACCTGACCTGCTGCCTGAAAAGCTTTTCCTTCCAGGGAAGATGAAAGTCTACACAGCTAAAAGGAAGGATTAGCTTTTCAGGAAGAATGATGCCCCAGGAGAGAGATAGCCTGTAAAGTGTCTCTTCTATCTGGGCGTCATCATATAACTCTGTGCTTCCACATCAATTATATTTAAGAGAATAAATAAGTTGATGTCAGGAAAACATGGGATAATACAGCTTACTCCATGAAAGGGCTAACTCATTTGGACAAAGCTAAGAGGGAGAGAGAGAGAGAGAGAGAGCGTCATGAAGCTCCGCCCCCCGGCCACCTGACAGAAACTGCCACTTTATTTATTTATTTTAATTTTTTCCCAGTGCTTAGTATGGAGGCTATTTCCATCTCCGCGGAAGCAAGAGAGGCATTTATCCTTGCCCATTCACAAAAAAAAAAAACGCAGAGCGCGCTTTGAGAACGGACAGAAGAATTTCCCATTTTTTTAAACGGTTTTAAGCGCCCCCGAAATGCGCCGCGGCTCGAAACTTCTCAAGGAATGCGAGGTGCTTTAATCGAAGCAGTAAAGTGTAGAGATCGCCCTCCGATATGGATTATCGCATGGAGGGACATCTCGTTTTAAAACTCAGAATATCGGTGAGTTAAACACCTCTTATTTTGCTGGTTTAAACACAAACACGCTCAACACAACGAGGTCAAGTGAAGACAAAGAATCTGAGCAGTGTTTCCGGTTCACTCCTTTTATAACCACCAGATGCATTTAATCAGTTGATGTCACCTGACCAAGGTTATATAAGCCAAAATTTAGCGTGTTTGATACACACATGCTTCACAACCGGCAACATGACAAGATGTTCCCATAGCGTTTTCACGCAGCATCGAGTGTAGCCTTTGAAAGGGAACTGCGTGCTTTCAGGTTTCTTAACTCACCATATATAAAATAATTTTAATGTTTAAATATAATGATTTCTGATGATGATGTTTGTTTCTCCCATCTAATTCTTTTCCTGTATGCTGACTATTACAAAGAAAGTTGAAATGCATACAAACTGTATGATTCTTACCTTGCGCTGACAAGCAACATGCTCATATGCTTTAATAAGTCGGTTTTTGTTGTACATCATGATGCCATAATGCTCTTTGCTCTTTGTGTTGTAGCCAAAAGTGATTGTCATTCCCTTTTTCTTGGACAAAATCTTAAGGATCACAGATGTTTTTTTTTTTATGTTTTGAATCATTTAACATCAATATTTTATATGTTCCCTTATTTTAGCATCTGCACAAGGATACTTGACAGGCAGGTTTGTATGTGTCCTTGAAGACTTTTGCTAGACTTTTGGTGACAAACTGAGCTTCCACCTTCTGTCCTTGAATGATAATCTGCATTCTTGGCTTCAAGTATAAGATACTGCAGTATGCCTGACTCAAAAGAAAAAGAAGACATACAGTAAATTAAAGAAACCATCTTCAATTAATTTCTAAATTAGAGATAAATGAACCAAAGCCTGCATCTAGAACTGTTTTTTCTAAAATACAGATTACGGTTAGCTGTCTCAGGTAGACTAAATGTGCTCATTCTTGTTGAGTCTTATAACTGTTTACCTTGTACCTGAAAAATTATGATCCACAAAACCAAAATGTAGAACAAAAAATAAAGTCTCCTAACAAATCAGACCTATTAAATTAATATTTTTAAAACTTCTTACCCGCAGGGAATATTCACTCTCAGGAAGTGACATGTCACCCTCAGGTTGTCGCTTGTTTAGCTCCCTTGTGTCCTCATACACATCAAGAGGAATCCGGATGTCATAAATGTCTGTCTTAAAGTCAAATTCTAATTTTCCTGAAAATGTTCTGCAGCAGAATAATTTTAAGTGGAATTAAAGGAAGAAATTCTGGAATAATTGTACAAGCAAAACATGGTACAGTACATCCCAGAGGAAAATTTTACTGCTCAAAGCTTGCTCTTCTATAACTCTGGAGACAAAGATGTAGATCTCATTTTAACCTCAGTTTAGTTTCTATTTAGTTTCATACATTTCTGGTTTGTTTCTCCTAAAATTCACTAGGAGAAACAGGTGTTTCTCAACAGGAATTTAGCAACAGGAGTCATCCTTGAGATGAAATGGCGATAACCTCGCTGTTATTAATGGCTCATTTTTTTTTTCTGCTTTGGAGAAAGGTGTGATATATAAAATTAATGTGTATGTGGTGGTACACCAAAAAATTAATTAGGTATCTCTTTGTATTATTAATGCAGTTTATTACAATGTGATTGTTCTATTGAACTGTAATGGATCTTTGTCGATAGGTGTTCCAAATAATTTCATTAAATTTATATTAAACTTACTGTATAGTTGACAAAATATGGGAAAACCTTTCAATATGACCCAGTATAGTTGAACAAGACTTATAGACTACAAAATACTAAATCAACGTTAACAGGATTAAAAATATATATCCATATATATCCACAAATTAAGGACATTAGTTTCTGTATCCAAGTGTAGCTAATAAATGAATTAAAAATCAATCAATAGTTCAACAAAAAAATGCTTAAACAAACAAGTTTGCTTTATGTGAAATGGCCCCATAACAAAATATATAGACACATGTAAATGTGTATATATTATAACATTTTCACATGTAAATTGTTAGTTTGTCAGGTTGTACAGAAAACATGGCAACCCAGTCAGCGGTGCCTTCTACTGCATTTCCTTTCTTTTGACAACTTGCCTCACAAAAAATTAAACTCAAGATTTTGGTTTTATACTTAACAAAAATAAAACATTGTACTTTAACTGAGCGATCACAATTGAGTCTGTTACCTAATATCAACTTTTAGGACAGCAACAGCTAATCCTACGTATTCATTCTGAAAACCTGAACTACAAAATGTTCTACTCATAAGACTTTGCTTTTAGAACAACATATGTAGCAGTAGTCAGTACAGCTGTATAATACTGGAACAGCAAGCAGTATTTGTATGAGGGCTTTTTGTACATTCCTCCAGTGTGCCACATTCAAAAAATTATAAGTCTTTGAGGCCCTCATGAGACATTTGTTCATCAAAGCTTTTTTGGCTTTACTTTTTTCCACCGGTGTCCATCCATCCAGGGTACCACAGCGCATGACGTATGCTGCAAAAATAAAAGAAAGTACAAATAAATTCTTACATGCATAAAAATGGGTAAATTGGTCCGATATGGCCATGAATCAAAGCAGCTAAAATAAATTCCATCTCTTGAGGTTGAATACATTTATAGTTGGTTACATGTCAATAAAGCACCTTATTTAGTTGAAGCTTCGTTTAAAAAAAAAAAAACCTTCTGAAAATTAATTGCCACCAGTCTGTGTATGGGTAGAGATGCTTCAAACTGGACAGTGGAATGAACTGTTGTGAACCAGCGTGTTGAAGCCCACTAGTGTAAGCTACCTTAGGCGTGACCGTTGTACATGGAAATAAAAGAAAAAATATATATAAATAAGGGATGTCCGTTGAGTCACAGTATAGGGCTAGACCATGTTGTGGGCCTTAGTTTCGTTCTCTGGCTCTAAACCCCTTGCCATGTTGTATGAAGAAATACAGTATCCAAAAATAAGTTTGTATTTATTTTATACATTCTAGAACAATACTGGAGATTATAAAACTATGAAATAACACTTGGAATTAGGTGATTTAATAAATTAGTTGATTGTAATTGTTACTGAATGATGGTTAGCCATTCTGGAACAGTTCTTGCAAGAACAGTATTGTCAAGTGCATTTGCATAATCCATCAAGCACCATGACGAACCTGTCTCTCATGAAGACCTTCCCAGGAAAGCAAGACCAAAATGTACCTCTGCTGCAGAGGAGAAGTTCATTTAGAGTTACCAGCCTCAGAAATGTACCAATTCACACACACACAGCACCTCAGATTAGAGCCGTTATGAAGGATTTACAGTTCACAAGTAGATCTCAATACCAACTGTTCAAAGAGATTATTGCACATTCTGGATGCCAGTGTAGAAAGAAATTAAAACCCAAAAAAGACTATGGAGTTAAACTTTTGACTAGTGGTATATAAATTGTAAAATAAAAATTGTAAACAATAAAATTAGAAAAAGTCTAAGTAAAACAATACAAAAAAGGAACCACAAATATAGAAATACTTACTTAGGATCCCACGGACTTTGGACTTGTCCAGGACTGTTTTCCCTTCTGGCACCTTTCCATGCTTCCCAAATGCCACTGCATTTTGGCACTCCGCTGCAGTAAAGAACTCATCAAAAAGAAGATAAAACAAGCGAAGGCAGTCCTTCCGGGCCTCTGCATGGATTGCAGCTAGACGGGTAGAGGACAGAAAAAGACCAAATTCTGAATACAGCTCTTGCTTCCCAGATCTGTTTTATTTAGCCAGACCACCAGCCAGAGGTTATAGCTGTTCAACTTTTTCCAGAAAGCTTTTTAATGCCTCATGTTGTTCACCACCTGTAACAGAAATTAAATTGATACTTTAGAGGGATACAGAAAGAAGTTTAAAAAAAAAAAAAAAAAAAAGGCAGCAAGTTTAAAAACAAAGATTTTATTACGATTAAATCTCTTAATATTTTCTAAATAAAGCACACGATATGCCCAAAATTAGTTTACTTAAAACTGTAGTTTAAAAAATATATATTAATAATTACAATGCCAGAGTGCATCATCATTTACTATTAATTACATTTAACTATATGCTTCACTGGAATTCTAATCAGACGCGTCATGTCCATGTCCAAAGGGGGGGGGGGTGCTAAGGGGAGGCCTGTAGGGTCCAAGCACATACTGTATTAACATGCTGATATTCAATATGATATCAGATTGGATTGGATATTGGGGGGTGGGGATTACTTACCAATACTACACAGCACCTCCTCAAGTTTCTCTTCCATTAATTTTGCCAGCTCTGGCTTACAGGCCTCACATGGCTTCCATGCTCAGTCACCCCTTGGTTTTGTTCTCACACTTGGTTCTCCATATTCTGGTACTGGAGCAATCTCATTGATAGAACTAGCTGCATAGGAACTAAAGCTTGAGTTCTCGTATTCAGAACTACTAGCTGTGCTCTTCTCTGTAAGACAATTTTCAGGTTCAATGGGACTGTACAACATTTTATAAAAACTCTTTGGCTGCAAGTTTACTTGGAATTTTTGGCTTCCGATGCTCAGCTGAATTTGTTAAAACAGGCAACTGGTTGAAAGACACTGGCTGTGCAGTGTGATGCTGTGGATGGTTAGAAGAGGCTGGATAAGGAAAGACTGGTACTCTGATGGGGTACCTGATAGGTGATCGTATGGCAGGAGGGGTGGAGATGACTGGGTGGCTAGTGGCTGGTATAATGGCAGAGAAGGTGATCTCTGGGTGGTTGGTAGCGTGGAAGGGAAGGTGGAGTTGATGGGGTAGCTGGAAGGGTGGCAGGGGAGGTGGAGTTGACGGAGTAGCTGGAAGGGTGGCAGGGGAGTTGGAGTTGACGGAGTAGGTGGTTGCTGGGCGAGACCGTGCCCTAAAGAATTTAGGCATTGCTGTGCAGAGGTGGACTGAACTGCTGGAGGCAGTGATGAGTGGTTATAGAATCTCTGAGCAGCTGTACTGTATCTCTTTTTAATTTGGCACTGTAGAACTTGTTGTCAGACCACCATGCCAATACTACTTCTCCCGGTTTCAGATTTCTTAAACAAGCAATAGGTTGATCATCTTTGTTTAATATATCAGTGAAAATAAAAACATGCTACTTTATTGTATTTTTTTTATAATGTGGCAACACATGGTTTCTGCAGGTTCACAATTTAATACCTTTTTTAAAGACTTTTTACATCCATACTGGGTAATAGCCCCGCCCCCCAATAACAAGAATAAAAAAAAAAGAAAAAAAAAAAAAGAAGATATTTTGGCCAACAAGGGAGCAGAATTGTCTTACTAAAACACAGATAAACACACCCAGATTAAAATTACTGTTACTTGACCAAAATGCCCATAACCTAATGATTGTGCCTGGAGATACATTCATAATAATCTAGTGGTAAGAGACTAGATGTCATCTAGGACTGTGTTAATCTTAGTACAGTCCTCCTTGGCTTTAGACATCAAACTTTGCATTTGGTTTTCTGATGCATCATGTAGAACAAGTGTTATGATTATTTTTAATACATGTAACTTAATGCTACCAGAATATGGGACTGGCGTTGTAAAATGCACACATTCTTCCTCTTCTTGAGGAAGCCAACCAAAAGCCATAAAAAAACATGTGTTCCTATGAGTCTGTGCCATTTCTTTGCCTGTGACGGGACCCCTATATCTATCTATCTATCCATCTGTCTATCTCTCTTATATACATCATATGTTAATTAAATCACTATAGCTATATTAAAACAGTAATTTGCAATATGTAGGCTGGCAGGTTATGCAGGCCCGTTCTGAGTGCTACCACTGCAGTGGGAAACACTGTAGTATCATCCACAATAAACTAAAATAACAGTAAGTGATCCAGTTACCTTTATCCTTAGGTGAGCCAGGGTCTGGTTCATAAAACTTGATCTTCGGTGGGTTGCGCTCTCTTTTTGTCAATTCTTTTTTTTTTAAACTTCCTGCTGGGCTTTCCATTCTGTGAAACAGAAATGTAAAACATTTTTAAGTGGTTCTTACTGTAGTTCATGATAGCATATTTCAGTTTGTTACAGCAATTTTTAGGTTTATATTATTCAAATTAGTTTTTATTTTAATTTAAAAAAAAATATTAGCACTTGTTTTTTTTATTGCTTGGAAACACCTGTTAATTGATGTACCTAGAAAAGCAATATACCCATCTCCAAATGCTGTAGGTCTCTAATTTATGATGATTGTACCGGGACATGACTGCTACCATTTTTTCTAAATTTAAAATCACAAACACAAAAAAATCCACATTTTGGAATATGCAAAAATAACATTGCATGCAAAAAAGAAAATGCAGTTTTTGTTCAAACCTGCAAAGGGGGGGTTAAAAATAGTACTAATGTTACACCAAGTTATGTAGGAGACCATTTAGTGCCTTTGCTGAAACCCCAGCATGACCCAGTTAGTTCAAATGACGTACTATCACTTTTTTGAGAGATTATGCATAGTCTGGTTATTGTAAGCGTTGTTGCTAGATTACTTGTAATTAAACTTAAAAATAAAAATTTAAACAGCTTTAAAGATAAAAGTTTCCACAGAACATGAGCATGACCTCTGCGTGCACCGCATCTCAGAATGGAGGTTTCGAATGCAGCTTCACTTGTTTTGCACGAGGAAGAATAAAATTATTTAAACAAGCTTCGTGTTTTATACTTCGCATATATTTTTTTATTTTAATGCATGTTAACAACAATCTACTATATTAAAGGTATCGCCTAATACTATACTAGATGCCATGCAATAAAATACTGCCGCGTAATACTGTATTCTCGACATGATAAAAATCCATAGACAGTCTAACATTTGATAATATGGTTAGTTAACGTATAGTCAGTTAATTTATACTGTCAGTTAATGTATACACTTCCACCTCAGGACGTGTTTATGAAATGAGGCACAACATTTATTTATTTTTTAAACGAGCCGCATCTTAAATGTACGCCGACACGCACGCGCGCACGTCTTCTATGCGGTCCGGTACTTTAATTAAACAGCACGCGAGAGATGAGTCAAGGCCAGCGTCCTTATTGGAATTTAAGCGAACCTGGCGACCACTTCAACTAATATTTTTTTCTGAAGGTGTGCAGGCTCCACCAATTTTCCACCAAACGCGGTAAAGTTAGTTTTATAGAGCCACAGGTGGTCCAAGCTAAAGGTTAGCAAAAGTTATTATTTAACGTTGCCACGTATGGGACTCGCGTCCTCAAAATGTTTCAGAACAAACAAACACTTTCCTTCAAAATATTATAAAGTCATACTCAAATTACATTTAATAAGGACTTGGCTTACCTCTTTCTGTAAGGTGCTGCTTTGCGTATCCTCCTCATTCATCCGGTGTACTTTAATGGCGCTCCTGGCGTTCTTCTTAAATTCAGCCAACTGCGTTAATTAACCAATCAGGACGCTGCTTGCGTAATGTATTGCGCTGCTGTCCAATGAAATTTCATATGCTGTCATTGTGCCCAGATCACATGGAGGGTTCAAAGTTCACATCTTTGTGCCAAATTTGAGCAGCTTCAGTAAGGTGAGTGAGCTATTTATTACTTTTGCCACATAATTAATAATCTGTTTTTGTAAGTCTTTTGTTACTAAGTGTAGCTTAGTATTTTCTTTTTCATTTGAATGTACTCAGATGTAGGACAACTGGGAAGTTTAAATAAATTAAAATATGATAATAAAACTGTAATTATAATTTAATAATAAAACTGTTATTGATATAAATGCTAATAGTTAACTAATATTAAATGATGGAATCTATTTTTGTGCATAGTGACAACCTTACTAAGACACTTAATGTTGTTTATTTTTATAATTATTTGTGGCCTGTCTGTTTACTTTATTACACAGTAATTATGGATTAATTGCAATAGCCATATAGGAAGGGTAAAATGTAGAAGTTAGAAATACATTTTTATGTTGAACATATGTGCAACTTTTATGTCTGTTATTTATATTGTCAATTATTTCAGACGAACAGTTGACGCTTAATAAAATGACACAGAAGTACGATTCACATTGGAGGAGAAAAGTCAAGATCCACCTAAATACTTGCAAAAGATACAGAAGAAAGGTAAGAAAGTTAATTTTTTTGTTATTGGAGCTGTTGTTATAGCCTAATATTTTATCTAAAGCATTTATATGAATCAGGTGTTGACAAAAAAGTAGGAACAGCATCTGCATATATTCCAGCTCAGTTTTACAGCTGTTAGCCTCTGGAATGGCCATTAAAATAAATCAAAACCTCTTTTAGAACATTCTTATGAAGGGGTTTATTGTAGGGTTTCTTGTTTTTTTAGTTTTATGTAGATGTATGTAAAAAAAAAAAAAAAAAAGGATATTGTAACTGTATTATTGTTCTCTATTTTCAGCCAGATACACAAAGCGCAGAGAAGAAAGGTAATAACTAAAAATGTAAAAATAAGTAAATAAAAATAAAAGGTTAAAAAAATACATTATGTTTACAAATGTTTAATATAGTTTATTTTGTGTGTGTGCATTTGAAAGGTGAAAACTCTTAATCTTTGCTACTTTTTAAAAATAGAAGAATAAACTTTTTTTTTCACCAAAAAGTAATGTTTTTGTGTTTTACTTACTGGGGTTGTGTTAGGCCAACTTGTTCTTAAAAGTAAAAGTAAACTGTCAATGTTTAGAATAAATTTTGAACAGAAGAGCCAATGAGCCGAGCAGCCTAGTTGAAAGTTTTCTGAAAAATATAGTTATTTGAAATTTTAACTATATGGTGACAGAAAGATAAAGGCAAATGTAATTGTCTCAGTAAAATGTTTGGCCCGCATAAGTACATTTAAATATATTACATTGAGTATAGGGATTTTGGCAGTTTTACTTTACAGCTGAAATGCTATCTTTTCAAGTTATAGATTTCTGAACTGACTGGTATTATTAATGATTGTCTAACTGTTATAGTAATTAGTAATAAGCTATTTTAATGTGTACTGTATGCTTTATGTAAATTCTAGTAATTCACAAGATATTGTTAGATTTTTTTAAATGTTACATAACCTGATTTTTTTTTTATTAAATAGATTTCTGTTTAAAATGTCTTGAAAGTAAAATTTTGGGCAAGCATGTAAAATCCATTAAAATGGGAACCATGTATTTGAGTCTCTGCTTCTCTGTGTTCACATTTCCTATTTTTTGGGAACTCAAATTAGCCGAATCTGCATGTTATTCACAAAAAATATAATTTTGTTAATACCAGAAGGGTGCAGTCTACAGCCATTCTGTGCAGTCATCCTATAACAATACAATACAAAATTAATCACTAAAATATTATGTGCATAATAAAGTCAGATATAAATAAAGTCTGAGTTTTTGGGATGAGAATAGATTGAGTTCATACTGTATATAGGGCTCTCCGATTTCTCTGCATGAGATTAAAAAGAGATACAAAAGTTGAGAATTGTTTGAGAATTGTTTTAGAGCTTGAAGAGACCTCTTCTGAAACATAAAATGAGACTAGTTTGAGATTTTGTGCATCTTTTTTTCCTGGAGAAAAAAATTAGTTACAGGAGAAATACACTATAGTCTCATTTTGGTTTCACACAGACCTCATAGTTGACTAGGAGACATGAATGATACATTTTTGAGAGCTCTTTTCAAAAATAATTTTCCTCTGGGATGGTACAAATCCAGTTGTCTAATATTTTCTTTTCCAATATTTGCTTTATAAAACGTTGACCGTCATCTTTTTGTAACATATTTCAATGAGATACACCATGCATATTATTATCTATTGTCATAAAAAAAAGTCACACACATTTATATTTCTCTTGACTGTCTTTAGCTTTGATGCACACGATGTGGAAATGATTCAGCTCAGATCGTAACACTAGGTGCATGATGGATGCATTGCTTTATCAGCTTCTTTTCTTACCCTGATGTGCTCATTTGTTAATGATGCATTGTTCCAAATTAAACCTTACCATTACGACCACTGACAGGTGGAGAGAGAAAGGGAGGTTTGTTCGTTTTACCTGCGTAGGTTCCAGATGATGATACGGGTTCCACATAAACTGTCAATGACACTGAACTCAGCATGCAATTCTTCCATCGTGTTAAACAGTGAATGTGTCAAGATATCACGCAGACAATTAGCATGGCTGGGTGTAGCACTGAGTGAGCCACAGAATTAAGGAACAAACTGCACATGGGGAAGGTCAGAAAATCATTTGCTTCCCCTTCTGTGTCACTTGCAGGCCCACAATTTTCCCAATATTTCTAGCACATTATGTGTTATAATATGTTATTATATGTGTTATATATTTGTGTGCTAACAAATTTTGGTAAATAAACACCTGACTGAGGGTTTAGTTATCATATGGTTCAGTTCTCATATGATTGTCCTCATATGAACCACGTTTTTGTTAGTTACTATCCCCTGCATTTAGGGGACACTCCACAATACCTGCTACTGTATATTGGATTATTTATTCATACTTCTTAAAGTTGCTTGCCCATTTCTTTAAAGTAACAGGCAATTAGTCTTTCAAATCATGAAGCAATCATTGGACTCTTCTTTGCAGAATTGTTTTAATTTAGGGACATTGAGCATTTTTGAGCATGAACAGCTTGTTTAAGGATCTCATTCTGATTTAATTCTGAACTTTGACTAAGCCTCTGCAAAACCTTAAATTAGTTTTTTTTTTTGTCATTCTGTGGTGTACTTGCTGGTGTGTTTTGGATCATTGTCCTGCTGCATAACCCAAGTCAGTAACCAATGGGCAATCCAGAGTTCCCGATTCTATCAATGAAGGCATGTCATCCGGTCCTGACTGCAAAGACCATCACAGTACCATCGCCATGTTTCACTGTTGGTATGATGTTCTTTTTATGAAATGCTGGGTTAGTTTTATGCCAGATATAAAGGGACAAAAAGCCTTTTTGGGCAGCAGTGACTTTGCCTTGGGACTTTCCCATAGATGCCATTTTTCATGAATCATGAACAGAGTTTAAAAAGAGACAAGTGGGCCCGCAGTTCTTTAAATGTTGTTCTGGGTCCTTTCATGAGCTCCTGGATGAGCTGTAACTCCTAGAAAGATTCACCACTGTTCCAATTTTTTTTCCATGTGTAGATAATTCCAAGTCTTAGAAACTTAACTCAGCCTTCAAAAATGAAAGTTCATCAGCAAGGGGACGATTACCCATGGGCCAGGTAAATTTGGAGAGTTTTTTTCAGTTAATCAATGAAATCATAGCATACAAACTGCATTTTGTATTTATTTAAGTTATCTTTGTTTAATATTAATATTTATTTGATGGTCTGAATCATTTAAGCGTGACAGAAATAAAAAATAATAAAAATCAGGAAGGGACACATACTTTTTTATGGCACTGTCAGGAAGATTGGTTTAGGGCAGTATTTGTGTTGTTTGTACGTTAAATAACAGAGCAGGCCTGAAATATGCACTTTACTTTTACAGTAAATGTGTTTTGGCTATGTGTCAAACATTTCTGTGATGCAAGATTCTTACATATACAGTACTAAGTTTGTGTTTTATTTCTTTATCTCCTTAAGTTCTAAAAGTTCCTATAATAGAAATTTAGTTCTTCTGTGCACCTTTTCAATTAAACCTAGCAACCTATCTCTTCATTTCTAAATAAAGGATATCAGTCCGTCCAGTCTTAGTAAATGTGACAATAGGCACTTTGACAGTCTTTGCTCCTATCTTCTCAAGGTAAGTCTGTGACAGGAGACCCACACACATGGTGCCGGCTTTCTTTGAGAACACGATGGCATCCTTCCCCAAGCGCATGGAGCCTGACTTAAAACCATTCCCATAAAGACCCACTGGGACATGGCCTTTTACTTTCTGCTTATCACTGAAGCCAAAACTGAGAGCAAGAGAGAAAGTGAAGGAAAGTGAGACAGAGACAGAGATTTAGAAAACAGGCACGTTCAGATAATGTATAAACACAAGCAACATTTTGACAAAAGTCCAAATACATAAACAAGAATAGAATATGCAGACTAAAATGCGGAATTTCAAAGCATGCTTCCAAGTCTTGGTAAATTCAGACAGGCATGTGCTAACTATTACTTCACACTGCTGTGAGGTTTAGAGTTAGCTTATTTTGCGTGTGGTAATTATGAACAGGTGTGCTTAATCAGAACTCCACGACTGTGATCTTGTGCAAGCATGTCAGATGTTGTAGTCGTTGGAGACCACGTTTGTTGACCATGGTGCTTCCTGGCAAATGGAGTTCTGAATTCGTACCACTGAAGTAAGTTAAGTGAACTACACAGGGAAACCACAGGGAGCTGCTTATTTCAAATGGAATTACGAACGCAGGAAACAAATGAAAAATGCTTCTTCATTGCGGCCAAAGGAAAACTTTCAAGTGGACATGCAAAGCTTCCCATTATTATTAATATGAACCAATAAGTATTAATTTGTAATTCATGTAATATTTTAATTAAATTAACAATAAATTTAATTCATTGAATCCTTACTATACAGCCATGGTTCTCAAAGTGTGGGGCGCGCCCCACTAGTGGGGCATACAGACATGACAGTTGGGGTGCATTAAACAGGAGGAAATTAGTGGAAAATAATAGGAAAGTACCTATTCTAATTCATGCTTTTCTTTACATGCTTTATTTCTTTATCTTTATATAATGATCGGACACTCGAAACTAAACAATGAAATGGATCATTAATACAAGTAAATTAAAATAACATCAGAGAAAAAGTGGAACCATAGTGCAACAATAACAGTTTAACGTCGGCATGTTAATTACAGAGGAACAATATATAAGGAAACAGTATTGTATATATACAGTAATCATTATTCATTCTAATGTGTATGCTGATGTTTCTGTATGTTTGTTAAAAATTTATATTTTATCGGGAAGTACTAGTCTGACATTTCTAGTTTCCAGGGTGGCAACAAAGTTGCTTTTTGATCCTTCAGGCGCTGAACAAAAGGGAAGATCAATATTGTACTACGCTTTTTGTTGGTGTGCGGCATTTTGCGATGATCCCTAAATCATTTGTTGCACCGTAGAGAATAAAGGTATTTATGCTTTTAAACATGTATAATTTAAGGCAGATGTAGCTTCAAACAATGTGAGGAAATATATGTGGGTATCTTATTTGTGGGTTTATTTATGCAGCTATTGAATTCGGAGATGCAAATATCAAACTACTGTAACTTTACCGCGGACACAAACCGGGTCAGTAGCGTACTGTATGTAGTGAGCATAATAACGTCAATGGATACATTTGTTACACGGACCACAAAAAAAGCAGGTGATTCAGCACTATCAGGCAAATCAACCAAAAAGCCAGCCGAAAAGACAATATGATGAAGCCTATGTTGCGCTTGGATTCATGGTGGGGATGGTGGGGGCAGAGGAGAGACCCGTGTGTGTTTCGTGCCTTAAACCGCTGGCAGCAGACATCACGAGACCCAACAAATTAGGAAGACATTTAGAGACAACACATCCAGTCACGTTAATAAGCCACTCGACTTCTTTGAAAGAAAGCTGTAGATAAGTGACGAAGTAAGTCTGTTATAACAATTGCATGTGTATTTGATCTGTTTTGAACTTGGTGTTATTTGATCTTATTGGTTTAGAAATTGATATTTCAATAAATAGCAAACTTGGCCGATTTCGTCATCATTTTGTTGACAAGTGGGGCTTGAAAATTCTCCCACCCCCTTAACTGGGGAATGACAGAAAATGTTTGAGAACCACTGCTATACAGTATGTTTTTGATATTGCAATGTGTTCTGAATGCTGGAATTTTGCCAAGGGAAATTTCCGTAACTGGCATTCCATGCAGAGGGAGCAGGGAGTACACTGTTTAATGGAACACAGACAGTAATTAAATAATAAAATGACTTCAGTATTCACAAACACACAGCCCTACCTAAGCATTCTGAACATTTTGTCATAATCCATGCCTTCTCCATTATCCATAAAGATGAGGCAGTCCTGGTCTTTGACAGATGTTTTATTAATCCACAATTGTTTTGCATTGACATCTGGATCATAAGCATTATCTGTGAATAAAGAAAACTTTAAACAAATATTTTTACAGAAAACAATTTCACTTGGTTTCATAATATCATCCAGAATGTTGCTCTAAAAAGCAAAAAAAGTAATATTAAAATCTCTCTCTCACACACACACACACACACACACGCGCACACACACACACACACACACACACTCCTTATCTCCTTAACACACACAGTCAGTTGGATGACAGAAAGACAAAAAAAGATTAAAGAATACATTTTGACTCACCGATCAGTTCTGCTATAGCGCTAAAGGGCCAAGTGTGGCTAGTGGAGTTTGAGTGCAGGTATTGTGGACTAACCTTTAGAAAGAAAACAATATGGTGCTCAAGTACAGTATGATGATGCATAAGCCTGCTACTGTATAAAAAGGAATAAACATAGCTTATTTAACAGTTAGAACTCTATTTACCCTCCAATGAAAGGGAAGTTTTTAACACAAAGCTATGGAAATGTTCACTTCCTGATGGAGGAATATTTTTTCGAGATTTAAATAAAAACAAAACATGAAAATCATGCTATGAAAATTTACTTTTTAGGAAAGTTGGGATCTCAGGCACTTTATGTCACATGCCCTGCAGATAAAGTTGGGTTATGTTCTTCCTTTATTTTTTCTAAATTATCTTCACAAATTGATCACTTCACAAATCCCACATGTGACACAAAAACTACCAACCTAGATGGAGGAGGCTACCACCTGCTTTCTCCAAGACACATGAAGTTGAAAAAAAAAAAACATATTCTTTGAACTATGTTGCACCATAGTACAAAATAACCCACTTACAGTGGGAGCCACGCCAAATAGCCACGACAGTGTGGCTGAAGTGTGAATGGCGTGTGAATGGCCTTTGCACGCCGTAATCCCCCCTCCCTTTTCTGGCTGAAAGGCGTGTCAAGATTTCACAGTAAACACGCCCATTCAAGCCCAATTTATTCATTTACCTGGTGCCACCACTAGATGGCGCTTCGTTCTCAAGAACACGTTAAAACAAGCCAGCTGCGCTGAGTTGTAATCACGTGATTTTAACAACCCGCCTCCACCCCCGCCGAACTGACGCTACTAAACTACAGAGATGAAGATGGCGGCTTAACGGACTATTCGTGGTAAGTGATGTTTTATTTTATAAAAATGTGTTCGGGGTAGTTTACAGTTTATTTCCCAGTTTAGTTTTTTATTGGCTGTTTTAAATATCACTGGCAGCACCAGCAGCGGTCAGATGTGACTTTAGAGAACTTAATGATCTGTTTACCAAGTGTGGAGTTAATATTACAGCTTACTGTCAGTGTCACACACTCACAATGTCACTCCACTTTAACTCAAAAACATGCTCAAGCTTCGACAATACTATTAATGTCCCTATTACAAGAGCTGCACTACCCGATGAAGAGTGTTTGTGTTCTCTGTAAATACTGAGAGAATCTCACCGCGTGTTGTCTGGATAAATTCAGCGCTTATTTATTCTCTGGTTAAGAGTTAATCTGCAGGTTATTTCTGTGACTGTAATATAATGTGATGCAGTTGATGAGGGACACAGACTGAGGGAAGCTGTACAGGAGCTAGTAACGCTCATAACCCGGTTTATATTTTACACACTTTGTCCGGGACTTTCCGCGGTAGCGCGAGCGCTTAGTTAAAGAGCTGAATAACAACACTGAAGTGTTTATCAGTTAAGGAGGGGGAGGTGTGTGTGTGGGGGGGGGGGGTGTGAGGGGCTTCAGTAAGTTATAGTTTGGCTTCAGGGATGAACTAATGCTCATATACGAGTGTTATATGGCTTAACTTGTTTGTATGAGAAGCGCATTAAGTAAATTCTCGCTTAATTTAATGCAGACGATAATGCAGACAGTCACTGGTTAACACTAACACTGTTCACTGGTTAACATTAGCACAGGCAGATTATTTACATTCCAGAATCCCCAAAACAGTATTTTACACACTCTGTGGTAAATAGGTTTATTAATATATATTATTTTTATTAGAACCTTATGTTCTGTGAAGTTTATTTATCTTTGTCTTGACTAAATTCTCCTGTTGTCTTTAAGCAGAGCTCCGCTGTGGAGGATTGGGGGGTCAAGACATGTGGCCGCAAGTCCGACGATACGACCACAAAGTCGATCATCGAACTGCGGCCTAGGGTGTCCTGGTGCCAGGTGCACATATGGACACCCTTATGCCTGAACATGGTGTTCGTTATGGACAATCCGTGACGAGCACAGAAGTCCAACAACAAAACACCGCTCTGGTTCAGATCGGGGGGGCCGTTCATCCCAATCACGCCCTTCCAGGTCTCACTGTCATTGCCCACGTGAGCATTGAAGTCTCCCAACAGAACGATGGAGTCCCCAGGAGGGACGCCCTCTAGCGCCCCCTCCAGAGACCCCAAAAAGGGTGGGTACTCCAAACTGCTGTTCGGCGCATAAGCACAAACAACAGTAAGGATCCGTCCCCCCACCCGAAGGCGGAGGGAGGCCACCCTCTCGTCCACTGCGGTGAACCCCAATGTACAGGCCCCAAGCCGGGGGGCAATAAGTATGCCCACACCTGCTCGTCTCCTCTCACCGGTGGCAACTCCAGAGTAGAAGAGAGTCCAGCCCCTCTCAAGGAGACTGGTTCCAGAGTCCAAGCCGTGCGTCGAGGTGAGTCCAACTATATCTAGCCGGAACTTCTCAACCTCACACACTAGCTCAGGCTCCTTCCCCGCCAGAGAGGTGACATTCCACGTCCCTAGAGCCAGCTTCTGCAGCCGAGGATCAGACCGCCAAGGCCCCTGTCCTCTGCCACCGCCCAGCTCACACTGCACCCGACCTCTTTGGCCCCTCCTACAGGTGGTGAGCCCATGGGAAGGGGGACCCACGTTGCCTCTTCGGGCTGTGCCCGGCCGGGCCCCATGGGTGCAGGCCCGACCACCAGGCGCTCGCCATCGGGCCCCACCTCCAGGATGGCCCCTGATTAAACTTAAATCTAATCCATTCACAAAGGACATTTCTGCTTCAAACCGTGTCACATGACCTCATGACGCAGCATTATCACGGACTGAGTCACCTTCTGCTGCGGGTGGAGATTCTCAAAGAAAACTCCTTTAAACCAGGTAAGAAAGCAAACTCGTGTCATTTCTATGTTAAATGTATCTCTTATATGAGCAAATTCATGATTTTATGTCAGGAACAACTACTTTGTAGATTGAGTTTTGTGTCCGTGTTTGCTACTGTAGCTAAAACCACCTATATTACCTGCATTAGCATTAGCTAACTAACGTGGTGATTTTCAAAAACACCGGAGTTTCTACAGTAAGTCAGCGGCGCCGAAGAAAATAATTATATTTAAGTACCGTTGGTTAACGATGTAAAAATTAATAGGAAAGTGACGTAAACATAGAACAAGCTAATTTGGAGTGAGTGCTGTTTGTAGTGTACTGCTTTCTATACTTTATACACACTGTAATTAAGATTTGCTAACATAAGAACTTGAGCCAGTCCAATCTTTGTTTTTACCTTTTTTTATTTTTATTTTTTTTTTAAGATCAGTAATGAGTTTCTGAGAATTATATCTGCTCCACTTCAAGCAAGATTACTGGTTTCCTTGGACAAGCAACACTACAAACTAATTGAGATCATCAGAAACTAGGGAGGAACCCATCAGAGAGAAGACCAGAGATATAATCTTCATCTTCAAGTTCTTGATCTGGTATGTACTCGCTCAAAAGCAGAAATTTGCTTGGTGTCAAATGTAATCTTGTGAATGGAAGCCACAGGACCTGAGCAAGGCATCCACATCAAGTTGGCTGTGATGCACTAAACTAAAACATAACTAGCAGAATAAAACTTTAGTTTAACTTGTTCACAGGTTAGTGTATGCTGTCTGAATACAGGTTTCAATGTCTGCCATGTTCATTTTTTCACGCTTTACAAGCCTAACATAACCAACAATACTATGTTTGTTTTTATGTCTTTCCAGGACCAGGCATATCGTTCAATTATTATAATTCTTTTGGCCAAATACTGTAGGCAGTCGTAACAGAGGTGAGGGCGCGTGCGTCATCACGTCTGCTTAGCCGACTCTGCGTTCACCGTAAACTTCAATATAGACGTTTATATTTTTGTTTATTTGTATATGTATGTTATTAATATACATTTTTTAGAGATTGTGTGTGTGTGCATGGAGAGTTTGTGTGGATAAGTTTATGTGGATAAGTTGATAAGTGTATGTTGTCAAAGTATTTGTGGACATAATTAGGGAATTTTTTTTTTAATTAAGGATGTCTTGAAACATAATGCAGTAACTCTACAGTATTTATTTGAACACGGTAAAGGTGTTAATGTTTCGTACATTCCTTAATTTGTCCTTTCGGTTTGTGTTTTATGCTTCACTGTTTTCAATATACTGTACATACTGTAAAACGTATGGACAACAATGTTCCGGAAGCATTATTAAATATTCAATAAGGCACACACACACAATTTAGTTGCAATAAAGTTTTATTAAATTTATAATAAAGCAGGCAGTACTGTATATGGCAAATGGTCACTCAAAATCTTTACAAAAGTAAGAGTATTCATTAATTTTTTTTATTATTATTTTTTTTTTAGAAAAGAGATAAACTCAATCTTTTCTTTCTAAGAAGTTCGTTAATTATGTCTCTTATTTGCTTGTTGTTGTGGGCTGTGGGGTGGAATTTCCTCGCAACAGCATCGGAAAGTGCTTGAAGCAGAATTACCCCATCAGCGAAACCGGTTTGATAACTTCACACCAAGGATACAGTAGGTGAGAAGGGGGATTACAGTAACGGTTTCTGTGGGTCTTCACCAAGAGGTGATGTGGGTCGCGTTGTATTCAGCGAATAAACTAAAACAAAATCATGTTTGCTTCAGCATTGGAAACAATATTGTATTAGGCCAACTTTATTTAAGATTAAAATAATAGTATATAATATATAATTATATATATAATAGTTTATAATATATAAAACATAATGTAAAATAAAATAATATAAAATAAATAAATATATAACATAAATGGTTAATGATAGCAATAAAATCAGACTTTAATAGTTGGATTTGATACTTTTATTTTTATTTACTGTATAGACAAATAAAATAGATATAGATCTTATTATGCTTTATCTGTTATTAATCTCTTCTTCTTCTTCTTTGTCTTTCGGCTGTTCCCTTTCAGGGGTCGCCACAGCGAATCATCTGCCTCCATCTAACCCTATCCTCTGCATCCTCTTCTCTCACACCAACTAACTTCATGTCCTCTCTCACTGCATCCATAAATCTCCTCTTTGGTCTTCCTCTGTTATTAATCTCTCTATTCTCTAATTATGACTTGAATAAATCGGCTCACATCGGAGCACCCACGGAGCGAGTACTGTAGTCTATATATTTGTGTTTGTTGTTTTCCTGGGGGGGGGGGGCGTTTTTATGTCTGCATTTTATCTATAAATCGTGTGTGTGTGTGTGTGTGTGTGTACGGAGAGTTTATGTGTGTGCACACAGAGAGTTTATGAGTGTGCTGCTTTGATGTGCTGGGTATGGCGGGGCGTCGACGGCTGATCAGTGTAAAGTAGCGTACTTTACACACACTGATCAGCAGTTGACGCCCCGCCATACCCAGCAGATCAAAGGGGCAGTTATCGGCTATGACACGTTGAAGGAGAACTTAATAGTGTAAATGTCTGCAACAATCACTGACCATTAAAATTTTTTTTTTTTTGTAATTAAACACGAAAAAAAAATATTAATTATATTTCCATATATATATATATATATATATATATATATATATATATATATATATATATATATATATATATATATATACATACACACACACACACAAGGGCGTAGGTTTGCTACCTATGACTCCAACTAATACCCCATCCCCCAATCCCCTTTTCCACCCACCAACCTCCCACCCCAACTATGTCCACTGAATACATGTTTTTCTTAATATGGTGCGAAATCACTTTACATTAATACTAGCAATGCTTCGATTGATATTAATCCACTCGAAATGCAATTCATTAAGTTAAATTAAGGAATAGTGTAAAGTTAAAGGAATGTTTCATAACTGACAAAAAGATAGTCTTTAATAAAATAAAAACTATTCTTTATTGAGCCCTAGTGCAAATGAAACATCTCAATCATCTGTATATATATATATAAAAGTAGATTACATCTAAACATGAACTACTACTGTAGGTACAGTACCACACAACAGCTCAATGCCTATTGCTCCTATATGAAGGAGACAAAAACATGCCTTTGCCTCTCATTAACAGAAATAAACTGCTGGCATATTTGTTTGACATCAATATTGTCCAGGCTGTTCTTTTTTTCTTCTGATAAACACTAAAGATGATATTTTGTATAATGCTGAAAACCTGTAATCATTGATTTACATAGTATTTGTTTTTCCTGCTACGGAAGTCAATGTTTTCAGCTTTTTTCCCCAATATCTTATTTTGTATTCAACAAAATAAAGAAAATCATTAAAGTTTGGAACCACTTAAGGAGTAAATAGTGAGTAAAGTTTTTTTGGGGGTGAACAATGGCTTTGACCCTAACTCTTCCCCTCTGACTGCACTAGGACCGGACAGCATTGCCACCTGATGAAATAGCGTGACAAAAAAGTGAAATGTCAGTTCAAAACTTTTGCCAAAAACACTAATGAATCACTTACATCCTCAGCCTATCACTCCTCATAATGCTAAATATTAGTATAATCAACATGTATAATACACGCACACATATTATATGGTATATATATAATCAACATTCAGATTGACCTCCTGTGACCTCGCCTCTTCACCTGAACTACAACATGGCTGATCTGCTTCTGTCCCCTAATTGAAAAACATTGAGGGATTCCTTATGAGCATGGACAGAGAATGCCTCAGCCTATTATTGGTAACAATGTTAAATCTCAGGACAACTACAGTGGCTTGCAAAAGTATTGCCCCCCCGTGAACTTTTCCACATTTTGTCACATTACAGCCAGAAACATGAATCAATTTTATTGGAATTCCACGTGAAAGACCAATACAAAGTAGTGTACACGCGAGAAGTGGAACGAAAATCATACATGATTTAAAACATTTTTTTTTTTACAAATAAATAACTGAAAAGTGGGGTGTGTGTAATTATTCAGCCCCCTTGGGTCTGAGTGCAGTCAGTTGCCCATAGACATTGCCTGATGAGTGCTGATGACTAAATAGAGAGCACCTGTGTGTAATCTACACTCTCTCCATCGCTGTCTGATATACAGCACAGGTGTTTAGGTTCTGTTACCTGACAAAACAGGATAAACACATGGCATTTAAACAGCAATCATTTTATTTCACTTTTTCTGAGTCTTAGTGTGCAAACCTCGAATCAAATCATTAATGTTCGCCAAGTAAGTTAATGCATTTTAAAAACTATTTTTCTGAAGAGGATTTTCTATTGGTGTCAACAAAATTCTAGCCATATGGCAATATTAGTATATTAGCTTATCAATTTCTTTCACAATACTGATTTCTGACAAACAGTCACTAGATTAGGAGACTGACAGGGATCATATTTATACTTTTACATTTAGCTGTTTAATCTGCTGTTAGTTTTAAGTCCGTATTCACAGACTACAGTGGTGTGAAAAACTATTTGCCCCCCTCCTGATTTCTTATTCTTTTGCATGTTTGGCACACAAAATGTTTCTGATCATCAAACACATTTAACTATTAGTCAAAGATAACACAAGTAAACACAAAATGCAGTTTTTAAATGAGGGGTTTTATTATTTAGGGAGAAAAAAAATCCAAACCTACATGGCCCTGTGTGAAAAAGTAATTGCCCCCTGAACCTAATAACTGCTTGGGCCACCCTTAGCAGCAATATCTGCAATCAAGCGTTTGCGATAACTTGCAACGAGTCTTTTACAGCGCTCTGGAGGAATTTTGGCCCACTCATCTTTGCAGAATTGTTGTAATTCAGCTTTATTTGAGGGTTTTCTAACATGAACCGCCTTTTTAAGGTCATGCCACAACATCTCAATAGGATTCAGGTCAGGACTTTGACTAGGCCACTCCAAAGTCTTCATTTTGTTTTTCTTCAGCCATTCAGACGTGGATTTGCTGGTGTGTTTTGGGTCATTGTCCTGCTGCAGCACCCAAGAACGCTTCAGCTTGAGTTGACGAACAGATGGCCGGACATTCTCCTTCAGGATTTTTTGGTAGACAGTAGAATTCATGGTTCCATCTATCACAGCAAGCCTTCCAGGTCCTGAAGCAGCAAAACAACCCCAGACCATCACACTACCACCACCATATTTTACTGTTGGTATGATGTACTTTTTCTGAAATGCTGTGTTACTTTTACGCCAGATGTAACGGGACACGCACCTTCCAAAAAGTTCAACTTTTGTCTCGTCGGTCCACAAGGTATTTTCCCAAAAGTCTTGGCAATCATTGAGATGTTTTTTAGCAAAATTGAGACGAGCCTTAATGATCTTTTTGCTTAAAAGTGGTTTGCCTTGGAAATCTGCCATGCAGGCCATTTTTGCCCAGTCTCTTTCTTATGGTGGAGTCGTGAACACTGACCGTAATTGAGGCAAGTGAGGCCTGCAGTTCTTTAGATGTTGTCCTGGGGTCTTTTGTGGCCTCTCGGATGAGTTGTCTCTGCGCTCTTGGGGTAATTTTGGTCGGCCGGCCACTCCTGGGAAGGTTCACCACTGTTCCATGTTTTTGCCATTTGTGGATAATGGCTCTCACTGTGGTTCGCTGGAGTCCCAAAGCTTTAGAAATGGCTTTATAACCTTTACCAGACTGATAGATCTCAATTACTTTTGTTCTCATTTGTTCCTGAATTTCTTTGGATCTTGTCATGATGTCCAGCTTTTGAGGTGCTTTTGGTCTACTTCTCTGTGTCAGGTAGCTCCTATTTAAGTGATTTCTTGATTGAAACAGGTGTGGCAGTAATCAGGCCTGGGGGTGACTACAGAAATTGAACTCAGGTGTGATAAACCACAGTTAAGGTATTTTTTAACAATGGGGGCAATCACTTTTTCACACAGGGCCATGTAGATTTGGAGTTTTTTTTCTCCCTTAATAACGTAAACCTTCATTTAAAAACTGCATTTTGTGTTCAATTATGTAATCTTTGACTAATAGTTAATGGTTTTTGATGAGCAGAAACATTTAAGTGTGACAAACATGCAAAAGAAGAAGAAATCAGGAAGGGGGCAAATAGTTTTTCACACCACTGTATATCCTGGCCTGCTGTAATGAATGTGAGTCCACTACATTTGGCGCTGCTTGTGTCTGAACGCAGCCATAGTCTATCACATGATGGCAGGGAAAGGCACAGCCAATCAAAATGTTCATATTTGTTTTGGGGGCGGGAGGACTCAAGGAGAGAACGTGATTTATCCCTTTCTGCGTGTCTAGGTTAATGTTGACAGAACGATTAAAAAAAAAGTGGATTAAATTATTGGTGGGGACATTTCAATGGTCGGAGGATATTGGTGGGGACACATCCCCTCCGTCCACCCCCTAAATCTATGCCCCTGTATATATATAATTTCAAACTATTTATTCATTTGTCTTTTATTTACTTACTTACTAGCGAATGCTTTTTTAGGGCTCTAAAAACTACGGCAGTATGAGTGACAATGGAATAGGACGTTTGAGTTGCACCGGTCTCACACACACACACACACACAATAAATAAATATATATATAAAATTTAATTCTTAAATCATCGTGTTCACCCATGCACTGAAAAAAAAAGAACTTGTAAGATTTACTTGATAAAATCCTCATAACAATTTGGACACAGATTTTAAGTAAATTTTATTGCTCCAATATTAAGGCTGAATTCTACCCCTTCCCCCTACCCTTCCATTTGGCGCGTTCACGTGCAGGGGTAGTGGTGTCTCATTTCTCTTTTGGTTGGAGGTGTAGGGGGAGGGGGGAAGGGCCAGATAGCCCTCCAAACGAAGATTTTTCAGGACCTCACTTCAAACAAAGGGCTAAGCGAAGTTTTCAACATGGCTGCTCACTCGAGCAAGCAGACCCATAAATGTTGTCATTTTTGCCATTAATAAAGTTTTTTATGACAAGTTTTCATTATATGTATATTACCTTTAGTCTTGTGTTTGTGTTTATGGTGATGTTCTGTAAAGAAACGTTTGCAAAAAAATTCGCTAAAGTTTGCTAGCGGATAGCACATATTGCACAATATTACAAATATATATTTTTATGTCACATACACTCTACTGCATGCTACAAACAAATATGAAAGTTCGGTGCTTACACTATTCTTACTTATTGCAACGTGACCACAGTTTTGTAATTTATATTCTGTATATGGACGGCTGAGGACACCCGAAGACGCATCCATGATCGTGGTGAAAATGAGCAACTTTTTTTAAAAATCGAAATACGGCGCAAAAAACCTTTGGGAGTGAGTAATCTCTCTTATTGGAATGTGTGATAAACATCGGCGCATGTCCTCTGACGTAACATTAGGAACCAGCGACAACGTATGATGACGTACAACAGTGCTGTCCCATTTCTTAGGGGAAATATTTATACCCTTCCCATTTCCACTTCGTTTCAAGGGACAAGGGGAAGAAAATAGAATTGTGATTCAGCCTAAGTAAAACTCACCCGTAATTGTCAGGTAAAATTTACTTAATTAAATTAACAATAAAAGAAATCAAGTAAAAGTTACATAATTATATTTAATGCACAAATTAGATTTATTTAAAATAATCAAGTAAAGTTAATTCATTATTGTATCAGCAGGAACCTTAATTTTATGAAATTACTATCATTTTGTTTTGTGAGATTTTCCCTTAACTTGGTGTTATCAATTTATATTACTCCCTATAATAATGTAAACATTGCTAATTTATGATTTGGAAAGAAACTTAAGTAATTATTTCATCTATATCTTTCATAAATCACACAACTAAAATATAATTAAACAGTTTATTCAGCAACATTACCAAATATTTGTGACGTTCACAGTCTAGATCCAAGTTGTCTTTTTAATAAAAGTGCATTCAGCTAAATTTTGCATCCATAGAAAAAACTGCACGGCACCAGGGCCTGAAATACTTGTTTTAAACAAAATTGTGTAAAATAATAATAAATAAAATACAGCATTCATTTAGAAATAAAATACAGCAGAAAATACATTAAACAAACTGTAGAATAAACGTTAAAACTTAATAGCCCTCGGAAGCAGTGAAGTTGCAACATTCAAATCAGCACTCTGGACTAGTGCACTTAAAAGTATGCCATTGAAACCATAACGCATTAAAACATTAAGCTGAACATGTAAACACAACATGTAAAGACTTGTAGTCAAGCCAAATCAAATGTTTTAAGATAACTTCATCTTTAAAGCTTGCACTTTTGGTGATAGCTTAATCCCATCAAGTTCTAGAAGAACTTTCTGAAAATAGCTCAAATGTATAGCGCAGTGCTCGGAGCTATTGCCACATTCTTGCAAAATTTCCTCTCCTTCAAGGATTATGGATACACCAACCGGTTCTTCCCCTTCAACAGCACAGACGACAAGGATTTTAAGAAGGTGCATACTGGCATCACTTCGTCTGTCCCCCTGCATAAAATGTACAAGAAAATAAATAATTTATTTTGAGAAACAAAAAAAAAATAAATCTGAATTGCTTCAACCTGTGCTGACTTCATTTCACAGAGGAAAAAATAAAAATAATTGATAATAAAAAATGACCATCACTTCATATACTTCAGATTGTTAAACTTGGGTTAAATTGCTTTAGCAATAATCTTGCATCACTAAAACATTGTAAAACATGGCATGAGATGGCTACACTTCATAGATTACTCTGCACCTTTACAGTGTCAGGAAATCCTATGATGAATGCTGAGTTTGTATTTAAAGGGTTAGTCCAAACATGAAAATTCGTTCAATAATTACTCATTTATATATTCATTTGCATTTATATGCTTCTGTCCAATGCAACAAACATTATATTCAAGGTATTAATAAATTGTATAATTAATAAGAAAACAATGCTTTACCAGGCAATCATCAAAGAGATCCTCTTCAGATTCATGTCTCATCTTTACACTTTGTTTCTGTGAAAATATTTACATTGTATCATTACATAATCTTTTATTCGTACAACTACATTTAGGCATTTCTTCATCTTTTGTAAGTTTGCCTTTATCCAAAGCAAATTACAAAAGAGGAAGGCATCAAGCATGTCAAGCAGTGCTACTAACACAAAGTTTCTGACACCGTTAGAAAAATACAAGATAGAACAGTGAGGGATTAAGGAAAAAGTGAGAAGCAAGAATCATGTGTGCAAAGATTAAGCATGCAGGGTCACAGGATGACTCGACTTATTTTTATTGTCTGCAATGCGATTTAGACAAATTAGAGCTGCTGTCAATACTGTATGAACATATGTACAGGTTCTTTACTCGTAACTCATTAATAAAGTTCGGCTTCAGAAAAAAAAACGTTTATTGCTAGTGCTCTTTTACCATTTAATGCTTTAACACACACGACTCAGTTTGTTCAGAAATGGCATCTAACTGGCGAGGCTTTGTCTGAACACGCCGTTTTCACGAGGTGTGGGGGGTAAGAAATACACATCTCGGTTTATTAATCCGCACTCGGTTCGTTATTATTTTATTTATTTATTTATTTACCACAGGACCCATGGGGGCTCCGTAGGTTCAGGTTTTTACACGAAAACGGTGTTTTGTGAATCTCCACACTATTAAAAACTGAAATATTGCTAATTGTACGTCCTGAGATTAAGATGAACATTAATTGGGAGTCATGAAAGCGAGAATCACATCCAAAAAAGAAAGCTAAACTTACCTCGAACACGACAAACTCCAGCTGCAGCCACGCCATGTTGTAACCTCCATGATGATCCACAACCGACTGATACACAGCGCGGGCACAGCGTCTCCAAACACGCATGCGCAGTTTAATTTGCACACATTTTCGGCTTCAGTAGACACACAATACTTCAGACTGAAACACGACTGCCCCCTACAGGTAATGAAGGGCATGTTCACAGCTTCCCGCACGCTGCCGCGCAAAGCCGCGGCAAGTCACGGGATCCCTTTTCTCGAAACGCACGTTTTTAATGGCGACATCTGTATGGACAGATATTTGTTCCAGATATTATGCGCCATTAATCAATTTGTCATGCCAATTTGACTTTCAGCGAAAACATCAAAAATATAACGAAAACAAACCCAAGCAGAAGTAAAATTTTAAGTTTTACTTTCAAATTAAAATTTTATTTTTCACATACACAGTGCGATATGCAGTAAAATGCTTTGGGTGCTTTAGGCGAGGCTCGAACTCGGCATTGCTTCACCTGAACCGCTTTATAAGTATCACTAACTAATCGCTAACCGATTGCGCCAGAGTATCCTCTCTCTCGTGCACACACACACACACACACACACATGAAATTGCGTAAAACCCAATGAAATATAAGCAGTAAAAAAAAAAATCAGTAAAAATACATTAGTATAACAGGCGCTAACCCTCTGGAACATTTTTACTATTGTTTCCAAGTGTTTATGGGGATTTAATGTGTCTCTGCTGCCGCATCCATTCACAGTTGTGATAAGTGATTAATGCCCCATCAGATTTTTTGACGGGGGAGCATTATGCATGATTAAATGACTAAAGAAATACTGATCCATATGGGCAGATATTTATTCCAGGTTGCATGCGCAATTAATTGCCTTTCTTATGCCACTTGTAGACTATCAGTGAAAAAATCAGCGAAAACATCATAAAAAATATAACGAAAACAAACCCAAGCAGACGTTACATTTTGAGCTTTACTTTGCAGCAAAATATTATCTACAGTATCAGTATATTAAATGGAACTAGGTAAAATACACAGTAATGTAAAATACTGTATATAGCCTGCATTTTTATTCCGTACCTACAATGATCGGTATAGACAAATTACAGCCGCTACCGTGTCGTTAAGGATCATTTCAGGATGTCTTAAAAAATATTTCACTAACTAATTTTATTAATTCATTATTAAATAATAAATAGCATAATCATCATGGGTTGTGTATTGAGTGATTTAACAAATCTGTTTTATTAATCGGTTTGTTGTTGTTGTTGTTTTTTCATCTATTTATGAAACTATGTTGACAATGCAAGAACTGTCTGTATATTAAAGATACGGTATTGGGCTTCCTGGACACTGCAGTTAACTGTGCCAGTCAATGCTCCATCTGGCGGAATTATATGGCATTGCAACCATCTTTTTAGAAAGCGCATGGGGGCGTTTATGGGGCGGGGCATCGTTAACTGCGTCATCGCGGGGGATCACATTCCATGCACGAAGCCTGCATTAACCCTTCATGGACCTGCCACGGAGCCGTCATGCTCCAGGCGGCTGTTTGACGTGGCTCCGTATTGAAAATTAATGCTGCCCTCTTCTGCAAACACAGCTCACATCCACACATGTCCGTAATTAGTTAGCATCAGTGTGATTGAAAGAAAAAAGGTGTATGACTATATATCTTCATATTTAAAGTATTCTGAGGATTTCTACATGACAGGACAAACATGGTTCTGTTATATGGATCAGTACATCCGAATATCACACCTGCGTGACAGGTACAGGATGGCCACAACAACTGCCCGAGTCACACCAGGAACACACAATCCCTCCATCAGTGCTCAGACTGTCCGCAATAACTGACAAATCTGGTCCAGTCCATGAGGAGGAGATGCACTGCAGTACTTCAAGCAGCTGGTGGCCACACCAGATACTGACTGGTACTTTTGATTTTGAGCCTCCCTTCATTCAGGGACACATTGTGAAACATTTTTAGTTTATGTCTTATGGTGTTGACTCTTTTAGTGTTCATACAAATATTTACACATTAAGTTTACTGAAAGTAAAAACAGTTGAAAGTCAGAGGACGTTTCTTTTTTTGCTGAGTATATATATATTCATTCATTCATTCATCTTCTATCCCGCTTTATCCTTTATTTAGGGAGAACATGCAAACTTCATGCACACAGAGACGGGAATCGAGCCTGGCCGGGAATTGAACCCGGACCCTGGAGGTGCAAGGCGACAATGCTAACCACTACACCACCGTGCCACTACAACCACTAACCACAGTGGCTTGCAAAAGTATTCGGCCCCATTGAACTTTTCCACATTTTGTCACATTACAGCCACAAAAATGAATCAATTTCATTGGAATTCCACGTGAAAGACCAATACAACGTGGTGTACACGTGAGAAGTGGAACGAAAATGTGTGTGTGTGTGTGTTTGTGTGTGTGAAGCAGAGAGGCGGTGGGGGGGTGTAAAGGCGAGAGAGAGAGAGAGAGAGAGTGTGTGAAGGGGCCCGGTGTCAAATTACGCGTGCACACACACATAACGACAGGCTGAATCAGAGAGGGAGAAAATGGATCTCTCTAATGAGACCTTCTTTTGCTTTACACATGTGGTATAATAAACAGTACAAGCACACTGTACACACGCGCTTACAAACATAAAAAAAAATGTTTTAGGCGCACACACGCGGTCACAGTGTTATAGTAAACAGTACACGTGTGCACGGATGTTAATTATACCAGTGAGAGATGCGCACTAAGACCCAGCAGGGTAGACGATTACCCACAATTCCGCAGCGCAAGATAGAGAAAAAAACATTGTCTCAGTTTTGATCACATGACGCTCGGCATCAAACGAAGCGCATGTGTGATACATGATACTCAGTACTTGTAAACCAAGACTTGTTCATTTCCCAAGTCAAAAATTATCAAAAAATCTTTGCTCGTCTTGCGGAACACTCGTAAACCACGTTACTCGCAATCCATGGTTTCACTGTATACTGCTTCTAGGCATTAGAGATCTATATCACAGCTTCTGATGGTTGCTCATGACTGAATGACAGTCACACTGCCTGAGTAAAGTTCTGATGAAATGAAACTGAAACTTACTCTACCAAAGGCAAGGTAATAAATTTAGGAGAAAAGAAACTGCAACCTGACAGTGGCACTTCGGTTAATCAGTTCAAACTATTATTTCACCACAAAATGCATTTATTTATCATTAATTAACTCAATTCTTAATCTTGATGCTTAAGCTTAAGTTCTCAAAATCTCAAATTTGTGAAGTCAATTGTGAAGGCACTAAATTAACAATCCATGGCTATAAGTACACCTGTGACATCTATTTACAGTACATTGTCCCCCTGGAATTATACGTTTCTATCTGACTTTTTTGTCAAAATTAAGTTAATCACATTTTCCTATTCTGTGACAATTTAGTAACATAACATTGGGTGTTTAAGTGATATGCAATTTTGTACTCTTCATTTGGAAAAAGGCACAGCACATTTTTGCTTTATAAAGTAAAAAAATATTTAATTATTTTAAAACTACTCACACTGCAGATGGAACCTTATAATTACAAGGGAACGATATATAATTTTATATTAATTATTTTCAACATTCATTGCCACTGTATACAAAAAGTATGTTTAGCCGAGGTAAAGCCCATGAGTACTTACTGAGCTTAAAGGTATTCCTTCACTTGTTAGAGTTGCCATCTTTATTTAAAACTGCTGGTCCAAAGTGAGTGTCTTAGGAATGAGCAGGAGTGTCTTCTACTGTTTTGAAATACAGAAACATTGCACTGACTTTTATACTGACTTTAAACTCCACCCATTGTGACTCACTACAGAGTGCATACTGGTTCTACAAACCCCACTAAACCCCAGATTTACCTTCATTTAATTAGCTCCAGTTAATATTATGTCTCAGCTATATTTTGTATAAAGTACATTTTGCTTCTTGGTTGGATTCAGTGATTGTTAGTTTTCATATTTTGCTTTAGTTTCCAGCCTATGTAGTTTTTTTCTCCCACATTGTTCAGTTACTGTAGGTAGTATTGACTGTTCATGTTGTTTAGACCTCTTCAAGCCTGTACATGCAATAGACAGTGAATGGATACCAAATCTTAGCAGGTGTTCAACACTTACAATACTCACTCACTCATCGTCTATATCGCATTATCCTGTATTCAGGGTCATGGGTTGCCTGTAGCCTATCCCAGGGGGCTTAGGGCATTAGGCGGGGTACACCCTGGATAGGGTGCCAATCCATCGCAGGGCACACACACATAAACACACTCATTCACATAATATGGGAAATTTGGGAACGCCAATTAGTCTAATCTGCATGTCTTTGGACTGTGAGAGGAAAGCGGAGTACCGTAAGAGACCCCACAAAGCACAGGGAGAAGGTGCAAACTCCATGCACACAGAGACAAGAATTGAGTCTGGCCGGCCGGGAATCGAATCCAGACCCTGGAGGTGCTAGCCACTACAGCACTGTGCAGCCGATGTTTAACACAATTAAGTTTAAGTTCTTTTTCTTAGTAGTGCATGAATTAAATGATTAGCAAATGACAAAAAGACTCAAACATTATTCTTTAAACTATCAGCAGTATATATTCAATGACTGCACTCTCAAGGTTTCTTCCTATTGCCATATTGGGGAGTTTTTTCTTGTCACTGTCGATCTCAGCTTGCTCAGCAGGGACAATCTGATAATTTCGATTCATGCATATTTATTTACACATTTCCATAATTTTCTTTTAATTCTGTTAAGCTGCTTTGTGACAATGACCATTGTTAAAAGTGCAGTGGTGTCAAAAGTATTCACATTCATTACTTGAGTCGAAGTATAGATACTAGGGTTAAAAAAAACTTCTTTAGCAGTTGAAGTATCAACCCAAGCTTTTTGCTTAAGTAAAAGTTTAAAAGTACTGGTTTCAAAACTACTTAAAGTATAAAAGTAAAAGTACCGTGAGGGGCGACAAAAGCATTAAGGTCTCGCTTTCTGATCATGCGACGGTGGGGGGGGGGGGGGTGCATTGTGCGCGTTCTTATCATGCGACCGGGGGGGTTGCGCGTTCTGATCATAAAAATAGAGTAACGAGGCTATTTTTAAAATGTAAGGAGATAATTGCTTAAAAATGTAAGGAGTAGAAGTAAAAAGTCGGCTGAAAAATAATTACTCCAGTAAAGTATAGATACCCAAAATTTCTACTTAAGTAAGGTAACGAAGTATTTGTACTTCGTTACTTGACACCTCTGTAAAAGTGCTATACAAATATATATATATATTTTTTTAAGTTTTTTTTTTATACATTTGTTAGAAAAATTGGACACAGAAGTGACACTGGCATCTCTCTTGGATATTAATTAGTTTTCCACAAAGGCAATGAATTCTGCACTCTTCAATCTTTTGAAAATTTGGACTGGCACATTAAATTACATGTTTTATCACTGCCATCGTGATGATACTTACATGCTGAGAAAACAGAGCATACATTCATGGTAGGTGTACACACGTCCAGGTCAAATACAAGGCATCTGTTAAATCTATAAAACACGGTTTACATTGCTCTTTTTACTGCAAAAAAAAAAAAATTTGTTTGACATTTTTTTATTCAAATTTAACCAACACTATTATTGATAGTAAACTGCATATTTATATGTCCACAAACATAGCTGCAGACTCATTTTATTCATTGGGACAAAAGTCTGGCAAAAGAAACATTTTCTCTTCTCTTAATCTATGACCATGGACATTATTTACCACACATTCTGAAATCATTAAAAGTTTAAACAAGGGAACACATTTACACATAAATCTTAAATTTTTCCAGGGAAATCCCACACAGGTTAACGGACCTGCTGACACTTACAGCGTTAAATAGTAATGGCATACATCCTTGGATGCTTCTCATCCTTAGATGCGTCTCCTTCAGTGTGTCTTCAGATGGTTACCAACGATCCCAAAGTGTTTCGACCCTTAACCATAACACTCTCCTGTTGGTGGCCAGCTGTAGTGGCCAGCAGTAGTGACTCACTCCCTCCTGGCTGCCAGCTCAACTCCTCCCTCCTGCTCCAAATCCAACAGGAGGCTCTTTCTGCTGCCTCTCCCAGCCTTCGGCACTGCCTTCTTTCTCTCAATCCCCCTCAATCCAATGTCTGACATCAGCTTCCATACTGATTGGGCTGGGAATCCCCCACATCCCACCTTAACTGGATACAACCACGTCTGCCAAACTTTGTCCCTGCAGTTCCACACAAAGTCTTTATAGTGTTCTGTCTTCCTTTCAAACGCCTCCTCCCACCCCTCTTCCCACGGCACTGTAAGCTCTACTAGGATAATCTTCTTTCCTTCCTTGGAGAAGTGGACTGCATTAGGTCTTAAGCTAGTGAGGACAACATCTGGAAACTGAAGCCTTTTCTTCAGAACCACCCTAAGCTCCCATGCTTTAGCAAACTGCAAAAGACTTGCCTTGGTTTTATTGGGCCCTGATGGCCCTGTCCCCTCTTTGACAAATGTTATTCCTGGTGGTGACTTGCTCTTATATTGACATTTTCTGGTCCTCTCTTGCTCTAGGATGTCAGCCAGCACAGTCAGTACTTTGTAATGACACCGTCTGTATCTGCCCTGGGCCAGCGCAGTTTTGCATCCTGTCAAGATGTGTGCCATTGTTCCCTTTTGCTCGCAGAGCTTGCATGATGGGTAGTCCCTTATCCCCCATCTGTGCAGGTTCAGTGGGGTTGGAAGAGAGTCATAAACAGCCTTAAGCAAGAATGATATACGTTATGGCTTATAGTTAAGCCCATGTCAATTTTCTCTTGGGAAGATCCCACCTTGTCCAGGCCCCCTGGGACACTAGCTCCACAGCCTTTGCCTTCCTCCGCTCTTCCTCTAGGTCCCTTATATCTGCCTGGATCATGGCTCTTCTCTCCTCAGAGTTGGCTTTCCCCCACCTATGGTAGTGGGTCATTCCAAGTCCCTGCCTTCCTGTGGATGGTGCTCCAATAATGTCTTTGAGCTCCAGGTTCCCTTCTGCTAGGGCCAGAGTTGTTGAGTTGTCCCACTTCCGACCTGACCTTCCAGCTTCTCTGAACTTCCCGTCTCTTGAGTCCCTGAGGGCCATAGCCACCCTGCACTTGGCTACTTGGAATTCCTCAACCAGGGAAGAGAAAGGTAGCTGAAATTGCCCTAATCTGATGTACAGCTCGACTGACGTGAAGCCTGGAGGGATTCCCAACCACCTTCTGAGGTGTGCATTAATTTCACGTTCCACTCCTTCCACTATTGTGAGTGGAAACTCATACACAGTCATGAGCCACATCAATCTGGGGAGCAAGTCATGTTGGTAAAGCCATGCTTTAAACTTCCCTGGAAGCCCTGATTTATCCATCATCCTAAGCCAGCTCTCTGCTTGCTTCTCATTTTTTTATTCAAATTGAACCAACACTATTATTGATAGTAAACTGCATATTTATATGGCCACAAACATTTTTTTGCTCTGTTGCAGGCTCATTTCATTCATTGGGACAAAACTCTGGCAAAATAAACATTTTCTCTTCTCTTAATCTATGATCATGCACATTATTTACCACACGTTCTGAAATCATTAAAAGCTGAAACAAGTGAACACATTTACACATAAATCTTAATGTTTTTCATGGAAATCCCACACTGGTGAAGGGACCTGCACTTGCAGTGTTAAATAAATAAATATAGCATGTACTGGATCAGGCTTCTGTTTTTCTTTTATTCCTTTTAGCTGGCAGATCATTATTCCATCCAAAAACATTTCACATTCTAAACATTTCCTTTCTCTGTCTGTCTAAGGATGTCCATCACAGGAGCTTGTAATTTGTTGTGAACTTCTTCAGGTATAATTTAAATATTAGTACTGTATTCGTGAACAGTTCAATGAAAGTTTTTGTTGCTAAAGATTCTATTTAAGCACATATCCCAAGGGTCTGCAGTTGGTGAGTACAAAACCTGCTGAAAGGTTAACTTAGATTTTCACTTCTGAAAATGATCCTGTTGCATTTCCCCCCTTTTATTTTTTTCACAGAGCAGTCAGCAGGTATACAGTATGGTACAAGATGGGGTAAAAAATGACCCATAAAACTGGTCCGCCCTGTAACTCTCCTCACATCATTCAGGATCAGCTGTTCCTCTTTCAACCTAATAAAAACCGGATGCAGCCTCTCATTGTATTGCTGCATATTCTCTCCATCACACCACTCCAGCAACAGAAAAGACCACTGAAAGTGCTTAGGTGCCAGTGATACCCAAAAAGGCAGGCGATAAAACGGTGATCAGTGTCAACAGGAGTAAGAATATGCATTACAGACTCAAATACTAAAACTTTAGTAGCTGATAAGACACTGCTTCAGACATTTCATAGGAAAACATCATTAGATTATATTTCCTCTAAAGAACCAGAACCTTTCTGAAGGACAAAATAACCTGCAAACTCTGAATTCTTTTTGCTCTGTTGCTTTCTGGTAGAATCTACACTACATTATTAATTCAAATGACCTCTGTAGTGCACTGCATCCTTTTATACAAACATTCCCCCAACCCTCAGCCCAAAAACACAGTATTGTTCATGAACCTCTACATAATCTTCTATAACTATGTGTTTACAATATTCATAATTATCTTTATGCATAGACTTTTTTTTTTTGTTCTGCTTCATCAGTGCTGCCTTTAAATAAATTATTCTATGATTATTTTATAATGTACCAAATATAATGTTTCAGTGATATTCTGGCTTTTTGTGGATTATCTTGTATTTGTTTGCTGTATAGTGTTAACCTTTAATTCATTAAAGTAATGTAATTGTAATGACAGTTATCATTGTGTATAAATTTTTTTTTGAATTGTGCATCTTCATTGTAAAATTGTTTTTATGTGGAATCATAGCATGGTTGAATAAAATATTACGTAAATAATCAGCAAAATGCCGAAATTGTAATATACTACAGATATTTTATTTGTACTGTAGGTCATCATAAAGTGCACATTTGCTTAGAATTCATCAGTGCATTATTCATGCTCCAGATTATACACTAAACAAGACTGCTTCTCTTTAAGGACAGCATAGAACTCTGCTTTTGCAGTTCTTCCTGCTGAATGGAGAAATTCGTACAATTTTCTCATTTTGTGCTGGTTTGTATTTTCTGCCCCGATCTGACTGTACATTTCGTCTGAGAAGATTTCTTTGGTTTTTAGAGTGTCTGCTATTTCCATTACTGATGAAACTCTCTGTATGAGCTTATATCTGTGTTTATCTACAAAGTCAGCACCTAAAAAAACAAGATTAGCATGAAATTATAACAATGTTTACTGCGGGACTCTTTCAACAGTATTCATCAAGTTCATTATAAATATATTTATTTTGTCAAATAAAATCAATTCCAAATAAAAAAGGTTTTATAAATGCCTGTATTATGAATTAGGACATTGTTTCTGTTTGTAACAATAATTTACACAATACAGTGAAACCTTGGATTACGAGTAACGCAGTTTACGAGTGTTCCGCAAGACGAGCAAATATTTTTAATAAATTTTGATTTGGAAAATGAGCATTGTCTTGGTTTACGAGCACCGAGTATCATGTATCACACATGCGCTGTTTTGACACCGAAAACTTGGGATATTGTGTGTCCTCAGTGTCATCATGAACAATTCTTACATGGCTGGTGTGTGTGGGCTGAGTAGATGTTGAACATTTGTCATCTTTTTCACTCCCCATAAAAATTCATATGCAAAAAAATCAGAGCACATAAACATATTTAACCCTGAGTTTAGGTTCACATTTTACCTATATATGGTTGGGTTTTCCATTTTCAGAAAGACCCTGTGAGTGCTTTATGAGTGTGTCTGTTAGTCAGAGCAACATTTGCCAATCATGTGCATTCCAGAGCATATACTGTACAGTATATGGGGGAAAAGAAATCACTTCTGGGATGGAATCAAGAGGATGGTCACAAACCATCAAGCAAAGCTGAGCTGTTTGCTTTTTTGCAAATTTAGGACATTTAGAAAATCTTTAGGTAGACCCCAACTATAACGTACAGTTTGTAACTTTACACAAATTATATGTCAAAGAACCAACCAAGTGATAAATGTGCCTCCTGCTGATTGAATTCTGGTCCTTTAATCTTGGTCTCTGTAGGGGAGATTAAATCTATAACCTGAGTAAGAATCTCATCTGTGACCTGTTCACAGTCCAGAGCTGGGAAGAAGGTGACCAGGAGATATGCCAATCTTTGTTTGAGCTCTTTTACCTTAAGGCTAAAAGAAAAGAAACTCTATATGAGTCACTACATATAAGTTATTGTGTTACAATTCAGGAATTCAGGATGTGACTAATGCTCCTGTCTCACCTGCCAGATTATGAACAGTATGTTATATGCAGTATATTATATAAACAAAACTAATTATATCATCATATAAAATATTACACTCGTCATGTCAGAACAGGGGTCTTACTGTGATTGCACATTATAATATCTGTGTACTTTCTCGCACCCTGATTTGTCCTCTTTTCCTCCTGGCTTAGAGGCTTCTGTTAAAGGTGCTGCATCTTTTACATTGAGCTCCACATTTTCACTTTTTGTCTTTATTTCCTCCAAATCTTTTCCCAGGTTCTCATAGCAGTCTGATAACATGCCATTACATTTTAGACTGTCAATCATTGTGTCCACTCCTTATGTGCATGGAGTAAATGACAATATAAGAATTATAGTAATAGAAAACTTGACATACGTATTGCACTGTTATACATTTTATTTGGTTAAATGCGTTTAACAAGGTTTTATATTTATAAATGAAGGCTTTGGCACAGCACAAAATGCAGGTGATTTAGACACTCACCTCTTTCTTTAATTCTTTTCTGAGCTCTATAAGCTTATCTTGGAGGTGTCCTATTGCCTCTATGACTTGCCGATACATAATTTTGTAGTTCTTCTTGTCATCACAACTGAAATGGGGAATATTGCTCTCCTGCTTCTGCCCCATGCTCCTGTCAATCACATCATCACATTTAATGATATTTTAATGTCTTTACACTCTGCTTCACCAGCATCACTAGCATGGCTGAACATACAGTACAAGGTAAACATGTTGATAAATCTGCTATGTTGTCATCATACCCTTTTCCTCTAACTTTCTTCTTTCCTGGGTTCTCATTACCCAAATCCAGAGACTTCTTTCTGAAATAAGGGTACTGTAAAATTAAATCATTCGGTTTTTATAATGGCATGTTATTGTGAAGGAAGATGAGACAGAAGGAGTGACATTACCTTTTATGTGTAGCAGTAGAGCTCTTTTGAGAGAAAGATAAATGGACAAACAAACAAAAAAAAACTATATATTAATAAAAGATAAAGGCAGAGGAAACAATTTACACAATGGCAGTTTTGTAAATGTTTACCTGTATTTACATATTTATGGTCTAGCTAACATAGGAACAACACACTATTTCAAAATGCTAATATTTATGTGCTTTCCTCAAACATCCCACTCATTCAGAGTTTCAGTCCACTGAACATCACCACAAAATTCATTAGAATGTCAACTGACCAATTAACTGACCAAGGAGAGCTGATTTGATAGAGAAAATTAATTATGAGGCTCATATTATGAAAGAAATGCACAGCAAACCACACAACAACTCCAATGATTAGTATAAAAGTTGAATCATTGCAGATATTGTCTAATAGTTTTTAGTAATAAGCATACGGTTCTCAAGCATTTAAATAACTACAATGGCTAAATATAATAGAGACTGAAAGCTCATTATTTTGTTTCACATACCATACGCTGAAAAAAGTGAAACTGCTGTGTCATTGATACAAATTATGTTTCTACATTGATCTTATGGAAATTTTTGATTTCCTATACGAAACTGATATTTTTACGTTCCTTAAAAGCAAACATCGCAGCCCCTGTTTATACTTAAATGTAATCCGTTCACTCAACGCACATTTCTGCTTCAAACCAAAGGTTTGCCATATCACGTGACCTCAAGACGTAGTATTGTCGCGGACTGAATCACGTTCTGCTGGCGGCCATAGTTTCTCAAAGAAAACAACAGGTAAGGAATCATTCATTTTCTATACCGCTTAATCCTGTGTTCAGGGTCGCGGGGGACCTGGAGCCTATCCCAGGAGACTTCGGGCACTAGGCGGGGTACACCCTGGACAGGGTGCCAATCGGTAAGGAATCAAACTCATGTCATTTCTATGTTAAATGTATCTCTTCCATGAGCAAATTTATGATTTATGTCCGGAACAACTACTTTGTAGATTGAGTTTTGTGTCCGTGTTTGCTAGCTACCTATTGAGTTTTGTGTCCGTGTTTGCTAGCTACCTATTTATGGCGTTATATTCCTGAGTCTGAGCGTGTGGTTTGACATTTTGAGAGCAGACAAAGCACTCTATGCGCGTGCAATGTCTCCCCTGCGCGCTCAACAGCTCGATTCTGCGCGTGCAATGTCTCCCCTGCGCGCTCAACAGCTCGATTCTGCGCGTGCAATGTCTCCCCTGCGCGCTCAACAGCTCGATTCTGCGCGTGCAATGTCTCCCCTGCTCGCTCAACGTGTTCTCCGCGCGCTCGACTTTGTCCAGCGTTACAACACTGTCACAAAACCAGCCAATCACAGACTTCCACACAATACTTCTGATTGGTTGTTCCTTCTCTATCAGCTGCCAATATCGACCGCCTAACGCATTTGTATAGTGCTTTTAAAATGGTCATTGTCTCAAAGCAGCTTTACAAAATCAAAAGAAAATTATAAGAAATTAAAATTATATTATTATATATAATTATATACCAATGAAAATAAATTATATAAGGGAAGCAATGTAAATAAAGTTGTATTTATTTATAAATATTATAAACAAATATTATAGTATTTTTTTATACATATTAGTATATACCAGTTTCGTTTGTCCATTGTGTGTTTTTATTACTTATCTAATTATCCATATAGCTCATTGTTAGACTACATCGACTAAAATTCAAATCGGACAACTCGGTCGCTTTACTTATAAATCTTTATTTACAACGCTTCCGTTAGGTGGTCGATAGTAATGCCACTTGATTGGAGGAGAAACAGCCAATCAGAAGTAGTGTGTGGATGTCTGTGATTGGCTGGTTTTGTGACAGTGTTGTAACGCTGGACAAAGTTGAGCGAGCGTACAGGCAGAGTCGAGCGCGCACAGAAAATAAATGTTGCACAGAATCGAGAAGTCGCGCGTGCGCGGAGAACACGTTGAGCGAGCAGGGGAGACATTGCACGCTCAGAATTGTGACAGGAATATAACGCCATACCTATTGAGTTTTGTGTCCGTGTTTGCTAGCTACCTATTGAGTTTTGTGTCCGTGTTTGCTACTGTAGCTAAAAACACCTATATTACCTACAGTAGCATTAGCTAACTAACGCGGTTATTTTCAAAAACACCAGAGTTTCTTCACTAAGTCGGCGGTGCCGAATAACATTAAATAAATAATATTTAAGTGCCGTAAAAATTAATAGGAAAGTGATGTAAACATAGAACAAGCCAATTTGGACTGAGTGCTGTTTGTAGTGTATTTACAGTTATACTTAAAAACTTCTGGATTTGCTAACGTGTAAGTAATGTAATATCACTAAAACTATATTCCCTCGTATGAAACGGGTCATTAGCACATGTTCCTGACAGACCGGTAACACTGTATGACATGTTTTTAACGTTATCATTATATAATCCCCAACACTGGCAGCAATTTGACACGTTGATTTAAGGTCATGAATGAAGTTTAAAAGTAAACATGAAATCTTTATTCACTTTTGTGTTTACAGGTCTGTTAGCTTTTCTGAAAGGACATTATTTTTCCCATACTGCAGAAAATAAGTCCCAGAATGCACAAATAAAAACATTATGTGGATAAATTTTGAAATGGAAATGATACAATAGAATTGCTGTGTAATCTAAATATCCTAAAATAGACTAAGTACGGAGTACTGAAAATTAATAGTTGAATTATGTGATAATATCAGAGAATAATTTCAATTATCCTGCGAAACTGAATTATGTTCATGGGTTTATTGTATTATCAGTAGTGAGCACTTGCAAAGCAACAAAATGCAGTTATTTTAAAGGTGTGTGGGGGGGGGGGAGGGGGTGATTCTTTCTGTACACACTGTAATTAAGATTTGCTAAAAACTTGAGCCAGTGCAATTTGTGTTTATTCTTTTTTTTTTTTAAGATCAGTAATGAGTTTCTGAGAACTGCTCCACTTCAAGGAAGATTGCTGGTTTCCTTGGACAAGCAACACTACAAATTAATTGAGATCATCAGAAAGGGAAGAATTGTCAGAGAGAAGACCAGAGATATAATCGCCATCGTCAAGTTCTTGATCTGGTATGTACTTGCTCAAAAAAGCAGAAATTAGCTTGGTGTCAAATGTAATATTGTGAATGGATGCCACAGGACCTGAGCAAGGCATCCAAATCAAGTTGGCTGTGACGCACTAAATTAAAACATAACTAGCAGAATATAACATTTTAGTTTAACTTGTTCACAGATTAGTGTATGCTGTCTGAATACAGGTTTCGATGTCTGCCATGCTTCACAAGCCTAACATAACCAACAATACTATGTTTGTTTTTACATTCCCAGAGCCTGGAGGTGAATGTATGAAGAGAGTATCTCCTGAAATGTCTTATGGTGTATTTAGTGGAAAATGTGGACCATCTGATTAAGCACTGGTAAGCATTTGTTCATAAGGCATTTCAACCTTAGAACTGAAAAATGTTACTGAATTGATATATTAGCATTGCTCAAAGATCCAGGTGGCAGCTTTGTGGTGCTGGGGTTTGAACCTGTGAGCTTCCAATCAGTATACCAACATCCGAAAACCACACAACTACCTCTGCCCCTTCATATTCACAAATATGATCAGTGGCATTCAGCTGCAGCACAATCTTTACACAAGGCCATAATTTTTTTTTTTTTATCATAGTATGTATTAACATTATTTACATACATGCTCCTAAACCTTGTGGAAAGACTTCACAGAGATGAAGCTGTTATAGCTGCAAAAGGCCAACATCATATTAAATCCTATGGATTAAGAAGTGGATGTTACTCAAGTTTATACCGTATGCATGTGAAGGCAGGCGAGCCAATACTTTTGGCAATATAATGTAATATATAATGTGTGTGTGTATATGTATGTCAGTTGTTTTTGCCTATTCATTGACATAATTACATTTAACTTTATGCACCTTAATCCTACTGTAGGTGGGGTTTTTTTTGCACTCATAGGGAGCATTAAGTGATTTTTACATGCATACATCAGACACTGTTTTGCCAAATAGAGCAACTTGTCTAACAAATGTCCTTTCTTTTATTAGGTTGTTCAGAAAGATGAAGCTCAGGCACAACTTGTGAGGTGCACGATGGCCCTGTTTATCCTCAGGTAGGAAGAGGACTGTCTTTAGCCACCACATGAAATCGGGATTGTGACTTACTGTCGCACATGAATGTTCGATGTTGTTTGGCCTCATCTATGTGCTAAAGTTGCATTGTTTTATTTATTTAATTTTTGTTTTCTGTCTTTTAATTGGAGAAATAATGGTACAACAAAAAGAATGTTGGTATCAAGGATGTATGGTTTCAAGGATGGTAACCAAAAACAAATAAATGTTTTTGAGGAGAACTTGTTTGTTTATTGTCTTCATTCATAAATGTAACTTCTCTACATAAATGAACTTTTTTGGCACAGAGATACAATAAGTACATTTCTTTATTTCAGAAAAAGACTATTTGTTGATTATGTATAATTCATAAAATTAAGTTTGTACGTAATCATACTTTAACTTGAGAATAATGAAAAAGATAATACTATCATTTACTTCTATTACTTTATACTACATGAATGTAATTTGTTTCTTTCAAGGTAAACACTAAACTTAAATATAATGTTAAATTTTAGTTTTTTTCTAAAGTGATATAATCAAGTTGTTAGAAAATAAGTTTTACTGGCCTAAGGCATTGTAATAACTTTTGTTTCTGATTTGGATGGATGAATTAATTTTGCTTTAGGAAAGCTTAAAAATATATTTATATTTAATCCAAATTAAACCTTAAATAATAACATTTGATTTGAGAGAAAGTAAAAGAAATTGCTTGTAACAAATTGAAGCAATTTTTTTAAGTTGATTCAAAGTATCACTTTTTTCATTGTAGTTTTGAAAGGCTTTGGAATCACATAACACATACATCGTTCAGCCATAACATTTAAAGCACAGGTGAAGTTGATAACATTGATTATCACCTTATACAATGGAGAAAAAAATTTATTGATCCCCTGCAGATTTTGTAAGTTTGCCCACTTACAAAGAAATGAAGGGTTTATGAAGAAGGGTTTATGGGAAGGGTTTATGGGAAATGAAGAAACCATTATTGGCGGACACACAGATGTACGACGTTTCTTGGAGTTGATTAGCAGGTTTGCACACATCTGGCTTTTGGCTACGCCACTCCATGACCTTAATGTCCTTCTTCTTGATCCACTCCTTTGTTGTCTTGGGGGTATTTTTTGGATCATTGTCATGGTGGAAGACCCAATCATAACCCATCTTTACCCATTCTCATCCAATATTTTATAATACATAACCCTATCCATTGGCCCCTCAATGCAGCAAAATCATCTTGTGCCTTTAGCAGAGAAACAGCTCCAAGGCATGATGATTCCAAATTAAAACTAAAATAAAAATTGTATTTGTCACATATACACCCATACACAGTATGATATGCTGTGAAATGCTTACACTTCTGTTTGTGACCTAAAAGGAAAGGTGAGAATAAGAATATTAAAAGAGGCAAATCCCACCAGCAAGGAATGTAAAATCTAAAATCTACAAATATACAGTTTCAATAAAATAAATTATATATAATACAGGTCCTTCTCAAAAAATGATTCGTTCAGAAATTTCTTTCTGTGTCTTACCCTCTTGCTTGAGGGTATCAGGTCGGCGGTCTTACCCATGATTGCGGTTTTGAGTAATGAACCAGGCTGGGAGTTTTTAAAAGCCTCTTTTGCAGGTGTTTAGAGTTAATTAGTTGATTCAGATGATTAGGTTAATGGCTCGTTTAGAGAACCTTTTCATGATATGCTAATTTTTTGAGATAGGGATTTTGGGTTTTCATGAGCTGTATGCCACAATCATCAATATTAAAACAATAAAAGGCTTTAACTACTTCAGTTGTGTGTAATGAATCTAAAATATATGAAAGTCTAATGTTTATCAGTACATTACAGAAAATAATTAACTTTATCACAATATGCTAATTTTTTTGAGAAGGACCTGTATATAGAGATATACAGTATAAAAACACAAACCTAAAAGTATAAACTGTTTAAATACACAGTATACATTTCCGCCTCCTTGCTTAACTGTAGGGATGATGTCCTTAAGGTCATAATCAGCATTTTTCTTCCTCCAAATATGGGAGAAATTTTTATTTGATTTCATTAGATTTTACTTACTTTTGGGGGTTAGAAGATACCTTATCAGTATATAATCTGGGATGTGCGTGCAAGCTGAGACATAGGTTTCTTTGTGTGCGCTTGCATATAGGAAACCCGAGCTTACATTGGGGCACCTATATGGTGAGCGAAAGGGGGCCCTAATGTGAAACAGATGTTGGAGGGAAGTGGGGCAGGCACTGCATATGTACTGGGAGAAACAACGAGAAAATTCAGTTGTGTCCATGGTTCAGCTCCGGCCGATGTTGCATGATAATAAAGGTCGTAATCTTCTGTAAGCAAAGCCTGACTCTGAGTATTTTTCCACAACACAAACATGGCAAGTCAAGTTAATGCCAAAATGCTTAATCAGTACTTTCTCCCAATCTTTCTCTATTCATTGGAAAACTTCAGATGGGCCTGTACATGTGCCTTCTTGAGAAGGGGGTCCTAAAGGATTTCAATCCATGTATTCCATTGGTAATGTATTATGTTACCAATGGTTTGTTTCACATTCACAATCTCCTCGCGTGTAGTTCTAAGCGGATCCCTCACTTTTCTTATGATTATCCTTACCCCATGAGGTGAAATCTTGCATGAAGCTCCAGACCGAGGGTGATTGATAGTTATTTTGTACTTTTTCCATTTTCAAATAATCACTCCAACAATTGTCTCCTTCTTATCAAGCTTCTACTGTAGCTGATGGTCTATTCCAGCCTAGTGCAGATCTACAAGCTTATTCCTGAAGTCCTTTAATATATTTTTATTCTTGCATGATTGTGGTGAGGTCTAAGGTCTAAAATCTGAGATTTTATGGACAGGTGTCCTTTACAGTATATACATGAGTTGTTGTTAGGAACACTTTCTTAAATTAATCTATATACTGTACTGAACCACATGAGCACATAACCAGTTTGTGGGAGCTAGAATTATTATTGGTTGGTAGGGGATCAAATACTTATTTTACTCAATGAAATGCAAATCGATTTATAATATTCATATAATGTGTTTTTTTCTGGGTTTTTGATTTATATTTTGTTTCTATCATTTAAAATAAACCTATGATAAAAATTATAGACTCTCTATTTCTTAGTAGTAGGCAATATTACAAATCATAATTATTTCCTCCACTGTATTGACACCTGTTATGGAGTGAGACATAGTAAGCCGCAAGTGAACAGTAAGTTCTCAAAGTTGATCTGCCTCAAGCAGGAAAAATTCGCAAGCCTAAGCATGCAAGGCTAATCAATTCACATCAGAAGCAAAGGATAGCTGGTTTGGGACAATTTGCTCAACAACTTATTTCTTGGTATTATAGGAAGGTATCAGAACACAGTGCATCACAGGTTGTTGTGTGTGGGGCTGCGTACCACAAAGCCCTGTCACATGTTAAAAGTTCCTACAATTGGCATGTGAAAGTCAGAAATGTTGTTTTTGTGACACGAGTAACCTACACAATATTAGGCAGAATAAAACATTACACCAATCTGATAGAGCTTGTTAGAACAGCATGATGTCACCTGCTGGCTGTTCTCCTGTTTCAGCTTCAAGTGCTCACTATTTGAAAAAATCAATCACATTTATCACATTACATTTAAAACATCAATCATAGGTCTATAAATATAATCACAGCCTATAGGATTTAAAATAAAAAAATAAGTTTAAAGTGCAGATTTTTAACGTAAATTCCAGAATGTTTCCATCCGAATCTGGTGAATAGTGTAGCAACTGTGTTAAACTCTCTGTGTTCATTCTGTTGAAACCTTTTTTTTATTGACACACACATTGCTACCTCATGGAGAGTGTTCTGGCATGTTGTAAAAGAATGTTTTTATTCTCCAGGGTGTGTGTGTGTGTGTGTGTGTGTGTGTGTGTGTGTGTGTGTGTGTGTGTGTGTGAGTGTGTGTATGCATGCGCATATGTGTGTGCGCATATGTGTGTGTGTGTGTGTGTGCTTGCGCATGTGTAAGAGAGAAAGAGACACTTTTTTACCTACACTGATCATGGTATTCCTGCATAGGCACAAAATAGCAGCCTTAAAGCTAAATGTTTAAAAATAATAATAAATTGAGACAATACTCGTATTGATACTGAACTAAATTCAACCATGTGTTTTAGACACTCCTGAAATCATAGATTATTTGAACATATTATTCAAACACACCTGTACTCTTCAGTGTTATCAAAGTCTTGCTTGTTGTGAATTGGTGTGAGATAGTTACACTCTATCACCCCAATAACTCGTACTCCTATGCAGTTGGCCTGGTAGCAAAACAAACACTTTAAGCATCCGAAATAAAAGAGTATTTTGTTTTGTTTATTTCATAAAATTACCATTGATCTAATCTGATGATATATATATATATATATATATATATATATATATATATATATATATATATATATATATATATACATATATATATATTTTTTTTGCAAGATGAAAGTCCCTTAATATAACCAGTGTCTTATTGGGCTAATCACAGTTATCTATGTACAGTGCCTTGGAAAAGTATTCATGCCCCTTGAACGTTTTCTCAATTTGTCATGTTACAACTAGGGCTGCACGATATTAGGAAAATATGCGATATGCGATATTGTTGTTGAATACTGCGATAACGATATTTCTTGCAATATAACATTTCCCTAGAGAAATGCATTTTTTAATTATTATTATTGTCTATTTTTTTATTTATTTATTTATATGTAATGATCATACTAAAATAAACAGGTAATAGATATTCGTCTGATGTAATTAAATCTAATTCAGGCTAAAAAGAAACTATACGTATGTCAAGGAAGTTGCAAATATTTAGACTTTAAAACACTGTGAATGACTTAAAACCCTCAGCAGATATTCTGACTTCTGGTTTGCTGTTACTATAAACCAGCCAACACAATATGAATTACTTTCAAACATTACTTTTTATTCACATGTAACCATACACTCATCAATAGTGTCTTAAAACAAGAGCATCTTTTAAACTAAATATTCTCTTTGGCTTGCCTGTTTTTTTTTAATAAAAATTATTAAACAAAAATTACATTTAAAAAATACTATTTGTCACACACACACGCACGCACGCACGCACGCACACACTCGCTCCGCGACCGGCACTAGGACCCGGAAGTAATGCGGGCGCGAACCCGGAAGTAAAAGAGGAGTAAACAAAGCATTGCATACAGCTTAGTCACTGAGTTCGCCATGTCGGTTTCTGATTCGAGTGTGTGTCTATAGGACGTTAAATGTGTGTTTTTCCCTTGCTCCCCTTCTGTGAGAGTCCTTAAACTAATTCGCGTGGTTATCCTGCCTACTCGCTTGCTTCCGCGTTTGGGTTTACCATCTATAAAGTGCTAACGGCTAATCGCGGCTAATGGCTAATCGCTAAGTCTTCTGATCATCCAGGCTTAGTTCGCGACAGAATGAAGTATAAAGATATAAATAAAGCGGGTATAAACATAGTAAGGGCCCATCTGATTGGTCAAATTTGGATACACAAATGCTTGGCAAATAAAGTATTTATCGCAACTCCTTGTGATATGGTTATCGTGCATGCCATTATCGCGATAACAATATTTTTTCAATATATCGTGCAGCCCTAGTTACAACCGCAAACGTAAATGTATTTTATTGGGAATTTATGTGATAGACCAACAAAAAGTGACATATGTATAATGGTGAAGTGGAAGGAAAATGATAAACTGTTTACATTTTTTATTAATAAAAATCTGAAGAGTGTGGCATAAATTTGTATTCAGCAACCTTACCCCTGTGGCAATTGACCTAGCCGGGTATTTTTAAAAACGGAGGTTTTCCCCTTTCATCCACACGCAAATGCAGTTTTTGTCACTGAAAATGAAGCTTTTGGAAAACTCCGTCCAAAAAGTGAATATTTTCCAAAACTCCATTTTCAGTGGTGTTGTGAGGACTGGGCAAACTGAGATTTTGGCTTGTTGTAACGTCACTTTGTGCCGACGATGTAATTGTCTGTGTGCCAGTCTCCTTGATTTGATATCAGGTTTGTTTGTAAGGATATTGTGTGCAATGGTGGACGTACGTACAGTAAACTAGTGTTTGTGTTAACGTTGCCTACTGGACGTTTTACATGTGTGTACATACACACGCAGTTACTCACACATTATGTTAATAAACAGAGGTGCCTAAATACACAACTAAGCTCACTGTTGCTACATACTGTACACAACTCTGACGACACAGACCCTGTAGACACTGGCTGCGATTTTGGACGAGACCTGTCAGATTTCTACAAAGCGCAACAGGTAATGATGTTTTGTCTAGGCTACTGATTGGCCACCTGTTGATTAAGGAGGCTCCTAACAGCATATAACGGGGTGTTTTGCGTTTTCATGTGGACAAAGAAATGTTTAATATTCATGTTGTGTGGACAGAATTATTTTTTAAAAAAAGAAGAAAAATCTCAGTTTTTAAAAAATACCCGGCTACGTGCGGACATGGCCTGACACCCCTAACTTAAATGCAGTGGAACCAATTGCCATCAGAAGTCACCTAACTAGTAAATAGTTCACCTGTGTGTAATTTTAGCCCTGTATAAGTACAGCTGTTTTATGAAGCCCTCAGAGGTTTGTTAGAGAACATTAGTGAACAAAGAGCATCATGAAACCCAAGGAACAAACCAGGCAGGCCAGAGATAAAGTTGTGGAGAAGTTTAAAGCAAGGTTAGGTCATAAAAAAATAGTTTAAGTCAACGATACACTTCACAAATCTGTCCGGTATTTTCCCAAAAAATTAATGGGTGAAATTTTCACTCTCTAGATGTGCAAAACTGTTAGACAGATGCCAGCTTTGCACATCTAAAGAGTGAACAAACACACCAGTTTGACATATTAGCTTTTCACACACATCTAGGAAGTTAAAAGTTATGTCTTGACTTGGGGGTTGGGGTTCACAATTCTTCACAATTACAACTTGCAAATGCAACTTTAATGTCCTGGATTTAAATATTTTATCTCTACCACAATGCACCACAATTTAGCCCATGTACAACTGATATTTTGCTCTCCTCAGTGCTGCACCCGCTGAGAAACCTGAAAGAGCTCTGGTTATAGGAGACTCTATACTGAGGCACGTGACATTAGCTAGACCTTTAGGGGCGCCAGCGGCAGTGGTTAGGTGTATCCCGGGAGCCAGAGCACCGGACATAGCAGGTAATCTTAGGGCTCTAGGACAGCATAGGTTCTCTAAGATAGTGGTACATGCTGGAGCTAATGATATACGCCTTCGTCAGTCAGAGGTTAGTAAGAATAACTTTACAGAGGTGTTTAAATTAGCGAAGGCGATGTCCGATGAAGTCGTATGCTCTGGTCCCATCCCAATGAGACGTGGCGACATAGCTTACAGCAGGTTATGGTCGCTGAACCGCTGGATGTCCAGGTGGTGCTCCGAAAATAATGTGGGCTACATAGATAATTGGAAGACGGGGCGCAAGATGGCGGACAGGGAGTAGCAGCAGTATTCACGAGCTCCCGCTCCAATCAGCCAATTACTTAAATATTTAATTCATGTAGAACGCAATCACGCAGCTGTGGCTATGTGATCGTAGTATTATGTCTTTGGAGACCTTTTGGCCACAATCTTTTTCGAAAATGCATACTCGTACTGCAAAGAAAGCTGAAAAGAAGGACCCTTCCCCGACCGGGCCTCGTGATTCTCCGGAGCAGTGTGAGGGTGAGGCTAGTGACGACCTTGAGCTAAGTCCGGCCATGGCGAAGGCGTTTCAACATATGACGGAGACGATTTTGAAAACAATAAATGCTAAACTCGACCCTTTGGCCGAAGTTATACATATTCACTCTCAACAGCTAGAGAGTTGCAGGGCCCGACTGGATGAGGCCGAGCGAAGAATCGCCTCAGCGGAGGAGTTAGCTGAGCGTACGCAAGCACGTGTTCTAACCCTTGAAAGTCAAGTTGTATCACTCACTGAACACGTAGACGATTTAGAGAACAGAGGACGACGCAAAAATGTTCGCATTCTCGGCTTACCAGAGGGGACCGAAGGCTCTAACACGGTGCCATTTCTACAAAAATGGATCCCGGAGTTTCTTCATTTGCAGACGAAAGGAGGCTATATCAAGATTGAAAGGGCCCACCGCACTCTAGCGCCCAGACCAGGTGTCAAGGAGAAGCCCAGGCCGATAGTGGTGCGCATGCACAACTTCGGAGATAAACAGAGGATTCTTGATGCAAGTAGAAAGTTGTCTATGGATGGAAGTCTACGGTTTGAGAACAGTAAGATTTCTTTCTATCAAGATTTCTCCGCCGCGGTGCTCCGAAAGCGTAAGGAATATGATTCGGTTAAACGTCACTTGCAGGAGATCGGAGCTCGCTACGCAATGTTATACCCAGCTAAACTGCGAGTAACGATTGGGAATACCACAAAGGTCTTCGGTACGCCTGCAGCGGTCTCAGAATTTATTTCAGAGAAGGGGCTACATACACATCCTGCTGCAACGGAAAGATCTTCTCCGGATAACTCTACGACTGATTCTTGAATAACGGGCTATTTAAACCAGGCCTTGTGGTACCTCTCTGCGTTGGAGTGAGGATGGAGTGCGTTTCTTTTTTCTTTTCCCTTTTCATTCTATTTGCGTTTTGATAGTTTTGCTGAGCGGGGCGGACGATGTGGGTACGTTTGTTTACTTCTTGGGTGAGTTGTGTTTGAAAGCGTTCTGTTGTTTGAACGGAAGGGATGCCTGTTTGGGACTTGATTTCCTTATTTGAGAAAGGAAAATGCCTCCTTTTCTTTCTAAATGTTATTATTATGGTTATTGTTATTATATGGTTTTGTTGTGTGGTTCCTGAGTTCCAATGTATGTTTTATTGCCCAGAAATGCTTGTTCCCCTTTTCCCCTTTTTTTTTCTTTTCTTTTTTCCCCTACGCGAAATTTCAGTGCAGAGTATTGTATCGATGAAAAGCTTTTTATCTTTGCTTGCCTTCCTATGCTCTCATTACATTAAAATGTATATGAACAGATGGTTAATAGCAATTTAAGAGTTTCCACATGGAATGTAAGGGGTTTGCATGGTAAAATTAAAATCCGGAAGGTTTTTGATTGGCTGAGTAAAGAGCGTGTTGATGTGGCCCTGTTGCAGGAGACCCATTTGAATGACAAGGAGCACTCTAATCTTAGACATAAGTGGATAGGTCATATTTATTTTTCCTCTTTCACAACTAGTAGTAGGGGGGTAGCTATATTAGTGAATAAAAATGTACAGTTTAAGATTTTGAATAGTGTTAAGGATAAGCGAGGCTGTTATGTTATTGTTAGGGGGTTATTGTTTGGAGAGGAGATAACCTTTTTAAACATATATTCTCCGCCAAACTTTGCTCCTGAGCTTCTCACTAAGGCTTTTTCAGATCTATTAGATATTGCGTCTGGTACAGTGATTATTGGGGGGGATTTTAATTGTTTATTGAATCCTTTACTGGATAGACTCCCCTCAAAAAATGTCCCTCCCTCTAAGCAAGCTAAAACATTATCTGCTTTATGTGAAGAGTTGGGTTACACTGACGTTTGGCGTGCTCTTAATCCATTGCGAACAGAATTTACATTTTACTCCCCTCCTCATAAATCATATTCTAGGATTGATTATTTATTTGTCCCTAGTGCGAATCTGCAATTTGTCTCCAGTTGTTCTATAAGTAACAATGTTGTTTCTGATCATGCTATGGTAACACTACACGTGTTGGTAGGAAGACCTTCAAAAGTTACTAAGCGCTGGAGATTTAACACACTACTGCTTAAAGAAAACAAGTTTCTGTCATATTTTATTTCTGAATTCAAGATTTTCTGGTCAATTAATTCGGAATCGATCAATGATTCATCCATGCTATGGGAGACTTGTAAAGCCTACATCAGAGGACTAGTCATTTCATATTCCATTACAAAAAGACGGAAACAAGGCGAGAAGCAGGAACACTTAGAAAAAGAACTCAATAAGGCTACAGAACATCATGTAAATGACCCTTCTTCTGTTAATTTGGAGAAATTGAGTGCAATACGTGCCGCTCTGGATTCTTTGTTGTCACAGCAGGCCAATATTAAAATATTATTTTCCAAGCAAAGATTGTATGAACATGGTAATAAACCTAATAAGTATTTATCTTATCTATTAAAGAATAAATTTAGCCCACAATTCATTACCTCTATTAGGGATTCTAAGGGAGAGAACTCTTTTGATTCTGGGGTTATAAATTCTGCATTTAGGCAGTTTTATTCTGATTTATATAATTAGGAATATTCTTCTCAACAATATACTGCTATGAAAAGTTTTTTTGACGACTTGACGCTACCTACTATATCTGATGAACAAAGAATGGCCCTAAATGCCCCCATTTCAAAAGAGGAAGCCCTAGCGGCTTTACATAGGTTACAGTCTGGTAAATCCCCAGGTCCAGATGGCCTGGGGAGTGAAGTGTATAAAGAGTTTGAGCATTTGTTAATAGACCCCCTGTTAGCCATGTATGACCATTCTTTTCAGATAAATAAGCTACCCCAGACACTTACAGAGGCCAATATCTCTCTTATTTTAAAAAAAGGGAAAGATCCAGAGAACTGTGGGTCCTACAGACCGATCTCTTTGTTGAACGTAGATCTAAAGCTTCTCTCCAAAATCCTGGCTTTACGATTGGAGAGAATACTTCCATCCATAATTGATGAAGACCAGACAGGCTTCATCAAGGGTCGAAGTTCTAGAAACAATATTCGACGGCTTCTTAATATTCTTGAGCTTTCTCATACTTGCAACATGGATACCCTTATCTTATCTTTAGATGCGGAGAAAGCCTTCGACCGTGTAGAGTGGCCATACCTATTCTACAGTCTGCAAAGGTTTGGCCTTGGTGATAACTTTATTCGTTGGGTTCGTTTACTATACTCTTCACCTTCAGCAGCTGTTGTCACTAACGGTCTCAGGTCAGATAACTTCTCTCTGTCCCGGGGCACTAGGCAGGGTTGCCCCCTTTCCCCGCTGCTTTTTGCTCTAGCGATAGAGCCACTTGCACTGGCGATTAGGGGGGAGGCGGCCATTTCTGGGGTCTCGGTGAGTGCTAAAGAGCATAAAATCTCCCTTTATGCCGATGATATTCTGCTTTTTATTTCAAATTTTGAATCATCAGTGCCGAGCTTAGTAGATATTATTAATTCATTTGGGAAATTCTCGGGGTACAAAATAAATTTCTCCAAATCTGTCGCTTTGCACTTAAAGCACCCAAGTACACGTGTTATTGATATGTCTTCCTTTGCATTTACGGTTTCGGAATCTGGTTTTACATATTTAGGAATTAATATAACCCCCACGATCTGCCAATTGTCGAAAGTTAATTTTATCCCACTGTTGGATAAAATTCGGAATGATCTAATTAGATGGTCGGATCTTCCTCTTTCTTGGCTTGGAAGGATTGCTGTAGTTAAGATGAATGTAATGCCTAGGCTTCTTTACCCATTACAGATGATACCGATTTTATTGTCGAATAAAAGAATAAGGGAATTAAATGGGTGGCTTAGTTCATTTATATGGAATAAGCGGAAACCTAGACTAAAATTTTCCAAACTGCAGCTTCCTGGTTCTTCAGGGGGCTTAGATTTGCCAAACGTTAGAAAATACCAATTGGCCTGTCAGCTTAGGTTCGTAGCGGACTGGCTTGGAGAAGACCCTAAATCTACTTGGTTGGATTTGGAGGCTTCACAGTCATCTTGCCCTCTACAAAATTTATTATTTATAAAAAGTTTCAAGGTGATTAAGACATTATGTGATAACAGAATTGTATGTAATACGTGGAAGGCCTGGTCTATTATACGTAAAATGGAGGGCAGGGCTGACTTGTCTTCTTCTCTAACCCCCATCTGTAATAACCGAGAGTTTTTGCCTAGTCTTTTAGATTCGGGCTTTAAAACTTGGAACTTTTATGGGATATATAGACTTGGTGATTTGTTTGCCGAAGGTTCTTTAATGTCTTTCGAAGATTTGGTTATTAAATATAAGCTGCCCAGATTAAATTTTTTTAGATTCCTTCAAATTAGGGATTACATTTTTAAAAGTACTACTCTTATCAGTAATTCCTCCATGTCAAGTATAGAAAGGATTTTGTTGAATCCCCCATCGCACAAGCAGATTTCGTGTTTTTATATCAGTCTTTGTTCATATGAAGTGGTGAACACCCAGGAGCTCAGAAGAGTATGGGAGGGGGAACTTCAATTGACCATTACAGAGGAAGAATGGGAACTGGTCTGGAGACGGGCAAATGGGATCTCTATTTGTAATAGGGCCAAAGCTATTCAACTTAGGATTGTGCATAGATTACATATTACACCCCTTCTTAGAAGCAAGTTTGACTCAAGCAATTCTCCACTGTGTGTTAAATGTAAGGTGGAGGTGGGAAATTATACCCATTTGTTATGGAATTGTCCTGTTATTAGAACTTATTGGTCAAAAGTTACTGTCTGTATGAGCCGTATGTTTGGACTTGAGCTACAGTTGGACCCATTGTCTTTGATTTTAGGTCTTCCAGTTGGACAATTGCGGAACAAATTCAACAGACGTTTATTTGATATCCTGGCCTTTGCGGCCAGGAAAAATATTTTGCTAACTTGGATCAGTGACAAACCTCCATCTTTGAAAGGATGGCACAAGATTATTAAAGAAATGATTCCCTTGGAATTTTTAACTTGCCTTATTCATATGTCTACTGAAGCTTTTCCACAAGTTTGGACTCCATACCTGGATTATATTGATGTATCGTTAAGTAATAGTTTGTGTTTTGGGATGCAATAATGCCTTTAAATTATTTATTATTTATTATTATTATTATTTTTTTTTTTTTAATTTATTATTATTATTTTTTTATTTATTTATTTATTTATTTTTATTTTTATTTTTATTTTTTTTATTATTATTATTTTTAAATTTATTATTATTATTATTATTATTATTATTTTTTTTTTTTCTTTCTTCCTTTCCCCTTACCCCTAGCTGCTAGCATTGTAAAGATGGGCAATGTTTGTTTGTTGTTTGTTAAAATGTTCAATAAAAAAAAAAAAAAAAAAAAAAAAAAAAAAGATAATTGGAAGACCTTTGAGGGCAAAGCTGGCCTGTTAGGGCGGGACGGTGTCCATCCCACTCGGGAAGGTGCTGCTCTCATTTCCTGTAGTATAGCTCATAGTCTCAGTAGAGGTCTAGTTAATCGGTGACAATCCAGAGCCCAGGCCAGGGAGCAGACAGACAGGCTAAACCAACCGTCTGCTAGCTGCATAGAGTCGTCACTCAGGGTTCACCATATTGAGACTGTGTCTGTTCCCCGATCTAAGCAAAAATGTAGAAAGACCCAGAAAGTCTGTTTCAATAATTTAATTAACATAAAGACCACAAACTCGGATCATACTGAATGCGCAGCCGGCACCTCTGATCTGAAGCTAGGATTGTTAAATATTAGATCTCTCGCATCAAAAGCAGTTATTGTTAATGAAATTATCACAGATCAGGCGTTTGATATACTCTGTTTAACTGAAACATGGGTTAAACAGGACGAGTATGTAGCTCTAAATGAAGCTAGTCCTCCTGGATACAGCTACATACACGAGCCTCGGTTAACTGGTAGAGGAGGAGGCGTCGCAGTTATTCATAATGATAATCTGTCAATCGTACAAAAACACGGACACAAATTTAACTCATTTGAAATTCTCTATAGTAACATAAGTGTATTTAAGTATATTAAATCAGCTCAGTCGATTCCACTAATTATAATTTACAGACCTCCAGGGCCGTATTCTGAATTTCTTAGTGAATTTGCAGATTTCATCTCAGACCTGGTCATTTCTGTAGACAAAGTGTTAATTGCTGGAGATTTTAACATTCATTTTGAGAATCCAGAAGACCCTCTGAGAACAGCATTTATATCCATACTGGACTCTGTAGGTGTAAATCAGTGTGTAGTAGGACCCACTCATAAAGCAGGTCACACTTTAGATTTAGTAATATTCTTCGGATTAATTATAAGAAATGTATTCACAATTCCACTGTCTGAAATTATCTCAGATCACTATCTTGTCTCCATTCAAGTGTGTCACAGTGATAATGTACGCACAGCACCGCGCTACCGTATTAAACGTACATTCACATCAACTACCACACAGAGTTTTATCAGTAATCTCCCAGAGTTACCAACTTCGGTTAGGCCACCGTCTGACCCCACAGAACTTGATCAGGCGACTGAATATTTAGAGTCGACACTTCGTTGTACCTTAGATAATGTAGCTCCAGCTAAAAGAAAAATTATTAGAGATAAGAAACTCGCTCCCTGTTATAACGATCACACGCGCACTTTAAAACAGACTGCTCGGAAATTAGAGCGTAAATGGCGTCAAACTAAATTGTTGGTATTTCAAATAGCATGGAAAGAGAGCATCCTGAACTATAGGAAAGCTCTTAGTGTAGCTAGATCAACGTATCTCTCCACTCTTATAGAAGAAAATAAAAATAATCCTAGATTTTTATTTAATACCGTAGCCAAATTAACCAGAAATAAGACCACTACAGAAATCTCCACAACAACATCATGCAATAGTGAGGACTTCATGAACTTTTTTTAATAATAAAATTGTAAATATCAGGCATAAAATTGAGGCTTTGAAACCAAACAATGTAATTGATACTGATGTTAACCTAGCCATGTCAGATTCAAACCTAGAATACTTTACTCCTCTTGAAGAGAATGAACTAATTTCACTCATCTCTTCTGCAAATTCATCAACCTGTATATTAGATCCTATACCGACACATTTTCTTAAACAGATAGTACCAGTAATAACAGAACCGATGTTGAGAATAATTAATTCCTCACTCAGCATTGGTTATGTTCCAAAATCTTTTAAAGTAGCAGTTATTAAACCAATAATTAAGAAACCTGACCTCGACCCCTGTCAGCTGTCCAATTACAGGCCAATATCAAACCTCCCCTTTATCTCTAAGATTCTGGAAAAGATAGTAGCGGAGCAGCTATGCTCATATCTACATAGAAATGGCATACATGAACTGTATCAGTCAGGATTTAGGCCTCATCACAGCACAGAAACAGCACTCGTTAAAGTAGTAAATGACCTCCTATTGGCCTCTGATCAGGGTTGTGTAATTATGCTTGTATTACTCGACCTCAGTGCAGCTTTTGACACTATTGATCATGCTATTCTTCTTCACAGATTAAAAAATTTAGTAGGAATTAAGGGTACAACCCTCTCCTGGCTCAGATCCTATTTGACCGATCGTTATCAGTATGTAGACTTAAATGGTGATTATTCTGCATGTTCTCTAGTGGAGTTTGGCGTTCCGCAGGGTTCAGTTTTAGGCCCACTGCTTTTTTCCCTTTACATGCTTCCTCTGGGCAACATAATCCGTAAGCATGGTATTAGTTTTCATTGTTATGCTGACGACACACAGCTATACGTCTCAACAAAACCTGATGAGAAAAACCATCTTACTAAAGTTGAGCAATGTGTTCAGGACATAAGAAATTGGATGCTAATTAACTTCCTTCTGCTTAATCCGGATAAGACAGAAGTTCTAGTCATAGGACCGCATACAGCTAGAAGTAAAATCTTAGATCACACCGTAACTTTAGATGGCCTTTCTGTTCCGTCAAGTGCAACAGTAAAAGACCTCGGCGTGATTATAGATTCCAGCCTTTCATTTGAAGCTCATGTAGATAATATCACCAGGATAGCATTCTTTCACCTTAGAAATATCGCCAAAATAAGAAATATATTGTCGCTAAATGATGCAGAAAAACTAGTTCATGCTTTTATCACTTCTAGGTTGGACTATTGTAATGCCTTACTGTCTGGTTGTTCAGTTAGGTGCATAAACAAGCTTCAGCTAGTCCAAAATGCAGCAGCGAGAGTCCTCACTAGAACCAGAAGATATGAGCACATCACCCCTATCCTATCTTCACTGCATTGGCTCCCTGTGAAATTTCGCATTGATTTTAAAATACTACTCTTGACATATAAGGCATTAAATGGTCTCGCGCCGCAGTATCTGAGCGAACTGCTAGTGTCTTACAATCCGCCACGCCTACTTCGGTCAAAGGATGCAGGCTGCTTATCAGTACCGCGTATTATGAAAACTACAGCTGGGGGCAGAGCTTTTTCTTACAAAGCCCCAAAATTATGGAATAGTCTTCCAAATAGTGTTCGGGACTCAGACACAGTCTCAGTGTTTAAGTCTAGGCTCAAAACCTATTTATTTAACCAAGCATTTTATAAATAGATTTGCCATAAGGTAAAGGAGCAGATCTGGGGGACTCATGGACGTAGAGTATTATGGTGAACTGGTATGTTTAGATGCTGTCTTCCTCAGTCTCATTTGATCACTCAGGTTTGTTGACGGTGAGGTGATTGTTTGCTTTACATCTCAGGGAGCCCTCATGTTTGTGTTTCCTTCTGGCTCTCCCTTTTAGTTATGCTGTCATAGTTAGTCCTGCCGGAGTCTCTGCTTGCACTCTACAGTAAATATACATTCACATTAGACATTGTGACTATGACCATACCTAATTGCAATCTCTCCTCCTCTTCTCTTCCTCCCCCTCTTTCTCTTTCCTCTCTCCCCCTGTCTCCCCCTTTCACTCTTTCTCTCTCTCTCTCTGTCGAGCTACACATGTGGTTCCTGAGCTGCCAGTGATCCAGACTCCCTCTGCCCTCCGGACCTGTCTGATCCATCCTGGTGCCCGGTTTCTGGTTGGAGGTCTCATCGCATGGATGCCCCGTGTGTCTCTTTAGGATGCGTCTGGTGTCTGGGGATGATTCTCTATACTTAGAAGATGGTTCTGGCCTCGACTGGTGTGGTCAGCTGTTTCTCTGAGGACTTGACAATTCGATAGTTCAGGACTGGAACTTTCTACAAGTCTATCTGAGTCTCGAATAACTACTGGACTCCATTTTACATCAAGTATTATAACATCAATTAACATCAACTATTATAGCTGAACCTAACACTTAACACTGTATAAATGCAGATCATTTCCTGCTATCTGTTTCACCCAGATGAGGATGGGTTCCCTGTCGAGTCTGGTTCCTCTCAAGGTTTCTTCCTATTACCGTCTCAGGGAGTTTTTCCTTGCCACTGTCGCCCTCGGGCTTGCTCGCCAGGGAATATCTGAACATTTTGATTCATACACATTCACATTCCATATAAACTTAAATAATTCTTTTGATTGTGTAAAGCTGTTTTGAGACAATGTCAATTGTTAAAAGCGCTATACAAATAAAACTGAATTGAATTGAATTGAATATTTTAGTATTTTCACTTTTATCATTGTGTTTGTCAAATATAAAGTAATTATACATAATAACATGTCATTTTTTAAATGTTTGCTCCAAAATTAAATAGCTAAAAATCTAAATCACAAAACAGACTAGTGCAACAATCTAACTGAAAACGGGTACAATTTATTACAGGCATAGTAAGAATTTTTTTAAATAATTTAAATAACTATTGAGGTGCTAAATAAATATTAGCAAACATCCACTTAAAAGGAATAATTTGTGCCATTATTTGCTGTTAGCCTATATAAATACAATTGAATACTAAATAATACATTTAGCTATTGCATATGCACATCCTCACTATTCTGTTCTTGTATACCAATAATTAAAAAAAAAAAAGAAAGAAAGAAAAGAGCATTCATAAGCATTAATGAAACTGTATGATCCTTACCTTGCGCTGACAGGGGACACGCTCATAGGCTTTGATGAGACGGTTGTTGTGATACATCATCAATCCATAATGCTCTTTGTGTTGATGCCAATGTTGACAGTAATTTCCTTTTTCTAAAACAATTACTTAAGGATCATGGCATTTAAAATATATTAATAGTTTAATAAATAGCTTTTACTTTTCCAATAGTTACTTTTTCCATTCTGGTGCTCTAATATTTGGCACAAGGATACAAGACAAGCAGGTTTGTATGTGTACTCATAGACATTTGATAGAGTTTCTGTGATAGACTGAATTTCCACTTTCAGCCCTTGAAGGATAATATCCATTCTTGGGTTTAGGTACAGGATACTACAATATTCCTAAAGAAAAAAAACTACTTCTGTTCACATTTGTTGTTAAACATAATCTAGATACAGTATGAGATGCGTTAAACTTCATCTCTAGATTTGGTGAGCAGCTGCTGCCAAACCTCAATTCAACAGTTCTAACATTCTTACTCATTTGCATATTGAATCAAGTATGCTTTACAACCATATACTGTACAGTGCATATAAAAATGTAATCATTACTTTTACATTTTGTAAAGTTAAGTATCTTATGCCTTCTTTAGACTAAGTTGTACTTTATTCAATGGGGGCAGGCAAGTGTCGACCAATATAGCATATGATGATTTGTAAAATAAGACACATCATACATACATGTCCCCAAAACTTTATAAATACAGTGGAACCTTTTACAAGCATAATTCGTTCCGGAAGCGGGCTCGTATTCCAAAACACTCGTAAACCAAATTTCCCCATAGGAAACAATGGAAATTCAAAATATTAATTCCACAGTCCCAAAAAATAAATACATAAAAATAATTAACACAAAATATATAGTAAAAATAAAACTGAACCTGAACCTGGACTTTACCTTCTAAAAAAAAGTTTTTAAAAAATCCCATCAGATTGAGCTGCGGAGTGTGTGCGTTGTGTGTGTGCGCACACGTAATTTGACACTGTGCCAGTTCACACACAACACAAACACACACACACACACACACACACACACACTAAAGGAGAGAGAGAGAGAGAGTGTGAATCAGTTGTAAAATTATGAGTGCTCACACATATAACGCATACACTTAACAACAGAAAGGGAAAAAAATAATTTTTAACCTCTGATGAGACGTTCTTTTATTTTACATGCGCGCACACACATGTGTTATAAGAAATAGTACACGCGCGCTGTACACACTCGCTTTCAAACACAAAATGAAATAGGTTTTACACACACAGACATGGTCACAGTGTTATAGTAAACAGTACATGCGTGCACGGATGTTGATTATACCAGTAAGAGACGTGCAGTAAGACCCAGTAGGGGAGACAATTCTGCAGCGCAAAAGAGAGAAAAACCGTTGGCTCAGTTATGATCATGTGACGCTCAGCGTCAAAACAAGAAGCGCATGATACTGATACATGAAACATGATACTTGGTCCTCGTAAACCAAGATTTGTTTGTTTTTCAAGTCGAAATTTATTAAAAAATCTGTGCTCGTCTTGCAGAGCACTCACAAACGGCGTTACTCGCAATCCTATGTTTCACCGTGCATTATGTGAGTTGAGGTTTCCTGTACACTGCATTGTTCAAATGATTTTACATGTTTTCCACAGGATTTAAACTAGGAAACTTTGCAAATGTCTCTTTTTCTGCAGCCATTATTTGTAAAGGTCACTTTTTCTTTGTCTAACAAAGGACTGTAGAGACTATTAGACAAAATAGATTTGTAATGATGCAGTTCTCCAGTTACTGTATGTGGATCTGCAGGGAGTTACACCGTGGATTTATGGACAGGCGGATCTGTGGTCAACTACACATTCAGTCTGTTGGGGACACCATGGAGGAGAACTGAGGCAATCAAAATGCACCTTAGACTGTGCACTTGGCCTGCGGAAATTAGTTTTACACCAACATATGAGAGCAAATCTTTGGGCCAGTCATGAAATTATTTCTATGCACATACAGATAACAGAATGAGGAGAGAAAAAAAGACACTGGCTAAAAAATAAAATTAAATGTGTTCAAAAGAGAATATGTGTTGAATGGAAAAAAATATGCAATGAAGAAAAAAAAAACATTTATGTTGAAAAGAAAAGAGAAAAAATAATATGAATGTGTTGAAAATTTTTGTTCAAAGAAGAAAAAAGAGAATTTAAGGAAAAGAAAATATTTATTTTTCATAAATAGTTTCATATCAACTGTATGCTTGACTCCATCATTTGACATTTTCCATTTAATGTGCAGGTGGCACTTTGTTTCCCTGTATAGTTTATAGTTACTGTAGTTTTAAATATCACTTTCTCCTTTTCCCTTTGATATTCATTGACCTCTGTTGTGTTATGGGTCACAGGTCATGATGGATCCAAGTGCAGGGAAGGAACTCCTTGGAATTTATGTTGTGTACTGAATAGAATAAAGCTTGAAACAGGATGGGCAGCTGATGCAGGGATCTTATTAATGTGCTTGTTGGAGCGCTTGTTGCTCTGTGTAGGGAAGCTGTGTGTGCAGAGAGAGCTGGGCTGGAATGCGGAAGCTGGCGCAAGAGCTCCGTGGGGAAGAAGGAGCAAGGGTGAAGCTTGTTGTCCTTAGGCGATATTTGCGAAAGGATGTCCCCTACACCAGTCTCAGAAGCGTCTACTTCTATGACAAACTAGAGGGAAGGTAAGGATGGGTGCCGTGGTAAATCGACGCTTGAGCTTCTCAAAAGCGTTGTTTGCCAGGGGGTTCCAATGAAACAGGGTCTTGGTCGAAGTGACGCTGTGAGTGGGGTAGACACCATGCTGTAATTCTTAATGAAGCAGCGATAAAAGTTGGCAAATCACAGGAAGCGTTAGAGTTGGATAAGGGTAGTGGCCAGTCAATGACCACCTTCACCTTGGTGGGATCTATATGGATGCAGGACGGTGAAATAGCTTGTGTTCCTTTTCAGAGCATGAGAAGATTAAGATGTCATCAAGGTATGCAAACACGAAGACGTTGAGAGTCTTTGAGGACGTCATTGATGAGCACCTGGAAGACTGCTGGGCCATAGGTTAGGCTGAACGGGACAACCAGGTACTCATAATTGCCTGTGGGGTTATTTAAGGCAATCTTGCACTTATCACCGTCCTTTAATCTGACCAGATGGTAGGCGTTTCTTAGGTCAAGTTTGGTGAACATACAGGCAACCTGGAGTATTTCAAAGGCAGATGACATTAGTGGAAGCGGGTAGTGATTCTTGACCGTGATCATGTTTAGTCCCATGTAGTCAATGCAGGATCTGAGAGACTTGTCTTTTTTCTCCACAAAAAAGAATCCAGGTGAGGAGGATAGGCCAATTATCCCTGCTGCAAGTGACTCATTGATATATTGATATATTGGAAAGTATTCAGACCCCCTTAAAATTTTCACTCGTTGTTATACTGCAGCCAATGGCTAAAATCATTTAAGTAAATTTTTTTCCTCATTAATGTACACACAGCACCCCATATTGACAGAAAAACACAGAATTGTTGACATTTTTGCAGATTTATTAAAAAAGAAAAACTTAAATATGAGTATATCAGTATTGATCTAATACAGCCATGAGTAATTTTTCGAAAGATGCAACAAATCTTTCACACCTTGGGGATCCTCTGCCATTGCTCCTTGCACATCCTCTCCAGTTCTGTCAGGTTGGGATTGTATTGGACAGGTCATGAGCAGTGCCTGGTTTTCTCCACACAACTGTACTACTTAGAATTAAGGCCAAAAAGTTCTATCTTGGTCTCATCAGACCAGAGAATCTTATTTCTCACCATCTTGGAGTCCTTCAGGTGTTTTTTAGCAAACTCCTTGAGGGCTGTCATGTGTCTTGCACTGAGGAGAGGCTTCAGTCAGGCCACTCTGCCATAAAGCACCGACTGGTGGAGGGCTGCAGTGATAGTTGACTTTCTACAACTTTCTCCCATCTCCCGACTGCATCTCTGGAGCTCAGCCACAGTGATCTTTGGGTTCTACTTTATCTCTCTCACCAAGGCTCTTATCCCCAGATAGCTCAGTTTGGCCGGACGGCAAGCTCTAGGAAGGGTTCTGGTCGTCCCAAACCCCTTCCATTTTAGGATTATGGAGGCCACTGTACTCTTAAGAACCAGCAGAGTTTTTTTGTAACCGTGGCGAGATCTGTGCCTGTATCTGAGATCTGTACAATTATGTCTCTGAGCTCTTTAGGCAGTTCCTTTGACCTCATGATTCTCATTTGCTTTGACATGCTGTAAAGTCTTATATAGACAGGTGTGTGGCTTTCCTAATCAAGTCCAATCAGTATAAACACAACTGGACTCAAATGAATGTGTAGAACCATGTCAAGGATGATCAGAAGAAATGGACAGCACCTGAGTTAAATATATGAGTGTCACAGCAAAGGGTCTGAATACTTAGGACCATGTGATATTTCAGTTTTTCTTTTTTAACAAATCCTCAAATATTTAAACAATTCTGTGTTTTTCTGTCAATATGGGGTGCTGTGTGTACATTATTCATTCATTCATTTTCTATACCGCTTAATCCTGTGTTCAGGGTCGCGGGGGACCTGGAGCCTATCCCAGGAGACTTCGGGCACTAGACGGGGTACACCCTGGACAGGGTGCCAATCCATCGCAGGGCGTGTGTACATTAATGAGGAAAAAAATTTACTTAAATGATTTTAGTAAATTGCTGCAATATATCAAACAGTGAAAAATTTAAGGGGATACTTTCTGTACCCACTGTATGTACTGTATGTACTGTATGTATGTGTGGATAGATAGATAGATAGATAGATAGATAGATAGATAGATAGATAGATAGATAGATAGATAGATAGAAATCATTATGCCCTAATATAGTCATGATGAAATAAAACAAAAAAGTATTCTTCTAAAAAAAATGAGCCAATAAAGTTCAGATACTGTGATCCAAGAGATTTGTTTCAGTTGATATTAAATAGAATGATCCAAACAATTTTATTTTACTTAGTTTTCAATAATTAATTTAATCATACTGAGTACTGTAGTAACAATGATGCAGCTGGAATAATGGCTCAGGTGGCTAAGGCTCTGTTTGTGGATTTGGGCATCTGAGGATCTGGGTTCCTCAGATCCTACTGTCAGTGGGTTGCCACAACCTATGTATACTACCCCGCTACTGCATGCAGTGCCAATCCCAAGGCTGTTTAGAAAAATCATTGTTTTCTGAGGTATGTTTCAAGAATGGTATCTGATGTAAAACCTGTACCAAGTTGTGTGTGGATTGGATGGTTTGCCGTGGCAACCCCCTTGACTGGAGCAGTAAATTTAAGTAAATTTTTTTAGTGCACAAAAAAATTATTTACAAAAGACATATAGAACATAGTTTTCTTCTCTAAATTGTTTACAAGCTGTAAATTTTCAATCTGACCTAATTTTACAAACTCAAACAGATTTGTTTCAAAATAAATTGAATTGACACACAAGTGGCAGTAGCATCTTTGGGGGGGGGTATTTTTTATTACCAATGGCACTTTAAATCCTAATAAACAAAACAACACATGATGCAAAAAACTAAAGATCCAATAATGATACTGCAGATATACACACCTCCAGGTCAAATGCAGCAAAATATTTACATTAAACTTGGTTGTGTTGCTGGTTTTTTTTTTTTTTACAGTAAGATTCTCTACAACACATGAAAAAACAAATGTATTTGAAAAGAAAAAGATAGGAAACTGCTACAAACATCAAACACTAATTGTCCTTTTTTTATAACATTTTGCACAAAGTGTAGTGGCCCCAGTGGCGTCTGTCTGCAGCCAGAGTGAAGCAGATCTTTTGGGTGCTGTGGGTTGCAGGGTGGATCAGACTTGTTTGTGTGGTGTTCACATAGTTGCTCAATCAAATTGTGATCTGGGGAGTTTGACAGCCATGGGCTCTTTGCTTGCTGGGAAGCATGTGCAGTCTAGTGCACTACTGTAGGTGTTCCGGGTCCTTTTTATCATTGCCAGCATTGACTTTTTACATTTTTGTGGTGTTGACTCTGAGAGCAGATTCCTGTGAGCATGGGTGAGTTTTGGGTGCCTTTGATTCTTTCACCAGTTTACTGGTACTGTATGTAAAATAACATTAATACATTAGCACTGATTATGTCATGATATTGGTATGGCTGATTGGTATATGCACATATCTAATACCACATATGTTTCAAAGATCAACAGTTTATACAAATGAACACCTTATTTAAACAAGTGAACAGATTTACATTATTTTACTCTCTAGGTTACACTGTATGCTTTACACAAGTGCTACACTTTTCTAAAATCGTTTGCGGTCCCAGTCTTAGCCACCAGACAGATTAGCAGACCCTCACTTTACACTTCATGATACTTTGATGTCCTTCATTTAATTAATTATGGATTAAAAACATGTTTCAAATATGAATTTGGACCTTTTAAAAAACATTTCAGAAAAAAATATATTTAAAAAATATATTTAAAGTTTCGTATAATTTATTTCAAGAAATATAGTGGGGACCTCTCATCTCTGAACATCAGTGAGGACATCAAAGGGTATTCAGCTAAGTTTTTGAGAACATATATAATTGGGATTGCACATGGACAACTAAAATAACTGAATAAGTAAAGAAGGTATGCCAGAAACCCTAAAGATATCTTAAAAATGCCAACCTGTCTAAGCCGCCACTTGTGCCTGTATATTACAGTTCCATAGAGAGTGTACCGAGGTAGTCCATTACAGTGGTATCCTACTGTAACTGTTGTCAATAGATAAGACACTGCCCAGGGCATAATCAGACATTTCTTGCACTCATATGAGAGCATATTTTTAAGAACATTTATTCATACACACATTTTATGTACATCAAAGTTTCACTTGGATATAATGCCTGTTACACAATAAAATATTTACACATTCAAATAACTTTAATAGTACCTGGTGAATGTCATAATAAATCACGCATCCTACAAAATTATAATGCTCAATATTTATTGCATACTCACCAGTACAGAGCATTACAGTGAAAAAAGTACCTCATTGAAAACGTACAGTTTAGAAGATAAAGAAAAGGGGCTGCTATCTGCATAGCATGCTACCTGCATTTTTATAAATCATGTTTCTCACGTGGGTGCAGGAAATGGGCAAGGCAATCACCTTGCAGTAAGCTCTAGCGGTTACAGACAGGAAGCTCTGAAGGAAAACTCAGATGCAATACTTTGCTTAGGCTTGTGCCTCTCCAAGCAAGTATATATTGCATACAATAGGTCAGGCAAACATTAATTGTCTTTTTCCAATAATCATTTTCTCATTAAGTTCACAGGTTAAATGTGGATCTTCTTAAGGTACTAACGTTCCCAGTAAGCTCTTGAGGTGCAGAGGACAGACTGAGCGACTTACCTATTCAACGATGCAACTTTAAAGCTTTATAGCAACAAATACACATTTGTTACCAAAATGAACAATTCCACATTATCTTCTTTATCATGATTACATACAAAAAAAGGGATCATTTAAAAATGAAACAGCTTTCTGGCACACGGAGGGGTTGTAGGACATGGAGAACTCACATCCTCAGTGTTTACAATATGAATAATTAATAAATGTTTGTTGTACTGTACAGTAAATGAGTAAGGCAGTAAAGGGGCTCATTTATTCATTACACAAGCAGTTTAGCAAAAACTAGTTGTTATTTGAAATTTAGTAAAGGCTTTGAGAAGTTGCTGTGCATCTGCTTTATCAGTGATGCCAGTTAAATTAATTATTTAATTACATAAGGGCTTAAGTCTGTTTAAGGTAATAAAATGATTCATAAAAGTAATGTAATTAAAATGTCTGACAACATTAATTATTAAAAAAAGAATTGAATACGAATATTTGTTGTACCATTTTTGTTGAAAAAATTTTGAATTATAGCATAGTAGAGTTAAATATGAGACATAATTATGAACAAATAGCAAGAAACCTGAAATTTATAACAACCTAAATTTGTAATTTACTGAAGATTTCTTATTTAAGTCCTAAGATATAGATATACAGTTTGTTAGATATAGTAAAGAAAGAGTTTTTAAAATGCTTGGATAGTTTACTTAAATAAAATAGAATTTAATAAAATGTAATAGTATGCATTTGTCTAATTTAACCTTTGTGTTAACAAGATATTTGTTTAAATTATTAAAAAAATGTTCCAATATATAAAAATTAATCTCTGAAATTATGTGCTTCAATTAATCTCTACTTGGATATTGTGTGTAAAAAATCTCCTTTGAGAATTCTTCTTAAGGACTTATATATACAGTACATTATATATACATTATATATTTCTGTTTTCACTTTTCTTCCTCTTGAGTTGAGAAATTTGTATCCAGTTGAATTTAGTTGAGTGTCTGTTCATTCTGTTACTGACGAAACTCTCTGTGGGATTTTGTCTCTGTGTTTACACACAAATCCAGGACCTAAATTATAGATAAACCTAAAATTAACAATGTGCACAGCCGGAATTTCAAATCAAAATGTTTTATATATCATGCACTGGAAATAGTCTTTATTTGTACCCATATTTTACACAATATTTGAAAAGTGTGTTATATTTACAGTATAAGGTTTAAAAAATATATATAATACACAAAAAGGTTGCAGGGACATTATTATTATTATTATTATTATTATTATTATTATTATTATTATTTTACAATTTATTACAGTTAGAAAGGCTTACCTTAATCTGTTTCAGATGGAATTGCTTCCTTATCAGCTGAGGTAATAGAAACCAAGATTCAGTGCTATGACTAACGTGGCCCCAACTAATATTATACTGAACTAACCCCAAAAGTATGTATAGTATGTGAGCATTTCAAGACTTATAAATCAGTGGTGTATGTGAGTGTGAACTTTAAATGTCTGGAGTTCTGGGTTTGCTATGATAGGCTTAAAGTTACACCAATAATTTCTGTAAAATTAGAATACAAAAATGAACACTTGGTTACCTTTAAGAGAGACCTGCCGAGGCTCCCACACCACCTGGCCAGTTTCATCCAAAAGACCCAATGTGAGGTCTTCATCCTCTGTATTAAGTATCACCTTAAATGTGGAGAAATAGTAGGGGCCAAAGTCACAGCCAAATGCCTCAACCTAAAAAAAAAAAAAAAAAAAAACAATAATTAAATACACTATTTTACTGTTTCATAAGTCTACTGTCCACATGAAACTATGGTTTACCTTTGGCTGGGATACGTGAGGCTCACAGAGTAGTTTGTATTTTTTTACCAGGGGTCAGTTGACATATGGAGCTGCACTGAAGATATGTGCTTCCCTGATGTTGTTTCTGCACCTTCATGGTCAAGTGAAGAATATAGAAAAATTATAATATGATTAAAAATTCCATAATTGATAGTCATTAAAATGCTATTTTAAATAAACTGATTAATATACAGTAGATTAATAGTTTACCTCTTCAACTGGCACATTTCCTGGCAACAAGTGAATGTGCAGCGATGTCATTCGTTGGTTTTCAATTATTTCTTTGTAGAAGAGAAGGACTTGGGCACTGATGGGTTTTTCAACAAACATCCATTTTTTTAACAAGCCAAATATGGAGAGTTCTTGAAATTTTAAAATTACATGTGTGTTTTTTATTTTCAGTGGCTGAAGGATGTCCACTTTATCCTCACCAAAATGTGCCACAGCCAGTTCAATCTGGTTGTTATCTGGAATATATGCAGTAGTGCTCAGTAGTGGTAATTTTCACAATTACGAGGGGCGTTCAAGTCAAACCAGGACATGTGATGAAATTTCTTGTGAATGAAGGCATAAAACCAGTTGGCATTTACAGAAGATGTCAAGCACAGTATGGTGATTAGACTGTTGGCCACAGAAAAACATTTGAATAGTGCAAATGTTTTAAAAAGCCCATATGCCCGTGAATGATGATCCTGGTCGGGAAGGCTCATAACCTACTGTAGTCATTACCTGAACATTTAGAGAGGAGAAAGCCTGATCCTTAAAAACTGATGGATAATTTTACATATCTGTCTGTAGGAACTGTACACACAATCATTAACATGAACACCACTTGCAAGAACTCAGCTGGAGTTATTGATACAGTACATCCCCCCTATAGTCCTGACCTCCCTCCAACCCATTTCCACTACAGTACATGAGTTCCTGGGAGGCCAACATTTCAGATGTAAAGCAGGCAATCTGATCATGGTTCTAATGCAATGAGAAAACATTCTACCATAATAGTATCCAAGCACTAGTGAAATGCTGGGATAAGTACATGAATGTAGCAGGGTATTATAAAAATAAATAAAAGTAATTTTTACTCTCACAGCTGTGTTCTTTTATTTTGCAAATGTCCTGGTTTGACTTGGTATACTGTATAGTGTACTTAGATATACTGACAAGGTTCTTATAGCTTACAAGATTTAAAGCATCACTTACTGACATTTTGATGTCAAATGCCTCTGATCTTTTTTAGAGGTCGGGTAAAGTATTGCAGCCTTAGGCTGATTATGATCATAAAACATGAACTAAAATGACCTTACCAGTAGCTACAGTGGTGTGAAAAACTATTTGCCCCCTTCCTGATTTCTTATTCTTTTGCATGTTTGTCACACTTAAATGTTTCTGCTCATCAAAAACCGTTAACTATTAGTCAAAGATAACATAATTGAACACACAATGCAGTTTTTAAATGAAGGTTTACGTTATTCAGGGAGAAAAAAAACTCCAAATCTACATGGCCCTGTGTGAAAAAGTGATTGCCCCCCTTGTTAAAAAAATAACTTAACTGTGGTTTATCACACCAGAGCTCAATTTCTGTAGTCACCCCCAGGCCTGATTACTGCCACACCTGTTTCAAACAAGAAATCACTTAAATAGGAGCTACCTGACACAGAGAAGTAGACCAAAAGCACCTCAAAAGCTAGACATCACGCCAAGATCCAAAGAAATTCAGGAAGAAATGAGAACAAAAGTAATTGAGATCTATCAGTCTGGTAAAGGTTATAAAGCCGTTTCTAAAGCTTTGGGACTCCAGCGAACCACAGTGAGAGCCATTATCCACAAATGGCAAAAACATGGAACAGTGGTGAACCTTCCCAGGAGTGGCCGGCCGACCAAAATTACCCCAAGAGCGCAGAGACAACTCATCCGAGAGGCCACAAAAGACCCCAGGACAACATCTAAAGAACTGCAGGCCTCACTTGCCTCAATTAATGTCAGTGTTCACGACTCCACCATAAGAAAGACACTGGGCAAAAACGGCCTGCATGGCAGATTTCCAAGGCGCAAACCACTTTTAAGCAAAAAGAATATTAAGGCTCGTCTCAATTTTGCTAAAAAACATCTCAATGATTGCCAAGACTTTTGGGAAAATACCTTGTGGACTGACGAGACAAAAGTTGAACTTTTTGGAAGGTGCGTGTCCCGTTACATCTGGCGTAAAAGTAACACAGCATTTCAGAAAAAGAACATCATACCAACAGTAAAATATGGTGGTGGTAGTATGATGGTCTGGGGTTGTTTTGCTGCTTCAGGACCTGGAAGGCTTGCTGTGATAGATGGAACCATGAATTCTACTGTCTACCAAAAAATCCTGAAGGAGAATGTCCGGCCATCTGTTCGTCAACTCAAGCTGAAGCGATCTTGGGTGCTGCAGCAGGACAATGACCCAAAACACACCAGCAAATCCACCTCTGAATGGCTGAAGAAAAACAAAATGAAGACTTTGGAGTGGCCTAGTCAAAGTCCTGACCTGAATCCTATTGAGATGTTGTGGCATGACCTTAAAAAGGCGGTTCATGCTAGAAAACCCTCAAATAAAGCTGAATTACAACAATTCTGCAAAGATGAGTGGGCCAAAATTCCTCCAGAGCGCTGTAAAAGACTCGTTGCAAGTTATCGCAAACGCTTGATTGCAGTTATTGCTGCTAAGGGTGGCGCAACCAGTTATTAGGTTCAGGGGGCAATTACTTTTTCACACAGGGCCATGTAGGTTTTGGAATTTTTTTCTCCCTAAATAATAAAACCCCTCATTTAAAAACTGCATTTTGTGTTTACTTGTGTTATCTTTGACTAATAGTTAAATGTGTTTGATGATCAGAAACATTTTGTGTGACAAACATGCAAAAGAATAAGAAATCAGGAGGGGGGCAAATAGTTTTTCACACCACTGTATCTCACAGTGTGGGATGTGCAGATAAAGAATAGAATCTTTAGAGCACTTGATGTTGAACAGGGGTCCTGCAGGCTGGAAGTGGCGCATGACCTGCAGCTGACTGTTATCCCAAGGCACTACTGTATAGGTCACTTCCCCACTCCCTTTCATCTCAAATATAAGGTTGGTTAGTTTACAGTGAAACTGCCCAGCATGAGAGCACAGAAACCTGTTACACAAAAGACACAAAGGACAGTGACAACATGAAAATCTGGCTAGATTTTTTTTGTAACGAACAGAATAAAATAAGAAGATGTGATAAAGTACCTATATGCACCGCTGTCAGCACTCTGTTTAACCGGTTCAGGAATGAATACATCTGCTGAATGCTATTGAATAGAAGAAACATACAAAAAATCTGCATTGCAGCACCTATTTACAAGAATATTGCAGAAGGTCAAAGAACACAAATAAAAAATTATTTGTTGCTGTGAGGGTTGCCCACTAGAGGGCAGTGTTTTTAGTTTGTAGTTTTTGTTTCTAGACCCAGTTTCCCAGAAGCCTCCTCAGTCAGGTGATGTGGAGGCTCACGTGAACTGAGGAGGCTCATTAGCACTGTTTATAAATACCTGTTTGTTCTGGGAAACTGGGTCGAGCATTAAAGTGATATAATTTCTGTTCTGTCATGTGAGTTTTGTTTTGGTTTGGTTTGATGATAGTTGGCCTTTTGGTTTCAGGAGCACTTTAAGTTAAGTTGGTTTATATTGAGATGTCTTTGTGTCTCCTAGCAGGATTAGCCTCTAGGAGAATTAGCCCTTTGTGTTTACCCTTTTGTGTAAGTAACCCCCATTGCCTGTTTAGTTATTAGTCTGTTTAAATACTAATGAGGGTGATACTAACATGTTTAGATCTTAGCCTGTCTAGTCTCCGTTTATGTCTAGTCTCATCGTCTGATTAGCTCTTAGTCTGTTTAGGTACTAACATCTTTAGCCACTAACCTTTTAGAGTTCTTAGTCTGTTTCATACCTAGTCTGCTGTGCACCTTGTCTGTTCATTCCCTTGTGTCTCAGGCTACTGGCCTGTTTTGCCATTTGTCTGATTAGCTATGAGCTAGCTTAGCAGCTAATGTGCAGCACAGCCAGTAGACCTAGCCAAGCCTGTCTTGTGTTTGTTTATCCCTTGCATGTATAGTCCCTTGTGTTTAGTCCTCTAGGCTGTTAAGTATGTCTTGTCTCATGCAGTTTGTAGCCCCATGTCTGTACTGTATTAGATCGTGTAATCCTGAGTCTGTGTTTGAATTTTTGAGTTTCGTTTGTTAGCATGCTCCATGTTTTTAGCCAACTTCCTTAGTTCATGTTTTGTTCATGTTTGTTGGATTCTCATTAAAGACTTTCTGTTTCACTGCATCCCCTCTGCATTTATGCCTCAACACCAAGCCCACAGTCCAACATCATAGCAGAACGTGACAGTTGCAGTCAGTGGGCCTAAATATGTGGGAACTCAATTATAGTACAGGAAAGACCAAATGTACATTTTTACCATAGAGGCTAAATACATTCAAACTAAACATTTCATGTGTAAAGTCAATTATAGTATCTCTATAATTTCCAGAAAACACTGCACAACATGGCATGGCCCACTCAATATTTCTTAATTATTGTACTATTTGTTTTAAAAGTCTTACCTATATTTCAGTACATTTCATATACAGTGTTTATTTTTTTTTACTGCTAAACAGGTAATTGTTCTGTGACCAGAACATGCTTCAATACCCTGGTGATCACCTACAAGTGTCAGTCAAATGCCAACCCATGATTTGTAATGTATATTTGCATATTCACTGATCAGTCTTGTTTGTCTTTCGGCTGTTCGCTTTCAGAGGTCGCCACAGCGAATCATCTGCCTCCATCTAACCCTATCCTCTGCATCCTCTTCTCTCACACCAACTAACTTCTTGTCCTCTCTCACTGCATCCATAAATCTCCTCTTTGGTCTTCCTATAGACCTCCTGCCTGGCAGTTCCAAGCTCAGCATCCTTCTACCGATATATTCAGCATCTCTCCTCTGAACATGTCCAAACCACCTCAATCTGGCCTCTCTGACTTTATCTCCAAAACATCTCACATGGGTTGTCCCTCTGATGAACTCATTCATGATCCTATCCATCCTTGTCACTCCCAAGGAGAACCTCAACATCTTCAGCTCTGCTACCTCGAACTCTGCTTCCTGTCTTTTCTTCAGTGCCACTGTCTCTAAGGCTACGTTTACACTGCCAGGTCTCGATGCTTAATTCCGATTTGTTGCCTATATCAGATTTTTTTGACCGTCTGTTTACACGTTCTTTTAACTATGACTCGTATCCGATTCACGTGTTTACACTCGCCATACCATCTGAAACATTGCGCATACTTAAAGGGAGGTTCTTGCGCTACACACTAGCCAAGAAAGATGAATGTGAAATATGCTTAACACTATCTCTGCTATATATGCAAAGTTCGCGCACCATGGTTTTAAAATGGAGGAGGAGAGAAAAAAACGGCATAATTGCAGCCTGCGCATATGCTTTATTCATCAAATACTGATTTCTTAATGTTATTTAGCCCAAATAAGCATTAACACAAGGCGGGGTGTGTGTGGGGGGGGGCGTTGTTCTTTTCCTCTTCCATGTCACCTGTGATGTTGTAATTCCACACGCGCTTCCACCGGAGAATAACATTACGTCATTAAACCGCGAAGAAGTCGCAATTTTAATGACGTACAGAACACAATGCCTCAGGAAATCCGATCTGTCTGTTTACAGGACAATCACATTAGCACATATCTGATTCATATCCGATTTATTTCCACATATGAAGGAGGCCTGAAACCGATCTCGAAATATCGGAATGCATGCGTTTTTTTCCTGTTTACACGGACAAAGAACATATCCGATATGTGTCACATATGAGCAAAAAATCGGAATTGGGTCACATTTACCTGGCAGTGTAAACGTAGCCTTAGCCATAGAGCATTGCTATTTTCACCACTGTCCTGTACACCTTTCCTTTCATTCTTGCTGATACTTTTATCGCACAACACACCTGTGTCATGCACACCCAATCCGCAACCGGCACTAGAACCCGGAAGTAATGCGCTTGCCAAACCAGGAAGTATAAGCGGAGTAAACAAACCACAATACAACGCTCAGTCATTGAGTTCGGCCCATGTCGGTTCAGGTTGTCGTTCAACAAACCGTGAGCACTCACCCTTTGGGTTTTCTGCTTTCTGCTATTGTGTGTGTATTTATAGGACGTGGGTTAAATTTGTTTTTCCCTTGCTCCCCTTTTGTGAGAGTCCTTAGACTAAAGTCGCGTGGTTATCCTGCCTACTCGCTTTTTATCCGCGTTTGGGTTTACCATCCACGCTACATTAGGCTAACCGCTAAAGCTACGTCTTCTGGTCCCCGAGGTTAGTTCATTTCTGACAACCTGAAACTTTTCCACACCCATTCCAACCTGCTTGTACACGCCTCTTCACCTCCTTTCCACACTCTCCGTTGCTCTCGACCGTTGACCCTACGTACTTAAAGTCCTGCACTTTCTTTACCTCTGCTCCCTGTATCCTCACCGTTCCTCTTGGGTTCCTCTCATTCACACACATGTCTTCCGTCTTGCTGCGGCTAACCTTCATACCTCTGCTTTCCAGAGCATACCTCCACCTCTCCAAATTTCCTTCCACCTGTTCCCTGCTCTCGCTACAAAGCACAATGTTATCTGCAAACATCATAGTCCATGGACACTCCTGTCTAACCTCATCTGTCATACTTTCTATAACCAGAGCAAACGAAAAGACTGCAAATGAAAGCATAAAAATGGCAGAGGGATGTGTTTCCAATGCTACCACAGAAGAGGATGAACACCACTGGCCTCAAAGTATACAAAGCATGTTTCACAAAAAACAGCTTGACTGCCAAAACAGACAGACATTTCAGCGCGTAAAAACTCGACTTCTAACATGAGGAAACAGGTTACTCTACCCACCTCTGCCCGTGGCTGCTCAATCAGAATGGGATCTGGAGAGTTTAGCAGCCTTGGGAACTCTGCCTGCTGTGCCCTTTACGTGGCAGCCTGCTTGTTGTGAGTGTTCTGGTGCTTTTTCTTTCATGGCAAGCATTGACTATTTTACACCTTTCTGTGGGATCAGAATGAATAGGCTAGTCTTTGGTCATCCTACCACCAGTTTACTGGTATACAGTACTGTATAATTGCTATTAATTTGTTAACGGTACGTGGTGTTATGGTCGATCAGTGTTATTATTTGTATTGATTTTTGTGGTACTTTCACTCAACCTCTCACTTGTTCTCTATACTGCTTATCCTTTACAGGGTTTTGGGAAGCTTATCCCAGGAACTTAGCACAGTAAGTGGGTTACACCCTGGATGGGGAGACAAGCAATGTCAGGGCACACAATCACACACACAAACTTGGAATTTTGTCAGTTAGCCTAATCTGCATGTCTTTGGACTGTTGGAGGAAACCCGTCAAGCACAGGGAGAACATGCAATCTCCACTCCCACAGACCCAAGGCAATAACAGAACCCTTGACCCTGGTGTCATGGTCCTTTCATTTGTTTGGAAATTGCAACTAAGGAGGAACTTTACTTTTTTTTTTCTGCTTTGATTTTCCATGGTTTCAAGGAGAAAATGTTAAAGGAAGCTCCTTTGAGAGTCCCAGATGTCACCAATTAATTTTTTACAGCTTGGGGTGTATAAACATAAAATAAAAAAAAAACTAGTTCTGAAATAGTAAATAAAAATTGACCCATGTACATCAATTGTATTAATTTGATTAGAATTAGAAAAAAACAGAAGTAAAAAAACAGATACCCTAATAAAACCATTGTGACATGTACTGTACTGCACTGTATGGAAAATTGAGATTAAATATCTTTATCCTCTGTATACATAATGTTTTGGCTCCAACTGTACATAAAATATCAGAAAATATAGGTTATGAATCAAAATAACAAGTAGCAATATTTAAAAAGCTTGCTGACACCATTAAGTTTAAATATGGGATATTATGTGTCCTCACTGTAATTGTGAACATTTCTTACATGTCTGGTGTGAGAGGGCTGAGTAGATATTGAGCATTTGTCTTCTTCTTTACTTCCTATAAAAATCGACATACCAAGAAAAACAAAACACAGAAACATAATTCATCATGAGCTTGGGTTACACTGTGTGTTTTTGTCATTTTCTTCCTGTTTATACTGTATGTGGGTTTCCTCTGGGTTTTTTGGTTAGAGCCAGTCTCTCAAAAACATCAGTAGATGCATTGCTATGCTGTGATTGAGTTTACACAAGACAAGTTTTAAGTAGGCCAGGAAGACCTTAAGTATAGGAGAGATTTCTTATTGACTCTCCCTATCAGTCAGAGCAGCACTAGCCAATCATGAACATTTTTTTAGCTTACTCATGCAGAAGAGGGCAGATAGTGTGCTGCATTACTCTACAATGGACCATGAGCAACAGTTAAAAAATGTACTAGCCTATACCCTTCCTGGCTGGTACTGTAGCTGTCATGCAATAAAGGTGACCAACAAATGGCATACATTTTTAAAGCATAACTATTTTGTAATTAATTGTAGTTGACATGAAAACTTGATGTAAACTCCAAACTTACCTTGTAATTTTCTATTACATTATACATTGCCTGACCAAAAGAAGGTCACCATTTCAAAAATTTAATATTATTGGGCTGCGTCGAGCCAAGAAAGCAACTAAAGGGATTTTAAATTATTGGAACTGGGTTAAGAACCCTTCAATACATTATCAAAAACCTGGAATGATAGTGCTGAACCATCAACATCAGAATCATTAACAAGAAGAATCATGAATGGAGATTACATAAAAACTTGTTGAAGTTGCATGGTGAAAAATCAACATTAAAACCCATAGATACTGTATGTTTAATAGTGAAAGTAAGAGCATTTCCATATGCACGCAATGATTGCAACTAAACTCTCAGAACTGGGACTAAACATTTGTGTAGTCTTAAGAGACTTGTTAGTGAGGCTGAACAGGAAAAGGCTTAAATTTGCAAGTGCGCATATAGAGTATATGCCATTTACAAACCTTCAGAGGCAATGTTAAGAGTGATTCTGGGAGCATGAGGAATCGTTTTCACACATATCACCAGATCACCATATTGTGTGCTGTAATCAAAAGCTAAAAGTGCTTGAATGTGAGAAAAAAAATTACTGGACTATAAATATATAATATTTCTGAAATATGCAAGCTTAGTGTTTCAATATCCAGTAGAAAATATAATAAATATTTCCACAGGAAAATAAAGAATAATTGTGAAATGAGACCTGATGGGACCCCAAACTACAAGTCAGACAAGATAGTGTCAACAAAATGAACACACAAAAATTAATAAATGAGGAATAATTGGGGAACATAATTTTACCTGAACTGTACATTTGAACGTTTCTGTACTTAAATGCAGTAGAATCTACCAGAATTTTCATGTCTTAAATTCAAAGGTTTAATACAGTAATAGGTCAGTTACGTAAGAGGTTATTCAATTTACCAACCTGATGGTAAATGTGCCTCTTGGATTTCTGTTTCTTTTGTCAACATCACTTCCACTTCAGGGGAGATCACATCTATAAACTGGTTGAGAAGGTCATCGGTGACCTGCTTACGGTCCACAGCTGGGATGAAGTTGACCAGGAGATGATTTACTCTTTGTCTTAAATCTATTAATCTGCGCCTGAAAAGTTTTTTTTTTAATCAAAAAAATTTGACGCTCCATTTGAGTTATCAAGTTGCAAATGTCATGTCATGACTATGACCTTTATAATGTATAGTATGCTACTTACAGTATTTTTATAAACTGTACAAACTACTGTATATTATATAACATATTAAACTGACCATGTCTGATTTTTGTGACTCAAACTAGATTTCAATAGCAGAGCTCTTACTGTGATGGCATTTCTAGATCTTTTTGCAGGCTCTCATGGAAGGTTGACATCATGCACTTCTCATATTCTAGACTGTCCTTGTTTGTGCCCACTCCCTTTGTGAATAAGATAAAAGATAATATAAGAATTACAGTAATATGACATGCTTATTGCATAATTATAAATGCAATTTATTTAATTATTTATTTCATAAATGATGACCCTAACCTTGCTCCAACACAAAAATAGACAATTTAGACACTCACCTCTTTGTTTAAATATTTTTTGAGCTCTATAAGCTTATCATGCTTTATTGCCTCTATGACCTGCAAGTACAGCATTTTGTAGTCTTGCTGGTCCTCAGAGCTGGTCTGAGGCATTTGATTGCTCTCCTCCTTCTTCTCCATTCTCTTGTAAATCACCTCAACACCCTCATCTGTCAGTGCTGTTTTAATGTCTTTACTTTCCATCTTACTAGCATCACTATCATCGCTGAACATAAGAGGTAAACAAGTTGATAAATCTGGTATACTGTCATCAAACCCTTCTCTTCTAGCTTTCTTCTTCTCTGGGTTTTCATAACCCAAGTCCAAGGCTTTCTTCTTCCTAAATTAAAAGTGAAATAAACTCATTCAGGTGTTCTCAACACAATGCCATTGTGATGATGGAGTGATGATAGTACCTTTTAGGAAGAGTTAAGACAGAGGAGTGAAGAGTGCCAGCTGAGGTATCACCAGAATGGTGGGGTGTAGTTTGAATGGATGAAAGTGTACTCTGGTGAGAGAAAAAAAATGAAGGAAAGCTAAAATTCTGCCTATGTTTAACACTTTTACAGTATGTTTAACACTGTTATGTTTCTGCATAAAAAGTGGCAAAGTATGTTTCTAACATCCCCTTCTCTCACATTCCACATGTATATTTTACTGTATTTAAGGATTTCATAGTCTAGTGATAATGATGATAATGCTCAAAATGTTTGTGTGCAGTATGTGTGTCCCATTCTTTCCGCAACACAGCAAAATATTACTACGTTCATTACAATATTAATCAACTGACCAATGGGAGCTGACTTGGAGAGCGTTCACCTTACCTCCTGTCTCTTTTCCTGCTGTCTCTGCTGAAACTTCTGGGCTTGCTCACTGTTTGTAAGATCAAACACGAGATTATATATGCTGTCAGGTCCAAAATGTCCCCAAAGACATAATAATAATAATAATAATAATATTTGCAATCCACCACAGCAGATAGAATTTTAAATAAGCGATGTGATAGTCTGTAATGAGGTGAAGGACTGATAAAGTCATACAGGAAACAACTACTTGAAGTTATTACTGCCAAATGTGGAACCTATTGAATCATGTGGTACTTAGTATTGCCCATGTTTTATCTTTTTGTCTTCATTTCTGTTAAATAAACAATGGCAAAAAACAGTTATAGAAGTTATATGCTGTTGTTTGTCTTGTATGTGCCTAATATGTTTCTTCCAGTCATCTCAGGGAGTTTTTCCTTGCCACGTCACCCCTGGCTTGCTTATCAAGGACAAACTCATACTTATTTACACTTTTTTCCTTGCATTTTTCTCATTTTTATCCATAACTTTTTATTTCTGTAAATGTGCTTTGATGGATTTGTTTTCATGTTTCGGCCTAATGATGGCTTACATCTCTGGCTGTCATAGCTCTTTGGATTTCATAGTGAGATATAAAAGCAGCAGATTCAAAAGGCAAATGCCACATTTGAAATCAACTGTAAACATTGTATTGGTCTATATACCTGGCTGAGACAGTGATCACTTACAGTACTTAACACATATATTCATTACCTAAATCCACCTCTAACATATTGTGATATTCAGCTATAATCACAGTAATTTTGTCAGTATGCAAAATGTTTGGACCTTGCTGGATAACACAAAAAAAAGATTATATTAGAATAAATATTTATTGAAAATGACAAGATTTAATCCTCACTGCTGTTTATAGGTTTTCTGGTATCTGTGTTGTCCATCATTAGAATCCTCAGGCTCTTCTTCATCTGTACAACTCCTGAGAGAATCAAGCACTCATATTAGTGCGTGCACACACACATCACACACACACAAAAACACACAAATATAAACACACACACAGGCACGCACACGCACAAACAAAAAGAGGAACAAACACACCTGTATTTTGGGTCAGGGTTCATGAGGCAGAGCCACCTTTTAGGAAGCTTTTTAGGATCAACTCCATCTGGGAGTTTTCGCCACTTTAGACAGGCATCACACTGAACCCACTGTTGATCTGGTTGTTCCCTGTAAGTCCACAAAATCAGGTTTAAGTAAATATACTTCTATGTTAATTTGTGTGTGTGTGTGTGTGTGTGTGTGTGTGTGCGTGCGTGCTTGCGTGTGTGTGTGTGTGTGTGTGTGTGTGTGTGTGTGTGTGTGTGTGTGTGTGTGTGTGTGTGTGTGTGTGTGTGTGAAACAGAGAGAGAGAGAGAGAATGAAGGGGGCACTTTTAAACTTACACGTCCTCTAAACGTCCATTGCATTTTGTGCCGTGTATAAAATGGACTTGCTTCCAATATTCCTCAAGCTTTTTCCCTACACTAGACATGGTTCTCCTGCACAGACACAACATGGTTTTGGACTGAATCTAAAAAATGCAGACTGTATTGTATACAATACTGTTTAATACTAAAAGAAGATGTTACTCAAACATACCAGTATTCTTCATTTTTCTCAAAGTCCTGCTTGTTGTGAATTGGTGTAAGGTGGTTACACACTATCACCCCAATAATTCCTTCTCCCCTGTTGTTGCCCTAGTAAGAGAACAAACACTATAAAAACTATGAATAAAACACATTTTTGGATTGTTTACTTTATAAGTTTACCCATGTACAGAATTGGATTATGCACTCTCTTGCATGAAGAATTGATTCTCGATTGGATTTAGATCTGGACTTTGACTGGGCCATTCTAACACATGGATATGTTTTGTTTTAAACCATTCCATTGTTGCCCTGGCTTTATGTTTAGGGTCGTTGTCCTGCTGGAAGGTGAACCTCCGCCCCAGTCTCAAGTCTTTTGCAGACTCCAAGTGGTTTTCTTCCAAGATTGCTCTGTATTTGGCTCCATCCATTTTCCCATCAACTCTGACCAGGTTCCCTGTGCCTGCTGAAGAGAAGCACCCCCAGAGCATGATGCTGCCACCCCCATATTTGACAGTGGGGATGGTGTGTTCAGAGTGATGTGCAGTGGTAGTTTTCCACCACACATAGCATTTTGGCCAAAAAGTTACATTTTGGTCTCATCTGACCAGAGCACCTTCTTCCACATGTTTGCTGTGTCCCCCACATGGCTTGTGGCAAACTGCAAACGGAACTTCTTATGGTTTTCTGTTAACAATGGCTTTCTTCTTGCCACTCTTCCATAAAGGCCAACTTTGTGCAGTGCACGACTAATAGATGTCCTATGGACAGATTTCCCCACCTGAGATGTAGAGCTCTGCAGCTCTTCCAGAGTCACCATGGGCCTCTTGGCTGCATTTCTGATCAGCGCTCTCCTTGTTCGGCCTGTGAGTTTAGGTGGACGGCCTTGTCTTGGTACAGTAGGTTTACAGTTGTGCCATACTCTTTCCATTTCTGAATGATCGCTTGAACAGTGCTCCGTGGGATGTTCAAGGCTTTGGAAATCTTTTTGTAGCCTAAGCCTGCTTTAAATTTCTCAATAACTTTATCCCTGACCTGTCTGGTGTGTTCTTCGGACTTCAGGGTGTTGTTGCTCCCAATATTCTCTTAGACAACCTCTGAGGCCGTCACAGAGCAGCTGTATTTTTTACTGACATTAGATTACACACAGGTGCACTCTATTTAGTCATTAGCACTCATCAGGCAATGTCTATGGGCAACTGACTGCACTCAGACCAAAGGGGGCTGAATAATTACACACACCCCACTTTTCAGTTATTTATTTGTTATTTATTTGTAAAAAATGTTTGGAATCATGTATGATTTTCGTTCCACTTCTCACGTGTACACCACTTTGTATTGGTCTTTCACGTGGAATTTCAATAAAATTGATTCATGTTTGTGGCTGTAATGTGACAAAATGTGGAAAAGTTCAAGGGGGCCGAATACTTTTGCAATTTTCTTTTTTTAAAGAAATTGTTCAGGTTTCATTATTACCTGGGTGAATTTTGTGAATTTGATCTGGCAAACCTGGGTTATTCAATTCAATTAAATTTTATTTATATAGCGCTTTTAACAATTTTCATTGTCACAAAGCAGCTTTACACAATCAAAAGAATTGTTTAAGTTTGTTATGTTACAGTAGATGCCATTTGATACTGTATACTGTAGAATCTCATGAGAATGGCAAATATTGCATGAATTTTGTTACTTTCTCCCTCATGGTAATGTACAGGTCTGCATGAAGCCATGAGAAACATTTAAATAAAAGTGAGATATGTCTGAATAAGAGAAAGACATATTTTTGTGGATTGATTAAGCCAAATCTATTGAATGAAAAAGTCTTTTACACTGAAAACACCACCACAAAACCTTCTTACCTTTTAGTATGTTTAATTCAATAAAAAAAAATTTGTATAGCGCTTTTAACAATTGACATTGTCGCAAAGCAGCTTTACACAATCAAAATAACTATTTAAGTTTGTATGAGATGTGAATGCGTATGAATCACAATGATAAGACTGTCCCTGATGAGCAAGCCGAGGACGACAGTAGCAAGGAAAAACTCCCTGAGATGGTAATAGGAAGAAACGTTGAGAGGAACCAGACTCAACAGGGAACCCATCCTCATTTGGGTGAAACGGATAGCAGTTTATGCAACCATTGGGGCATTTTCTACTCAGTGAGGGTAGCAGAATATGTATTTTTATTGTAGCAGATAAAAAGCTTGTCAAAAGAAAGAATATGTGATATGTAGGTCAAATAGTACCACATGTGCATATGTATAGGGAATGTTCTAAAGTTTGACCTTCATACAATGCTGCATGCTCATACCAAATTCTTGAAAAGCGTTGTTTACTTTAAGCGTTTAGGGCACTGACAACTGTCCAGCACCCCTGCATAAAAGCTTCAGGTCCAGTTGACTGAATGCATATAATTTTTGCAATTCAGGTCAGGATTATTACCTTACTAAAATACTACTATGCAGTAGTTTTTTCTGTTTTTGATGTTTATCAAATATAATGTAACTCTGCATTAACAGTTGCAGAAAATGAAGCTTACTTTCTCTCCTGCTTATCCTATACAAGGTCAGGGAAGTGGAAATTTGGAAATGCCAATTAGCCTACTATGTATGTCTTTGGACTGTGGAAGGTAACCTAGCAAGCACAGAGAGAATGTGCAAACTTCACTCACACAGACCCAAGAATGTAATCAATCCCTCAACTCTAAGCTGTTTACGTTTCTTTGCATTTTAAAAGGGGACATGAAAATAGTGCAGAATTTGAGTATTGAATAGTCTAAATTTAACATTTACTTTCTTTGTTTTAAAATGTTCTATAACCTTTTTTTAAATTTTAAATAAATAAAAAACTAATCCCCTTTTTTTTGTTTCTGTATAGAGATGACTGAAAAAACATAAATTAAACATAAAATAAATTCTTACCCCGCGCTGACAGGCAACACGCTCATAGGCTTTGATGAGGCGATTTTTGTGGTACATCATCAATCCATAGTGCTCTTTACTCTTTGTGTTGTAACCAAATGTGATCGTTATTGCTTTTTCCTAAAACATAGGCTTAAGGATCTTAAAAGAAAATATTTAAATAATTAAAAACATAGCTCTTATGCATCAATAGCTACACTGTAAAAAATAAATAGTACATTTTACGGTAAAAAAAAAACAGCAGCTGTGGTTGCCAGAATTCTACCGTAAAAAAATACAGTAGCACCGTTATTGCACTGTGGGGAAAAAAACCCTGTAAATTTTACGGTAAAAAAATGCAGCTGTGGTTGGCAGAAGTTTACCGTTAATTTTTTTACAGATTAAAAAAAAAATTTCTGTCTAATTAACATGTTTATGTTATTATAAAAACAGTTTATTCTCGCCAAATTCCAGGGTTTACATTGTAACAAATACGGATCATAAACCATGTTTTTTACAGCTCAGAACTGTCTAATTTAAAGATTTAAATTGTAGTAATAATGTTTTTTTCCATTTTTTCTTACAGCTCAGTACTCACACCCATCATCTATACAACTTTATTCTGTAAATGGGGGGGGGGGGTGACTAGTCCCTGGAGGAAACCCACTAAGCACGGGGAGAACAGATAAACTCCATGTGCACAGGGACGGGAATCGAGCCTGGCTGGGAATCAAACCCGGACCCTGGTGGTGGAACGCGACAGTGCTAACCACTACACTACCATGCTTGCTACACAATTGCTGTCGTTGTTGGACTATTTGTTATATTATGAATAACCACAGTGAATTCATTCAGCAATTCTGTGAAAGCATCATTTTATCACACTAGCCGGGAGTTAAAAGAGATAGAAGTTACATTGCTAAGCATTCGGATTTTACTGTTAAGAAACTATTAAGATTACTTTTATACTAATTGATGAATACAAACCTAAATCAAATCATAAAAACCCATCATAATTTAATCAAGACTCGGACATCAGCATGGCCCCATGTATTTTTTAATAAAGACAGCAAAGCAATATTTAAATTCTCAAAATCAAATATACACATGTCAGGGTGGACATTTTTTTGGGCAGACAATCTAAGTATATAATTTTATAGAAGGACTTTTATTACAACTTCACACAAAAAATTATTTTATCACACACAGTTCTGGTGGGCAGTGCCCTGCTGGCATGCGGGTACAGGCTGGTGAGCGGTGGGGGCGGGCAAAGTGGCGCGTGCTAGCGACTGTCCTTGCTACAGTGATCAAAGGGCCATACCATTCACAAATTTGAAGTCCTTGGTTAATGTTAATTAGACCGTAGAAAAAACTATAAAAATCCGTATGTTGTTACTGTATTTTTTACGGTAATTTCTGGCAACCACAGCTGCCAATTTTATGCCGTAAAATTTACGGTTTATTTATAAACCGTCGGAAAAAGTATTTAAATCCGTAAAATATACAGTATAATGAGTGCAGTCCCGTACAACCAATAACGTTGCTACCGTATTATTTCTGGCAAATTTCTGGCAACCACAGCTGCCAGTTTTTTACCGTAAAATTCACTGTTTATTTTTTACAGAGCAGATATTTTTCTGATTTTTAAACTCTATTAACAAAGGTTTAGTAAAATATAAACTGATGCTTCATGATATTAGTAACAAATACCTTCTCTGAGAGTTTCCTTTTTATAAATACAGTATATCATAAATTTTACTGCAATAAACCATATTTTCATATGTTTTTAACTAGGTCTCACTCTGCAAAACTAATTACAGTTCCCTTTCAAAGGCTTTTACTCGATGCTGCGTGGAAACGTTATGGGAACTATTTTGTCACGTTGCCGTTTGTGAAGCATGTGTGCAAACACGCCAAATTTTTGGCTATATATAACCTCGGTCAGGTGACGTCACCTGATTAGACGCAGGTGGAGGTTATAAATACCAGTGACCCGGCAACAAACCTCAGATCATTTGTCTTCATGCTGACATTGTGATCGCGTGTGTGCAGCAAGCATTTAAAAAAAAGAAAGCCATTCTAAACAGAGAGGAAAAAACAATAAAACTCACCAGATATAATGGCAGAGTTTAGTGTCTCATACCGTCTTTCTGAAGACGATAGTCATAACCTCTGTTTTGAATGTTTGGGTGAAAGCCACGCTCTCCTTGGACTTGAAGGAGAGTGTGAGCAATGTGATAATCTCCAGATGAAGGTGCTACGAGCGCATCTCGCGTTCTTTAGGGAGCCATGAGCCACTCTGCACTCCAGGGTCTCACAGGTTGATTTGGCCAAGGCACGAGAGACGGAGTCCCTCCTTTCTCTCGCCCCCTCCCCGGATCACGCGCTCTCTCCCTCCACTTCGCGAGTGCACTTCGGTGCTTCTCGTGAGTGTTTGGGAGAGACTCACTCTCTTGCTTCTGTAGATATGGATGTAGCTACCTCAGAATGATCCTCTAGAGATGATAAAGAGTATGAGGAGTTAATTGAGGTTATAACACGCGCAGTCGAACGATTACACATTGACTGGCCACAGGAGCAAGCTCACCCAAAACGTTAGAAATTAGATGACAGATTTCTGTCGGGTGGCCAGGAGATGGCGCCACAACGCCGCTCTCTCCCCTTGTTTGATGATCTCCACAACGAGTTATCTCGTTCATGGAGACATCCTTTTTCTTCCCGTATCTTTGTACCTTTGACTTCGTTTTATTCGAATATCGTTGATGCAAAGGCACGAGGCTATGTGATGATGCCCCAGATTGAGGAGACGCTCCTGGAACATCATCCTCACTAAAGAAACCGACCCTTCCCTCCAAGGCGTGTAGAACTTCTTCTACCCTGGTAGGGAAGGCGTTCCAAGCAGCAGGTCAGGCCGGCGCTTCCTTGCACACCATGGCGGTTTTGCAGGCGTACCAGGCTGACCTGCTGAATGATCTGAGCACGAGCGGCAATATGAATCAGGAAGCGTTCATAGAATTACGCCGGGCTACTGATCTGTCCCTGCGTCCCTGTGCTATTGGCCATTATATGGCCTCCCTGGTGTCTGCAGAGAGGCACCTCTGGCTAAATCTAACTGGCATTAAGGACAAAGATCGAGCATTCCTTCTCGATGCTCCCATCTCACCCTCAGGCCTATTTGGCGAAGCTGTTAATACAGTCGCCACCAAATTTAGAGAGGCTAGGCTTTATGAACAAGCTTTTGGGAAATTTCTCCCATGCCGTGCCCAGGTGTCGAGGCCATCGGCCACCCAACCTCGACCTGATCTGAATCTCGCTAGACGAGAAGCGCAGAAGGAAAGCGTCAGTAGCCGCGCACCCCCCTCGTAAGGACTGGGGTACGGCTCGGCGCCCCCCTCAGGCCGCCCCCAAGAGAATAGATCGCTCTGTCTTCTTTACGAAGAAGCGTTCCTGAGAGCAGAGCTCAGGACCGTGGAGGTGACCCCCCCTGGGGACGGGCATATAGGAGCATGCACCCCCGGGCACCCCCGGGAGATCGATGTTCAGTTTCCGCCACCTTTGGTGTTTCGGACAACACTGGTCTCCAACGACACATTAGTCCTTCGGTCGCATCCTGCCATATTCCAGGACACCGAACCACTAACACCCCACAGCCCAGTAGAAGTACTTGCACCCTTTTCGGAGAAGCTGGCTGCGTGGAAACTACTGCCAGGCATATCCCCTTGGGTTTTAAAGACTGTAGAGAAAGGATACAGGATACAGTTTACATATCGCCCTCCGCGTTTCAATGGCGTGGTCTCCACTTCCGTGATACCGGAAAGGGCGCATTTTCTGAGTTCCGAACTCCAGAAACTACTGCAGAAGGGAGCCATAGAACAGGTTCCTCCTCCAGATATGGAGTCAGGCTACTACAGTTGGTACTTCCTGGTCCCCAAGAAGGACGGGGGTCTGCGTCCAATTCTGGACCTTCGCGGTTTGAACCGCTATCTCAAAAAATGCAACTTCAAAATGTTGACCATAAAAACTATTGTCTCACAAATCCAACCACAGGATTGGTTTGTGACAATAGATTTAAAGGACGCATATTTCCACAGAAATTTTGCCACAGCACAGGAAGTTCCTGAGGTTCGCTTTTGGGGGAAAAGCCTACCAATTTCGGGTTCTTCCATTCGGTCTAGCCCCATCACCCCGCACATACACAAAATGCATGGATGCAGTTCTGGCTCCCTTGAGACTCCAGGGCATCCGCATTCTGAATTACATAGACGACTGGCTAATCCTGGCCCAGTCTCAGCAGCTAGCACTTCGACACTGGGATGTCGTCCTAGCTCATCTTCATTCGCTGGGATTGAGACTCAACGCCACGAAAAGCGTTCTCTTTCCAGTGCAGGTGACAACCTACTTGGGCATCAGGTGGAATTCAATTCAATTCAGTTTTATTTGTATAGCGCTTTTAACCTATGCAGGCACATCTGTCTCCTGCTCGCGTCGAATCCATAAACAACGCTCTGAAGGAAATCAGGCTGGACCAAGAAGTGACTGTACATCACTTACAAAAATGTTTAGGCCTCATGGCAGCTGCATCCACGGTGATACCTTTGGTCTCCTGCACAAGAGAGCTTTTTAGCTGTGGTTAAGAGCCAGGGGAGTTCACACGAGAACAAATCCCAGAAGGCAGATAAGGGTTACGCGCAAAGGACTTCGTACCCTTTCTATGTGGTTCAGACCCCGGTTTCTCAACTTGGGTCCCACTCTAGGTCTGTCTTGTCGTCGCAAAATGCTAACGACAGACGCTTCCCTTACCGGCTGGGGTGTGGTCTTGGATGGCCGTCCAGCCCAAGGGATCTGGAGAGGCCACCTTTTCGCATGGCACATCAATTGCCTCGAAATGATGGCTCTATTTTTAGCTCTACAGCACTTCCTCCAGCAGCTGAGAGGCTACCATGTCCTAGTGCGGGTGGACAGCACATCGGTAGTCTCCTACATAAATCGCCAGGGCGGCCTGCATTCGCGACGCTTGAACCAGCTAGCACATCTGGTTTTGCTCTGGGCTCAGGACAAGTTCCTGTCCCTCAGGGCGATTCACATTCCAGGATACAAGAATGTGGGAGCAGACTTTCTGTCCAGACAAGCTGTGAATCACGGGGAATGGAAACTCCACCCCGAAGTAGTCACTCAAATCTGGGAGAGATTCTCTACAGCAGAGGTGGACCTCTTTGCCTCCCAGGAGACTGCACAATGTCCCCTCTACTACTCTCTGACTCATCCAGCTCCCCTGGGTCTGGACGCGATGGCCCATACGTGGCCCAATTTACGCCTCTATGCGTACCCTCCGGTAGCTCTGCTCCCGGGAGTCCTGGCGAGGGTTCGTCAACACGGTTTGCGCCTCTTATTGATAGCGCCCCGTTGGCCGGCCCGAGTATGGTTCTCAGAGATAATATCGCTCCTCGACGGCTCACCTTGGATGATTCCAGTGAGGAGGGATCTTCTATCTCAGGCGCAGGGGACAATATTTCATCCCCGGCCCGAGCTCTGGAACCTTCACGCTTGGCCCCTGAACGGGACCAATTGAGTCAAGCCGGCCTTTCAGCCGGCGTAATTGACACCATCCTAAGTGCTAGGGCTCCCTCCACTAGAAGGATTTATGCCTTCAAATGGAAGGTATTCGAGAGCTGGTGCATGGCAAAGCAGGTGGACCCAGTCCACTGCCAAATCGTTTCAGTGCTGGAATTCCTGCAAGAGAAATTGTCCTCGGGCTTGTGCCCTAGTACCCTCAGAACGTACGTGGCCGCTATTTCAGCCTGCCATGTTCTGACTGAAGGGGTTACTGTGGGAAATCACCCTTTAGTTGCCCGTTTCATTCGTGGAGCTAAACGGTTGAGGCCACCCACTAGAGTCACGGCTCCTTCGTGGGATTTATCTATCATGCTCGAAGGTCTAATCGACACTCCTTTTGAACCACTAGAGTCAGCGCCCGACAAGCTTCTGACTCTCAAGATGGTTCTTCTTATGGTCATTACCTCTCTAAAGAGGATCGGAGACCTGCGTGCATTATCAGTCTCCCCATCTTGCCTGGACTTTGCCTCTGGGCTAGTCAAGGCCATTCTGCATCCTCACCCAAACTACCTACCGAAAGTTCCTTTCTCAACCATGCACCCTGTCGTCCTGGAAGCCTTCTGTCCTCCGGCCTTTTGCGGATTCGGAGCAAGAGAAACTTCACCTACTGTGCCCAGTACGTGCTCTTCAGGCTTATGTCCACCGCACCAGCCAGTGGCATAAGTCAGTGCAACTCTTTATATGTTATGGAGGCCGCAACCGGGGGGCGGCCGCCACCACACAAACTCTGTCACACTGGGTGAGAGATGCTATTGCCCTCTCCTACGAGGCGCGTGGACTCACTTCGCCTCTAGGAGTCAGGGCTCATTCAACCAGAGGGGTCGCCTCATCTATTGCTCTTGCAAGAGGTACTCCCCTGCAACAAGTGTGTGACGGGACGGGTTGGTCCTCTCCTCACACATTTGTGAGATTTTATAGTGGCCAGGGGTAGCTCAGTGGTTAAGGCAGTGGACTACGGTTCGGAAGGTCCCAGGTTCAAACCCCACAACCACCAAGTTGCCACTGTTGGGCCCTTGAGCAAGGCCCTTAACCCTCAACTGCTCAGATGTATAATGAGACGAAAATGTAAGTCGCTCTGGATAAGAGCGTCTGCCAAATGCCTAAATGTAAATGTAAATGTATAGTCTGGATGTCCATGCCACTCCGGACTCACGAGACCTCGAGTCAGCTTCCCAGACATGAATCTGAGACTTCCTGGCCTTGTGCGCACACGCTACACACCTTGGGGGTCCAGACACTTGTAGTGCGGCGGTGTTGGTATTCTCGTTCCCATAGCGTTTGATGCTGCGTCCGAATGCTGCACTACCACGTGAACGGACGTCCGTTCAGACAAATTAATCTGAGGTTTGTTGCCAGCTCACTGGTATTTATAGCCTCCACCTGCGTCTAATCAGATGACGTCACCTGAACGATGGTATATACAGCATAGCCAAAAATTTGGACAAATGTTTGCACACATGCTTCACAACCGGCAACGTGACAAAATAGTTCCCATAGCGTTTCCACGTAGCATCTCGTTCCCGTCTTTTCAGGGAACAGGGTTACAGCAAAGTAACCCGAGACGTTTTTCACTATAAATTCTACGGTTATCCCAAGTTTGGTGAAATACGGTTTTATTCTGTAGCATTTATATGGTATTTTACTGTTAGAATTACGAACATTTTTTACAGTGTATATTTTTACAATTTGTTCTGCCATTTGGCGAAAGGATACATTGGAAGTAAGACAAACAGGTTTGTATGTGTCAGTAAAGGCTTTTGCTAGAGTTTTTGCAACATACTGAGTTCCCACCTTCTGCCCTTGAAGTATAATCTGCATTCTTGGCTTCAGGTACAGGATACTACAGTATGCCTGAATAAAGAGACAAACAAACAGTCTATATCAGTGGTAATTTTATCTTGACTCCTTAGTTAAACTGCACCTAAAGATTTAAGGAAGAGCTGTTGCTAAAAATCTATTTAATTTGATTCAGAAATTGTTCCTTGCTGCATATTGAATCATGCATGCATGTCTTACTACTGTATGTAGTTGTGTAAAAAGATATTTGAAAAGTTCACTTATCCCCGCCCATTTTCCCCTTAATTTAATATTTTAAAAAAAAGTTTTTTTTAAATAAGTGTGACCATAACCAGTAACCTAATTTTACATACACTGTATTAATACATTGTTAAAACACTTTCTACTTGTAAAGCAGCACTCAGTCATTTTGGATAAGAGTCTACCAACTTAGCACACCTTTATTTTGCAACTATTTCCCCTGCTCATTGCAAAAATGGAGGGGTTGCCCTCTTTAAATAATTCCACAGGCTTTTGATAGAAATTAGGCCTGGAGTTTGACTGGTTCATTGCAAAATGTCCCCTTGTTGACTTGGAGTTGTAAAAAACTTTGGCAATTAATGTGGGTTGGGTAAGTGGAGGAATTGGAGAACTTTTCTAAGAAATATAACCTATGGTTTTTACAAATGTATTGTTTTTTTCCACTTTCAGTGTAGGCAGGCCATATACCCATCAATTTGACATGCATCCCCACGGAATTTATATCAAAACTTTTTACTGCGTCTCTGCATTCTGAGTTATGAGGATCCGTTTGGTACCTGTGTCAAACCACTTTGCTCCTGAGTCCTAGCTACTGTAACTCATTTTTGATCAAATTGGAAAATAGTTTGGGTAAAAATCATGTCAATCAAAAATATGTCCTAGAAATATGTCATTTTTAACATTTAGGAAAACCAATACAGACTAATGGGCCTACTTCACAATTTATAAACATAATTTATTAAAAAGTTTTTTTTGTTTGTTTTTTTTACGTTAAAAAAAATTACTACTACTACTACTTTTATCCCAAGCAGTCTGAGATAGCTACCAATATAGCTTGATAGTTTGATATCTCAATTATTACCTCCAATTCCAGTTGAAGGGAAACACCCCCAAAGCATGAAGATACCACAATGCATTACCATGGATGTGTCAAAATCTTAAGGTCAAAATTGTCTTGTTTTTGCATTAAAAATGTCTTTCAGAATTATGCCCAAAACTGTTATCACAGATTTAATCAGAATTACTTAATTGATTACATTGTATGATAATTTTTTATTTTATTTTAATGCGTTTAAATAGGATTGATACATTCTGAGCACTGTCAAATGCCCATTTATAAAAGGATATGCACTCATGCAATCAGGTTACTGTATTTGTAATAAAACCAGTGGACTCCAATAATTCAATGTTCATATAATATTTGTAGGGTAAATTCTCACCCGCAGTGAACATTCACTTTCTGGCACTGATATGCCACCCCATGGCTGCCGCCTGAAGTTCTCCCTGGAGCCCTTGTACTCATCAACAGAGATCTGGATGTCGTAGGGGTCCCTGAAGTCAAATTCCAATTTTCCTAAAGGTGTTCTGCAGTAAAACAGTTGGAGGTAGAATTTTATAATTTCTTACAATTCAATATTGATCTTGTTGAGTTAGGTTAGCTACCCTGTTAGGTTAGCTACCCTGTCTAAAAATGTCCAGTGGCATTTCGTGTTTATATAATTAATCATAATGCTATTATATAATAACATAACATTAAAATTATTAACTACTGTATATGATACTTCCCTGATATTAAAATGTCAAACCAGTATTCCATCACACCATTAATCTAAACAGAGCTCCCATACAGTATAAAACAAATAATCTAACTCTGCATGCTCACCTATGTAGGTTCCAGATGATGATGCGGGTTCCACTTGAGCTGGTGCAAAGCCTATCAATGACACTGAACTCTGAAATCAGTTCTTCCTTGGTGTTAAAAAGAGAGTGTGTTGTGATATCATGAAGACTTTCTGCATGCTCCGGTGCATCACTGAGTAAACACTGAACTTAAGGACCAACCATATATATGGTTTCTATGTTTGTTCCCTTAAACTCCCTTCTCACTGGCAGACACATAATTATCAGCACATTTATCATACACAGCTCCATAACTTATACCATAATGCATACTCCTATCAGTTTAACTATATAAATATATATATTTATATTTACTTAATATAAATAAATACTGTATATGAATAAACTAGAGAACTATGTGTAAGCGGTGGTTAGCTAAGGCTTGTATTATATATCAATTTTAAAAATCCTAATACTGTATATCTTCTTATATCTTGCAGTTATAAATGCTGATGTAAATAAAATTTTATATTCTATATTTCTAATCAATATTCCTATGAAGTTAATCTCTTTGTGTCTGGGTAAAGGATATCAGTCTGTCTTGTCTTGGTAAACATGACAATAGGTACTATGACATTCTGTGCTCCAATCTTCTCAAGGTAAGTCTGTGACAGGAGACCCACACACAGGGTGTTGGCTTTCTTGGAGAACACAATGGCATCTTTTCCCAAGCGCATTGAGCCTGACTTAAAACCATTACCATAAAGACCCACTGGAACATGGCCTCTTATTGTCTGCTTATCAAAACTGAGAGAGAGAGAGAGAGAGAGAGAGAGAGAGAGAGATGATTTGGATGATCTAATTGCACCCTGAAAAATAATACAGGCTTCATGAACACACCCATACCTGAGCATTTTGTGCATCTTGTCATAATCCATGCCTTTTCCATTATCCATGAAGATGAGGCAGTCCTGTTCTTTGAATACTGTTTGATTAATCCAGAACTGTTTTGCACTGACATCGGGGTCATACGCATTATCTATTATTAGGAAAATACAGGGGAAAAATCAGATCATACATTTCATTTGAATGTTACATGTTTTTTAGGAGTGTTTACATTCTTAGTCATCTAAAAAAGCAAAAACCTCAGATAGCCTGTAGAAAAAAAATATCCATTTAATATGTAGTAACCTCTTTATTCTGGTCAGGGTAGTGGCAGATGCATAGTCTATCCTGGAAGATCTCTAGGGTGCAGGCATAGAAGTTTCTTAGTATCTTAAAGAATATTTTAAAGTCCTTCAAACACCTAAGGCAGTAAAGACACTAATGGGCTTTCTTCACCGTTGCATTAATGTAACAAGACCAGGACAGGTCCTGTATAATTTTAACAAAAACGTACCGCTCTGTAGTGCTGAGATTAAAGAAGGGTGAGACATAATCCATTATGTCATTATGTCTGCCAGCCCATAATGTTTGTGGTTTGCCTTAAACTTGGAGACTCCTGACACAGGAGCAGGAAGTCCCAGAGCCTCAACTTGCTGGTGAGTTTAAAGGAAAGTATACTGTAATGTTGAATGCTGAACTGTAATTAGAAGGCATCATTTTCATATAAATTTCCTTTTCCAGGTGGCTTGGGTCTGTGTGTAGGGGGTATGTGATTTACAGTATAAGGGTTAATCTAGAACTGTTTTTTTCAGGCAGTCAAATTATTTTGTAAAGTTTAGAATGTGAAAGATTTTAACTATTCTTAGGAAAAATGCTCCAGTATTCAGTTCCATGAAAGTCAAACAGAAATAAGAAGCAGTTTTGACTCACCGATCAGTTCTGCTATAGCACTAAAGGGCCAGGTGTGGCTAGTGGAGTTTGAGTGCAGATATTGTGGACTAACCTTTAGGAGGAAAACAATATGAAAAACAAGTACTGTGATACATGAAAGGGCAATAAATAACACACAGCTAGACTATATTTTCAATATGCATTTTATTTAAATATAACACTTGATATTTGTCACACAAGTCTCACAATGTTCAGAGAATAACACATAAACTAAATTGGCAAAAACACACACAAAAAAAGACTTTAATAAAAAGTATTTATTTTTTTATTTTTTTACCAATCTCACTCTCTCTCTAATTATATGAGAGATGGTGTAAGGAAGGTAGTTTTTTGGAATGTCATTTTGGATGTCAAAATTGATGTCATATTGTTTCACCTCGGCTACTCAGACCACATCTCTGTTATGCTAATTCCAGCATACAGACCACTCATCAGGCGTTCAAGACCGGTTCTGAAGCAGGTGAAAACCTGGCCAGCAGGAGCCATCTCTGCTCTTCAGGACTGTTTCGAGAGCACTGACTGGAACATGTTTAGGGAAGCTGCAACTTACGGCGACTACACTGACTTGGAGGAGTACACGTCATCAGTGACCAGCTACATCAACAAGTGCACCGATGACGTCACTGTCTCCAAGAGCATCATCTCACGACCCAACCAGAAACCGTGGATTACTGCGGAAGTGCGTGCACTTCTGAGGACCCGAGACTTCAAAGCGGGAGATAAGGTGGCGCTTAGACGAGCAAGGGCCAAACTTTCTCGGGCCATCAGAGAGACGAAGCGTGCACACGCCCAGAGAATCCACAATCACTTCATAGACAGTGGCGACACACGGCGCATGTGGCAGGGCTTACAAGCCATCACACACTACAGGATGACATCACCTGCCTGTGACAGTGACGGCTCCCTCCCAGATGCACTGAACAACTTCTACGCTTGGTTCGACAGGCAGAATGACGTGGCGGCGAGGAAGACCACCACTCCCCCGAACGACCAGGTGCTGTGTCTCACTACAGCTGAGGTGAGGAAAACTCTACGCAGAGTCAACCCACGTAAAGCTGCTGGACCAGACAGCATCCCAGGCAGGGTGCTCAGAGAATGTGCAGAACAGCTGACAGTTGTTCTCACCGACATCTTCTACATCTCTCTGAGCAGTGCCGTTGTTCCCACATGCTTCAAGGCCACCACCATCGTACCTGTGCCCAAGAAGTCTTCTGTGTCCTGTCTCAATGACTACCGTCCTGTTGCACTTACACCCACCATCGTGAAGTGCTTCGAGCGGCTCGTCATGAGACACATCAAGACCCTGCTGCCCCGCTCACTGGACCCACTGCAATTTGCGTACCGTCCTAACCGCTCAACAGACGACGCCATCTCCACTGCACTCCATCTTGCCCTCACACACTTGGACAAGAAGGACACATACGTACGAATGCTGTACATAGATTTCAGCTCAGCATTCAACACGATCATCCCCCAACAACTGATCGGAAAGCTGAGCCTGTTGGGCCTGAACACCTCCCTCTGCAACTGGATCCTGGACATTCTGACCGGAAGGCCTCAGTCAGTATGGATCGGGAACTGCACCTCCAGCACCACCACACTGAGCACTGGGGCCCCACAAGGCTGTGTGCTCAGTCCCCTGCTGTTCACACTGCTGACTTACGACTGTGTAGCAACACACAGTTCAAATCACATCATTAAGTTCGCTGATGACACGACCGTGGTGGGTCTCATTAGTAAGAACGACAAGTCAGCATACAGAAAGGAAGTGCAAAGGCTAATGGACTGGTGTAAAGACAACAACCTGTCTCTGAATGTTGACAAGACAAAGGAGATGGTTGTTGACTTTAGGAGGACACGAGGCGACCATTCTCCGTTGAGCATCAACGGCTCCTCTGTGGAGATCGTCGACAGCACCAAATTCCTGGGCGTCCACCTGGAGAAGGACCTCAGCTGGTCCCTCAACACTAGCTCCCTGCACAAGAAAGCCCAACAGCATCTCTTCTTTCTGAGAAGACTGAGGAAGGCCCAGCTTCCACCACCGATCCTTACCACCTTCTATAGAGGAACTATCGAGAGCATCCTGAGCGGCTGCATCACTGTCTGGTTTGGGAACTGTGCCATATCGGACTGCAAGACCCTACAGCAGATAGTGAGAACAGCAGAGGGTCTCTCTCCCCTCCACAGCATTCTGGCTGATCGGACACACCCCTCTCACACACACATCATCCTCCTGCCATCTGGTAAAAGGTACCGAAGCATTCGGGCATACACATCCAGACTGTGCAACAGCTTTTTTCCACAAGCCATCCATCTCCTCAACAAAAAGGGACTGGACTGATAAACACGCACACACACACACACACACACACACACACACACACACACACACACACACACACACACACAAACATTATCACTCAGCTTAACTCAAGTACCTCAAAACATTGAGACTGGACTGACTAATCAACACAAGCTATCAACACCAAGCTATCGTACACACCAACCTATAAATGTTCTTTTGCACAATATTATTACTGGACCTTTTGCACTAACTTCTTTACTTCCTACTGTAATTTTTGCTGCTACACTAAGGAATGTTTACTGTTTCTCCACTACCTCAACTCATCACCACAAAACCTTATTATGTTACGTTGTGTTTTTGTCGCACTGTCACTTTGTTGCTTTTGTTTGCACATTTGCACGTGCACTTCGTCTGCTGTCTGTTAAAAAAATAAAAATAAAAAATAAAAACCCTGTAGATAAAAAGTCTTATTTAGATAGTTAGTTTTTGTTAATTTATGTTGTAATTTATGTTAGGTCAGTCTGTCTTGTCTCTGCTAGCCAGCTAACTAGGCCTCTTAGTTAGCTAGTTTAGTGTTTTCTGGTAATCTATGTTGTAAATTTATGTTGCATGTAGCACCTTGGTCCTGGAGGAACGTTGTTTTGTTTCACGGTGTACTAACTGTATATGATTGAAGTGACAATAAAGCCTACTTGAACTTGAAGAAAAACAATCAAGTTCTAGAATCCTAGAACATCATTAAAAAAACATTCACAGAAAAGTGAATACAGGATTTCCATGATTAGCTAATGTCCGTTTTGCTTATTGACAGGAGAGAGACTTCCAAGCACCATACGCTGACTGTAACATCTTTTTAATTTAATCTCATGAATTTAGACTGTCTGGGACACTCTTTTTTTGTGCCAGTTGGAATTCAGGCTTAGAGTAATTTCATACAAAAAGCTAAACTTTTAAAATCAAATCTCTGCAGTTAATGAAAGCAGCTTTACCTCAGAACAATAAAAAAAAAACTATTTAGTTCTTTACATAAGTTAGAAAAAAAAAGCTAAGATCAGGCAAGTATTTGTTTCACATCTCAACTAAAAAATTCTGTGGCTCAGATGTGTGTAGGAACAAAGAAGCCCTAGATGGCATGGGGTTGTAACAATGACAGACCTCACACACCGATTAAAGTATAAACAATGATTCGTTTATTGAAAGTCAGGCAGAGATATGACCAGGGATGATGTCGGCCCGTTCACCGGGGCTATGTTAGCGAGTCCGCTAGCGGGGGGAGCGTTGTTGTCCCGGAACACCTTCCTTCGGGATTTCTGAGAGAGAGAGAGAGAGCGAGAGGGAGAGAGAGCTACTGGATCTCTGACCTGGAGTCCTGGAGGGATCCGGCGGCGGTCCAAACCGCGGATACACGGAGTTTTCTCACTCGGGTGCGGTGACTGGAAAAGCGTCTGGAAACAGAGAGAAAGGTAAGTAACGTGGGTCTTGTAAACAAAGAACTTGACTTGCCGTCGCGTGTAGGGTCCACACTCCGTCAATGAGCCCGGACGTAGACTGTGGGATGGTGTGTGGCTTTTATGCTTCTGGTGATTTGGATCAGGTGGTTGTAATTAGTACTCGGGTGACAGAGGGCGCTGTGTTGGGTTTTGTTCTGAGCCTGGTTCGACTGTGACATTACCCCCCCCTCCACGACCCTCTCCTGAGGGTTGACCTCTTCGCCGCTTTGGTGGTCTGCCCCGTCCTCGGGGTGCTGGTTGATTGGGGTGCGAGTTGTGGAACTCTTCCAACAGTGTGGGGTCTAGAACATCTTCGCGGGGTACCCATGGTCTTTCCTCTGGTCCATATCCTTCCCAATCCACCAGATACTCAAGTTGACCGCCTCGGCGTCTGGAGCTCAAGATTTCACTGACTTGGTAGATGTTCCCTTCGTCGACGATGAGCGGCGGAGGGGGTGTTTCTTCAGGACCAGGCTCTGGGGAAGACACAACAGGAGTTCGGTATGGTTTTAGCAGAGATACGTGGAAAGTGGGATGTATTCTTAAATGTGGTGGTAAGTGTAGTCTGTATGTCACCGGATTCAGTCGCTCTACTACCTCATATGGCCCGAGATACTTGGGGCTAAGCTTCCTGCACGGGAGTCGAAGACGCATGTCCCTTGTGGAGAGCCATACCTTGTCGCCTGGTTGGTACGTCGGAGCCACGGATCTGCGTCTGTCGGCGTTTGACGTAAAACGTCTTACTGCTCTCTGTAGGTGGTGATGGGCTTCCTCCCAAACCTTCTCACTCTCCCTAAACCAGTAATCTACTGCAGGGAGGTCTGACCGGTCTGCACTCCAGGGGAACAACGGAGGTTGATATCCTAGGATACATTGGAATGGGGTGAGGCCGGTAGCCACCTGTCGAAGGGAGTTTTGGGCATATTCGGCCCAACCCAGGAACTGGTGCCAGTTGTCTTGATGCCCATGGCAAAAGGTCCGGAGGAAACGCCCAATCTCTTGTATCTTCCTTTCAGTCTGTCCGTTGGTTTGCGGATGGTACCCGGAGGATAGGCTGACTGATACCCCCAAGAGTCGGAAGAATGCTCTCCATACCCTGGAGATAAACTGAGGCCCTCGGTCTGACACTATGTCTTCTGGGATGCCGTAATGTTGAAATACCTGGTTGAATAGGAGTTCGGCTGTGGTCATGGCCGATGGTAGGGACCTTAGAGGGAGAAGCCGACACCCCTTGGAGAATCGATCCACGACTACCAGAACGCAGGTCTTTCCCTCTGATTCGGGCAGATCAGTGAGGAAGTCGACTCCCAGGTGGGACCAGGGTCTTTGGGGAATTGGAAGTGGAATGAGCTTCCCTGCCGGGAGGTGTCGAGGGGTTCTGGCCATCGCACACTCTGGACACCCTTGGACATATCGACGTACGTCTTGACTCATGTGGGGCCACCAGAAACGCTCGCGCAGGATCTCTAGGGTGCGTTCCGCTCCGGGGTGGCCCGTGCCTGGAGAGACGTGCACAGAATGCATGAGGGGTTCTCGGTCGGGTTCGGAGACAAATCTGCATTGTGGTGGGCATTCGGGTGGAGAATCTGACGGAGGTTCAGAAAGGAACGGAGGTGATTCCCACTGAATTGGGTTCGTGAACATGCGCTCTGGGAGTATTCCCTCTGGTTCCTCAGAGGATTCGTCGAGAGTATGTATACGGGAAAGAGCATCGGCCTTGAGGTTCTTCGTTCCCGGTCGATAAGAGATTTTGAAGTCGAAGCGTGTGAAGAACATAGCCCACCTTGCCTGCCTTGGGTTCAACCGTTTTGCTTCTTTGAGGTATTGCAGGTTCTTATGGTCGGTGAGTACCTGAAAAGGTTGGACGGCTCCCTCTAGCCAATGTCTCCAGGTCTCCAGGGCCATCTTGATGGCGAGCAGTTCACGGTCGCCTATGTCGTAGTTGGCTTCAGCTGGAGTGAACTTTCGGGAGAAGTAGGCACATGGATGATAACCTGGTGTTTCTCCCTGTTGTTGGGACAGAATGGCCCCGACCCCCGTAGTTGAGGCGTCAACTTCCACCAGGAACGGTAACTCGGGGTTTGGGTGAGTGAGAATGGGTGCTGAAACGAACCGGTCCTTTAATTCCTGGAAGGCTTTATCAGCCTCGGCGGTCCATTTCAGGGTCCTGGGTTTGCCTCGAAGGAGTGCCGTGAGAGGGGCTGCGAGAATGCTGTAGTTCCTAATGAACCTTCTATAGAAGTTGGAAAAGCCTAGAAATCTCTGTAGTTCCTTGACGGTGGTTGGTTGGGGCCAGGTAGTGATCGCCGTGACCTTTTCCTCATCCATCTTTATCCCTTGTTGGTTAATGATGTAACCCAGGAACAGTACGGTGGTTTGGTGGAAGGAGCACTTTTCGGCCTTGAGGAATAACTGAAACTCTCGGAGACGTTGAAACACTTGGGTGACGTGATGGTGATGTTGTTGTTCTGAGGGGGAAAAGATTAAGATGTCGTCGATGTAGACAATGACGAATCTATGCAGGAATTCGCGAAGGACCTCATGCATGAAGTTTTGGAACACCGCCGGGGCATTGGCCAGACCGTAGGGCATTACGCGGTACTCGTAGTGGCCGGTGGGGGTTACAAAGGCGGTTTTCCATTCGTCTCCCTTTCTGATCCTCACTAGATTGTACGCACTACGAAGGTCCAGTTTGGTGAAGATCTTGGCTTTCCGCAGGCACTCGAGCGCGGCCGGTACTAATGGCAGTGGGTATCGAAACTTGACCGTAGCTCGATTCAGGGTTCGGAAGTCAATGCAGGGGCGTAACCCACCTCCGCGCTTAGCCACGAAGAAGAAACTGGAGGCTGCAGGGGATGTAGACGGTCGGATGTATCCCTGTTGTGTCGCTTCCGTGATATAACTCTCCATGGCCTCCTGTTCGGGTCGCGATAAGGGGTAGACGTGCCCACGAGGAAGGGGTTCGCCGGGGATCAGGTCTATGGCACAGTCCCACGGTCGATGAGGTGGTAATTGGGTTGCCCTGTGGGGGCAGAAGATGTCCACGTATTCTCTATACTGTGGGGGAATGTGCGAGGATTGTGACGCTGTGGGGCTTTCAATGGACGTGGCGTGCAGAGGTAAGGAGTGACATTTCTTGGGTAAATTTGGGAAACATGTGGTTGTGCATTGGCGGCTCCATCGGAGCACTTCGCCCGTCTTCCATGACAGGATAGGATCGTGCTGGATTAACCAAGGCCGGCCGAGCACGACATCAGAGGTGGAATTCTCCAACACCAGTAAGTGAATCCGTTCTTGGTGTAGCAGGCCTACTTGTAGTGTGACGGGTCCTGCCAGTAGGTGGACTGGCCTGGGAGAAAGTGGTCTTCCAGTTATGGACTGGAGCTGGTAGCTCTTCTCGGTTGGGGTGGTCTTGAGCTGGAGGTGTCTGCATAAATCCCCGGAGATGAAGTTACCGGCCGCCCCTGAATCGAGGAGGGCTGCCACAGACAGAGAGGTACAGTGGGAAGTAAGAGTCACACACGTGGACAGTGGTTGCAAGTTTTGGATGGGAGTGGAAATCGAACTCACCAGGTGTCGTGGTGGACGGATAGGGCATTCCCGACGGAAGTGTCCCGAGTTCCCGCAGTAGATGCAGAGCCCCTGGTTCAGACGTCTAGTCCGTTCGGCCAAGGTCAGTCGTCCTCTGTCGAGGAGCATCGGCTCATCCCGAGGTTCTGGAACTCTGGGCGTTCGGGATATTCCTGCCGCCGGCGTGACGTGGTCGCCCGATTGGGCCTGACAGGACGCGAGTCGCACTGAGCACCGGATGGAGAGCTGAATGAGGCTTTCTAGTCCCTCATCATCGTCGTATGTAGCCAGCATGAGCCGTAGATTGGGTTCGAGCCCCTGACGATAGGTGGTGAGCAAAGCCTGTTCGTTCCACCCGCTGGTAGCTGCCAAGGTGCGAAATAGTATGGAGTATTCCTGGACTGAGAGGTTACCTTGAGTCAGGCGGTATAACTGTTCTCCCGCTGACACTGCGGCGTCTGCCCTTTCAAAAACCTCCTTGAAGTGGTCCTGGAACCGTTCAAAGGATTCCGTGAGAAGGCCACCATGAGACCAGATTGCCTCCGCCCACTGTAGTGCCTGTCCGGACAACAACGAAATTATATAAGCAATCTTTGACTTATCTGTGGGATAAAGGGAGGGCTGGAGAGCAAACGTGAGTGAGCATTGCAACAAAAATCCCTTGCAGTTCCCCTCCGCTCCAGAGAAGGGCGCTGGTCGCGCCATGGGACTGGAGACCGGCGGCGGCGAGGAAGTGGCTGCGGGAGCCGGCGTCGGAGGCGTGGTTGTTAGCACAGCTTGCCGTAGCAAGCTCACCAGCTCCTGTAGCGATTCCTGTGCGCTCATCCTGTTTTTAAGGTCCGGGCTTCTGTAACAATGACAGACCTCACACACCGATTAAAGTATAAACAATGATTCGTTTATTGAAAGTCAGGCAGAGATATGACCAGGGATGATGTCGGCCCGTTCACCGGGGCTATGTTAGCGAGTCCGCTAGTGGGGGGAGCGTTGTTGTCCCGGAACACCTTCCTTCGGGATTTCTGAGAGAGAGAGAGAGCGAGAGGGAGAGAGAGCTACTGGATCTCTGACCTGGAGTCCTGGAGGGATCCGGCGGCGGTCCAAACCGCGGATACACGGAGTTTTCTCACTCGGGTGCGGTGACTGGAAAAGCGTCTGGAAACAGAGAGAAAGGTAAGTAACGTGGGTCTTGTAAACAAAGAACTTGACTTGCCGTTGCGTGTAGGGTCCACACTCCGTCAATGAGCCCGGACGTAGACTGTGGGATGGTGTGTGGCTTTTATGCTTCTGGTGATTTGGATCAGGTGGTTGTAATTAGTACTCGGGTGACAGAGGGCGCTGTGTTGGGTTTTGTTCTGAGCCTGGTTCGACTGTGACAGGGGTAGGGCTACACTGCAGATTACATTTCATAAACCCTGCTTCTAGACATTAAAAGCCTACCCTGTCTGAACAACAACCACACTCTCAGTAATGATTAAATGAAAGTGAAAGTTATCTTACAGTTAAAACAAGGTAATAGAATTCAGGGAAATGAAACAGGTACCAAACAATTTCACTTCATAAAAGCTGCTCATTTATCATTAATTAGCTCAACTATATTATCTTGATGTCATAGTGCTGAAGATCATAATCAGTAAACAAACTATAGCCATAAAAAGTAGACCTGTGAAATCTATTCATATATTATTTTTAAAATGTATTTAAGATAGTTGGTTATAGTTTACCCTAGTTAAAGCCCATAAGTACTTACAGAGCTTAGAAGTATTCCTTTACTTGTAACTCCTGCCATCTTAATTTAAAACTGCAGTTTACAGTCCCAAAGTGGAGTAGGAGACTCTTCTGTAGTTTTAAAATACCTGAACAATGCATTCACTTTAATACTGACTTTTGAGAAACTCCACCCACTGTGGCATCCAGAACATCCAGTCTGTATGGGTTTCTGCACAGTAGATGGCAGTGATGACTCAGCTCTAGACCTATTGTATATATTAAATATCTGGGACTACACCTTTACTATTAATTATTTAATAATTGATTCTGCATTCGCAATATCAAACAGGCTACACTTGTTCTATTAGATTCCTGTTTGATCTGTGCTCGCGCAAATACACACGGACAACAGGTTAAACATGTTGCCAATGTCTATTGCACCATTTCAATGCTTACAAATTGACTTTACACATATGCCACCTGTTAGAAATCTTAAATAAATGCTTGTAATTGTGGACAGATTTTCTAAATGGGTAGAGGCGTTTCCATGTAAATGCAACAATATTAGTTAAAATTCTGGCTAAAGATATCATTCCTAGATATGATATTCCAACATCTATTGACACTGATAATGGTACGCCCTCCAAAGTGACACAAAAAATTTGTACATTTTTAAGCATTGATTGGAAATTTCACATCTTCTACCATCCCCAAAGTTCTGGTGTGGTAGAAAGGATGAACAGAACAATCAAGGATAGGTTGACCAAAGCCATGATGGATACAGGTAAGAACAGGTTTGACCTGTTACCGTCTGTGCTTTGTGAAATTAGAATGACACCCAATTCTACAACCCAACACTCGCCAGTTGATATTATAATGGGTCAACCATTCCCCGGTGTTTCTCTTGATCTGGACGTGATTGTCGGCGATTATACGCAAGCACTCATTGAAAAACTGAACAGTGTTCAATGTCTCTGCTTCTCTCCCTCTGCCTACAGACAAGCCTACTCACTCTTTCATCCCAGGTGATACAGTGCTGGTGAAAAGTTTCAATCCCAGGAAGGTGGGGGATGCTGCCTACAGAACTCCTACAACACCTATATTTTCTTTCATGCAGTGTGTCATGTAGCTGTATGTGAACATAAACTACAGTATCTGCACTATCTGTGCGCTGACAGTGCACGATAAATTAAGTTTTTGTCTATAAAAAAAAAGAGTCGGCCCAAATTCGCCTAAACGAGTCATTAGCAAATCTATTTTTACTCTGTTACGGATCCACGTCACTCTGTAACATGTTTGCATAATGTCCGCCCACGTTCTACGTCACAAACAACTTGCCCGCCCACGTTCTACGTTGCAAACAACTTGCCTGCCCACGTTCTACGTTGCGAACAACTTGCCCGCCATCATACAATTAACAAGTTCCTTTGAAGGAAAGTTTACGTCGTGAACAACTTGCAATTAACAAGTTACCACACTCTTGTTAATGTGACCGAGCATTCATGCCGGGTTAGCTTCTACGGCAAGACCAGAGGGAAAAAAATGCATCCGCACATGCAAAGTGCGCATGCGCCTTGCCACTTCGCGAGTGTTAAGTTCGGTTTTGGTAAATGGTGGAGAATAAACAAGCTAAAAAGAATTTCGTGTACTCTCGTTTTTTATTGTTTTTGTTATATTCCAGTTAAGTGTTTAAGCGAACCCGGCATGAATGCTCGGTCACATTAACAAGAGTGTGGTAACTTGTTAATTGTAACATCGTACCACCACGGTCCGGGGAAATAAGATCTGGGTCTCCGGACTACTGAGCCGATGCTTTGTCCCCACCTAGTGTGTCAATGTTGGTATGTCACCCCTCCAATCACATGATCACGTACACCTGTGTCTCATCCCAATGTGTCTCTATTTAAGCCAGCCGTATCCATAGCTCCCTGTCCGTTCACCGTTGTGTTTATGTGTCGTTGTGTGTGTGTGTGTCTCTCCTCACGCTAAGCTCTCGTCTCTCCCCCGCAGCAGTAGCACGGCCGCGTTGAAGGAAAAATGCGAAAGACTGTGACAAGTTCATGAAACAGGTTCAAGTTCAAGGTGACAAGCATGCCTCAGCAGAGGCTCTTTGTTTAAAGCACCGCGGAGGTGCGCCGGGACGATCTCCAGGATTTGTGTGACAGACCTGCTGCGCTCTCACGGGGAGAGTTTTGTTATTTTGTGTTGTGTTTTGTGTTAACCATTCAAGTGATTTCTCCAGGAAGGAGAAGAGTAGAGACTTTTATGTTGGTGCAATTTCACCCAAGAAAAGATTAATAAAGAAAAGAGTTTAACATTCTCCTGCATTTGTGTCCGTCTCTTGCACACACAAGGGCGATCATGACAGTTAATTGCAAGTTGTTCACGATGTAAACCTGCCTTCAAAGGAACAGCGGGAAAGGGCGGGGCGGCGAGAAGCAGTAATGGTGGACCAGCGCTGGCGTTAGTTGTTTGGACGAGAGAAGGAGAGATTGCTGTGAATCATTTTCTTTCGAAGATTTTTGAACCGGATTATCTTTGACTGGACATACTGTATTCCCCGGACATCTCACCCTCCGTCATCGGCCTCCCGGACTTCATTAACCCCAGTGAGACCGAACCATACTCGGTATAGTCGGATAACTCAATAAACAAGGACTTTGGACATTTTCCACTCACTTGCACAGATACACATATCGTTTATCATATGTAGTTTAAATATTGTTTATATCTTTGTTTGGCTGTGGTGCACATTTTACATTTACTCCAGAGCCGTCATTCAGTTATGATAATGGGCGTTTTTCATTTTCTAACACATGCTGTAGCATGTCATTATGTTACTGACTATAAACTGATGTCAAATTTGTTGGATTGCTTTGTGGTCACAGAGCAGCACACCTCTGACATTTTATCTCAAGAACTTTACAGAGTTGTAAAGGAGTGGGGTATCAGAAACAAAATTGAAGCTTGTGTCACAGACAATGCTAGCAATATAGTAAAGGCTGTGAGTGAAAATATCAGATGCTTCGCACACTTGCTGAACCTGTAAACCGATGAAGCACAGTGGCCTCAGCAAAGCTGCTATGCAACAACAAATGGGACAGGCCCAGTTGAAGCTTAAATAGGATGTAGCAACACACTGGAACTCTACAGTTTACATGCTACAGGGCTTTCTTGAGGTCAAAGAACCCCTCGTCTCTACAGTACACTCGCAGTGTTCAATCCTCAACTGGAAACATTATCATTAAATGAATGGGACATTGTGAGGGAGACCTGCAAAATCCTAAAACCTTTTGAAGAGGTCACAGTGGAGATGAGCACAGAGAGGTATGTGTAATTGTGTAATTGTCAAATACAGTACGTTTCCTTAAAAATACATGCTGTGTTGGTTGTCATATGTAGTTTCATTGCTGTAGTAAGTACTACTAGAAGATTGTGCTATTATAGAGTCCTTTACAATTAGAAGGCTACAATAATGAAAACAAGAAACATAGTTTAACACTCTTAAATTTTATTCCCTCACAGATTTGTGACAGGTTCAAAGGCCATTCTTATGGCACGGGGGCTGCAAAGAATTATTGCCCACAGACAAAGAAACCCCCCTCTGGTTTCTCCAAATAGCATGTAAAATGTAAAAAAATATTACTGTTATTGTGTCACAAAGTGTAGTTTAAAGAGTTGCTTTGGCAAGAATGCATGTGTGTACAGCTCAAAGGCTTCACTGATTATTAAACATAGCGTCTATTTATTTTTTAAAAAAATGCCGTTTTCAAAGATTTGGCAATGCCATGTACATGCCTCATGTACCCCGCCTAAAGCAGCCTCACCACGGAAAGATTTTCTGAAAACTGCCGCTGGCTGTGATGTGTCTGTAATTGTTAAAACAGCGAAGGTATTTTATTTATGGTATTTCTAATCTTCTTTTGGTATAATACGGTTATAGAATAATATATCGCGGCTGTGTGACGCATCCTGTACTCTGCGTTCCAGACTCTTTGGTGGATGCTGATGTTTATTTTAAAGTTGTTGTTTTTTTTTAACTTTGATGTTACCTACACAAGTTTCTTCAGCATACTGTTTTTGTCATGTCAGATTGACAGGTATGAGTCCTCATTTGTTAAATCTTTGAAAACAACAGTTTTTTCAGCCAACATTTATTCAATAATATAAAAAAATTTTGATTGTTCTTGTTCTTATATTTATTTTAAAGTAAATTAAATAATAATAGTTAAATAGTAAAATAAATAGTTTAATGGTATACATAGTTAATTTGTGTAAATTTCAAGTCTTCTGGATTCGAGATTCTAAAATTGACATTGTTAACGTACTTAATTCATGGAATGGAAGCAATTGTGATTTTCCTTATCATAACATACGTTGTATTTTTTTTTATCACTCTACACACAATTCTATTTGGTATTTTTTTAGAATGTTTTAATTTTAGATTTTATAAATAATAATAATAATAATAATAATAATAATAATAATAAACCAAATAAAATGATTCCATTTGTATTTTCCATTCGTAAAAAAGCATAAAAATCATGGATTCTGTATCATATAGTTGTGAATGTGTATAAATATAAGGCATGTTATGATAAGGAAACTTTCCATATCTTCCATTCCAGTGAGTAAAAAATGGTAATGTAAATTTTGGAATCCGCAGAATGTCAGTGGTCCGAGCATAACGTAATAATCTTTATATGATAAAATGACTCGTGGCATGAATCCACACGAAGCGCTTCCGTTTCAAATAATCATTTAATGCTGAACACAAAAAGCAAAAAAGCATGATAACCATAATAATAATAATCATGCTTTTGTTGCTGTTTGTGTCCAGCATTGAATAATTATTTGACCACGAATGGCTGAAATAAAGCTGCTCACATCACACGCACTTTCACTTTTTAAAAAATGCAGTGTTTAATCAGCAGGTATATATTTGTGCTCTGTTGATTTTCTGGGGTATTGATTTTATATTTTGTTTGCTTTGCAGAAGTCGCCCCTCTTTATGATAGATGAATATTATGACTGAAACAAAGCTGCTCTTATCGGCTTATATCGGCAGAGAGATGAAAAATGCAAAATGAAAGCGTGTACCAAAAACAGCAGTTACATTTCACTCATAAAATACTCCGATTACAAACAACACAGCACAATGCATGGATGTGAATGGCTGAAATGTGGTTGTGAATAAGCCTTTTAGTGAATGTAAAATGTTCACATGAATCCACGGTGTGCGTGTGCACTCTTTAACTGCGCAGAGTTTTGATCAAAAGGCAGATGAACGTGCGTGACATTCATCCCCAGAAATACAACAAACACAAATCAAATATATACTAGCTAAATAAGCGCTGTGCCGATGTGAGCCGTTTTATTTCAGTCGTAATATACTAACGTATTTTGATGTGCAGCGGACCGCGCACCGCATCTTGTGAGTGAGCCTTTCTCTGAATACGCTGTTGTAATGGGGGTGGGGTTAAAAAAAGTAAAGTGAAGGTAGGAGGCTATAAAGGTGATAATGTCATCTCATCATCTCCGCAGCAGTGTATGCGCCAATAATTCACGTTTCATACGAATTACATAATCTGCAATTTGTTTTAAATTAGTTTATATAATAATAGACATTTCGCTTACATTTCGCAGTACAGTGGAACCTCGGATTGCGAGTAACGCGGTTTGCGAGTGTTTCGCAAGACGAGCAAATATTTTGAATACATTTTAAATTGAAAAAGTCTTGGTTTACTTGCACTGCGGAATTGTGGGTAATTGTCTCCCCTGATGGGTCTTAGTGCTCGTCTCTTACTGGTATAATTAACATGCGTGCACGCATGTACTGTTGACTATAACACTGTGAGCACGTGTGTGCGTGTAAAACATATTTTATTTTGTGTTTGTAAGCGTGTGTGTACAGCCTGCGTGCACTGTTTCTTATAACACACGTGTGCGTGAGTGTAAAGCAAAAGGAAGTCGCATTGGAGAGTAAAGATCCATTTTATCTCTCCCTCTCTGTCTCAGCCTGTCGTATATGTGCGCACGCGTAATTGACCCCACACACCAACACACACACACACACACACACACACACACACACACACACACACACACACACACACACTCTCTCGCCTTTACAGCCATCCTCCCACCCCCTTCTCCTCTCGGCTTCCCACACACATACAGACGCACACTCTCTGCCCTACACAGAAACACTGCTCTGTCGCGATAATTTTCAAAGGTAAAGTGCTTGTCTTTTTACTTTACAGCAGTGATTCTGTTAGTATGCGCTCATGTGAGTGTCACGTGTGTTCCTTGCAAATCTTTCCGATAAAACAGTCTTTCCGTTAATGTGTGTGTGCACGCACATTACACACACAGCGCCTGTGCGCATAAACGGAAACACTTATCTGTCGGAATTTATTTTTACTTTTATTAAAGGTAAAGTGCAGGTTAATTTGTTTTATTTTTACTTTATATTTTGTATTAATTATTTTTATGGGTTTTTTTGGGCTGTGGAACGAGTATTATACTCGTAATCCAAGGTATCCACTGTATATATTTTTCACATCTGTGAGGCAAGCATACATGGAGTTTCGGTTCATTTTCTGGGGTGCTCAAGTTTACCAATCGGGAATAGTGCTGTATCCCTGTTTGCTTTCATTATTTTACAAAATCATAACATTTTGTCATCATTGTGAGTGCACTTAAATAAAAATAGAGTCTTATAAAGGCTATGTATCTTATTTAGTTTTATTATATAGTTTTTGCACATTAATCTGACAATACCTGTGGCTCACCCACTTTTTCTGATGCACACCCAGAGTTTTCTGGCTACGGAAGTGTTACACATGATAAAATATAAAGGTTCAATGTGTTAACATTTATTTTGCTTCAAATTGATGCAAATAAGAAATGCCTATATTTAATATAAATTCTACATTTGTACTGTAATTTTAATACTGTGATTGTAAATTTGTTTAAGGTTTCAATTGTATTTTATATTCATTTCAGGTAATACAGTAAATCTACTACAACTTTAAAGAACACAAAATATAAGATGACAAAAAAAACCTACACGCGTAGCTTTTCTACTTACACATGATAAAATCTAAAGACTCACTGTGTTAACGTTTACTTTGCTTAAATTCGATCCTAATACGATTTAATCAAATTCGTTTAACTGTTCGTTTCATTTGATTTTAGCCGCTACTATGTGCAGCTCTAAAGGAGCTGAGGCTGATTAATCCTTAAGAGAATTAATTGAGGCCTGAGGCTGATGCCTGAGGCATTGGTCTATAGTTATATAACGCCACTCAGCGGTAAAATCCAGCAATCGCACAAACCCAAATTATTCCGCAGTGAGGCGCGGCGGTAAAACTAGAATAGCGCTTGAGTACTATCTGTAGAGCATAAGTAGCAGTCACATCTCAATATAAATTTTTCTAAGGAGATTATTGCATCTTTTAGATGCCTTCAGCTTTGTTTTACAATGTGAAAAGAAATAAAAATCAGGAAAGACCATGAAATTATAATGTGTGCCTAAACTTTTGACTGGTACTGTACATCAGATTAATAAATCATCATAAAAAATTTACCCATTATTGTCACTTTGTCATACAGGTGATACAGAATAAATTATTGAATAAGCTGTGAGGTCAAGGAAGGGACAATACTCTCCTTTACAATGTATGTGTTGTCAGGCTTTATTTACTACCCAAGAATGTTTCCTCACATAATTAAATTTTTATGCAAAAATGTACAGAATAATTTAATCCACAGGAAATTTAATGCATGTAAGTGACTAAGATATTAAAAGTTCTTAAGTTGTTTGAATGACCTCAACTTACATTTTTAACAGTGTTTTGTAAGCATACAATTAACACTATCTCTCCTTTCAGTGAACTTGAGTGAAAAGAGCAGCAGCATAAAAAGGAAAACCTTCACTTTAAATATCTCTGATAACCTTTAAAATCCTGCTGCTAATTTTATTTGTCTAAGCTCTTTTAAAAACCCAGTTTTTGACCAATTTTGTGATAATGACCAAGTCATATTTACAATCCAAGAAACATGGCAGCCTCGGCATCGTTACAAGGTCATCATTGTTGTAAGGATTTCTTGAATTTTAGTAGACACCCTTTTGTCTACTCAGTGCTCAGCTTATCTTTTGCTTCCCGCCTGGCCAGGGAACCCCCCAATGAAGCACACACAAGTCAGTGCTCAGTGAGACATTCAAAGTTTATTGTGGAAGACAGAAGTATATATACGCATACAGACAAAGAACCAAAAAAAGGTGGGTGCAGGAGTGTTTACATCTGGTCTGGAATGTTTATAAAAGATAAGGTGAAGAAGAACATAAACTTGGGAGTAGCTCTACATTTACGAGCGTTCGACAGTTTTACGACCTTTAACATAAAATACTATAGAATGTGTTTATTGAAAGTGCAGCTTGTGTCGAGGTAAAAGAAAGAAAAACCCTCTGTTCTCACGCACTCAGAATATCATGAAACACACTTAAAATCAAATATTTCCTACAATTGTTCTCAAGCTGATCCATGGGTGAAGAGAAGCAAAACTACACGAATGTGTCATGCTTTTTGTGAAGTGTTTCTCAGCATATTTTAGACCAATGCAAGCATTCTCTAGATCCATAGCAGTGATAAAAGGAATCACACGCAATCAGCCAGGCTGATGATTTGTCTTAGATTTGTCAGAAGCTAACTAGCTGTGATAGGATGGCAGAGAGCATTAGCCGCATATTCAGGAAATGAACAACAAATCCAAATGGCTGACAACAATGGCTGCCAAACAAAAGCCGTAAAATTAAGGTAAATTTAAAGGTGTATTACTCTAATTCATATTATGTGCAAAAACATAAAATTTACACAAATTGGTATTTAATCTTTTGCAAAGAAACTGTTATTTTACACATTTTTCCTAAATTTATATGAATAAACACTTTAATTAAACTAACAGCAATAGGATTTTAGCGGATGAAAACTGTTATTTTGCGAAACAAATACGATTTAGTACCTTCACTAAAACAACGACACTAAACGTTTAGCAGCAAAATGCTTTTACTTTGCAGTTTTCAAAATTATTACAATCAAACACTCTCATAAAGCAACATTTGACATTTAGCATTTAAAGTGTTTGCTTCATTTATAAGATAAAACACCTTCAAATAAAGCAACAACACAAGTTTAGAAAATAAATCCTATTTCACTACTATTTCACTATTTTTTAAAATAAATTTCTACAAACTCAAGATTGTAATAACATTTGAAAAATAGCTTGTAGAACTGTGATACAGTATAGTAAAAGTATGACAGAAAACACAAAAATTATCTATTTTTTATAGAATTGCAGTACATTCCTGTAAGGTTTTATAATATTGTAGCATTTTACCACCGGAAAGGATGTTGGAGAGACAAGTGAGCTTACTTGCTGCTCAATGCAATGGCTGGGAGTACTTTATTAATTCTCACCACTGTATAGCATGAACAGCACATTCACACGAGAACCTCATCCAATTCAGTCTTAGCATGAACCGGAACACATTCAACAGGTCACATACACATAATACACCCAACTTGGCCGAAACCCAAACACCCTTCCCCAACAGGGTGGACACATAGAGAACCCCCGCAAGGAATGGTGGTCATCAGCCGCTGCCCCGCACACGACACACTGCCCCCACCCGAGCTGTGACCGTCCCCGGTCACCATGACTTTCTCAGTCTTGGAGGCGTGAAGGCGGACGGCACTGACGCTGTGAACGCCGGGGTCCTTTTGTGGAGGAACGCAACATTGTCCCGGAGGCGGTGCGGCCTCCGCAGAGTTCGATGTTTCGCCGGCGTGCGGCTGGTAAGGCACAAGGCGGTCTCGGTGGAGCACAACTCGCGCCCGCCCCGCCAACCGCATCCGGTAGATGACATCGGAGGGCTGAGCAATTACCGTACAGGGTCCCACCCAGTGGGACATAAGCTTGGCCGAGAGCCCCCTCTTCCTTCCAGAGGAATACACCCATACCTGCTCTCCAGTAGCAAAGTCTCGCCCCCGGCTGTGAGTGTCCACGCCCATACGCTCCATAGGTGCTCCCACCCGAAAGTCCTGCAGCGGTGCCCGCGAGCGCTGGGTGGGGCCCTTCTTTGCCGTGTAGAGGTCGCATCGATGGACAAAGCGTTCACTGTCCAGCTGTGGCACCGGCGAAACGACGATGGACTATGCTCTAGGCGAGGCAGTTACTCGGCTACACGCCGGCTCGGACGGCTGATCAGCACCGGGGGGTCCGGAGGACTGCGCGAAGGGAATGTTCTTGATCGGTGGTCTCAGGGATTGTTCTGCGTCGCAACCTCACATACACATAACACACCCAACTTGGCCGAAGTCACTAACGCAAACACCCTTCCCCAACAGGGTGGACACATAGAGAACCCCCGCAAGGCATGATGGTCGTCAGCCGCCACCCCGCCCACGGCACAATATTGTAAGACACTGTAATCTAATAAGAAGATTCATGTGCCTTGAGAACAGACCCCTCACTGTGCTTTCTTATGCCTTCTGTGGTAACACCTTGTCAGAGATGAACTAACCTGATGTGGCGAGCGCTAGGGGGCGCTGGCTCGCTTGAGCTCCACCGCCCCACTACTTTTAACAATGGTAGCCAATTACGCCACCTTGGGAATTGCATAATTAAATTTCCAAAATTATAGATGGCGAAGAGTATTCATACCTGAGACGGCAGCGGAAGTCAGACGCGCAGCGAAACAACGTGCACGCAGAAAACGACTGTAGGAAAAGCCAAGATGAATCTACAAGCCGATTTAAATAACTGCCTCCGTCCATAAACATGGGAGAGAGATCGCAAAAAGCATTCATACCTTATATGAAAGTGAAAGTCAGACGCACCATAAAACAGCGCGCGCACTCTACAAACAGAGCTGGTAGGGAAATACCCCACAGTTAACAAGTCCAGAGGAAACCTAAGGAAAGCATTTAGGTAAGTACCACTGCCCATCAACATAGCTAAGCGATTTCGAGGAGCATTCTTACCTGTGGCAAGACCGGAAGTCAGGTACACGACTGAAAGGAGGTGGGCACGCTACATGAACGGCTGTCCCGTTACCTTTATAACAGCTCACAGGCAAGCAGATTGGCTAGCGTCTGGAGTAAGCACAAACCAGGTGAACCGGAAGTCCCCCAACTAAGAGTGTGGCAGTATATAACCGTACAAAGTCATAAATAAGGCACCCACATAAATATAACTGGCATGATGAGACCACAGCTCATCCTGCTACACTGAGGTGACCAGAAGACGTAGCTTTAGCAGTTAGTCTAATGTAGCGTGGACCCAAACGCGACGTAACAGTGAGTAGGCAGGATAACCACGTGATTTAGTTTAAGGACTCTCACGAAAGGGGAGCAAAGGAAAAACACAAATTTAACCCGCGTCCTATAAATGCACACACAACGGTAGGAAGCAACAACCAAAATACAGTGAGTACTCAAGGTTTGAAGAAAGCCAACCTGAACCGACATGGGCCGAATTCAATGACTGAGCGGTAAGCCATTGTTTGTTTACTCTTCTTATACTTCCTGTTAGGCGACCGTCTTACTTCCGTCTGTTTTCGTATCGTTGCCGCGAAAGTTTTGCAACGCGCGAGTTTCCTCGTCTAAGAACGGAATTCATCTCCAAACAACTAAAACTCCAACACAGAGGTACGTTATCATGTCTACCGTTCAGCTTGTTCAGTGTGTAGAGTACAGGATGTTTAGACATTCTTCCTCCATCATTACTGATAACTTTATTTGTGATAGGTGTGTGTTAGTGAGCACTCTGACGGAGAAGATTTCAGCGTTAGAGGAGCGCATCCAGACTTTAGAGAGAGTTACAGTAGAAAGTGTGAGAGCAGCGTTATTCCTGTAGCGAACAGTCTGGGTGCCACAGGCGGAGATAAACAGCCCCCGACTCCGGCATTAGAGCCCTCACAGCGGGGCGAGTGGGTGACGACTCGGCGGCATACTCGTTCAGCCAAAGCTAACGCTAAGGCTAGCCCACCGGAGCACACCTCCTCTGCGCTTCACGTGTCCAACAGGTTTGCTCTCCTCAGTGCTGCACCCGCTGAGAAACCTGAAAGAGCTCTGGTTATAGGAGACTCTATACTGAGGCACGTGACATTAGCTAGACCTTTAGGGGCGCCAGCGGCAGTAGTTAGGTGTATCCCGGGAGCCAGAGCACCGGACATAGCAGGTAATCTTAGGGCTCTAGGACAGCACAGGTTCTCTAAGATAGTGGTACATGCTGGAGCTAACGATATACGCCTTCGTCAGTCAGAGGTTAGTAAGAGTAACTTTACAGAGGTGTTTAAATTAGCGAAGGCGATGTCCGATGAAGTAGTATGCTCTGGTCCCATCCCAATGAGACGTGGCGACATAGCTTACAGCAGGTTATGGTCGCTGAACCGCTGGATGTCCAGTTGGTGCTCCAAAAATAATGTGGGCTACATAGATAATTGGAAGACCTTTGAGGGCAAAGCTGGCCTGTTAGGGCGGGACGGTGTCCATCCCACTCGGGAAGGTGCTGCTCTCATTTCCTGTAGTATAGCTCATAGTCTCAGTAGAGGTCTAGTTAATCGGTGACAATCCAGAGCCCAGGCCAGGGAGCAGACAGACAGGCTAAACCAACCGTCTGCTAGCTGCATAGAGTCGTCACTCAGGGTTCACCTTATTGAGACTGTGTCTGTTCCCCGATCTAAGCAAAAATGTAGAAAGACTCAGAAAGTCTGTTTCAATAATTTAATTAACATAAAGACCACAAACTCGGATCATACTGAATGCGCAGCCGGCACCTCTGATCTGAAGATAGGATTGTTAAATATTAGATCTCTCGCATCAAAAGCAGTTATTATTAATGAAATTATCACAGATCACGCGTTTGATATACTCTGTTTAACTGAAACATGGGTTAAACAGGACGAGTATGTAGCTCTAAATGAAGCTAGTCCTCCTGGATACAGCTACATACACGAGCCTCGGTTAACTGGTAGAGGAGGAGGCGTCGCAGTTATTCATAATGATAATCTGTCTATCGTACAAAAACACGGACACAAATTTAACTCATTTGAAATTCTCTATAGTAACATAAGTGTATTTAAGTATATTAAATCAGCTCAGTCGATTCCACTAATTATAATTTACAGACCTCCAGGGCCGTATTCTGAATTTCTTAGTGAATTTGCGGATTTCATCTCAGACCTGGTCGTTTCTGTAGACAAAGTGTTAATTGCTGGAGATTTTAACATTCATTTTGAGAATCCAGAAGACCCTCTGAGAACAGCATTTATATCAATACTGGACTCCGTTGGCGTAAATCAGTGTGTAGTAGGACCCACTCATAAAGCAGGTCACACTTTAGATTTAGTAATATTCTTCGGATTAATTATAAGAAATGTATTCACAATTCCAATGTCTGAAATTATCTCAGATCACTATCTTGTCTCCATTCAAGTGTGTCACAGTGATAATGTACGCACAGCTCCGCGCTACCGTATTAAACGAACATTCACATCGACTACCACACAGAGTTTTATCAGTAATCTCCCAGAGTTACCAACTTCGATTAGGCCACCGTCTGACCCCACAGAACTTGATCAGGCGACTGAATATTTAGAGTCGACACTTCGTTGTACCTTAGATAATGTAGCTCCAGCTAAAAGAAAAATTATTAGAGATAAGAAACTCGCTCCCTGGTATAACGATCACACGCGCACTTTAAAACAGACTGCTCGGAAATTAGAGCGTAAATGGCGTCAAACTAAATTGTTGGTATTTCAAATAGCATGGAAAGAGAGCATCCTGAACTATAGGAAAGCTCTTAGTGTAGCTAGATCAACGTATCTCTCCACTCTTATAGAAGAAAATAAAAATAATCCTAGATTTTTATTTAATACCGTAGCCAAATTAACCAGAAATAAGACCACTACAGAAATCTCCACAACAACATCATGCAATAGTGAGGACTTCATGAACTTATAGTACCAGTAATAACAGAACCGCTGTTGAGAATAATTAATTCCTCACTCAGCATTGGTTATGTTCCAAAATCTTTTAAAGTAGCAGTTATTAAACCAATAATTAAGAAACCTGACCTCGACCCCTGTCAGCTGTCCAATTACAGGCCAATATCAAACCTCCCCTTTATCTCTAAGATTCTGGAAAAGATAGTAGCGGAGCAGCTATGCTCATACCTACATAGAAATGGCATACATGAACTGTATCAGTCAGGATTTAGGCCTCATCACAGCACAGAAACAGCACTCGTTAAAGTAGTAAATGACCTCCTATTGGCCTCTGATCAGGGTTGTGTAACTATGCTTGTATTACTCGACCTCAGTGCAGCTTTTGACACTATTGATCATGCTATTCTTCTTCACAGATTAGAAAATGTAATAGGAATTAAGGGTACAGCCCTCTCCTGGCTTAGATCCTATTTGACCCATCGTTATCAGTATGTAGACTTAAATGGTGATTATTCTGCATGTTCTCTAGTGGAGTTTGGCGTTCCGCAGGGTTCAGTTTTAGGCCCACTGCTTTTTTCCCTTTACATGCTTCCTCTGGGCAACATAATCCGTAAGCATGGTATTAGTTTTCATTGTTATGCTGACGACACACAGTTATACGTCTCAACAAAACCTGATGAGAAAAACCATCTTACTAAAGTTGAGCAATGTGTGCAGGACATAAGAAATTGGATGCTAATTAACTTCCTTCTGCTTAATCCGGATAAGACAGAAGTTCTAGTCATAGGACCGCATACAGCTAGAAGTAAAATCTTAGATCACACCGTAACTTTAGATGGCCTTTCTGTTCCGTCAAGTGCAACAGTAAAAGACCTCGGTGTGATTATAGATTCCAGCCTTTCATTTGAAGCTCATGTAGATAATATCACCAGGATAGCATTCTTTCACCTCAGAAATAGCGCCAAAATAAGAAATATATTGTCGCTAAACGATGCAGAAAAGCTAGTTCATGCTTTTATCACTTCTAGGTTGGACTATTGTAATGCCTTACTGTCTGGTTGTTCAGTTAGGTGCATAAACAAGCTTCAGCTAGTCCAGAATGCAGCAGCAAGAGTCCTCACTAGAACCAGAAGATATGAGCACATCACCCCTATCCTATCTTCACTACATTGGCTCCCTGTGAAATTTCGCATTGATTTTAAAATACTACTCTTGACATATAAGGCATTAAATGGTCTCGCCCCGCAGTATCTGAGCGAACTGCTAGTGTCTTACGATCCGCCACGCCTACTTCGGTCAAAGGATGCAGGCTGCTTATCTGTACCGCGTATTATGAAAACTACAGCTGGGGGCAGAGCTTTTTCTTACAAAGCCCCAAAATTATGGAATAGTCTTCCAAATAGTGTTCGGGACTCAGACACAGTCTCAGTGTTTAAGTCTAGGCTCAAAACCTATTTATTTAGCCAAGCATTTTTATAAATTGATTTGCCATAAGGTAAAGGAGCAGATCTGGGGGACTCATGGACGTAGAGTATTATGGTGAACTGGTATGTTTAGATGCTGTCTTCCTCAGTCTCATTTGATCACTCAGGTTTGTTGACGGTGAGGTGATTGTTTGCTTTACATCTCAGGGAGCCCTCATGTTTGTGTTTCCTTCTGGCTCTCCCTTTTAGTTATGCTGTCATAGTTAGTCCTGCCGGAGTCCCTGCTTGCACTCTACAGTAAATATACATTCACATTAGACATTGTGACTGTGACCATACCTAATTGCAATCTCTCCTCCTCTTCTCTTCCTCCCCCTCTTTCTCTTTCCTCTCTCCCCCTGTCTCCCCCTTTCACTCTTTCTCTCTCTCTCTCTGTCGAGCTACACATGTGGTTCCTGAGCTGCCAGTGATCCCTCTGCCCTCCGGACCTGTCTGATCCATCCTAGTGCCCGGTTTCTGGTTGGAGGTCTCGTCGCATGGATGCCCCGTGTGTCTCTTTAGGATGCGCCTGGTGTCTGGGGATGATTCTATCTACTTACAGTGGGAGCCACGCCAAATAGCCGCGACAGTGTGGCTGAAGTGTGAATGGCGTGTGAATGGCCTTTGCACGCCATAATCCCCCCTCCCTTTTCTGGCCGAAAGGCGTGTCAAGATTTCACAGTAAACACGCCCATTCAAGCCCAATTTATTCATTTACCTGGTGCCACCACTAGATGGCGCTTCGTTCTCAAGAACACGTTAAAACAAGCCAGCTGCGCTGAGTTGCAATCACGTGATTTTAACAACCCGCCTCCACCCCCGCCGAACTGACGCTACCAAACTACAGAGATGAAGATGGCGGCTTAACGGACTATTCGTGGTAAGTGATGTTTTATTTTATAAAATGTGTTTGGGGTAGTTTACAGTTTATTTCCCAGTTTAGTTTTTTATTGGCCGTTTTAAATATCACTGGCAGCACCAGCAGCGGTCAGATGTGACTTTAGAGAACTTAATGTTCTGTTTACCAAGTCTGGAGTTAATATTACAGCTTACTGTCAGTGTCACACACTCACAATGTCACTCCACTGTAACTCAAAAACATGCTCAAGCTTCGACAATACTATTAATGTCCCTATTACAAGAGCTGCACTACCCGATGAAGAGTGTTTGTGTTCTCTGTAAATACTGAGAGAATCTCACCGCGTGTTGTCTGGATAAATTCAGCGCTTATTTATTCTCTGGTTAAGAGTTAATCTGCAGGTTATTTCTGTTACTGTAATATAATGTGATGCAGTTGATGAGGGACACAGACTGAGGGGAGCTGTACAGGAGCTAGTAACGCTCATAACCCGGTTTATATTTTATACACGTTGTCCGGGACTTTCCGCGGTACCGCGAGCGCTTAGTTAAAGAGCTGAACAACAACACTGAAGTGTTTATCTGTTAAGGAGGAGGAGGGGGGGAGGTGTGTGTGTGTGTGGGGAGGTGTGTGTGAGGGGGGAGGTGTGTGTGTGTGAGGGGCTTCAGTAAGTTATAGTTTGGCTTCAGGGATGAACTAATGCTCATATACGAGTGTTATATGGCTTAACTTATTTGTATGAGAAGCGCATTAAGTAAATTCTCGCTTAATTTAATGCAGACGATAACACAGACAGTCACTGGTTAACACTAACACTGTTCACTGGTTAACACTGTTCACTGGTTAACATTAGCACAGGCAGTTTATTTACATTCCAGAATCCCCAAAACAGTATTTTACACACTCTGTGGTAAATAGGTTTATTAATATATATTATTTTTATTAGAACTATATGTTCTGTGAAGTTTATTTGTCTTTGTCTTGACTAAATTCTCCTGTTGTCTTTAAGCAGAGCTCCGCTGTGGAGGATTGGGGGGTCAGACGGCTGACGGTTGGACTTTTGGAGCTACAGGACTGGAGGAGCCTGAACAAGCTGTTGAGGGAGCTGTAGGAGGGATGACGTCACAGTCCGACAGCTTTAGAATGATGTTTGATCAGGTCTACTGTATATTCTGAACATAGAACTGCAAAATGTCTGATACAGTACTTTGGGGGAAACAAAGACTTAAACTGTTCCATGTTTAATAGTTTTGATATTTAACAAATTAATATTTTAATGTAAAAGGACTATAGATAGAGACTTATAAGCAGCTGGTGTATCCGGGTAGTTTAATGAACTTTAAGCAAAAAGACAACATGTATTCATCCGTTTTATATAAATTACTGTTTTAACTTTGACTAGTTTTGGAAGAATAAATTTAATTGTTAAAGTCATGTTTTGCGTGTTTTAATTTTGGGGGATTGTTTGGGTATTTAAAAATTGTTTAGTTGAACCAACAACTTCAATGGGCAAAAAAATGGGACACAACTTTGTTTTAAATAGTCAAAGAGTTGGGCTGAAAATCATAATAATAATTATTGATCATAGAAACAAATGAAACCAGTTAAACACTTGATTATATGTGTTTGTGATTGTGACCCATAATAATTTTTTCTCAGTATAAATAAATGTTTTGGGTTTTAAGAACTCCAAAAGAGCAACGACAAACTTGGTATTCTCCATTGAGATTTCTCACCTTCCACTCCTGATTAGGACATGGTGTTAATTGCTCTGTGTGTGTGTTTTTGGCGGGGGGATGGGTGTGTGTGTGTGTGTTTTCGGCTGTTCAGCAGTTCTAAACACAAGCACAGTTTTTGTCCTTAACTAAAATACTTCAATACGTTAATAAATAATTTATTTTGTTGAATAAGGTAATAAGTGATGTTTAAACCAAACCAGTAAGTTAAGTAAGTGTTCCATACATTAAAGTACTGTGTATAACCAAGTGCCCTAGCAAACAGTTACAGTACAGTTTACAGTACAAACAGAGTGTGTGCGCTGAGGGGATTGGAAGGTGAGTGAGAATACTCATTTACAAGACAAAAGACGGTCAGAGGCAGCGCCGTTCTAGACCAGACAACACGGGGTGGGGGGAGGGGGGCATCATGTTCGAGCACTGTTTTTACCTGGCCTTACTGTATAGTAACAGTATTGTATTTGCTGAATTGTGTTGAGGCACGCAAACCCCCTGACCACAATAAGGTGGCAATCCCTCAGGGGGAAACTAAAAAATAAATATATATATATATATATATATAATTATAATATCCTTAATCCAGATTTTATCAATCAATGACATAACATTTATCTAAGCTGGATGGTCAAATTCTCAAAAACGTTTAACCTAAAGTAAGACTTAACACACTATAACTAAAATATTTACAAAACTGAAAGGTTGTCTTATGAATAATAAAAAATACAAACTAAATTAAAACAGATGGGCTGTTGAACAGATCATAATATGTTTTATGTTTTCTGATTATAAATGATATATGGGTTGATTTTAGAAAGGCTAAATGAAATAGCTAGTTTTTGGTCATGTCAGTCCAGTAACTATACTATGTAAAAGTAATTATAATATGAATTAATTAAGGGCAGGACCTAACCTAATGTTAATAATTTACACCATGATAACATTAGTATTCATGTTTTTGTATATATTTTTAAATGTTCAAATGAACGTTTCAGAGTATATAATTTGTCGTGTCATCTGTGATTGAGACCCATGAGTTAAATTGAAATATTTTTTATAGGTAGTAAGCCAGGTTTTAGTAACCTTGGATGAATCAGCATGAAAGCCCTCTCTCGCGCACGCGCTCTCACGCTATCTCTCGCACTCACACACACACTGTACACACACACACTGTACACACACAGACACACACAAATAATACATGAAATCGCGTAAAACCAAATGAAACTAGGGTAAAAAAAATATGAGCAGTAAAATACAGTAGTATCCTGTAGGTGATTCCTGTCCTGTGATAACAGGCACTAATACTCTAGAACTGTTTACTTCTGTTAGTTTTGTTTTCAAGTGTGAATGTTTATGGGGATTAAATCTGTCTCTGCTGCTGCATCTATACACCGTTGTGATAAGTGATTGATGCCCCATCAGATCTTTAATGTGGGACGTTATGCTGGTTAAATGACTAAAGACACACTGATCCGTATAGGCAGATATTTGTTCCAGATATAATGCGCCATTAATCAATTTGTTATGCCAATTTGACTTTCAGCGAAAACATCAAAAATATAACGAAAACAGACCCAAGCAGAAGTTACATTTTAAGCTTTACTTTCAAATTCGATTTGTCACATAAACAGTGCGATATGCAGTAAAATGCTTTGGGTGCTTTAGGTGAGACTCGAACTCGGCATTGCTTCACCTGGACTGCTTTATAAGTATCACGCGCTAACCGATTGCGCCACGGGAGCCACACGGAAGTCAGTCTTGTCAGAGTATCCTCTCTCTCGTGCGTGCGCACACACACACACACACACACACACACACACACACACACACACACACACACATAAAATTGCGTAAAACCCAACGAAATATAAGCAGTAAAAAATCAGTAAAAATACATTTTAACCCTCTGGAACTTTTTTTTACTATTGTTTCCAAGTGTTTATGGGGATTTAATGTGTCTCTGCTGCCGCATCCATTCAATTCAATTCAATTCAATTTTATTTATATAGCGCTTTTAACAATGGTCATTGTCTCAAAGCAGCTTCACAAAAATTAAAGAAATTTAACAAAAAAATAAATAAAAAAAATAAAATAAAATAAAAAAATAAATTATATAGAATAATTATATATAAAATAATGAATAAATAAATAAAATTATAATAGAAAATAAATAAATAAAAACAAATAATAATAATAATTATAGAAAAGAAAATAATTGGAAGTGTGGATGTGTGAGAAAAATGTGCAGATAATAATGAGACGAATGAATGAAATTTCTCTGATGAGCAAGCCAAGGGTGACGGCGACGGTGGCAAGGAAAAACTCCCTGAGATGGCATTAGGAAGAAACCTTGAGAGGAACCAGACTCAACAGGGAACCCATCCTCATTTGGGCGATAACAGATAGAAATGATACAACATCTTGTGTGTTGTGCAGGTGAAAATTCAATATGACAGAAATTATTTAAATTTGTCATGAAGACCAGTTCAGCATAGGGACGAGTCAGTAGGTGCAGAGGGCAGATGAGGTCTGGATCACTGGAAGCACAGGAGCAGCATGTGTAGCTCCAACCATCATAAAGCTGAATCCAGTTGGAGCTGGTCCTTCTCTGGATGCCTCAGGAACCTCGCAGGGTCGGCCTTTGTCTACTGAAGCTGGCAAAATCTCCCGATGCCTCGGGATGGGTAGAGAAATACAGAACAGATGGGGAGAATTAGCGTAGTTGCCATTCGGTATAGGTGTACTGGAGTACGAGTACTGGGATGAGTTATGTGTATGCCAGATTAAAAAGATGCGTCTTGAGTCTACTTTTGAACTGAGAAACCGTGTCTGCTCCCTGAACACTGTCTGGAAGGCTATTCCAAAGCTTTGGAGCTAAATATGAAAAAGCCCTACCCCCCTTTGTAGATTTTGAAATTCTGGGAACTACCAGAAGTCCGGAGTTTTGTGATCTTAAGGCGCGTGGTGGATTGTAGCGCATCAGAAGACTGGTTAGGTATGTGGGAGCTAAACCATTTAAGGCCTTGTATGTAAGTAATACTATTTTGTAATTTATTCTAAACTGAACAGGTAGCCAGTGCAGGGATGATAATATTGGGGTTATATGATCATATTTTCTGGATCTAGTGAGAACCCTGGCAGCTGCATTTTGGATTAACTGAAGCTTGTTTATTGAGGATGCAGGACAACCACCTAGTAATGCATTACAATAGTCCAGTCTGGAGGTCATGAATGCATGAACTAGTTTTTCTGCATCAGATACGGATAAGATGTTCCTAAGTTTAGCAATATTTCGAAGATGGAAAAAGGCTGTTTTTGTGATATTTGAAATGTGATTTTCAAAAGACAAGTCACTGTCTAATATTACTCCCAGATCTTTTACTGCTGAGCTGGTAATAACAGTACATCCTTCTAAGCGCAAGCTGAATTGTGAAAGCTGTTGTGTGCTGGTTTTTGGGCCAATAAGTCCTCTGTCTTATCTGAATTTAATAAAAGAAAGTTATTGGTCATCCAATCTTTTATGTCCTGGACACACTCAGTTAATCTAGACAACTTAGGTATTTCGTCTGGTTTAGTTGAGATATATAATTGGGTATCATCAGCATAACAATGGAAACTAATCCCATGTCTTCTAATGATGTTACCCAAGGGAAGCATGTATATTGAGAACAACAGAGGTCCTAAAACTGACCCTTGTGGGACCCCATATTTCACTGGCATTAGACCAGACGGTTCTCCATTTAGATCTACAAAATGTTAGCGATCAGACAGGTAAGATCTAAACCATTTTAGTGCCTGTCCCTGAATACCTATATAATTTTGTAAGCGATCTATGAGAATATTATGATCTATAGTGTCGAATGCAGCACTAAGATCGAGCAGGACTAGCAATGAGATGCAGCCTTGGTCTGAAGCTAAAAACAAGTCATTTGTAATCTTAACTAGTGCAGTTTCTGTGCTATGATGGGGCCTGAAACCTGACTGAAATTCTTCAAGGATGTTGTTATCCTGCAAGAATGTGCAAATTTGAGCTGATACTACTTTTTCTAGTATTTTTGATATGAACGGGAGGTTTGAGATCGGTCTGTAATTTTTTATTTCATTCGCGTCCAAATTAGATTTTTTAAGAAGCGGCTTAATAACTGCTAACTTGAAAGGTTTAGGGACGTGACCTAGATGTAATGAAGAATTAATAATGTTTAGGAGTGGCTCTCCAACCGTAAGCATCACTTCTTTTAAAAATCTGGTTGGGATTGGGTCTAACAGGCACGTTGTTGATTTAGCCGAGGTGATAAGTTTATACAGCTCTTCCTGTCCTATACCTGTAAAGCAATGAAAATCTAAATGTGAAGCTATAGGCTGAACTGGATCGTGAGATACTATTAGAGGTTGAACCTCCATTATTTTCTTCCTGATATTATTGATTTTTTCATTAAAGAAGTCCATAAAGTCTTCACTTCTAAACTGTGATGGGATACTCTCTGCGGGCATCTTAGGTTTTGTTAGGCGAGCCACTGTACTAAATAAGAACCTAGGATTGTTTTGGTTTCTTGCTATCAGTTGGCTAAGATGCTCGGTCCTAGCAGTTTTTAGAGCCTGTCTATAGCTGCACATACTGTCTTTATACGCAATTCGAAAAACTTCTAATTTAGTTTTCCTCCATTTTCGCTCGAGGTTACGGGTTGCTCTCTTTAGGGCGCGAGTATGACTGTTGTACCACGGTGCCAATGTTTTATCTCTGACTTTTTTTAATCTGATGGGAGCAACAGTGTCTAATGTACTGGTAAAAATAGTGCCCATGCTGCTAGTCACTTCATCTAGATCATCTGCATTTAGGGGTCTAATAAGAAATTGGGACAGATCCGGCAGATTACTTGTGAATCTGTCTTTAGTGGTGGGATTCATATTTCTAACAGATTGATAGCGTGGGGAGACACAGCTAATCTGTTCTACGGGTAGAGTATATGTCAGGAGGTGATGATCTGTGATATCATCACTTTGAGGTATGATCTCTATATTAGAGACATCTATACCATGGGATATAATTAAATCTAGCGTATGATTAAAGCGGTGAGTTGCTCCAATTATATTTTGCTTAACCCCAAAGGAATTTAGTAAATCCATAAATGTGAGTGCTAAAGCGTCGTTAGCATCATCTACATGAATGTTAAAGTCTCCTACTATCAATACTTTGTCAGAGTTAACCAATAGGTCTGATAGCAGATGTCCAAATTCTTTAAGAAAATCGCCATATGGCCCCGGGGGTCTGTACACGGTGGCCAAGGTAAAATATAGCAAGGGTTTATTACGTATTTCATTTAGTGCAACATTAATGATAAGCACTTCAAATGAATTAAACCTGGGCCTTATTTTCTGGGTAACAGTGAGTACATCATTGTAGATAGTGGCGACACCACCACCGCGACCAATTAGACGGGGCTCGTGCTTATAGAAATATCCTGACGGAGTAGACTCATTCAGACCAAAATATTCATTTGGTTTAAGCCAGGTTTCAGTGAGACAGAGTGCGTCAAGGCAATAATCTGAGATAATTTCATTAACAATAAGTGCTTTAGGCGCAAGGGATCTAATGTTGAGTAGTCTAAACTTTAGAGGTGGATTTTGACTACTTATTTTGCCTTTTTCTGGTTTTATGGTTATCAGATTGTTTCGGGTAAATTTAACAAATTTATTCTTTTTTCTCAGTATTCGGGGAACAGACACAGTTTCTATAGGACAAGCTATGTGTGTTCGTCTATCACTACGGTGAGTTGTGATGTGTCTAATATGTTTGGAATCTACATTATGACTTACCGCCAGTCAGATGGTTCGTAGTGTTCTGGAGATGTTGTCAGAGAGGACCGCTGCTCCAGCTCTGCTAGGGTGTAGGCCATCGTTGTGATAGAGCCTAGGACGCTCCCAGAAAACATTCCAGTTATCAACAAAGCGTAATTTCTGTTGTTGACACCAAGATTGTAACCATTCATTAAAGGCAAATAATCTACTGAACTTCTCGATTCCTCGCTGAAATGTGGGAAGCGGTCCAGATACGATGATCCTTGTCGTGGGTGATGTGCTGCGGACCTTCTCGACCAGGCTCCTGAAGTATTTCTTTAGGATCTCCGTCTGCCTCAGCCTGGTGTCGTTCGTGCCGGCATGAAGAACCACAGCTCCAATGTTCCTCCTCAGGGCAGCAGGCACCTGTGCAGCAACATCAAGAACACGTGCACCAGGTAAACAGCGTGTGTGCACCTTACCTTTAGCCGTGATAGCACGCACGTGACGAACGATGGAGTCTCCGATGACCAGGACGTCGTGTGCCATCTCGCGGAGAGGAGCGAAGCGGTTTTGGGTCGAGATGTCGAAGATGGGTGGTGGTGGTGGAGAGGTCCTCGCCCGGGGCTTGGCGTGCTTCTTCCGCTGCTGCTGTATCCAGGGTCCGTGATGTCCCGGCGCCGGGGTGTAGGAACACTGGGCGGGATGCGTCCTTGGTGTGTTGGACCTGGGCAGAGAAACACGCGGGGTTGAGGTTGTAGGAGAATTCTCACGCCGAGAATTTACCTGGGACAGGTGAGTGTCGGTCCGCGTCGATTCCAGCGTGGCTTTCCGCTGCTGTAACCGGGCCAGCTTCACCTGTAGCTCACGGATCAGCTTCTCCACGGCCTCCACCTCCAAATCCAAATCCACCGAGTGCAGCTCCAATGTCTCCTCACCTGCACTCAGAGGCAGAATCACAACCGACATGGTGTCTAAACACGGAAAATAATCGGTGTGAGGAAGCGAAAACAAACTTTACAAACAAACAAACAAACGTGATAGCCGGGCTAGCGATGCTAATGCTAATTAGCGATGCTAATGCCGGCTAAAAGCGGTGTGCTGCAAAACAATTAAAACTTAACGATATAACACGCGTTTCGAGTAAATATATTATAAGATACTTATCCGTTTTATGTACACTCTTCGTAAGGGGACGAAAAAGTTTAAAAGTTGGTCAGTATGGTGGAGCTCGGAAAAAAGCAGCTTCTCAGTGTCCTCCTCACAGTTGTGATAAGTGATTAATGCCCCATCAGATCTTTTGACGGGGGAGCATTATGCATGATTAAATGACTAAAGAAATACTGATCCATATGGGCAGATATTTATTCCACGTTGCATGCGCAATTAATTGCCTTTCTTATGCCACTTGTAGACTATCAGTGAAAAAATCAGCGAAAACATCATCAAAAATATAACGAAAACAAACCCAAGCAGACGTTACATTTTGAGCTTTACTTTGCAGCAAAATATTATCTATCAGTTTATGAAATGGAACTAGGTAAAATACACAGTAATGTATAATACTGTACATAGCCTGCGTTTTTATTCCGTACCTACAATGATCGGTATAGACGAATTACAGCCGCTACCGTGTCTTTAAGGATCATTTCAGGATGTCTTAAAAAATATTTCACTAACTAATTTTATTAATTCATTATTAAATAATAAATAGCATAATCATCATGGGTTGTGTATTGGGTGATTTAACAAATCTGTTTTATTAATCGGTTTGTTGTTGTTGTTTTTTCATCTATTTATGAAACTATGTTGACAATGCAAGAACTGTCTGTATATTAAAGATACGGTATTGGGCTTCCTGGACACTGCAGTTAACTGTGCCAGTCAATGCTCCATCTGGCGGAATTATACGGCATTGCAACCATCTTTTTAGAAAGCGCATGGGGGCGTTTATGGGGCGGGGCATTGTTAACTGCGTCATCGCGGGGGATCACATTCCATGCACGAAGCCTGCATTAACCCTTCATGGACCTGCTATGGAGCCGTCATGCTCCAGGCGGCTGTTTGACGTGGCTCCCACTGTAGAAGATGGTTCTGGCCTCGACTGGTGTTGTCAGCTGTTTCTCTGAGGACTTGACAATTCGATAGCTCAGGACTGGAACTTTCTACAAGTCTATCTGAGTCTCGAATAACTACTGAGCTCCATTTTACATCAACTATTATAACATCAATTAACATCAACTATTATAGCTGAACTTAACACTGTATAAATGCAGATCATTTCCTGCTATCTGTTTCACCCAGATGAGGATGGGTTCCCTGTCGAGTCTGGTTCCTCTCAAGGTTTCTTCCTATTACCATCTCAGGGAGTTTTTCCTTGCCACTGTCGCCCTCGGGCTTGCTCACCAGGGAATATCTGAACATTTTGATTCATACACATTCACATTCCATACAAACTTAAATAATTCTTTTGATTGTGTAAAGCTGTTTTGAGACAATGTCAATTGTTAAAAACGCTATACAAATAAAACTGAATTGAATTGAATTGAATTACTTCCGGGTTCTAGTGCCGGCCGCAAATTGGGTGTGCATGACAGTACCCCCCTGTCCAGGACCGACTTCCGACGGTCCTGGGGTGGAGGATACCCTACGACGGTAGTCTTGGATTAGTTCGGGGTCGAGAATGAACCGGGCCGGAATCCAAGACCGCTCCTCGGGACCGTAACCCTCCCAATCAACCAGGTACTGAGTACCTCTGCCCCAAGGGCGCGAATCAAGGATCCGGTGCACGGTGTAGGCGAGACCACCGTCGATGATCCGGGGAGGAGGAGCAGGGGGAGAGGGTGGAATCATGGGGGATGTGATGAAGGGCTTTATTTGTGAGATGTGGAAGACGGAGCGCTGCAGGCAGCTGGAGCCGGTAGGTGACAGGATTTATCCGGTGGGTGATACGGTATGGGCCGATGAATCTGCATGAAAGTTTCCTTGACTCAGTGTGGAGGTGAAGATTTTTGGTGGAACGCCATACCTTGTCACCTACGTGGAACAATTGTCCCGGGGGGTGTCGACGGCGATGTTGAATGGTGTAGCGGGCATTGGCCTGTTGGATGGCTCGGTTGGCTTGTGTCCACAGCCGTCGACACCTGCGGACCAACTGTTGGGCTGACGGTACATCAACCTCCGGTTCCTGGTGGTTAAACATCGATGGTTGGAAACTGTGGCATACCTCAAATGGGCTTAGCTTCATGGCTGATGAGACATGGAGGTTGTGGGAAAGTTCTGCCCAGATGAGGTAGCGAGCCCAGGAGCGCTGACGATCGGCAATAAAACATCTCAGGTAGCGCTCCAGTTGTTGGTTGGCCCGCTCCGTCTGACCGTTAGTCTGGGGGTGATATCCGGATGACAGACTGCAGGTTGAATTGATCAGACGGCAGAAGGCTTTCCAGAACCTGTCAGTGAACTGGGGCCCTCTGTCCGAGACGATGTCCTTGGGGAACCCATGCAGACGGACTACATGCTCTAATATCAGCTCAGCTGTTTCCTTGGCTGACGGGAGTCTGGCGAGGGCCACCAAGTGCACGGCCTTAGAGAACCGATCTATGATGGTCATGATGGTGTCCTTTTCCTCCGAGGCCGGCAGGCCCACGACAAAGTCGACGGCAATGTGTGTCCAGGGCCGACAAGGAACCGGGAGAGGTTGAAGATCTCCTGAGGGTGGTTGATTGAGGTTTTTGGCCCTGGCGCACACTTTGACACCTGAACGGACTCTTTGACGTCCTTCGCCATTGATGGCCACCAGAAGTCCCGTTGGAGGAACTGGAGGGTATGTTGAGTGCCTTGATGTCCTGCAATGGTGGAAGAATGACCCCACTGAAGAACCTCGGACTTCATGGCGTTGGGCACGTAGAGTCCTCCAGGCGGCACACCTGCCGGTTCAGTCTCTAAGGTCTGTGCCTGACGGACCCTCGTTTCCAGATCCAGGTGAAGTGGTGCGATGATTCTGGAAGAGGGTAGGACAGGCGCGGGGTCCGCCCAGGGTGGCTCCATCTCGAGTTGTCGTGAGAGAGCGACTGCCTTGGTGTTCTTCGACCCCGGGCGGTATGAAAGGTAGAAGTTATAATGTTCGAAGAACAATGCCCATCGCGCCTGTCTGGGATTGAGCTGTTTCAAACTTCTGATGGTGATGAGATTTTGATGGTCCGTCCAGATGATGAATGGCTCCCTGGCGCCCTGGAGCCAGTGACGCCATTCCTCCAAAGCCCACTTTATGGCCAGCAGCTCGCGGTCCCCTACCCCGTATCGCTGCTGAGTGCTGTCAAACTTTTTGGAGAAGAAACTACATGGGTGTAGTTTCTGATCTGGACCTCGTTGGGAGAGAACAGCTCCAGCGTCCACCTCCACGACGAATGGTTTACTGGTATCAGGATGGAGAAGGATGGGAGCGGTGGTAAAGCGGTCACAAAGTCTTTTGAAGGCGGAGATGGCAGTAGAGTTGAGGCGGAAAGGGAGAGAGGAGGGACGAGTCAGGGCGGTTAGTGGGGTGGCAACTGTACTGTAGTCCCGGATAAAGCGACAGTAGAAATTCGCAAACCCGAGAAACCGTTGAAGTTGCTTGAGGGTCTTGGGTAGGGGCCAATGACGCACAATTTCCAGCTTCTGCGAGTCCATGGCCACACCCTGGGGCGAGATGACAAAACACAGGAACGTGGTGGAGCGCTCGTGAAAAGCGCACTTTTCCAACTTACAGTTCAATTCAATTCAGTTTTATTTGTATAGTGCTTTTAACAATTGACATTGTCTCAAAACAGCTTTACAGCTTTAGGATAGGGGTGATGTGCTCATATCTTCTGGTTCTAGTGAGGACTCTCGCTGCTGCATTCTGGACTAGCTGAAGCTTGTTTATGCACCTAACAGAACAACCAGACAGTAAGACATTACAATAGTCCAACCTAGAAGTGATAAAAGCATGAACTAGTTTTTCCGTATCGTTTAGCGACAATATATTTCTTATCTTGGCAATATTTCTGAGGTGAAAGAATGCTATCCTGGTGATATTATCTACATGAGCTTCAAATGAAAGGCTGGACTCTATAATCATGCCGAGGTCTTTTACTGTTGCACTTGATGGAACAGAAAGGCCATCTAAAGTTACGGTGTGATCTAAGATTTTACTTCTAGCTGTATGCGGTCCTATGACTAGAACTTCTGTCTTATCCGGATTAAGCAGAAGGAAGTTAATTAGCATCCAATTTCTTATGTCTTGCACACATTGCTCAACTTTAGTAAGCTGGTTTTTCTCATCAGGTTTTGTTGAGACGTATAACTGTGTGTCGTCAGCATAACAATGAAAACTAATACCATGCTTACGGATTATGTTGCCCAGAGGAAGCATGTAAAGGGAGAAAAGCAGTGGGCCTAAAACTGAACCCTGCGGAACGCCAAACTCCACTAGAGAACATGCAGAATAATCACCATTTAAGTCTACATACTGATAACGATCGGTCAAATAGGATCTGAGCCAGGAGAGGGCTGTACCCTTAATTCCTACTACATTTTCTAATCTGTGAAGAAGAATAGCATGATCAATGGTGTCAAAAGCTGCACTGAGCTCGAGTAATACAAGCATAGTTACACAACCCTGATCAGAGGCCAATAGGAGGTCATCTACTACTTTAACGAGTGCTGTTTCTGTGCTGTGATGAGGCCTAAATCCTGACTGATACAGTTCATGTATGCCATTTCTATGTAGATATGAGCATAGCTGCTCCGCTACTATCTTTTCCAGAATCTTAGAGATAAAGGGGAGGTTTGATATTGCCCTGTAATTGGACAGCTGACAGGGGTCGAGGTCAGGTTTCTTAATTATTGGTTTGATAACTGCTAATTTAAAAGATTTTGGAACATAACCAATGCTGAGTGAGGAATTAATTATTCTCAACAGCGGTTCTGTTATTGCTGGTACTATCTGTTTAAGAAAATGTGTCGGTATAGGATCTAATATACAGGTTGATGAATTTGCAGAAGAGATGAGTGAAATTAGTTCATTCTCTTCAAGGGGAGTAAAGTATTCTAGGTTTGAATCTGACATGGCTAGGTTAACATCTGTATCAATTACATTGTTCAGTTTCAAAGCCTCAATTTTATGCCTGATATTTACAATTTTATTATTAAAAAAGTTCAGAGAAGAGGATGCAGAGGATAGGGTTAGATGGAGGCAGATGATTCGCTGTGGCGACCCCTGAAAGGGAACAGCCGAAAGACAAAGAAGAAGATGAAGTCCTCACTATTGCATGATGTTGTTGTGGAGATTTCTGTAGTGGTCTTATTTCTGGTTAATTTGGCTACGGTATTAAATAAAAATCTAGGATTATTTTTATTTTCTTCTATAAGAGTGGAGAGATACGTTGATCTAGCTACACTAAGAGCTTTCCTATAGTTCAGGATGCTCTTTTTCCATGCTATTTGAAATACTAACAATTTAGATTGACGCCATTTACGCTCTAATTTCCGAGCGGTCTGTTTTAAAGTGCGCGTGTGATCGTTATACCAGGGAGCGAGTTTCTTATCTCTAATAATTTTTCTTTTAGCTGGAGCTACATTATCTAAGGTACAACGAAATGTCGACTCTAAGTATTCAGTTGCCTGATCGAGTTCTGTGGGGTCAGACGGTGACTTAATCGAAGTTGGTAACTCTGGGAGATTACTGATAAAACTCTGTGTGGTAGTTGATGTGAATGTACGTTTAATACGGTAGCGCGGTGCTGTACGTATATTATCACTGTGACACACTTGAATGGAGACAAGATAGTGATCTGAGATAATTTCAGACAGTGGAATTGTGAATACATTTCTTATACTTAATCCGAAAAATATTATTAACTCTAAAGTGTGACCTGCTTTATGAGTGGGTCCTACTACACATTGATTTATGCCTACGGAGTCCAGTATGGACATAAATGCTGTTCTCAGAGGATCTTCTGGATTCTCCAAATGAGTGTTAAAATCTCCAGCAAGGGGGTGAATGCAATAGGAGTATGTGAGAGTGCTTATAGGAGAAGACCTTCTCGTTTGGAGATGGCATGGCATTATTAATTAAGTAACAGGAAAGAGAAAAATCCTCTTCCTTGTTTTTCAAAATAAAAAATTGTTGCTCCTCTTGCGGAACGCACACAAACCAGGTTACTTGGTTCCACTGTATATATTAGCTGATAAGCAACACATGGTATTTGTTTTCACTTAGTTTTCCTGCTGACAACCATCAAATTGGCTTAATGAGCAAAATAAGATGTGTCAGTCTGTGTATATCCTTTGTGTCTGACTGAAGTGTGTTGACATTTATTCACTGAATGGAATAAATCACTTAACAGTGAAAATAACAATGTTTGTGGAAGTTAACATTTTGAAGATTAAAAGCAGCTGTTAATGTAAAATAACAGTGTTAAAATAGCTAACAGTGTCAGACACAAATACTTTTAGTGTAGTTAGGAGCACACCGGGTGACTCTCATTCGAAATTCTTAATGAGGATGCTCTGAATGAGTTCAATAACACTCCCTATTCAACCGCGGTGAAGTTAGTTTGATATTCACAGATTAGACAGATGTTCGGAAGCGGTATTTTAGGACCATCAACAAATTTCTGTTTAAATGAAATGTGGTACTTGCTACTTTTCTGGCTATGTACAGTAAATATGTCATGCATCATTGCATATAGCTTTTGTTTATTTATTAATAAAATTAAATTGTTAGGTAATATTAATTATGTATCATGTGATTATTATTATTATTTTTTATAACTATTTCTTTTAAGTCATGTGACCCTGTGGCCCCAAACTAGTACCAAAATAATTTACCTAATTATACCAACAAGATTTTCATTGCTTTTTACTGTATTTACATTTTTCCTCATCATGTTTTCTGGTGACCCCAACCTAGTACCAAAATAATTTACGCGGAGACCCCACCCCCAAAAGATACACCTCTTTGAAGTCCAAGATATATAATTTTTTTCTTAAGATGAAACAGTTTTTAGTGTTCTTATCCAATAGGCTTTTTAAAGACACCAGCATTTCCATATTTTTCTTTTGGCTGTTTGAAGCGAAGTGAAGCGAAGTGTCCATTCCCACACACTATGCATGCATCCATCTATTGCATGAATTACATTGCACCTGTTGAGAAAATTTTATATATTTCATATTAATATCTATCTATCGATCTATCTATCTATGTTTTCTTAATAAAATTTTCGGTGACATTGTGTGCCATATATATGATGTTGTCATGATTCATGCCCTGTTCATGCGTTTTTTTCCCCCACGCTGTCACTTTTCCCCATGTTCTCATGTTTTTCCTAGCCCGTCATGTGACCTTTCCCATGCCCCCGTTTCCACACCGTTTCAGTCTGAACAACAGTTTCTCATTTCCTACTAGTTACTCCAGCATTAAAGCATGCGCTTTGCGTTGTTTTAACTGCTGGATTATTGTGTGTATTGTGCCACGTTTTCATTTCTTTATGCTTACGTTGCCAAGCTCGCTTTGTTTCTCGTTTTTTCGCCTTCAGGCTCTTGATTCTATAGGTGCCCCCTTAACGACTCACACCTCTCCCAATAACCACTTTCATTTGGATCAGGAGGCTGAGAGGGCTTTTACTAAATTTAAGAGACAAATTACCTCCGCCCCCATCCTAACCATTGCCAGATCGTTGTGGAGTTTGATGCCTCCAGCAAAAGGGTAGGGGGAATCCTGTCCCAGAGGGCCTCGCATGATAAGCTGCACTCCTGTTCTTTCTTCTTGCACTGCCTAACCTCCACTGAAAAGAAACTATGGATCGGTGATCGCAAGCTCCTGGCCATCAAGTTGACTGGAACAATGGAGACACTGGATAGAGGCGACGGAGGTTCCCTTCCTGGTCTGGAGTGATCATAAGAACCACGAAAACCTACAGCGCGCCAATAGGCTCAATGCCCGCCAGACTTGATGGTCCCTGTTCTTCAATAGATTTAACTTCACCGTCTCCTATCACCCAGGATCCAAAAACGTCAAGCCAGATGCTCTCTTAAGACAATTTACGGCCACTCACGACATCCACGCCAATGACACAATTCTGCCTCCACCCTCCTTGCTCGCCGCCGCAGAACGCGACATCACCCAGACTAACCCCAGCCTATTCCACACCGCCCATGGTACAACATCGCTTTGGACTTCGTCACAGGGTTACCCGCATCTAACGGTCACACCTGCATCATGGTCAACTCCCAGGTCTCGTCATCAACCAGCCTGTCACCCTTCCAGTACTGTTTAGGGTTTCAGGCACCATTTTTACCCAACCCAAGACAAGGAGTTCAACAACCTGTCTGTCAACCAACACTGAAAAAAGACCTTGCTACAAGCAAGGAAAACGTCTCAGGTTACTTTGCTGTAACCCTGTTCCCTGAAAAGGCGGGAACGAGATGCTGCGTGAAAACGATATGGGAACATCTTGTCATGTTGCCGGCTGTGAAGCATGTGTGTATAAACATGCCACATTTTGGCCTATATAACCTTGGTCAGGTGACGTCATCTGATTAGACGCACCGGCAGGTTATAAATAGTAGTGAGCCAGAGGCATTCCTCAGATTGATTTGTCTGAATGGACGTCCGGTCACGTAGCAGTGCGGCATTGGGACTCGTCCCCGCCTTTTCAGGGAACAGGGTTACAGCAAAGTAACCCGAGACGTTCCCTTTCAAAGGCTACACTCGATGCTGCGAGAAAACGCTATGGGAGCGAGAATACCAACGCCGCCGCACTGCAAGTGTCTGGACCCCAAGGTTGTGTAGCGTGTGCGCACAAGGCCGAGACGGTCTCAGAACTATTCCTGGGCAGCTAACTCTGGGCTTTCCGTGAGCCCGGAGTAGCATAAACATCCAGATTATAAATGCAACAAATGTGGAGCAACCTTCCACGTCACACAATTGCTGCAGGGGAGTAACTCTTGCAAGAGCAATAAATGAGGTGACCCTTCTGGTCCAATGGGCCCTGATTCCTAGAGGTGAAATGAGCCCATGCGCCTCATAGGAGAGGGCAATAGCATCTCTCATCCAGTGTAGTGGTGCCAGTTGCGGCCACAAACATGTAAAAATTGCTCTGACTTACGCCACTGGTTGATGTAGTGGACGTAAATCTGAAGAACATGTACTGGACACAGTAAGTGAAGTCTCTCCTTTTCCGAAGCTGTAAAGGCAGAGGACAGAAGGCTTCCAAACAATAGGGCGATGTTTTTTTTTTTTTTTGGACTTATAGCTCATAGGAGAGGGCAATAGCATCTCTCACCCAGTATAGTGGCGCTCTGACTTGCGCCACTGGCTCATATGGTGGACGTAAATCTGAAAAGCACGTACTGGACAGTAAGTGAAGTTTCTGCTGCTCCGAAGCTGTAAAAGGCGGAGGACAAAAGGCTTCAAAACAGTAGGGTGCATGTTACAAATGGAACTTTCAGAAGATAGTTCAGTGAGGATGCGGCTAAGTACATCTTGGAGAGTACTAGGGCACAAGCCCAAGGACAAGCTTTTCCTGCAGAAACTCCAGCACTGAAACATATCGGCAGTGGACTGGGTCTACCTGCTTAGCACACACTTGTTGCAGGGGAATACCGTGCAATAAATGAGGCAATCCCCCTGGTTGAATGAGCCCTGATTCCTAGAGGTGAAGTGAGCCCACGTGCCTCATAGGAGAAGGCAATAGCATCTCTCACCCAATGTCACCCTTTAAATACATTCCATTTGAGGGCATAAGCTCTTGAAGAAGGATACTGCTGATCTTGCGAGGCAAAGAGGTCCACCTTTGCTACATGAAATCTCTCCCAGATTGACTGACTATTTCAGGGTGGGGTATCCATTCCCCGTGTGTCAGAAATTGACTGGACAGTGCATCTGCTCTCACATTCATATGCCCTGTAAATCAAATGAATGTAAATCACGCTGAGGGACAGGATCCAAGATGGCGGCGCGGCAGTAGCACGCAGCGGCCGCTCCAGAGCCAAAATGGTGCTACTTTGTTTACGTTTTGTGTGTAGCGCGTTTATTTTACTCGGTGTATGGATATCGTCGCAACTGGTGTCCGTACATACAACAGCCAGACACTTTTCAACTTAAATAACCCGGTTAACGACATCTAAGATGTTCTGCGGGAAACGCTACATGAACTCGGCTTGCTCCGCGAACCAGGCCTCGAAGCCTCGGCATTGTCGGATGTAGTCCAAGACACCACCATCGTCCCCGTGCCCAAGAAGCCTACTGTGTCCTGTCTCAATGACTACCGTTCCGTTGCACTTACACCCACCATCATGAAGTCCTTCGAGCGGCTCGTCATGAGATACATCAAGACCCTGCTGCCCCCCTCACTAGATCCACTGCAATTTTCTGTACCCTCCCAACCGCTCAACGGACGACGCCATCTCCACTGCACTCCATCTTGCCCTCACACACTTGGACAAGAAGGTCACATACGTTCGAATGCTGTACATAGATTTCAGCTCAGCATTCAACACTATCATCCCCCAACAACTGATCGGGAAGCTGAGCCAGTTGGGCCTGAACACCTGCCTCTGCAACTGGATCCTGGACTTTCTGACCAGAAGGCCTCAGTCAGTACGGATCGGGAACTTCACCTCCAGCACCACCACACTGAGCACTGGGGCCCCACAAGGCTGTGTGCTCAGTCCCCTGCTGTTCAAACTGCTGACTCACGACTGTGTAGCAACACAGTTCGAATCGCATCATTAAGTTTGCTGATGACACGACGGTGGTGGGTCTCATTTGCAAGAACGATGAGTCAGCGTACAGAGAGGAAGTGCAGAGGCTAACGGACTGGTGTAAAGACAACAACCTGTCTCTGAATGTTGACAAGACAAAGGAGATGGTTGTTGACTTTAGGAGGACACGAGGCAACCATTCTCCGCTGAGCATCGACGGCTCCTCTGTGGAGATCGTCGAAAGCACCAAATTCCTGGGCGTCCACCTGGAGAAGGACCTCAGCTGGTCCCTCAACACCAGCTCCCTACACAAGAAAGCCCAAAAACGTCTCTTCTTTCTGAGAAGACTGAGGAAGGCCCAGCTTCCACCACCGATCCTTACCACCTTCTATAGTGGAACTGTCGAGAGCATCCTGAGCGGCTGCATCACTGTCTGGTTTGGGAATTGTGCCAAATCGGACCGCAAGCCCCTACAGCGGATAGTGAGAACAGCAGAGAAGATCATCAGGGTCTCTCTCCCCTCTATTGAAGAAATTTACACCACACGCTGCATCCGTAAAGCCACAAGCATTGTGGCTGATCGGACACACCCCTCTCACACACTCTTCACAATCCTGCCATCTGGAAAAAGGTACCGAAGCATTCGGGCACACAAATCCAGACTGTGCAACAGCTTTTTTCCACAAGCCATCCATCTCCTCAACAAAAAGGGACTGGACTGATAAACACACACACACAACACACACACAACACACTCAGCTTAACTCAACTACCTCAATATATTGGGACTGGACTGACAAATCAACACAAGCGCAGACACACTGACCTACACTACCAAACTATCATACTGTACACACCAATCTGTAAGTGCTTCACTGTTTATCTCTTTTACACAATAATCATTACTGAACTACTTTTTGCACTAATTCCTCAATTCTTGCTGCTATGATTAAGGAATGTTTACAGTTTTTCACTACCTCAACACCATAGTATTCTGTTATGTTATGTCATGTTCGCTGCACTGTCACTTTGTTGTTGCTCTTGTTTGCACGTCTTACCTAGCTAGTTAGTTTTTGTAAATTTATGTTGTAATTTATGTTAGGTCTATCTGTCTTGTCTCTGCTAGCCAGCTAACTAGGCCTCTTTAGTTAGCTAGTTTAGGGTTTCTGTTAATTTATGTTGAAATTTATGTTCAATTCAATTCAATTTTATTTATATAGCGCTTTTAACAATGGTCATTGTCTCAAAGCAGCTTCACAAAAATTAAAGAAATTTAACAAAAAATAATAATAATAATAATAATAATAATAATAAATAAATAAAAAAATATAAAAAATAAAAATAAATAATTCATTCATTCATTCATTCATTCATTTTCTGTACCGCTTTATCCTTATATACAGGGTCGCGGGGGACCTGGAGCCTATCCCAGGAAACTTAGGGCACAAGGCGGGGTACACCCTGGACAGGGTGCCAATCCATCGCAGGGCACACTCACATACTCACATACACACACTCATTCACACACTACGGACAATTTGGAATGTCAATTAGCCTAACCTGCATATCTTTGGACTGTGGGAGGAAACCGGAGTACCCGGAGGAAACCCACCAAGCACGGGGAGAACATGCAAACTCCATGCACACAGAGACGGGAATCGAACCCAGACCCTGGCGGTGCAAGGCGACAGTGCTAACCACTACACCACCGTGCCGCAAAAATAAATAAATAAATAAAATAAAAATAATAATAATTATAGAAAAGAAAATAATTGGAAGTGTGGATGTGTGAGAAAAATGTGCAGATAATAATAATGAGACGAATGAATGAAATTTCTCTGATGAGCAAGCCAAGGGTGGCAAGGAAAAACTCCCTGAGATGGCATTAGGAAGAAACCTTGAGAGGAACCAGACTCAACAGGGAACCCATCCTCATTTGGGCGATAACAGATAGAAATTATATAACATCTTGTGTGTTGTGCAGGTGAAAATTCAATATGACAGAAATTATTTAAATTGACATGAAGACCAGTTCAGCATAGGGACGAGTCAGTAGGTGCAGAGGGCAGATGAGGTCTGGATCACTGGAAGCACAGGAGCAGCATGTGTAGCTCCAACCATCATAAAGCTGAATCCAGCTGGAGCTGGTCCTTCTCTGGATGCCTCAGGAACCTCGCAGGGTCGGCCTTTGATTGATGTTGATGTTGCATGTAGCACCTTGGTCCTGGAGGAACGTTGTTTCGTTTCACTGTGTACTAACTGTATATGGTTGAAATGACAATAAAAGCCTTTGAACTTGAACCTGGTGCGCTAGCTATTTAGCAGCGCGAGCACAGTCCGCCCTGGCGATTAATATATGAGACTTGTCATAGTGTTGTCCACCCGCAATGGGACATGGCACTCTCAACTGCTGGAGGAAGTGCTTTAGGGCCAGAAATAGAGCCATCATTTCGAGGCAATTGATGTGCCGTGCGAGAAGAAGGCCTCTCCAGCTCCCTTGGGCTGGACGGTCATCTAAGACCGTACCCCCACCCGTGAGGGAAGCGTCTGATGTTAGCATCTGCGACGACAAGACGAACTTAGAGTGGGACCCAGAGTCAGAAACGGGGTCTTGAACCACATAGGAGGGGTATGAAGCACCTGGTGTGTAACCCTTGTTGGGGATCGGCCCTAGAGTGAAATCCCCTGTCTTAGCCACAACCGAAATGCTCTCATGTGCAGAAGGCCCAAGGTGTCACTGATACAGCTGCCATGGGCGCTAAGATCTCTGAAAGTGATGGTCACTTTCTTGGTCTAGTTTGATTTCCTTGAGGGTGTTGATAATGGATTCGACACGAGCGGGAGACAGCCGTGCCCGCTTACGATCGAATCTCATGTGACACCCAAATCCTCAGAACAGGAAAGAGCATGCTTTCGTGGCGTTGGGTCTCAATCCTCAGAAACAAAGATGAGCTAGGGCAGCTAGCTAGCTAGCTAATGAGACTGGGCCAGCCAGTCATCTATGTAATTCGAATATGGATGCCCTGGTAGTTGTAAGAACCAGAACTACATCCATACATTTTAATATGTGCGGGTGAGAGAGATAGACTAAATGGAAGGACACAATACTGGTAAGCTTGGCCCCCGAAAGCGAACCTCAGGTCTTTCCCTATGTTGTGGCAATATGTCTATATGAAAGTAAGCGTCCTTCAATCGATTGTCACAAATCAATCGCTCGGTAGGATTTGAGAGCAATCACTTTAACAGTCAACATTTTGAAACTGTATTTATTTTAGATAGCGGTACAGCCCGCGAAATCAAAAAATTTGGACGCAGCCCCCTGTTCCTCTGGGAACCAAGGAATACTGACTGTAGTAGCCTTACTCGCTGTCTGGTAGGGGACGATGTTCCATGGCCCCATTCCCCAGCAGCTTCTGTCAGGAGATGTGCACTTTCTGGTTTCATGGAAGTGGAGACCACGCCATTTTGAAACGCGGAAGGTGATGTGAGAACTGACTCCTGTAGTTTCTCTACAGTCCTTAGTACCCAAGGAGATATACTTGGCAGTAGCTTCCATGCTGCCAATTTCTCAGAAAGGGCCAAAGTTTCGGCGGCTTGGTTAAATGGGGGGGGGGATGTTAGATGCTCGGCATCCTGAATGAACCTCAGGGCTTCTTTGTGAAGAAGACAATATGCCAGTCTGACCTTTTTGAGGCTGATAGTGAGGCGCGTCGCACTCCAAAGGGGTGGCAGGCTCAAAAACACACTCCTTGTGTTTCACGCCTCGCAAGAGTCAGACCCGGTCGAGACTGTGTGGTCCCGACTCTTGAGCACGGCAGGGAAGGAATTTCCCGAAGGCTTGTTCATATAACTTCACCTCATGAACCTAGTGGCGAATGAGTTAACGATATCGCCAAACACGCCAGAAGGCGAGATAGAGGCATCCAGGAGGAATGCACGATTCTTATCCTTGATGCGCCTGAGATTTAACCACAAGTGCCTCCGTGCGAAACCCATCGCAGCCATAAAACGGCCGATAGCACGAGCCGTCGGCTTTTGTTGCACGTAGAGACAAGTCTGTGGCCCGGCGTAATTCCAATATGCCCTATCTGAAGAGCCCCGCCAGTGCTCAAGTCTCTCAGCAGGTCAGCCTGGTAGGCCTGCAAAACCGCCCTGGTGTGCAAAGGAGCACCAACCTGACCTGCTGCCTGAAAAGCTTTTCCCTTTATAGAGTCCCAGGATAGAGATAGCTTTTGAAGCATCTCTTCTATCTGGGCGACATCATATAACTCCGCGCTTCCACATCAACTATATTTAAACAATAAATGTCAATGGCAGCAAAACACAGGATTAATACAGCTTTCTCCATGAAAGGGTTAACTCATATGGAGAATGCTAAGAGGGGGGGGGGGAGCGCGTCGTTGAGGCTCCGCCCCCCCGGCCACCCGACAGAAACTGTATTTCCATCTCGAAGCTTCTCAAGAAATGCGAGGCGCGCCAGCATTTTAATCGAAGCAGTAAAGTGTAGAGATCGCCCACCGATATGGAGATCACCCACGGAAGGAAATCTCATTTTAAAACTCCGATATCGGTGAGTTAAACACTTCTTATTTTGGTTTTAAACACAAACACGCTCAACACAATGAGGTGAAGACAAAAGATCTGAGGAATTCCTCTGGCTCACTACTATTTATAACCTGCCGGTGCGTCTAATCCGATGACGTCACCTGACCGAGGTTATATAGGCCAAAATTTGGCGTGTTTATACACACATGCTCCACAGCCGGCAACATGACAAGATGTTCCCATAGCGTTTTCACACAGCATCGAGTGAAGCCTTTGAAAGGGAACACTATTGCAAGAGGTACAAGGAACAAGCAGATGACAAACGCTTTCAGGCCCCTAAGCACAGGGTGGGGCAGAGAGTCATGCTCTCTGCCCGAGATATTCCCGTCAAAATCGTCTCTCATAAACTCTATCCCTGATTAATTGGGCCCTTCCTCATCACCAAGATTGTTAACCCTTGCTCCCCTCTACTATGTGGCGGATCAACCCCTCATTTCATGTGTCCCAGTTACGCCATCTCGCCTCATGCCCATTAAGAGCTCCCCCCAAAAAAGCTAAATTACTATAAAAATTTTAAGTAATTTCCTGTAGAATTAGGATTTTTTTACAGTGTTGTGTAGTAGCCCAACTAATTATTACTTTAGTTAGCAAATAGGGGTGGCTTTTGGCTTAACCAAATTTGCTCTACTGACCATATTTCAATAATGGCCAGTTGAGGCTGTTACAAAGGGAAGCCCTGCAAAAAATGTATATTGGCTATTATATTCTCTTGGTCAAAATTTGTTTATTTTTAAATTTTTTATCAATATTAATATTTGAATAATAACAGAGAATACAATGACTGGTCAAAAAAAATCACTATTTAAGTAAGGTCAAACTATTGGCCAGTGTGATGATCTGCTTGTGAAATGTAATGTAATGTAAGCTGACTATCTGAATGTACTGAATGACCAACCACATCAATGGATTCTTTTCTTCCAGTGGATGGTTTACCAACGACTCTCCGGTAGAACAGAGTCAAACAAAACAGGCAAAAGATCAGAAAATACTGCATCACAACTTCAATATTAGAAACAGATAATCCATGAGATAAAACAAGATCAAGGGTGTGCCCCTGCTCCTGTGTGGTGCCAGACATGGACTTTTAAGCTTATAAAGTCTTTGGCCAGCAGATTTTCAGGGCAACAAACATGAACATTAAAATAACCCACAATAAGGACACCATCATATTTAATCATCATTTCAGCCAAAAAATCTGATGTCAATTAAAAAGTCCTTATTATACTTGAGTGGACGGTAAAGCGCTCCACAGAACAATGTGTGAAAACGACCAAGCTCGAATAAGTTTAGCTCAACTTATTCAGTAAAAAGACAATAACGACAGCTGCTTTTAATAGATAATATAATATCCCTATAGACCACCGCAATTCCTCGTCCTCGACCCGATGTCCTCAGGGAATTAAGATAAGCAAGATGAGGGGAGAAGTTAAGATAAGGCACTGTACTCACCAACACTCAGCCGTGTCTCCATTATAGACAGAAAGTCCAAACTTTCTGAGTTGATAAACTTTTTATTCTAAAGGAGTTTTGTTGGTTAGTGATCTACAGTAAAATTTACCATGCCCATCTTGGTCATCCTGTTTAAACAGTAAGGGGATGGGTAGTGATACTCAGTGTACAGTGTGTACCCAAAGTACATGGGAAAAAAACCCCTACTAGTGAACTAGACATTCATTCATTTTCTATACCGCTTAATCCTGTGTTCAGGGTCGCAGGGGGGCCTATCCCAGGAGACTTCGGGCACTAGGCGGGGTACACCCTGGACAGGGTGTGAACTAGACATGAACTGTACTTATTTTATAATTAGCTGTCATGTGTATGATAAATAGACAAGACAAGGCGCCAGGTGCCGGACCCGACAGAGACACAAGCATAAGTTAAGGGACCAGGTGCCAGACTTGGCAGAGACACGAGCACACTTAATGAAGGATTGAAACATGTTGGACACACGTGCTACACGTGCGCCTGCAGTCGCGCACACATGTCTAAGTAAGAATATACAGTACTGTAGACAAATAACCAAAAGACACACAATTAGTTTTAAGAATACTTTAATATTGAGTTTAATAAGAAGTAGAGACAACACAAAATAGCATGTGCATCTACATAATGACAAACAAGGAGATACCTGAAAATAAAATAAAAATACAAATGTATACTTTGTAATAAAAATACAAAGTATAAGGCCCAACATAAAAGTACAAAAAAACCATAGGGGCCTGGGTAAGCATCAATGGCAAAATAAAATGCATAAGAAATCCCATATCAAACATCAACCTTCTCTGAGCCAGAACACTCACATCAAGATCAGTAAGGGGGACAAAAGCAGAAATGCCGCGGGTCAGAATTAGTGCAGGTGCTGGAGGAAAATCCGTTTGAGTAGCAACAGTTGCACTCTCGTTAGTTTGTGTTCTAACGGACACTTTAAAATCAATCTAGGTGAATTTATTGGGAAAAGTTAGATTATAATGGGTTGGGATTATAATGAGTGGAAAAAGAAGTAGAGGAGGGGACAAGGTGTGCATCCCTAACTTGAAAACTGTATATAATGAGCCTGATAGTAACTGTCAGACAGTCTGCTCTTGATAATGCTTGGATTTACGACCTAAGCATTGCAAATGTGGCTCACTTGGGTTTTATTGCTGCAATAAATCCTGCTTACTTCATCCAGATCTGTGCAGAGTCCTGAGTCGTTCTTTGGTCCTTATTGACTAAGAGATACAGCATTTGTTTAATATTTTTAATTAAAGTAACATTAACAAGTGGAAGATAAAAATCTCCCACATCATAACTTAGGTATGTTGAAGTAAATGGGTGTTGAAACTCTGTTATGTGTTATATTCAATACATACATTTTAAAGAAATATCCTAATTTTAGTACTTTTAGGATCAGATATGGGGGTCATTATATGTCAGGACTCTTCTTAAAATATGTTCAAACTGAATTAGATTTTTCAATTGTGATATCAAGAAATCGATACAAGCATTCCTGTAAATGAAGACACGAAATCACAACTTTTAAAAAGTTCTGATACTAATTACTGATATCTTAATTATATCATATGGAGGGCTAACAAAAAGTTATACACAGTATATACACAAAGTATATACACACATTCCTCAGTCATTAGATGCAAGATTCCAATATTCTTCGATACATTTACACAAAGAGAATGAATGCAAATGATAAAAACATTTATGTCTGGTCAAGTAAAATTAAAAAGAGATTTAATGTAAAATGAAAAACTAAAACAAGCCAGCGCTAGTCATTCTTTATGCATTAACCACTCAAATGATTCATGTGCTGTAAAAGATTGTAATCTTCTGGTCACACTGCTTTTACATTGAGGCTGCCCTGGTGTGAATGATCTCATTTATAACATGAGTGAGAATCTCATCAATGACATCGCAATCGTAATTCACCTGCTGCAGGTCCAGAGCAGGGATGAAGGTAAGCAGGAGTTGTGCCACTCTTTGCCTAAGGTCTCTTAATCTAGAGCTAAAAAGTAGAGAAACTTTGAGTTATTGTATTATGTCTTTGCTACAGTATGGCTTTTGTCTCAAACTGCAAATATCTACAGTTTTAGATAATTCCGAACCTGATAGATTAATGAACCTGTTCTACAACAGAGATCTTACCTGTCTGTCTGCGGGTTGTTATTGTCTCGTCCATTCTCTGATCTGCCCTGTGTCTCATGTGACTGCAGTTGAGACTCTCTTCCTCTTCCTGAATTCAAGGCTTCTTCTGAAGTTGCTGTATTTTCTTCATGGGAGTGGGGAAAATCTGTCTGGACCTCTCGATCTTCTACACTTACCTTCACCTTTTCAATTTCACTCTTTATCTTGTCTAACTCTTTCTGTAGCCTTTCACAGCATGTCAACAAAGTGCACTTCCCATTTTCTAGACTGACCACCTGTGTGTTCAAGCAAGGGACAGAATATTTTAAATTCAATTTACTAGTTTATTTTGATATACAGTACACTCATGGAAAAAAAATGTTGCACTATAAAAATTTCACAAAAATTTGCACGAAAACCCAAAATCTAATTCACAATTTTTTAAACATGCCCATGCACAAAATGTTTCATATGATTATGTCTAGCTGACATCAAAAGTAATGAAATTACTGGTATCAAAATAATGGAAACATTCTGATTGCGCATTTTGTCTTCACAAAATCATTCCCATTTACACAATGCCAGCAGAAAGAATGCTGCAATTTGGTGCAACACAATCAGAGGTCGCCAGACGGTTTGGAGATTCCAGGAATATAATTTCCAGGTTATGGAACAGATTCCGCAGCACTTATTCCACTGCTGATCGGCCTACTTCTAAAAAGCCAAGAGTGACAATTCCAATACAAGGTGTCACAGAAATCGTACAGAAAATCCTGCCACTACTGGTTCTGGGGTACAACCATGAACAATGATGAGTCGGCCTACCTGGAGGAAATTGGAAATCTGGAGAACTGGTGCCAGAGGAACAATCTCCTCCTGAACGTCAGCAAGACAATGGAGCTGATAGTGGACTTCAGTACAAAGCAGGAGAGGAACTACCAGACCCCCGCCATCAACAGGAGCCCAGTGGAGAGAGTGGACAGCTTCAGATACCTCAGTGTTCACATCACGCAGGATCTGGCATGGTCCGGTCACATCAACACCGTGGTAAAAAAGGCCCGGCAGCGTCTGTACCACCTCAGATGCTTGAGGGACTTCAGACTGCCCTCCAAGGTGCTCAGGAATTTCTACTCCTGCACCATAGAGAGCATCCTGATGAGAAACATCATGACCTGGTTCGGGAACAGCACCATGCAGGACATTCGAGCTCTACAGAGGGTGGTGCGATCAGCTGAGCGCACCAAGCTCCCTGACCTGCACTCAATCTACACCAAGCGGTGCTGGACCAAGGCCAGGAAGATCGTGAATTACCTCAGCCATCCCAACAATGGACTGTTCTCTCTGTTGCGGTCAGGAAAGAGCTTCCACTCCCTGAAGGCCAACACAGAGAGACTGAGGAGGAGCTTCTTCCCGCAGGCGATAAGGTCTCTCAACCACACCACCATGCAGAACTAATACAATCTTTTAACATCAATGGACACTATGGACACATTCACGCACATCTACACTTACATCTACACTTACATGTTTATGTTTACATTCTGGATCATTGCACAAAGACACTTTTTATGCATATATTTGCACACCATATTTCTTTCACCAAATAATTTTTTTTTAAATGTTCTATTGTACAGTGTATTTCTATTTTTATTTCTATTTTATGTACAGTATACTTCTATTTTTATTTCCATTTTTATCCTAGTTGAATTTCATTTTTCTATTATATTTCTTTTATTCATATTTATTTCTTATTATAAGCTTTAATTCTCTTTTTAAGGTCACTGGCGGTCGTATAAGCATTTCACTGCATATCGTACTGACTGTGTACAAAAAAAATATTTGCCCCCCTCCTGATTTCTTATTCTTTGGCATGTTTGTCACACAAAATGTTTCTGATCATCAAACACACTTAACTATAAGTCAAAGATAACATGTAAACATAAAATGCAGTTTTTAAATGAGGGGTTTTATTATTTAGGGAGAAAAAAATCCAAACCTACATGGCCCTGTGTGAAAAAGTAATTGCCCCCTGAACCTAATAACTGGTTGGGCCACCCTTAGCAGCAATAACTGCAATCAAGCGTTTGCGATAACTTGCAACGAGTCTTTTACAGCGCTCTGGAGGAATTTTGGCCCACTCATCTTTGCAGAATTGTTGTAATTCAGCTTTATTTGAGGGTTTTCTAGCATGAACCGCCTTTTTAAGGTCATGCCACAACATCTCAATAGGATTCAGGTCAGGACTTTGACTAGGCCACTCCAAAGTCTTCATTTTGTTTTTCTTCAGCCATTCAGAGGTGGATTTGCTGGTGTGTTTTGGGTCATTGTCCTGCTGCAGCACCCAAGATCGCTTCAGCTTGAGTTGACGAACAGATGGCCGGACATTCTCCTTCAGGATATTTTGGTAGACAGTAGAATTCATGGTTCCATCTATCACAGCAAGCCTTCCAGGTCCTGAAGCAGCAAAACAATCCCAGACCATCACACTACCACCACCATATTTTACTGTTGGTATGATGTTCTTTTTCTGAAATGCTGTGTTACTTTTACGCCAGATGTAACGGGACACGCACCTTCCAAAAAGTTCAACTTTTGTCTGGTCGGTCCACAAGGTATTTTCCCAAAAGTCTTGGCAATCATTTAGATGTTTTTTAGCAAAATTGAGATGAACCTTAATGTTCTTTTTGCTTAAAAGTGGTTTGCGCCTTAAAAATCTGCCATGCAGGCCGTTTTTGCCCAGTCTCTTTCTTATGGTGGAGTCGTGAACACTGACCTTAATTGAGGCAAGTGAGGCCTGCAGTTCTTTAGATGTTGTCCTGGCGTCTTTTGTGGCCTCTCGGATGAGTTGTCTCTGCGCTCTTGGGGTAATTTTGGTCGGCCGGCCACTCCTGGGAAGGTTCACCACTGTTCCATGTTTTTGCCATTTGTGGATAATGGCTCTCACTGTGGTTCGCTGGAGTCCCAAAGCTTTAGAAATGGCTTTATAACCTTTACCAGACTGATAGATCTAAATTATTTTGTTCTCATTTGTTCCTGAATTTCTTTGGATCTTGGCATGATGTCTAGCTTTTGAGGTGCTTTTGGTCTACTTCTCTGTGTCAGGTAGCTCCTATTTAAGTGATTTCTTGATTGAAACAGATGTGGCAGTAATCAGGCCTGGGGGTGACTACAGAAATTGAACCTCAGGTGTGATAAACCACAGTTAAGTTATTTTTTAACAAGGGGGGCAATCACTTTTTCACACAGGGCCATGTAGATTTGGAGGTTTTTTTCTCCCTTAATAACATAAACATTCATTTAAAAACTGCATTTTGTGTTCAATTATGTTATCTTTGACTAATAGTTACCGGTTTTTGATGAGCAGAAACATTTAAGTGTGACAAACATGCAAAAGAATAAGAATACAGGAAGGGGGCAAATAGTTTTTCACACCACTGTATGTGACAAATATGTGAATTTGAATTTGGGTTCCAGGGTTGCACACTGTAAGTTGATGGACTATTTAACAACATTTGGCTGCAGCTGGACTTGGAGGACATGAAAAGAGGCAATATATTGGATCAACGTCATTGTCAATGTGTCAGCTGGTTTTTGTGAACTTTGTCAGGGACTTCATTTCCCAGAGTGCACCTCCATCATGTGGCCTGATTGTCATCATCTGTAGCATGTTTAACCATGGGTGTATAAATAGTCCTTGAATTAGTGTTTGAGTTGTCTTGCATCTGTTTTCGTTATCAATATTATTGTGCTAGTTTATTACTCAAGTCTTCAGTAGTTAAACTATTGGTTATTTTCATAATGTTCTAGTTTTTGTTTTAAAATCTTTACATCTGCAAATATGCCAAGCCTATAATTCCTTATAACTTTACATAAACAGGCTACAGGTGATGACAAATAGACCAAGTGACAGAGGAAATGAAGTCCCTTATAACATCTGTACCACCACGGTCCAGGGGAATAAGATCTGGGTCTCCGGACTACTAAGCCGCCTCTTTGTCCCCACCTAGTGTGTCTGTGTTGGTATGCCCACATAATCACTAATTTAGTACACCTGTGTCACGTCCCTGTGTGTCTCTATTTAAGCCAGCCGAACCCGTAGCGTCTCGTCCGTTCACTATCATTCTTTTCGTGGGTTCTTGGTGTGTACATGCCTCTCACAGTGTGTGTGGATTAAGTGTCACGTCTCATCCTCAGAAGTAACAGCAGGGCCGGAAAAAGGACTGGGAAGCAGACTGAGTGCAATTAGCGATCAAGTTCAAGGAGACACACCCTCCCCGCGAACTGGGGACAAGCGCGGAACGTTTTCAGGAAGCGCGGTATTCACAAATGCCGGCCTGCTGTGCGAAACTCAGGAGACCAAGTCGAGTATTCGTTTCTTTTGTGGGGTTTGTTTTTTGTTGGTTTATTGTGACTGTTTTTGGTTGGGTTTAAAGCAATACTCGAGATTTTATGATTTGATCAAAGAAAGAACAAGAACCCATTAAATAAAGAAGAGAAAGTGAACTCCTGCATCTGTGTCCGACTCTTCTACCCGCATGAACATGACATCCCTGACAAAGTCCACATACAAAAAAGCATTAGCAAAATACTAATAAAAAAAAAAAAAAAAGTCCATTAGCAAAAAGCATCCTCTAGGGGTTTCCCTGACACAATGTCAATGAAATTTGACTTTCTGGTGCTGATGGACATAGATTTTTGTATAAAATTAAACTTTTTTTCTGTAATCGAAATAAATTTTTTTTGTAAGAAATGTATGAATAGGAAACAATTTTCTATACTTTTTTCATCCACCCACCTTTTCTTTTAGCTCTTCTTGATCTTTGTTTCTCTGGTCCAGTTCCCTTAACAGTCCGTCAATATGACAAGCTAACTCATTACACTCTGATGAAGCTTCCTCGCCTTTTCTCTCCCACACTGCTTTCTCTACCTTCAGCTCACTGAGCTGATCTTGGAGCTGCTTTATCTCCTCTTTCGCCTGCAAGTATAGCACTTTGTAGTCTTCTGCCTCCTCTGGGTTGGTCTGTGTGCTGTGGTGGCTGTGCTCCTTTTTCAGTCTGCTTTCTGTAAGCTCCTGCATTTGGCTCCTCAGCTCCTCCACTTGTGAGCTGAGGAGAAGCTGCTGAGAACGGCTCTTATCTCGCTCCTTTGCTGCCACCTCAAGGAGTTCCAGCAGTGTGTCCTGTTGCTGCTGGGCTTCTAATACATCAAGAACAGAGACTTTCAGTTTTGCTGAAGACTGATAACCTGGGCTAATTTCATCTGAGATGTCCCCATGGCTTAGCTCTTCTGCTGATTTTGGTGTACCTGTAGTCTTGCTTTTTTCTTGGTTTTCTTCCTCTAGACTGGGTACATAGTTTTGTTGGGATCTTGTTTCTGCTTTGATAGAATTCAGTTCTTTACTTGTACTGCTCTCTACTGTAGAGGGATCAAAATTAATTCTATTGTTTTCTCCATCTTGGCCTGTTTCTGAATACTCCTCTTCCAGTTTCACAAATGGGTTTTGATGGGTTTGGGTTCCGATGCTCCTGTTGGAGGACAATGCTGCTGCTGTTGTCTCCATGGACACTGAACCGTGAACACTATTACTGTCAGCACGCTCCTTTTGTTTTCCCAAATACTCTTTTCTCTCCAAACGCTTTGACTTTACCTTAGTAATGTCAAATATTTCTGTTGCTGACTTAGGTACGCTGAGGGCCTTAATGAACATAATGTCATCGTAGTTGTCATCCTCTACTGGTGATGTTTCATTATCATTCAATGCTGCTGGATCACCACCACCCTCAGGCCTGAAAATAACTGATGAGGAACAGACTTCATGTGAGGCTGTGGATGTTGATAGACTGATGGATGTTGATGGTGTGTTGCTCTCAAATGTGTCTCTTGTTCTGGCTCGTTTTATCTCTCCATTCTCTTGGCTTAGCCTCAGAGATCTCTTCCTGAAATAAGAGAGGAATTGAATCATTCAGATACTAAATATCATGTTACTGTAAATAGTGATAGAGAGATGAAAGAGAGAAGACAATACCCTGTTGAAACAGTAGAGAGAAATCTAACATGATTAATAACTGGAACGTCAGGAGATCTTGAGCCTGTAGAGGCAAAGACAGATTTACACAGGAAACAATAGTATCCAATAAATTAAAAGACATACTGTATAAACACAAAGTAAAATAAATCCACTACCTGCATGTCTGTTAAGATGGGAATTGTGGGGGGAGCCAGGTCTTCCTTTGATGGGGCTCTGTTCAGACATTGTGTGAGATTTTATCAGCAGTTTCTATACGATTAAGCACATACCCTATTGTGTATGAGGTAATTTAGTTTTAGTATATCTCCTTCCAATATCTAATCTTTGTCTCAGATTTTCACAAGTCTCTCCCAGGGCTGTATCCTGTACTCAAAACTTTTGGCAACTTAAAGGCTGCTTACCTTTAATACAGCTTACATACTGTAACAGCTTTGTATAACGTTTAACTGTAAGTACGTTAAATGTTTAACTGTAAAAGTCCCTATTATTTGGACAATGCTAGACTTAAACATTGCAAATGCTACGTAATTTCACTTGGACTTTCCCATTTAAAGTTAAGAGTTCTTATGCATTTTGAGTGCAAATTCTCATGGAGTGTACTGAAACGTTTCTGAAATGTGGGTTACTAAATAATGCAAATGTTCTTACACCAAGTTCGAGCTGGCACACTAGGTTTCTTGTTTCTTGTTTCTTCACCAATTCAGTGTTTTCTAAGATCAACTCCTTCTCTGTCCCTTTCTGCTCCTGCTCCTTCTGAAACAGACACAGCATCACTCAGATTAAAATACAATAACCACAGTCTATATAAAATAAAATCAGTAATACTTTGTAGAAATCATATACATACAGTATACAGTACATGCACAGTACCATAGAACATTATATGAATATTATGTAATTTATTGTAATGACAAGTAGCAGGGGGAAAATCTATTCAGTTACATATCCGTTTTTTTGTGGGCAATTGATGTACTGTATCACCACACTGACACCAAAATTAATTTTTTTAAACATTTTTAAATGTATATATATTTGCATTTTACAGTATGTGATAAAATTTTGAAGTTCCTCTATAATCATTACCGGTCACAATTTTAGATGCACCTTCTACAGTAATTACATAGTCTTTCCAGATTTAAAGTTTTTTTTAGATTGTAAAACAATGCTGAAGACATCCAAAATTGGCAATAATCTTTACACAGTTGAGCTGTATCTGCTACTCATGATCTGTAAAGCCTTCATAATGACTAATCTGAAGTGCTGTTAATTGGTGATTTCTGAGTCTGGTAACTCTAAATGAACTTCTCCTCTGCAGTAGAGGTAAGTTTTGGTTTTCCTTTCATCATGGAGAGAGAATCCCATCACCTCGAGCGAAAATGGAGGAAAACTAAATTAGAAGTTTTTAGAATTGCTTATAAAGACAGCATGTGCAGCAAATAGACAGACTCTAAAAGCTGCTAGGACCGAGCATCTGAACCAACTGATAGCAAGAAACCAAAACAATCCCAGGTTCTTATTTAATACAGTGGCTCGCCTAACAAAATCTAAGATGCCTGCAGAGAGTATCCCATCACAGTTTAGAAGTGAAGACTTTATGGACTTCTTCAATTAAAAAATCAATAGTATCAGGAAGAAAATAACGGAGATTCAACCTCTAATAGTTTCTCATGATCCAGTTCAGTCTAAAGCTTCACATTTAGATTTTCAGTGCTTTACAGGTATAGGACAGGAAGAGCTCTATAAATTTATCCCCTCGGCTAAATCAACAACGTGCTTGTTAGATCAAATCCCAACCAGATTTTTAAAAGAAGTCATGCATACTGTTGGAGAGACACTTCTAAACATTATTATTATAAATTCCTCATTATATCTAGGTCACGTCCCTAAACCTTTCAAGTTGGCAGTTATTAAGCCTCTTCTTAAAAAAATCTAATTTAGACCCGAATGAAATAAATTAGACTGATTTCAAACCTTCCGTTTATATAAAAAAATATTAGAAAGGTAGTATCAGCTCAAATATGCACATTATTGCAGGAAAACAACATCCTTGAAGAATTTCAGTCAGGTTTTAGGCCCCAACATAGTACAGAAACTGCACTAGTTAAGATTGCAAATGACTTGTTTATAGCTTCGAACCAAGGCTGCATCTCAATACTAGTCTTACTTGATCTTAGTGCTGCATTCGACACTACAGATCATAATATTCTCATAGATCGCCTACAAAATCACATAGGTATTCAGGGACAGGCATTAAAATGGTTTAGATCATACCTGTCTGATCGATATCATTTTGTAGATCTAAATGGAGAACCGTATGGTGTAATGCCAGTGAAATATGGGGTCCCACAAGGGTCAGTTTTAGAACCTCTGCTGTTCTCAATATACAGTACATGCTTCCCTTGGGTAACATCATTAGAAGACATGGGATTAGTTTCCATTGTTATGCTGATGATACCCAATTGTATCATTCTTAACTAAACCAGACAAAATACCCAAGTTGTCTAGACTAACTGAGTGTGTCCAGGACATAAAAGATTGGATGGCCAATAACTTTCTTTTACTAAATTCAGATAAGACAGAGATATTACTTATTGGCCCAAAAACCAGTACACAACAGCTCTCACAATTCAGCCTGCGTTTAGAAGGATGTACTGTTACTACCAGCTCGACAGTAAAAGACCTGGGCGTAATATTAGACAATAACTTGTCCTTTGAAAATCACATTTCTGTCATACACACTCAATCTGCGCCCGGCACTAGGACCCGGAAGTAAGACGGGCGCAAAACCAGGAAGTATAAAAGAGGTAAACAAACGATAGCTTACCGCTCAGTCATTGAGTTCGGCCCATGTCAGCTCCAGTTGTCGTTTCAGCAAACCGTGAGTATTCACATGTTGGTTCCGTTGTCTTTTGCTATTGTGTGTGTATTTTTAGGACGCGGGTTAAATTTGTGTTTTTCCCTTGCTCCGTTTTTGTGAGAGTCCTTAAACTAAATCGCGTGGTTATCCTGCCTACTCGCTTCTTTCCGCGTTTGGGTTTATCCTCCACGCTACATTGGGCTAACCGCTAAAGCTACGTCTTCTGGTCACCTCAGGTTAGTCCATCTTGACAGAATGACTGAGCCCTCCGCGGTAAACCCAGCGGATTATGCGAGTCTCTGCGACTTTGTAGATCAGCATGCGGCGCTAATCAATCAGCTAACCGGGGATCTCGCTTCTCTCCGCCGCGAGGTCGCTGAGCTCCGGCGGGAGAATACGGATCTCCGCGCAGCTGTTGATGGCGTCACTGCTCGATCACACGCCGCGGAGGCCGCGGCGCCGCATCATCCCCCCCCCCTCCTCCTTCTGATGTTTTTCTTTCTCTACCAGAGAAGTGGAACGGCACGAACGGGAAGTGCAGCGTATTTCTGACAGCTCTCGATCTGGTGTTTGAGTTCAATGCCACCAAGTACTCCACCGATCGCCTTTGCATTGCTCTTCTCGTCTCGTTGCTAAAAGGGCAGGCAGCAGAGGGGGCCACGGCAGTTCTACAGGCAGATACGGACACCGCCCACTCTTACAATGAGTTCACCCACCAACTCAAACTCACCTTTGAACATCCAGCGGGCGAGGTGGAGACCGACACCAGACTTTATCACCTGAGGCAGGGAGGATTGCCCGTGAGCCGCTATACGGCCGAATTTCGCACTCTCGCCGTTCAAACCACGTGGGGCGATGCAGCTACGTCTATGGGACGTCCTACTACGAGGGACTGGCTTCTCGAATCAAGGACGAACTAGCCGGGCGAGAGCTTCCTGCGACCCTAGAGGGCCTGATCCAACTCGCTCTCCGGATCGACCAGCGCCTCCTCTCTCGCCCGAGGCCAGCCCCTCGCACCCTGCCACCTGCACCCACCTTCGCCGTCACCACTTCACGACCCGCACCCGCCTTCACCGTCACGACTCCACGTCCCGCAGACTCCGTCACCTACGCCACCCCGGGACATGTCGGTTCTCCACCTCCTGCCGTGGTTGACACCGGAGCCGGGGAACCCATGCAACTAGGACGCGCCTCCTTGACCGCTGCAGAACGGGAGAGACGCTTCCGTGAGGGGCTCTGTGCCTATTGCGGGTCAGCCACACATCACCGGGCAACCTGTCCTCACAGACCGGGAAACGCCCAGGCCCGGTGAGAGGAGAGAGATACTCGCCGGGTCACCTTCGTCTCTCCGCCATCACCACCAACTCCTCCCATCTCACGGTTCAGGTACACCTCCAGGTTGGCCACAAACGAGTCCGAAGTGCTGCGTTCATCGACTCCGGGGCAGCAGGTAACTTCATTGACTCTTCATACGGCAAAAAACTGGGGGTAAAACTCGAGGCGTTATCCCAGCCCGTTCGTATCACATCTGTCGACGGTCGCCCCCTATCCACCAGCCCAATTAGCACCCGAACCGAACCCGTCACTATCTCCATCGACCAGCACCAGGAGCAACTCAGATTTTTCGTCACTCCCATCTCGTCACCTCCCATCATTCTTGGCCACCCCTGGCTGCTCCAACACGACCCTCTGATCTCCTGGACCCAAAATCGGATCCTCCAGTGGGGTGCGACCTGCAACGAACTATGCCTACGGGCAGCGGCTGGGACGTGCTCTAGGGAGTCCGAGGCCCCCGACGTCGACACCAACACTGTCCCCGAGCCATATCGAGACCTGGCGGAGGTCTTCTGTAAACGACGGGCCACCCATCTTCCTCCTCATCGCCCCTACGACCTCGCCATTGACCTCCAACCTGGTATGGTTCCACCCCGCGGCCACCTCTATTCGCTCTCCTCCACCGAGACTAAGGTGATGGAGGAATACGTCACCAACGCCCTGCGCCAAGGCACCATCAGACCATCCTCCTCACCTGCAGCCGCGGGGTTCTTCTTCGTGAAGAAAAAAGGAGGTGAACTTCGCCCCTGTGTCGACTATCGGGGGCTCAACAACATCACCGTCAAAAACCGACATCCTCTGCCTCTTACTAACTCAGCCCTGGACGCTCTCTCTGGCGCCACCATCTTTACGAAGTTGGACCTCCGGAGCGCCTACAACTTGGTGCGCATCAGAGAGGGCGATGAGTGGAAGACGGCCTTCATTACACCCACCGGACATTATGAAACCCTTGTCATGCCGTTTGGACTGTGCAATGCCCGCGCCGCATTTCAACATCTGATCAATGATGTTCTTCGTGACATGCTCGGCCGGTGGGCATTCGCCTACCTGGATGATATTTTAATCTACTCACGAACTATGGAAGAACACACCCAGCACGTCAGAGCGGTTCTCAAGAGATTACTCGCCCACCAACTGTACTGTAAGTTGGAAAAGTGCGCTTTTCACGAGCGCTCCACCACGTTCCTGGGTTTTGTCATCTCGCCCCAGGGTGTGGCCATGGACCCGCAGAAGCTAGAGGTTGTGCGTCATTGGCCCCTACCCAAGACCCTTAAGCAGCTTCAACGGTTTCTCGGGTTTGCGAATTTCTATCGTCGCTTTATCCGGGGCTACAGTACAGTTGCCGCCCCCCTAACCGCCCTGACATGTCCTTCACCCCTTCCGTTTCAACTCAACCCGGCCGCCATCTCTGCCTTCCGGTCACTGTGTCACCGTTTCACCACTGCACCGATTCTCCACCATCCAGATGCCAGTCAACCATTCGTTGTAGAGGTGGATGCTTCAGATGTGGGCGCTGGAGCTATCCTCTCGCAACGAGGTCCAGATCAAAAGCTACACCCATGTAGCTTTTTCTCCAGAAAATTTAATCCCACTCAGCAGCGATACGGGGTAGGGGACCGCGAACTGCTGGCCATAAAGTGGGCTCTGGAGGAATGGCGTCACTGGCTCCAGGGCGTCAGCGAGCCATTCATAATCTGGACAGACCATCAAAACCTCATCACCATAAAGACAATAAAACAACTAAACCCACGACAGGCGCGGTGGGCCCTCTTTTTTGAAAATTACAACTTTCACCTCTCATACCGCCCGGGGTCCAAATACACCAAGGCAGACGCCCTCTCACGACAGCTAGAGGTGGACCTCCCCCGGACGGACCCCGCGTCGGTTCTTCCCTCCTCCAGGATCATCGCCCCCCTCCAACTGGACCTGGAAACGAGAGTCCGCCAGGCACAAGGTACAGAGACCGAACCGGCAGGTGTACCACCTGGACGACTCTTCGTGCCCGAGGTGATAAGACCAGAGGTCCTCCAATGGGGGCACTCATCACCCATCTCAGGACATCCGGGCACCCGACGATCCCTCCAATTCCTTCAGCGCGACTTCTGGTGGCCGTCCATGACGAAGGACGTCCGAGAGTTCGTTCAGGCATGCCCCGTGTGCGCCAGGGCCAAAAGCTCCAATCAACCAACCCCAGGAGAACTACAACCACTCCCAGTTCCTCGACGGCCCTGGACGCACATCGCCGTCAACTTCATCACGGGCCTGCCGGCCTCCAAAGGAAAGGACACCATCCTCACAATCGTGGATCGGTTCTCTAAAACCGTGTATCTGGTGGCTCTCGCCGGACTCCCGTCAGCTAAGGAGACAGCAGAGTTGATATTAGAGCACGTAGTCCGTCTGCATGGGTTCCCCAAGGACATTGTCTCGGACAGAGGGCCCCAGTTCACAGCCCGGTTCTGTAAGGCCTTCTGCCGTCTGATCGACTCCACCTGCAGTCTGTCCTCCGGATACCACCCACAGACTAACGGTCAGACGGAGCGGACCAACCAACAACTGGAGCGCTATCTGAGATGTTTCGTGGCAGACCGGCAGCGCTCCTGGGCCCGCTACCTCATCTGGGCTGAGTTATCACATAACCTCCACATCTCCTCAGCCACCAACCTAAGCCCATTTGAGGTATGTCACAGTTTCCAACCTTCCGTGTTCAACCACCCAGAACCGGAGGTTGATGTACCGTCGGCCCAACAGTTGGTCCGCAGATGTCGGCGGCTCTGGATCACGACCAACCGGGCCATTCAACGTACCAACATCCGTTATACCCACCAACACCGCCGTCGACATCCCCCGGGACGACTGTACCATGTAGGTGACAAGGTATGGCTTTCCTCAAAAAACCTCCACCTTCACACCGAGTCCAAGAAGCTCTCCCCCAGGTTCTCACCCACATAATCAATCCTGTCACCTACCGGCTACCAACTGTGGTGGTCACAATGAAATCTGGAAGACCAAGAAAACTCTCGGAGAGAACTGCTCGTCTGCTGGAAAGAAAGATACTGTACCCCATTTGACTGCAAAGAACATGTAGGAAGATTTAGCAGACTCAGAAGTGGTGGTGCACCATTCCACTGTGTAGCGGTGCCTGCACAGACAAGACCTTCATGGAAGAGTCAGCAGAAGAAAACCTTACGTTAGAATACCTGCGTCCCCATCATAAAATCCAACATCAGAAGTATACAACAGAACATCTACAGACGCCTGATGCGTTTTGGAAACAAGTGCTTGGCCAGGGGTAGCTCAGTGGTTAAGGCATTGGACTATGGTTCGGAAGATCCCAGGTTCAAACCCCACAACCACCAAGTTGCCACTGTTGGGCCCTTGAGCAAGGCCCTTAACCCTAAAATGCTCAGATGTGTAATGACCTAAAAAATGTAAGTCGCTCTGGATAAGAGCGTCTGCCAAATGCGTAAATGTAAATGTAACTGCTGTGGACTAATGAAGTTAAAATAGAACTCTTTAGCCACAATCAGCAAAGGCATGTTTGGAGAAAAAAGAAGCAGCATTTCATGAAAAGAACACCTTGCCAACTATTAAGCATGGGGGTGGATCTATCATGCTTTGGGGTTGTGTTGCAGCCAGTGGCACGGGAGGAGGGAAGAATGAATTCCACTAAATACCAGCAAATTCTGGAAGCAAACTTGACATCATCTGTAAAAAAGCTTAAGCTGAAAAGAGCATGGCTTCTACAACAGGACAATGATCCTAACCATACCTCGAAATCCACTATGGAATACCTCAAGAGAGACGCAAGCTGCAGGTTTTAGAATTGCCATCACAGTTCCCTGATTTAAACATCATTGAAAATTTGTGGGTAGATCTTAAAAGGGCTGTGCAAGACAACCAAAGAATATTACAGAACTAGAAGCTGTTTGCAAGAAAGAATGGGAGAAAATCCAAAATACAAGAATTGAATTGAATTGACTTAGTTGGCTATAAAAAGCGTTTGAAAGCTGTAATATCTTGTAAGAGAATTTAAAAAATCATAAAATTATAACTTAATCCAAAATGGACATCACCTTCTGTATGGTCTTCTCCATTTGCAACCTCTGATTTCTCTCACTGTTTCAAAACACATATACAAGATTATATATAAAATATCGCAAGAAGCATATTTTAAAAGAAACATTTGTTGTAAATAATGATTCAGTACTCACTACTGTTTGTAGATTTTTTGGCATCTGGGTTCTTCGTTATCAGAACTGTAAGGCTCTTCATTAACTAAACAACTCCTGAGAGAATTAAGTGCTAACATGAGCAAATTGACACACAATGTTTTTGTTACAGTATGTAGTGTAAAAAAAACCATACATATTAAACACATTCTTTCAACCCACTCTGTGACTTCTCTACCAAGCCCTTGTTTGTAGTATGTGCCATATGTGGACACTAGACAAAGCAGACTCATACAGTATGTATTCCCCTCTTTGTTGTTATATACAGTACGTATTCCCCTCTTTGTTGTTACAATATTATATTTCCACTTGAAGTTTCCACTAGAATGTCTTTTTTTTTGCTGTATCCAGAGCCGGCCTGTGGGATTGTAAGGCCCTACAGTATGCGAGATCATGAAAAACTGGGCCCCCTGGTGTAAATAATGGTCATAGCAATTTCACGAGTTAGGAGAAAGTACATAAAATGACAGTATTTTAAGTGTATAAGTGTGCATTAAGTATAAATTATTTAACAAAAAGCACGTAAAAACATTTACTCAGATTTAAACAAGTTTGCAAATAAAGCATTGCAAAGTATTATAATGCAAATATACAGTATGTACAAGTGTGCTTAGAAAAGTAGATAGATATACCCGTACATGACACAAATAAAATTAAATATAAATGAATTATACACATATAAATACTATATCAATAAATCATAAATAATGTATAGCAGAAAATAATGGCTCCAGAAAGATACCGTTTGGTTGCCATGTGATTTAAAATTAAAAAACATCAGTGTGCATCGCATAGATAAAAAATTGCACAGTGTAAAATCAGTGACGAGACAGATGATGTTGTGAGAGGCAATGAACACATCAGTTAAATCCATATTATCATATAGATTAAAATATTTGGACCTTTCTTTTTGACAGCACCTTTTCTGTCATGCCACTGCCTAATAAGTAATTAAATATTAAATGGTAAGGGAATATCTAAAAGGGACATTTTATAGGACATTTTTTACTTTCTATAAAATGTGAGCAATTTAAAGAGATATAGTGGAATCTACAGTATGTGCACGAATACTTTGCTCATTACAGCAGTCCAATTCTCCCAGTATATCGCAGGCGGTGTTTTGCAAATTAGTATGTAGTGCTTCTGTAAATGCTTCAAATCTTTTATGCTTTTGTTTTGTATTTATTCTCATTTTAGCAATTTGTCATGTGTTATTATTTGTATTTAATATGGTGGGTGTTTTTTTATTTTTTACTCACCGTTGTTGTGAACTGTATCATGTTTAATGGGCCCATGTGTTGCGAGTACAACAATATGTTTACAGTATGTATTGACAATCTATTGTGATGAGAAGGAAATATTTTTTATATTTGCGTGAGGCCCTTGTCGCAAGGCGGGGCCCCTTGGAGACCGCCTTTATTGCCTGTTGGTCGGGCCGGCACTGGCTGTAGCATTCCACTAGCTTTCCAATAAAGTTTTGTCATGTTCCACGCCCTGTCTGCCGTCCTTTTCCCACGCTGTCACTCCCCCACGCGCTCATGTTTTGTCTAGCCGTCACGTGCGCTCTCACGCCCCCGTTTCCGCCCCGTCTGCTCACCTGTTCCTCGTTCCCTACGCTGATTTCTCCAGTGATTTAAGCACGCACACTGCGCTGCTCAAATCGCTGGTCGAGAGGCGGCGGGCAGCAACTGGGCTGTGAATGGACAAAAGATGGCAGAAGGTAGGAATTATACAGGAAGTGAAATGGAAGAGAGTGAGGAAGGACAAGAGAAGGAGGAAGAGTGGAAAACAGTACAAAGAAACAGGAAAGGAATAAAACGCAAAAATCCAAAACAACAGATAAGTGAGGTGTCTAACTCGGACGAAACTGATGCAGGACAAGGGAAAACAGGAAATGTAGGACAAAAAGAAGAATATAAAGTAATCCTGAAACTAACACAGGAAGGAGCGTCATTTAGAGACTGGAACCCAATACAAATAACACAAACAATAACAACACTAATAGGAGATATTAAAAGCGGCAAAATATTAAGAAATGGCTCCCTACTAATAATGTGCAAGAACAAAGCTCAGCAAGCAAAAGCAAATAAAATTAATGAAATTAAGGGGAAAAGAGTCAAAAGTGTACAAATAGAAGCAAGAAGGACACGGGGAGTGATCACGGGGATACCAACAACAGTAACAATTGAAGAAATAAAGGAAAACATATCAGGAGGGAAAATAAATGAAATTAAAAGATTAAAAACCACAAGAAACGGGATGAGATGTGATAGCCTGTCAGTATTAATAATATTTGAGGAAAGTAAACTACCATATAGAGTATTTGTGGGGTACATGAGCTATGAGGTTAAGCCCTACATTCCGCCCCCACTAAGATGTTATAAATGCCAAAGATATGGGCATATTGCAGCGGTATGCAGAGGAAAACAAAGGTGTGGGAGATGTGCAGGAGAACACGAATATGGAAAATGCGAAACAGGAACCAAACTCAAATGCTGTAATTGCGGAGGGGAACACAGTGCAGCATACAGGGGATGTGAAGCTAGCAAAAAAGCAGCGGAAGTACAGAAGACTAGAACAGAACAAGGAATAACATATGCAGAGGCACTAAAAGTTACAAACAAGGAAAGAGAAACAAGAAAAAATGATAAGGTCGGGGAAAAGAGAGAAGAGGTACACACTAGATGTAGCCAAATTAAAGAAAACACCCTGATTGTAAACCAAAACAACTTTGTGCTCTTCATGGTAGACATAATCAACTGCACCGCACAGACAAGCAAGAAAACAGAGAAAATAAAGATCATAGTGAACGCAGCCAAAAAACACCTGGGGATAGATGGACTAAGCTGGGAAAAAGTCAATGAAAAATTAAATGAGAGTGCAATCAATATATAAACCAGAAATAAAGATAATACAATGGAATGCAAGAAGCTTAATAGCTAACGGACAAGAACTCAAAAAATTCATAGCAGATGAACCAGAAAAACCACAAATTATATGTATACAAGAAACATGGCTAAAAACTAAATGGGAATTCAAGATACTGGGTTATACAACAATTAGGAAAGATAGAGAAAAAGGGAATGGAGGAGGAGTAGCAATACTAATAGAAGAAGGAACTAAATATAAAATAGTGGAAACTAAAAATGAACATGAAACAATAACAGTCAAAGTATGGACAGAGGAAAACAACATAACAATAGTAAACTACTACAATCCATGTAAAAAATTAAATAACAATATACTGGAAGAAATAATAGGAAAATGGGAAGAACACATTATATGGTGTGGTGACTTTAATGCGCACAACACACTCTGGGGAAGCAGAGAAACAGACACAAATGGGGAGGTAGTAGAGGAATTCTTAATAAATAAAGGTCTAGTATGTATAAACAATAGCGAGGGAACCAGATACAACAGCACACATAACACAGAGAGTGCAATAGACTTAACAATAGTGTCAAAGGAAATTGCAGGAATATGTACTTGGGAAAACCCAAAAGTACAATACAATGGGAAGTGACCATTATCCAATATTAATTAAAATAGGAGTAAGCAACAGACAAGAGCAGGAAAATAAAATACAGAGATGGATACTGGGGAAAGCTAAGTGGGAGAAATTTAAAGCAAATATAGACACGAGATATGAGGAAGAATCACTTAAAAGTATAACAGAAATAGAAGAACTTAAAAACAGAATAACTAATATTATTAACCAAACAGCATGTAAAACTATTCCAAAAAACAAAGGCGTAAGAAAAGGAAAATACGTACCATGGTGGAATGAAGACTGTAGCAAGGCAATCAAAAATAGAAATAAAGCATTCAAGCAACTTAAAAAACAACATACACTAGAAAAACTAATCCAATATAAGAAAGCACAGGCGATAGTCAGGAAAAACATAAGAACAGCAAAACGCACACACTGGAGACAGTACTGCAACACAATAGGAAGAGAGACACAACTAACAAACATCTGGAGAATGATAAGGAAAATGAACGGTTTAAATACTAAAAATGAAATTCCAGTGCTACAGTATAATAAAGAAACTGCAATAAGTAATAAAGAAAAAGCAGAGGCATTAGCCATGGCATTTGTCAACATACACAGTTCAGAAAACATACCCAGCGATATAAGAGAGAATATGAAAAACACAATAATTCAACACAAGGAAATAAGAAGAAAGGAAAGCAACACAGAAGAACTAGACCTCCCATTCTCAATATATGAGTTTAAAAAAGCAACAACAAGGGCACGGCAAACAACACCAGGAAGAGATAACATCTGCTACAAAATGCTTATGAACATGACTGAGAAATCAATTCAACAGATATTAAGACTCTTCAACTTAATATGGGAAACAGGCAATATCCCCAAAGACTGGAAACTAGCCACTATAATACCAGTACTAAAACCAGGTAAAGAAGCCTCAGACCCTACTAACTACAGGCCAATTGCACTCACATCGCAAATAGGAAAGACAATGGAAAGAATGGTAACAGAAAGACTAACACACTACTTAGAAATAAACAAACTTCTATCGCCATTCCAAAATGGGTTTAGAAAAGGAAGAAGTACTATGGACGCAATATTAAATCTAGAATCTGAAATAAGAAAAGCACAAACAAATAAGGAGAAGGTAATTGCAGTCTTCTTTGATATTGAAAAGGCATATGATATGCTATGGAAAGAAGGTCTACTATGCAAACTAAACAAATTAGGAATAAGAGGCAAAATGCATGATTGGATAAAGAACTTTTTAGAAAATAGAACAATAGAAGTCAGAGTGGGTACTGAATACTCAAAAAAATACACAGTAGAAAACGGCACCCCGCAAGGAAGCGTGTGTAGCCCAATATTATTCAGCATCATGATAAACGACATATTTGATGGAGTAGAAGAAACAATAGGAAAATCACTATATGCAGATGACGGAGCACTGTGGATCAGAGGCAGGAACATAGAATACATTAACACCAAGATGCAGAAAGCAATAAAAGAGGTAGAAAAATGGGCAAATAAATGGGGATTTAAGATATCTCTAACAAAGACACACAGTATATGCTTTACAAAGAGACATAAGAATATCTCTCTAAAACTATACAAACAAGAACTAAAACAAGTACAGACAATCAAATACCTAGGAATGTACTTTGACGAAAAGCTAACCTGGAAAACACACATAAAGAAAATAAAAGAAAAATGCAATAAAATCATAAATGTAATGCGGTGCCTTACAGGACAGTCATGGGGAGCTAACAGAGCCTCGTTAGTAAGCATATACAATGCATTCATGAGAGCTACTTATAGACTATGGGTGCTTAGCATACATGTCAGCAGCAGAATCCAACCTAAAACAGTTAGACACTATGCAAGCTCAAGCCTTAAGAGTTTGTTGTGGGGCCTTCAAAACATCCCCAGTATCAGCTATGCAAGTAGAAATGGAAGTAATGCCGATAAGAATAAGAAGAATAAAACTACTGTTGGCATACTGGGTTAACCTACAAGGGCATAATAAAGAACATCCAACAAAGAATATTCTTAAAGAATGCTGGGAACACAGCAAAATGAACATATACAGCTTCGGATGGATAGGAGACACTAGAGCAAAAGGCCTAAGACTCCATAAACTTAACATCAGTCCCACAGTACCACTTCACAAAACCCCACCATGGAAACTGATAACCCCACCAGTAGATGTAAGCTTAAAACAAAAAATTAAGAACAACCCAACACACATTCCATGCTGGCTAATAGTGCAAAATCATATTAAAACAATAGGAAAAAAGAAATTAATAATATACACGGATGGTTCCAAAGACCCAGGTACGGGACGAACAGGGGCAGCGTTCTACATCCCGCAACACAAAATATCAGAAAAAAAAAGAATAACAGATCAACTATCAGTATACACCTCCGAACTAATAGGAATACAAATGGCACTTAAATGGGTGGAAAAGAATCACCAAGGAGAGACAATAATAGCATCTGACAACATGTCGGCCATAACCAGTCTAGAAACAGGAAACTCATGCAGACAGGACATCCTACATAATATATTACAATTAGTAACAGAATTATACCATAAAGATGTGAGGATTACTGTTCTATGGGTACCAGCACACGTAGGTGTAAAAGGAAACGAACAAGCAGATAAACTCGCCAAACAAGCACTCAAAAGTAAAAATGTCCAAATAAAAATCCCAATAAGCAGAGCAGAAGTTAAGAAAATAATTAAAGAACACACAAACAAAATATGGCAAGAAAGATGGGATGAAGGAGAAACAGGTAGACACATGCATCAAATCCAAAAAAAGATCAAAAGAGGGAAAGTATGGGGCAGAAACAGAAGAGAGGAGATCATCATAACTAGGCTAAGAATAGGACACACAGGACTAAACCAAAGTCTTAAGGTAATAGGCAAACACCCAACTGGTAAATGTGAATACTGTGGACAAGTAGAAACAGTAACACACATACTAACAAACTGTAAAAGATACGACAAAGAAAGACAGGAACTCAGAGAAACCATGCAGGAGGAAGGAGTAGAAACAACAATAGAAAACATACTAGGGAAGATGAACTGGAAAATATATAAAAGTCTGTTTAAGTACCTAAATGAAACTGGTCTAGTCAATAGAATCTAAGAGAATTTAATAAAGTAAAAAAGAGAAAAAAGAAAAAAAAAATTAAAAAAAAAAAAAAAAATTTCTCCCAATCTAATGATCCACACTCCAGCCCAGCAGGTGGCGGTAATGCACCTATAAGTTGGCTGCCAGCCGCCATAAAACAACAAAGAAGAAGAAGAATGCTCAAATCGCTGGATTATCTTGTGTTTTCATGCCCCGATCTTCTCACGGTTATTTTCCCTCGATCTCACGTTGCCAAGTTCACTTTGTTTCTCGTTTCTCGTCTCGGATTTGTTTGCCTCGTCTTTTGATCTCCCGGTTTTGACTTAACGCTTCCTCTTTTGACCACGGCTCTTGCTTTACGATTTGGCTTTGACGCTACGCTGACTGATCGCCCGGTATTGACTTCCGCATTCCGACCATGCTCTCGCCTGACATTGTGGCACGTCATCTGCACTTGGATTCACCTCGTTTCGCCTCGCATCGTGACAAGTTTGGAGTATAGCTATGGAGATTTGTGCTCTTTGGGCCCAAAGATGTTCAATATGATTGGGTTCAAGGGTGCTTTATGGATCTTGATTTTTGGACAGGAGCAATGTTATGTTAGATTAGGTTTAGTCTAGACTTCTTAGTTCCAGGTAAGACAAGTCTTAATGCAACAGCATACAAAATTTTTTAGACAATTATCTGCTTCTATCTTTGTATCAATATTTTGGGAAATGTCCACACACAGTTAGGCCCATAAACTTTGGAACCAAGATCATTTTGGGGAGAGCGAAGTCCATACCTTCAACTTTAATTCAAGGCATTTGACAAATGCGTGGCATCAAACATTCAAGAATTATAGCCAGTTTCAAATACAACACATTTGGTGGGGCTCATAATTTAATGGAACAAATGGCTGACAAGCAGTTGCATGGCCAGGCCCTGGCCTGTTCCCTCCTTACTCTGACTTATCAGGTTTTACATTTGCATCTGGTAGCTGTTCACCTGAACTCTCAACGTAAGGAAAACCATCATTATGCTGAATAAAAACAAAGTAAACCCATGAGAGCCATATCAAAAACATTGGGGGTATCCAATACAGCATTCTTTAAAATAAGGAATTAACTGACAAGTTCAGCATCAGCAAAAGACAGACCATGGAAGACACCTAAAGTAGATGACTGCAGAATCCTGTTCATGTTGAAGAAGAACCCTTTTACAACATCTAGCTAAGGCAAGAACACTCTTAAGGAGGTATGTGTCATTGTCCAGTTTAACAGTCAAGAGACAGCTTTATGTAAATACAGATGCTTCACAACAAGGTGCAAACCACTGGCAGCATGCCAGAACAAAAAGGCCAAATTAGACTTGGCAGAAACCTGTGCTAGGTTGTAAGATTTCTAGAGACTAATGAAACCAAAATTAACTTGCACCTGAATGATGGGAAGAGAAACATATGGATTATCCAAAGCATAGCACATCTGTCAAATATGATGGAGGCATGGAAATGTATGGCTACTAATGCAATGGCAAGGGAACAGGGTTAGTGGTGTTTGCTAATGACTTTTTGCTCAGAGTCAGCCAAATATTGCAAAACCAAAAAAAAAAATTTTTTTCCTTATATTGCAGATGGATAATGACCCAAAACACACAGTGAAAGCTATGCATGGCAAGGAAATTTATATTCATTACTGGCCAAGTCAATCACCTGCTCTCAATCCAATACAGCATGCTTTTCACTTACTGAAGACAAGACTGAAGGCAGAAAGACCTATAAACAAGCAGCTGCAGTACCTGTAGTACAAAGTATCTCGAGAAAGGAACCAGCATTTGGTCATGTCTTTGGGTTTCAGACATCAGACAGTGATTAACTGCAAAGGATTTTCATCCAAATATTCAATTCAATTAATTTCATAGCGCTATTAACAATAGCCATTGTCTCAAAGCAGCTTCACAAAAAAAAAAAAAAATATATATATATATATATATATTTAAGGCAAACTTCATTTTTCTAATTGTTAGTTTATTCCATTATTTATGAGACCCCACAAAATATTTGTATGAAAATGGCTGAAATTCCTAAATGGTTAATGCTATGCTTTTGTCATCCCCTTAAAAATGAAAATTCAATGTGGTGGTATACAAAGACTAAATGACAAAAAATATTTGTTACAAAATTTATGAGTCTGACTGTATGACTGTGACAGTCAGGTGTCCAGAGACACAAACACACTCAGACACTCTCTCAAACACACACAAAGGAATACTCAAATGGGCACAGCACATCCACAAATACACATACAGCCTTATACAGACACAGGCACACCTGAACTGGGGGTCAGGGTTCAAACTGCACTGCCACTTATCCGGAAGCTTTGCAGTATCAATGCCATCAGGAAGTTTTCGCCACTTTTGACAATCGTCACACTGCACCCAGTTTTGATATGGTGGCTTCCTGAAAGACCACACACACACACACACACACACACAGTACATTTTAGTGTTCAAATCACATTCTTATAAACCTCATCAGTTTTTTTTTCAATCTTTTACTTCCGTGTTTAAGTGAGCCTGTGCCCAAGGTTACAAAGCTGTTACTGGCTGACAGGAGTCGTCCTTAATGTGGTAATCTACTGATGTAATGTACCTTATGGTTTAATATGCTGTGCATTCTAAGAAACTTTTCTGTTCACCTAGATTGTTAGAAGTTCTTATTTGGGTTACTATAGACTTCCTGCCAGCTAAAACCTATTTAAACAATCTTGTCTGCCCTCTCTTTACCAGCGAGGCATTTTCCCATTTGTAGTTCTTAGTAATCATATGCAAAATTGTTTTTCTTTCATTATTGTATGACTAAACACATGCAATAATGAAATGTTTACAAATCTGATCATTCTATTAGTAATATTTCTCTGGCACAATCAAAAACATTTAATCCTGAAAAAAAAATATCCCGAATAGTAGTAATCTTTATGACACATGACACAAAGTCTATGTTGACGTGTAAGAATTGTATGTGTATGTTTGTAATTAACATACCAGGGTGAGACAGTCAGCACTTACTCAATACAAGTACAGTATTCATTACTTAACCCTGGAGAACCCATGGGGTCATATTTGACCCAGACTTTTATTTCATCGTCATATTCAACCCACACACCAAAGTAAAGATTTCTTTTTGCATTACAACCCAGTGTGCCCTATGTGAACCCATAACACTGACATTTAGTGGTAACTGACTGAACTAACCTGATTTTTTTCACATCAAACATGGCTGCTACTGTGCTTTTTATTTGGTGATATAAAAGCTGATGCCAGTGTTTTTAGTACCTGCCTTAGAATAAAATTTTATGTGCATAGTCATTGATGAAAAGTTAAAATCAATAAATATATTTTGAAATGAGAATCTGGTCTTTCCTTACTAAGAAGGAACTCCTGCCTTTGTCATGAGTGAAAGTTACCAGTTGGTAAAACATACTGGATATCCCAAGAGGTCATATATGACCCATGTCATTACATGTAGTAGGAAAGGGTTAATTAAAAAAAAAAACACCTGTTTTAGGGTTCACTGGGTCTGTATCATCATTTCAGCCAAAGGAGATAGATTTCCTATTAGGATAAGGTGGTCTGGGTTTTCCAGGGTTAAATCCACCTCTAACATATTGTGGTAGACAGCTAGTATCACAATAACTTTTAAGTGTACAAAACTGTTTGGACCTTCCTGTATAACATGAAATTGATATAAAAATGAAATAAATATTTATTGAAAATGATAGGATTCATTCCTCACTGCTGTTTATAGGTTTTCTTGTACCTGGGTTGTCCATCATTAGAATTCTCGGGTTCTTCTTCATCTGTACAACTCCTAAGAGAATCAAGCACTCATTAGTACATACACACAAATAAAATCACAGACACAAACATACACACACAAACAAGAAGTGGAAAAAACCACACCTGTATTTTGCGCCAGGGTTCATGTGGCAGAGCCACTTTATAGGAAACTTTTTAGGATCAATGCCATCTCGAAGTTTTCGCCACTTTAGACAGTCATCACACTGAACCCACTGTTCATCTGGTTGCATTCTGTAAAGCCACAAAATCATAAATGTTTAAGTAAATTGTCTGTCTGTCTGTCTGTGAGAGAAGGGGAAAATAAAGGGGGCACTTTTAAACTTACACGGTATCCTCAAAACGTCCAGTGCATTTTATGTTGTGTATAAAATGGACTTGCTTCCGATATTCCTCAAGCTTTTTTTCTACACTAGACATGGTTCTCCTGCACAGACACAAAATGTTTTTCTTAGCTGTATCAATTTAAAAATTACTTAATCTAAAATATGAATAGGCATACTGTATACTTTACTATTTTTACCACTTAATATAGATGTTACTCAAACATGCCTGTACTCTTCATTGTCCTCAAAGTCCTGCTTGTTGTGAATTGGTGTGAGGTGGTTACACACTATCACCCCGATAATTCCCTCTCCCTTGTTGTTGTCCTAGTAACAGAACATAAACACTATGAATAAAACACATTTTTAGATTGTTTACTTTTATAAACTTACCCATGTGCTGAATCGGACTATGTACTCTCTTGCATGATGAAAGCCCCTGATGCAAGTAATCTTTCATATTGGGCTACATGTGCATAAAAGTACAACTTAGCGTAAACATGGCCTAAGATACTCAATCATGAGTGTGGTATCATGAGTGTCAGTAGCATGCGCTTATTGTTTTGATGCCGAGCGTCACATGATCACAACTGAGCCAATGGTTCTTCGCACACACAAACACACACGTGCCTTTACCCGAAAGGAGTTGGGGGTGAGTGTGTGTGTGTGTGCGTGCGTGCACTTCTTCTAATTCTACTAATAAGCTGAGTCTGAGAATTTTATTTATTTGATAGTTTATTTCACATTTCTTGTTTGTAAAGGCTAAATACAAATAAAAAGTGAACATTATTTTTTTTTACGTTTTTTATAAAGAAAAATGTATATATATCATTTTAATAGGAGGAGCCTAGAGGCATTATAGACTTTGCAAATTCAGTTTGCAGACATCCATTGTGTGTGTCCTCGGCAGTTTTTTCCTGAGGCTTTTTAATATTGTCCATATCCATATCGGAATTATATCGTATCGACCAAAATTAAGAAATATATCCTGATATAAATTTTTGCCATATCGTCCAGCCCTAGCCCAAAGATGATCAATATGATTGGGTTCAAGGGTGCTTTATGGATCTTGATTTTTGGACAGGAGCAATGTTATGTGAGATTAGGTTTGGTCTAGACTTCTTAGTTCCAGGTAAGACAAATCTTAATGCTACAGCATACAAAAAAAATTTGACAATTATCTGCTTCTATCTTTATATCAATATTTGCTTCGATTTACGAATCCAAGGTTCCACTGTATGTGTATATTATTACACTATATTGCCAAAATTATTTACTTCTTCACATGTATATGAACTTGAGTAACGTTTAATTCTTAATCCATAGGATTTAATATGATATTGGCCCACCCTATGCAGCTATAACAGCTTCAATTCTTCTGGGAAGGCTTTCCACAAGGTTTAGCAGTGTGTTTATGGGAATTTTTGACCATTCTTTCAAAAGGGCATTTGTGAGGTCAGACACTGATGTTCGACAAGAAGGCCTGACACTCAGTCTCCGCTCGAATTCATCCCAAAAGCGTTCTATCGTGTTGAGGTGCAGGCCAGTCAAGTTCTTCCACACCAAAATTGCTCATCCATTTCTTTATGGACCTTGGTTTGTGCACTGGTGCACATAGGAGGAGGCTATCCCCAAATTGTTCCCATAAAATTGCATGAAATTGGCCAAAATTTCACTGGAACTAAGGGGCCCTGCCCAACTCCTGAAAAACAACCCCACATCATAAACCCCCCTTCACCAAACTTTACACTTGGCACAATGTAAACAGACACGTACTGTTCTCCTGGCAACCGTCAGGCCCAGACTTGTCAATTGGATTGGATGTAAGGCTTGGATGCAGCTGCTTGGCCAAGGAAACCCCTTCCATGGTGCTCTCTATGCACTGTTCTTGAGCTAATCTGAAGGGGCTTCATGAAGTTTGGAGGTCTGTTGCTATTGTCTCTGCAGAAAGTTGGCAACCTCTGTGCATGATGCAACTCAGCATACAGTATATATATATATATATATATATATATATATATATATATATATATATATATATACATACACATGCTGCGTCCAAAAAATGCATTACAAAATTTAATTAATCTCCTTTAAACAGTTAATGGTGAGATGTGTCTGCTACTTATGCTCCGTAAAGACTTCATAACGCCTCTAATCTGGGGTGCTGTTAATTGGTCATTTTTCAGGCTAATAACTCTAACTTCTTGTCTGTAGCAGAGGTAGGTTTTGGTCTCGCCCTCCTGGGATGGCCTTCATGAGAGCCAGTTTCATTATGGTGCTTGACGGATTTGACAGTATTTGAAGTTGAATGCACTTGACAGTACATTACAGAACGGCTGACCTCTGTGTCTTAAAATAACAACTAACTGTTGTTTTTGTTGATGTTACGTAATTACCTAATTCCATATGTGTTATTTTATAGTTTTGAAATCCCCAGTATTGTTGTAGAATGTAGAAAATAAATCATGAAACAAAAACAAAGAAATTTGCAAGTGTCCCATAAGTATTTGATCACCCTGTGATTTTGCAAGTTCTGTTACTTAGAAATCATGGAGGGGTCTACATTTTTCAGCATAGGTGCATGTAAGAGCCATGTGTTTATTTCATTTATTTTACTTTATTTTATTGTATCTTGTTGGTTGTGCACTAAGCACCAAGTCTATTAGTTAAGCATTAAGTTTATTAGTAAAGTTAAGCATACATTTATGACAACCGTATTGTTTGTGATGTCATTCCATTGTTACACGTAGTTGCATGACTATGTCACTATAAAAGGTCAGTCTAGATATGGAAGTTGGGGAGAACACAAGTTTTTGACCGTAATCCAACGTGTGAAATCGTAAGCCAACTTAAGCTACAGATAAACAAATTGGTTGTTGTAAACTTAAGGAAACAGTAATGAGATACAGCGAATAGGTTGTTGTAACCACTGTGGATTTACTCAAGACAACTGTACGAAGTGTTGAATCTTTGATGCCGAAAATAAAACAAGAGACAAGGAGACCAATGGACTTCAGTGTCGTGAGTAACCAAACACGATGAAAAGATATGCTGTGAAATAACATGCCCACACAGTGCATTTCCACTGTGAGAGACAGAATCTAAAACGCTAAATCTGGAAATTGCATGATTGTCACATTGTATGATTTTTTAACAATGAATTTTTTTAAATACTGTGTCAAATAAGTATTTGATCACTTGCATATCAGCCAGATTTCTGACCCTCAAAGACCTGTTATTTTGATTTTAAATAGTCCAGCCACACTCTGCTCATGATTCTATATTAGTAGCACCTGTTTGAGGTCGTTAGCTGTCATAATGACACCTGTGCACCCAGGGGCGTTTCTAGGATTTTCAGTTAAGGGGTGCTCAGCTCCCATAGATGCTTAACACATATTTGTCTTGTTCAGAATCAGTACTCAAATGAGTCTTATTGATCACACATGCTGTTTACCGTATAAACCTTTTTCTATGTATGTTTCTATGTGACTGGAGTAATGGGTGAGAATAGTAAAGGTGCTGTTATAGTGGTGTCTTCTAAAGTTATTATTTAGAACCCTAAAGTAAGACTTGTCACACTGTAACTAGAATATTTACAAAACTGAAAGGTCTCATGAATTAAAAAAAAAAAACATAAGTTAAAGCAGATATTTAGATTTATTTTTTTTTTTTTTTTTTTTATCATAAATGAACATGAATTATTATAATCATTATCGAGGACATCATATAAATAGGACACAATAATTTACATTTCAACTTAATTTAGAAACCCAATTAGCATTATTGTTGTTGGTCACCGGCTGGGAATCGAACCCGGGTCTCTCACATGGCAGGCGAAACACATACCCCCGGAAACCCTTGGTATTATATAGCATACATCTTGTAAATCAATCGAATCATTTTCGATAAGTTATAAACGTTTCAATCAGTTATATATTTTAAAATGGTATTAGTTTTTGTTTCAATATATATTCTATATTTAATATCAGTAGCGTAATATTTCCACAGCAACAGCGACAGGTATCCGAGGTGCTTATGTTACCATACCGGAAAAAGTTGTTCAGTTGTTCAGTTTGTGGTAGATCTGATTTATTCAAACACAATAATAAAGCTTTATATCCTCAGGCACTGTCACACACAAAAAAAACATCCGGGATGTTCAGAAGCTTCAAATAGACTGAACGAACTAATTAATTTTCTTAAAACGTTATAAAATTAACTAGAGCTAAATCCCTAAATCTCCTTATATTGACAATTCGCCATTCATTCCCGCATTGATAATCAGCGATATCTGAGTCGATATTTCACGGAAGCATATCTACAATATATATATATAAACTGCATATATGGAGTGAAAACTGAGATAGTTCCATATACTCACTGAATGACGCATAGATAGTATGCGCGATTCCTTGCGACATCTGCTGAGAGTAATGAGAATTGCAGTTTGGAAAAGGCAGGAAACGTCACGGCGCCTCGCAGCTGTCAGGAATTTCACGTAAATAAGAGCAAAATAGCTTTATACTGGCTTTTACTGGTGCGATTTAGAAAATTTAAGCATGCAGGGTGATTAAGCTCACAGATCTAGGAAAAGTCATGAAAGGAGGGTCCTGGATTTTGATTGAGTGTGAAGTTTTTTTTTTTTTTTTCCCCCTTGCGGTCAAAATGACCGTGCTCGGCGCTTCTAGTGTTAAACTTACATTGATTAGCAATATAATGGACAATGGAATAAACTGTGTTGGAAACTGGCAGACATAAAAAATGTGAAAGATAGTTTCTGATGCAATGACTTCAATCAATGTTGGGAACACAATGTTAATGTGCCTGAGAGGCTGCGCTTTCAGAGAACTGAACTGTAGAAATGAACAGAGAACTGGAGGTGGACGGTTTTTCAAGTCACATGGGAGTAGGTCTCCAAATGAGCAGCAGGTAAGAATAGAAAAAAAAATAATCATGTGACTTGTAAAAACCTTCCATCTACAGTTAAATATAAATATTAAAACTTTGACCATATTATCTAGTTTAGTGTTTTAGCTACATAAATAAGACAGTAGGTTCTCTATTCAACCCCTTAAAATATCATAGCTACTAGGCTATTTATTCAATTTATTTATTTTTGTTTCTATTCATTAAAAAAAGTAACTTTTTTCTAAATCAAAGTAACACAAACCCTACTCTAAGGCTAATGTATTTTACGATTTGGGACATTATTTAACACAACACAATATTTATTACAAAAAAAAGTTTTTCTCTGTAAATCACACTTCTTCACAGTTAAAATGAGTGCACTGAACGCTGTCTGTCACTATTTTTAATCATTTATGTGCATAACTCTATGGTAGTTAATGCCACATATACTGTGTAATGTTTTATATAGACAGTTAGGTTTTCCAATTAAAACAGCAACAGCATGATTGTTTTATAAAGTACTGTAGCCTATACAGTAGGTACATAGAGTATGTATTAAGGCCTTCATGTTCACTAGAGGAAACAGCTGGTGTGATGAGGGTGAACACAGAAGATTTAACTGATTAATCCCTAATGACATTTTGTAAACTGTATTTATGAGAAAGGACTGCACTGATGCAGATATAACAATTTATCGAAAAACATATACCTTGCCTTAATCCTTCCTCTGTGATGGCGAATTGAAGACCGCACTGAAAGACAAAGAAGGAGCCGAAGTCTGCCGACACTTTCATATCAAATTTAAAACGGACAATGGGTGACCAGCAATTTGTGTGAAGTTTATGGAGAATTTTTAGGGGGGCTGAGTACAAATGTTAGGGGCCTAGTGAAAAAAAATGGCCTAGCGACGCCCATGTGTGCACCCCACAATCAGCCAAAGTCTAAGTAGCAACATGGGCAAAACCAAAGAGCTGTCAAAAGACACAAGAGACAAAATTGTAGACCTTCACAAAGCTGGAAAGGGCTATGGGGCAATTGCCGAGCAGCTTGGTGAAAAAAGAACAACTGTTGAAGCAATTGCTAGAAAATGGAAGAGGCTAATGATGACTGTCCCTCGCATGATGATGTCCCTCGGACTGGGGCCCCACAGAAGATCTCTCCTCGTGGGGTATAAATGATGTTAAGAATGAAGAATCAGCCCAGAACTACATGGAAGGAGCTGGTCAATGCCATGAAGAGAGCTGGGACCATCGTTTCCAAGGCTACTATCAGTAATACAGTGGTGTGAAAAACTATTTGCCCCCTTCCTGATTTCTTATTCTTTTGCATGTTTGTCACACTTAAATGTTTCTGCTCATCAAAAACCGTTAACTATTAGTCAAAGATAACAAAATTTAACACAAAATGCAGTTTTTAAATGAAGGTTTACGTTATTAAGGGAGAAAAAAAACTCCAAATCTACATGGCCCTGTGTGAAAAAGTGATTGCCCCCCTTGTTAAAAAATAACTTAACTGTGGTTTATCACACCTGAGTTCAATTTCTGTAATCACCCCCAGGTCTGATTACTGCCACACCTGTTTCAATCAAGAAATCACTTAAATAGGAGCTACCTGACACAGAGATGTAGACCAAAAGCACCTCAAAAGCTAGACATCATGCCAAGATCCAAAGAAATTCAGGAACAAAAGTAATTGAGATCTATCAGTCTGGTAAAGGTTATAAAGCCATTTCTAAAGCTTTGGGACTCCAGCGAACCACAGTGAGAGCCATTATCCACAAATGGCAAAAACATGGAACAGTGGTGAACCTTCCCAGGAGTGGCCGGCCGACCAAAATTACCCCAAGAGCGCAGAGACAACTCATCCGAGGGGCCACAATAGACCCCAGGACAACATCTAAAGAACTGCAGGCCTCACTTGCCTCAATTAAGGTCAGTGTTCACGACTCCACCATAAGAAAGAGACTGGGCAAAAACGGCCTGCATGGCAGATTTCCAAGGCGCAAACCACTTTTAAGCAAAAAGAACATTAAGGCTCGTCTCAATTTTGCTAAAAAACATCTCAATGATTGCCAAGACTTTTGGGAAAATACCTTGTGGACCGACGAGACAAAAGTTGAACTTTTTGGAAGGTGCGTGTCCCGTTACATCTGGCGTAAAAGTAACACAGCATTTCAGAAAAAGAACATCATACCAACAGTAAAATATGGTGGTGGTAGTGTGATGGTCTGGGGTTGTTTTGCTGCTTCAGGACCTGGAAGGCTTGCTGTGATAGATTGAACCATGAATTCTACTGTCTACCAAAAAATCCTAAAGGAGAATGTCCGGCCATCTGTTCGTCAACTCAAGCTGAAGCGATCTTGGGTGCTGCAGCAGGACAATGACCCAAAACACACCAGCAAATCCACTTCTAAATGGCTGAAGAAAAACAAAATGAAGACTTTGGAGTGGCCTAGTCAAAGTCCTGACCTGAATCCTATTGAGATGTTGTGGAATGACCTTAAAAAGGCGGTTCATTCTAGAAAACCCTCAAATAAAGCTGAATTACAACAATTCTGCAAAGATGAGTGGGCCAAAATTCCTCCAGAGCGCTGTAAAAGACTCGTTGCAAGTTATCGCAAACGCTTGATTGCAGTTATTGCTGCTAAGGGTGGCCCAACCAGTTATTAGGTTCAGGGGGCAATTACTTTTTCACACAGGGCCATGTAGGTTTGGATTTTTTTTCTCCCTAAATAATAAAACCCCTCATTTAAAAACTGCATTTTGTGTTTACTTGCGTTATCTTTGACTAATAGTTAAATGTGTTTGATGATCAGAAACATTTTGTGTGACAAACATGCAAAAGAATAAGAAATCAGGAGGGGGGCAAATAGTTTTTCACACCACTGTACACTAAGATGTCATGGTTTAAAATCTTACATCGCACGAAAGGTTCCTCTGCTTAAGTCAGCCCATGTCCAGACCCGTCTGAAGTTTTCCAGGCACCATGTGGATGATCCAGAGGAGTCATGGGAGAAACCCCTGTGGCCAGATGAGACCAAAGTAGAACTTTTTGGTCTTAACTCCATTCGCCGTGTTTGAAGGAAGAAGAATGATAAGTATCATCCCAATAATACCATACCTACACAGTGAAGCATGGGGCTGGAAGCATCATGATCTGGGGTGTTTTTCTGCACAGGGGACAGGACGACTGCAATGTATAAAGGAGGGGATCTACCATGTATTGTGGCCATGAGGCCATGTATTGTGACATATTGGGCAAAAACCTCCTTCCCGCAGTCAGAGCATTAAAGATGGGTCATGGCTGTGTCTTCCAACATGACAATGTTGACCCAAAGCACACAGCCAGGAAAACCAAGGAGTGGCCCCATAAGAAGCATACCAAGGTTCTGGAGTGGCCTAGCCTGTCACCAGACCTAAATCCAATAGAAAATCTTTTGAGGGAGCTGAAACTCCGTGTTGCTCAGCAACAGCCCAGAAACCTGACAGATCTACAGACGATCTGTATGGAGGAGTGGGCCAAAATCCCTCCTGCAGTGTGTGCAAACCTGGTGAAGAACTACAGGAACCGTTTGACCTCTGTAATTGTTAAAGACTTCAAATATTTATTTGACACAGTAATTCACAAATAAATAGTTTTTAAAAAATCATACAATGTGATTTCCGGATTTTTCTTTTTAGATTCTGTCTCTCACAGTGGAAATGCACCTACTGTATGCTGAAAATTGTGAACCCCTCCATGATTTCTAAGTAATGGCGCTTTTCCACTGCATAGTACGGCACAGCACGGTTCAGTACAGCTCACTTTGGTTCGGCTCGGTTTGCGCTTCCACTGCAGTTTAGTATCGCTTTAGAGTGGGCGGGATTATTCACGTGTCGTTTTATGGTTGCACCGGCTCTACTACCGTGACATCATCGTAATACTTCTATATACTTCTGTAGTCGCTCTTCAGTTTTTTTAACTTGTCACTACACTGTTTGTAAGTCCGATGGTAGCCGTGTGCGGCCAAGAGCTTAGCGACCTCCTGAAAAACGTTTTCATTCCGCGCCGCCCCATCAAGCTCTCGCTGGATCTGCTCCTCGGCTACCAATGAGAGGAACATCTGTACTTCTTATAGACCACAAAACAGCCATTTTTGGTTAATACAAAAAGGTGCGTCCGATCCTTTGCTGGCTGTTCTAAATATAGCGGTTCTGTTGTGTCTCGTGTCGCAAGTTCAGTGATGCAGTAATGACGATTTTCTCCGGCCAATCAGTGACCAGCAGAGTTTACACGTCACGTTTTGGTAACGGTTTGGCGCGCTTGGAACCTCGGCTGAGGTTGTACTAAAAAAAGGACCAGGTACTGTTCCCAGTGGAAACACCCCAAAAGTGAGCTGTACTGAACCTTACTATGCAGTGGAAAAGCGCCATAAGAGAACTTGCAAAATCACAGGGTGATCAAATACTTATTGACCTCACTGTATATACACACACACTTTCATGCACTTGAAATTATTCAACACCATTGAAATTTAGGTCAGTGTTGTTTGTAGTGAAGCAGTGAAGAGAAAATTAAATAGCTCAATACAACTAACATAAGTTATTTCTCCAAATTTACACGTTTTCATTTGTTTGCATTTAAAAAAAAGAGACCTCAAAATAGCGCAGAATTTTACTATTCTTCTATTTGACTAATTCAAAATATTGAACATTATTCATTTATTCATATTAAAAGGTTTTCAAAATCTATAATTTTCAGTTTTGTTCCAAATTTAAATGAACTAAAAACTTAGTTTTTCAATGTGGCCTTAGAACTTTGGGGCCCCCTGCAGTACTGTAGTTTATGGGTCCCCCCTGTATTTTATTTGTCTGTATTTTATCTCGATTTGTTATTCTCTATTTTGTTCCTGTATACTTTGTATACATTGAAGAATATAAAACAATAAACATAAAATAAATTATACGATCCTTACCCTGCGCTGATAGGCTTTGATGAGGCGGTTATTGTAGTACATCATCAATACATAGTGCTTTTTACTCTTTGTGTTGTAGCCAAATGTAATGGTTATAGCTTTTTTCTGAAACAAAGGCTTAAGGATCTTAAAAGAAAATATTTGAATCATTTAATACATAGCTCTTATGCATCAATAGCTATATTTTTACATTCTGTTCTGCCACTTGGCACAAGGATACAATGGGAGGAGGACAATCAGGTTTGTATGTGTCCGTAATGACGTTTGCTAGAGTTTTTGTAACATACTGAGTTTCCACCTTCAGCCCTTTAAGTATAATCTGCATTCTTGGCTTCAGGTACAGAATACTGCAGTATGCCTGAATCAAGAGACAAATAAACAAACAGAATATATCAGTGTTCATTTAATATTAACTCATTAGATGAACTGCATTTGAGAAAAAGCTGTTGCCAAACCTCAATTTAATTTGATTCAGATTGTGTCCCTTATCTGCATATTGAATCATGCGTGCATGTCTCAGTAATATATATATAGTTGGGTAAAAAGACATAAAAGTATTTCTACTTTCCCCTGCTTAAGTTGCAGCATGCATTATAAATCATGCAAATCATGTATTTCTACCATTAATTTGATATAAAAACCAACAAAATTTGGATTAATAATGAAAAAAAGCACTCTGTCTTTTTTAATAAGAGTCTACCAACTTAACACATCTTGATTTTGCCATTTTTTCTGTTTCTTGCAAAAGTGGTTCTAATCTATAAAAATGTGGAGGCCGTTTCTGTTCACAGCTCTCTTTAAGTCATTCTGCAGGTTTTTGATAGATATCAGGCCTGGGGTTAGATTGGTTCATTGCCAAAAATCCATCTTCTTCCACTGAATCCCATCGTTGACCTGGAGTTGTAAGGTGATTTTTTTTTTTTTGTATTCCTATTGTAAAGTTTTTAAGTTGCGTAGTAGAAGAAGTGAGTTGCTCGGTCTGTCCGCTGTGCTTCAGTAAGCTTTTCTGGTGCCAGGAAAGACTCAGTCAAACACACACACCTTGTCTGTCAGAAAGGTCTCTGTTTATTAACAGCAAAAGTTGGGGTTTTTAAATTGTCAACCAAATGTCTGTGCCATCGACAAGTGTTACTACAAAGATCATAAACCATTGTGAAAAGTTCTGGTGAGATCCTGAAGAATCAAAGGAGAAGAAGACAGAGTTGGCTCGAGTTAGGGGGAGAGGGGAAAGGAGACAGAGAGAGAGAAATAAAGAAAGAATGAGAGGGTGAGCGTGTGACCGTTCGCACATTCAAGAACAGATGCGAGAGGAGACAGGAAGATAGCAGCAGGGAAGATTTAAGACGTTAATATCAGATCTATGACGAAGAGAGCAAGAGAGTAGAAATAATAATAATTCTTACAACTATTATTACTAGTACTTTTATAGTATAGTATGTGTGTGTGTACAGCATGCGTGTACTGTTTTTTGTAAAACAGCCATTTGAGCGCATGTAAAGCAAAAGAAAGTCTCATTAAAGAGGTTAAAGATTAATTTTCTCTCTCTGTGTCAGCCTGCACTGATTCCGTTATGTGTGAGTCATTGGACACCGTGCCCCTTCACACACACTCCTCCTCCACTCACCCTCACCCTCACACACTCTAATGGAGACACTGCTCTATCGTGATTCTTTTCAAAGGTAAATTGCAGGTTAATTTGTTTTATTTTTACTTTACAGCAGTGAGTCTGTTAGTTTGTGAGCGCACTCGAGTGCCAAGATGTTTCCTGTTAATTTTTCCTATGAGGCAGTGTTTCTGTTGTGTGTGTGTGTGTGTGCGTGCGTGCGTGCGTGCGTGAAAGTTGTCCCGCACAGTAGTTCCCCCTCTCAAATAAGAGAGGAGGAAGGGTTACTGTGTAAGATGAGAATAGGGAGAGGGTGTCGCACAAACACACGCGCACATATACACAGCACTTTTTATATATTTTATAGATGAATTTTATATATTTGTATTTGACTTTATATTTTGTATTTTATTATTTTTATGTTTTTATTCTTTTGGGGTGTGTAACGAATTAACGAATTCCCATTATTTCTCATGGAAAAATTTGCTTCGATTTACGAATGTTTTGATATATGAGTCCACTTCCAGAGCGAATTATGCTTGCAATCCAAGATTTCACTGTATATTTTTATTAAGCATAAAGTATACTTTTTAGTAATTGGAATTGGCTAAAAGTATAAGAGTGTATTTGTAACAGTAAGAATTGCTCTAATTAACTTATAATAAATTAAATTAATTCTTTAATTTCGCTAGTAGGTACATACAGTCGTGGCCAAAAGTTTTGAGAATTACATAAATATTGGAAATTGGAAAAGTTGCTGCTTGAGTTTTTTTTATAATAGCAATTTGCATATACTCCAGAATGTTACGAAGAGTGATCAGATGAATTGCATATGAAAATTAACTTAATCCCAAGAAAAAAAAAATCCCTTTCCACTGTATTTCATTGCTGTCATTAAAGGACCTGCTGAAATCATTTCAGTAATCGTCTTGTTAACTCCGGTGAGAATGTTGACGAGCACAAGGCTGGAGATCATTATGTCAGGCTGATTGGGTTAGAATGGCAGACTTGACATGTTAAAAGGAGGGTGATGCTTGAAATCATTGTTCTTCCATTGTTAACCATGGTGACCTGCAAAGAAACGCGTGCAGCCTTCATTGCGTTGCATAAAAATGGCTTAACAGGCAATTATATTGTGGCTACTAAGATTAGCCACCTAAATCAACAATTTATAGGATAATCAAGAACTTCAAGGAAAGAGATTCAGTTCTTGTTAAGGCTTCAGGGCGTCCAAGAAAGTCCAGCAAGTGCCAGGATCGTCTCCTAAAGAGGATTCAGCTGCGGGATCGGAGTGCCACCAGTGCAGAGCTGGCTGCAGAATGACAGCAGGCAGGTGTGAGCGCATCTCTCATGCACAGTGAGGCGAAGACTTGGAAGATGGCCTGGTGTCAAGAAGGGCAGCAAAGAAGCCACTTCTCTCCAAAAAAACATCAGGGACAGATTGATCTTCTGCAGAAGGTATGGACTGCTGAGGACTGGGGCAAAGTCAGATTCTCTGATGAAGCCGCTTTCCGATTGTTTGGGGCATCTGGAAAAAGGCTCGTCTGGAGAAGAAAAAGTGAGCGCTACCATCAGTTCTGTGTCATGCCAACAGTAAAGCATCCTGAGACCATTCATGTGTGTGGTTGCTTCTCATCCAAGGGAGTGGGCTCACTCACAATTTTGCCCAAAAACACAGCCATGAATAAAGAATGGTACCAAAACACCCTCCAACAGCAACTTCTTCCAACAATCCAACAACAGTTTGGTGAAGAACAATCCATTTTCCAGCACAATTGAGCACCGTGCCATAAGGCAAAAGTGATAACTACAGTAAGTGGCTCGGGGACCAAAATGTTGAAATTTTTGGTCCATGGCCTGGAAACTCCCCAGATCTTAATCCCATTGAGAACTTGTGGTCAATCCTCAAGAGGCGGGTGGACAAACAAAAACCCACTAATTCTGACAAACTCCAAGAAGTGATTATGAAAGAATGGGTTGCTATCAGTCAGGATTTGGCCCAGAAGTTGATTGAGAGCATGCCCATTCGAATTGCAGAGGTCCTGAAAAAGAAGGGCCAATACTGCAAATACTGACTCTTTGCATAAATATCATGCAATTGTCGATAAAAGCCTTTGAAACATATGAAGTGCTTGTAATTATATTTCAGTACATCACAGAAACAACTGAAACAAAGATCTAAAAGCAGTTTAGCAGCAAACTTTGTGAAAACTAATATTTATGTCATTCTCAAAACTTTTGGCCATAACTGTACAGTACATACTGTATACTAAGTGTATTTAAAGTTGTTCTACTTTAGCACACAAAAGTACACTTAATACTGTGCCTTTGTATAATTTAATTACAACTTAAATACACTTAGTACAAATTTGTTGTTCCAGTTTTTTTTTGTCATGTGCATTGAGTGATTTGTGTTTTCCACATTTTCCTGTATCCCCTTTCATGCTGCTGTAGGTTTATTAGTAGCCTATCTGAATAATTTTGTTATTTTAATTTTAATCTAATTAGGAGGTGCATACAGTTCATACTAATGTCAATGTGGAGACCCATTTCTCCACTTTTTTGCTTTCTTCTTGCCACTCTTCCACTTGTTGATAGTTCCCACACAGTGTTGATACAGATAATGTTTCTTCTTATCAATGCAATTTCATAACCCATACATGTGCTGTTAGCTGTTTGTGACCAAAAAATGTCGGATTTAATCAGAATCACTTAATTGATAACATTGTATGATAATTACTTTTTACCTTTATGAGCACTCATGCGATCAAGTTATTATATTTTTTAAGTAACCCTGTTTTCTAAAATAAAAACCTCAAAATTCAAACCAACAACTAAAAATTCATATAATATTTGCAGGTAAAATTCTCACCCGTAGTGAATATTCACTCTCAGGCACCAACATGCCATCCCATGCCTGCCGCCTGAACTTCTCCCTGGAGCCCTTGTACACATCAACAGGGATCTGGATGTCATTGTGGTCCTTCTTGAAGTCAAATTCCAATTCTCCTGAAGATGTTCTGCAGTAAAACAATTGGAAGTGTAAAGAATTGTTGCATAATTTCAGAATTTTATGTTTACAATATTGCTCTTGTCCAGCTGTTTAGTTAAGTAAGATACCCTGTCTAAAATATGTCAAGTGACATGAAATATTTATATCATTCTCTGTAATGATATTACTGTACATTATATTTACAGAATTAACTATATTATACTTCCCTAGTATTAAAATGTCAAATCAGAATTCCTTCATATTATTAATCTAAAAGAGTTCTAATATAAAACTATAGTAGAACAAATCAAATTCTGCATGCTCACTTATATAAGTTCCAAATGATGATGAAGGTTCCACTTGAGCCAGGGCAAATCCTGTCAAAGACATTGAACTTTGAAATCAGTTCTTCCTTGGTGTTAAAAAGAGAATGTGTCAGGATGTCATGAAGATTCTCTGCATGCTCCGGTGCAGCACTGAGTGAACACTGAACTTAAGGACCAAACATATTTACAGTATATGAACATATGCCAATATAAACAGCTGCCAGTCTTTTAGGGTACAGTATGTCTCTACCAGCTTTGCACATCTGGAGACTGAAAACCTTGCCCATTCTTCTTTGCAAAACAGCTCCAGCTCAGTCAGATTAGATAGACAGCGTTTGTGAACAGCAGTTTTCAGATCTTGCCACAGATTCTCGATTGGATTTAGATCTGGACTTTTTTGTTTTAAAACATTCCACTGTTGCCCTGGCTTTATGTTTAGGGTCGTTGTCCTGCTGGAAGGTGAACCTCCGCCCCAGTCTCAAGTCTTTTGCAAGAGGTTTTCTTCCAAGATTGCCCTGTATTTGGCTCTATCCATCTTCCCATCAACTCTGACCAGCTTCCCTGTCCCTGCTGAAGAGAAGCACCCCCAGAGCATGATGCTGCCACCACCATATTTGACAGTGGGGATGGTGTGTTCAGAGTGATGTGCAGTGTTAGTTTTCCGCCACACATAGTGTTTTGCATTTTGGCCAAAAAGTTCCATTTTGGTCTCATCTGACCAGAGCACCTTCTTCCACATGTTTGCTGTGCAAACGGGACTTCTTATGGTTTTCTGTTAACAATGGCTTTCTTCTTGCCACTCTTCCATAAAGGCCAACTTTGTGCAGTGCACGACTAATAGTTGTCCTATGGACAGATTCCCCCACCTGAGCTGTAGATCTCTGCAGCTCGTCCAGAGTCACCATGGGCCTCTTGGCTGCATTTCTGATTAGTGCTCTCCTTGTTCGGCCTGTCAGTTTAGGTGGACAGCCTTGTCTTGGTAGGTTTACAGTTGTGTCATACTCCTTCCATTTGTGAATGATCGCTTGAACAGTGCTCCGTTTGTAGCCTAAGCCTGTTTTAAATTTCTCAATATCCCTGACCTGTTTGGTGCGTTCTTTGGACTTCATGGTGTTGCTGCTCCCAATATTCGCTTAGACAACCTCTGAGGCCGTCACAGAGCATCTGTACTTGTACTGACATTAGATTACACACAGGTGCACTCTATTTAGTCATTAGCACTCATCAAGCAATGTCTATGGGCAACTGACTGCACTCAGACCAAAGGGGGCTGAATAATTACGCACACCCCACTTTGCAGTTATTTATTTGTAAAAAAATAAATTTTGGAATCATGTATGATTTTCGTTCCACTTCTCACGTGTACACCACTTTGTATTGGTCTTTCACGTGGAATTCCAATAAAATGTATTCATGTTTGTGGCTGTAATGTGACAAAATGTGGAAAAGTTCAAGGGGGCCGAATACTTTTGCAAGCCACTGTAACTATATATATAGTTTTCTATTTATATATTAAACTCCTTTCTCACTGGAAGACCTAGAATTTTCAGCATATTTATCATACTGTACACAGCTTCAGTTTAAGCTTCAGTTTAAGTATTACACTAAATTATTTACATAATTAAGTATCTACATAATATAAAATAAATAAACTAGAGAACTATTTGGCAGTGTAAACAGTTAGGGTACATATATCTTACAGTTATAAGTGCACATGTAAATATTATATTCTATATTTCTATCCAACATTACTATGAAGTTAATCTCTTCTAGGTAAAGGATATCAGTCTGTCTTATCTCGGTAAACATGACAATAGGCATTATGACATTATGTGCTTCTATCTTCTCGAGGTAAGTCTGTGACAGGAGACCCACACACATGGTGCTGGCTTTTTTGGAGAATACAATGGCATCCTTGCCCAAGCGCATGGAGCCAGACTTAAAACCATTACCAACTGGGCCTTTGATCTTCTGCTTATCACTGAAGCCAAAACTGAGAGAGAGAGAGAGAGAGAGAGAGAGAGAGATGATTTGGATGATCTAATTGCACCCTGAAAAATAATACAGGCTTCATGAACACACCCATACCTGAGCATTTTGTGCATCTTGTCATAATCCATGCCTTTTCCATTATCCATGAAGATGAGGCAGTCCTGTTCTTTGAACACTTTATGATCAATCCAAAATTGGTTCGCACAGACATCTGGGTCATAAGCATTATCTGTCAATAGGAAAATACAAGAAAAATATCAAAGCACAGCTACATTTTCACATTTTTATGTGTTTTCAGGAGTGAAAACTAGTCAGCTTATATTCCTTGCATACATTTCAGGTGGCCTATAGAAAAAAAAGAATTAATTTAACATTTAGTAACCTCTTTATTCTGGTCAGGGTAGTTACAGATGCATAGTCTATCCTGGAAACTCTCTAGGGTGCAGACATAGAAGTTCTTTAGCACCTTAAAGAGTAATTTAAAGTCCTTCAAACACCCTGGGCAGTTGTTTGGCTGTCTTTAACATTGCATTAATGTAACAAGACCATGACAGGTCCTGCATCATTGGAACACCGAGATACCGGCTTCTAATGCAGAGATTAAGGAAGGGTGAGACATAGCTGCCCGCCACTAGTGTTTGTAGTTTGCCCGGAATTAGGAGACCAACTGACAGAGAAACAGGATGTCTCAGAGCCTTGCTGGTGAGTTTGAAGGTAATCATAGTGTTGAATGCTGAACTGTAATAAATAAGCATCATTTTCAAATAATTTTGCTTCCTGAGATCCAGTTGGCTTGGGGCTGTGTGTAGAACATGATTGTTACGTGCAGAGGTGTAGTGCACGTATGTGTGTGTAGTGCACGCATGTGCGCATGCGCGGCGGCGCGTGCGCGATCTCTCCCCCCTTTCTCTCTCTCCCGCTCTCCTTTTCGCAGGAAGCCCCGCCTCGATGGAACGTGCCGTGACGTGCGCCGCGATTGGCTTACCGTGGATCTGCGCGGCTTCTTAAGCTGGCGAGTGGAAGCAGGAAGTGCGCGACTTATGCGCTCTGTTGATTGGTGAATTGTTGGACTGTGATTGTCTGTGTATTTGTTTTGAGTGATTGTGTGTGTGTTATTGTTTGTTTGGAGAGAGAGCCTGTGTGTCGCGCCTTGCCCTCTCTCCTTCCCTTTTGTTGTTTTGGGTTTTCTTTATTGTTTTTGTGTTAGCGTGGATGGAAGTGTTCCTCCCGCTATTGTATATAGTTTCTTTTTTGTTGTAAATATTGTGTATATATATTTTGTTCTTTTTTGTTTGTATATAGTTTCAAGGAAGCAGTAGGGGTTGGGCGCCATTTTTGTTGTCCCCCGTTTTCTCCTGTTTTGTGGATAGCTATGTAGTTAGTTTAGTCTTTGTATTTTGATTTCAGTATTTTCTTTTCGGTAGTTTAGTTAGCTTGAGGGGGGGGGGTTGTGTTTATTGTTTTGGCTTGGCTCAATCCTGAAGCCCAGGGGGGTATTCTTCGTACGTCGCTTGAAACATCCGGGATGAATTGACACATCTAAGATGAGATCATCGTGCTAATTAAGACCTGGCTAAGTCGGTTCTTCGAGCACACCTGTTGTTGATGATTAGTATGGCCGGATTGAGTTGTCTAGGATTATTGCGCGTTCGTGCGTTGGTTTAAAAGGCGATATGCATCGACAGTAGAAACACTGATCACAAGCCCTTTGATTGGTTGACGAAATGACAAAAAGAACAAGCTAATTTTTTTTGTAACACCTGCGCTCAAATGCTCCCCCCCCCCCACGTGTTATGCGCTGAAATGCTTCCCTGCCATGGATCCCCCCCTATTAGAAATATTAGAACATAATATGCACATATGTTTTACAAATTACATGAGACAATAAAATAAGAAATATGAAAAAAATATGTTGTATATGGAAAAATTTAAGTATGAATATTTTTTTTAAAAACATGTATACTTTTATATTGTTTACTTTATAATAAAATTAGTTTTGTCCATTTTTTCATTATAAAAAAATTATTTTTATTATACATATCTCTCTCTCTCTCTCTCTATATATATATATATATATATATATATCATATATCTATATTTGCATATTTATAACGAACCCCTGAAAAATAAATGTGTTACAAAATAAACATTATACAAGAATTTGAATTAATGGTCTTGAGGGCTGTCTCGTGCCTAGAGTTTATTATAATAATAGAAAACCTATGAATTTATGTTCTAATATAATATTTGATATCAATTATATATATATATATATATATATATATATATATATATATATATTATGGCAAGACGTATATATGCATGCAAGATACTTTTCTTTCCCCACGTGAGTCAGTCCACGTCAGCGCTCTTTAACCAATCAGATGTGACCTCACCATTTCAACCAATCATAACCCGGCAGGAGCGCAGCCTTAATCCTGTTTACATGAAATAAACCTGCTACCGAGCAGGTTCAAGCTTACGGACATGTTGCTATGACAACAAGTGCGAGATGAGCATCGGAGAACGAAACAATCCAAGATCAGGACAAATCCACAACAATCAAATCCAGCTAACTGAGTTAGCGACGTACGAAGAACACCCCCCAGAGCTTCCTGTATGTGCGTGTGTATCAAAATAAAAACCACGCACGAAATCTTGGTTGCAAGAATATTTATTTATAATAAATTTATTATTTTCTTTGTTGCGTCCCTAGACCGGGGGTCATAACAATGATTTATAAGACGTGATTTATAAGGGTTAATCTAGAAGTGCCATTGATTATTGTGTAAAGTTTAGAATATGAAAGATTTCAACTGTTTATGGAAAATGCTCCAGTATTCAGGTGCATAAAAGGAAAAGAAATGATCAGTTTTGACTCACCGATTAGTTCTGCTATAGCACTAAAGGGCCAGGTGTGGCTAGTGGAGTCGGAATGCAGGTATTGTGGACTAACCTTTAAAAGGAAAATAATATGAAAAATAAGTACCTTGACACATGAAACTGTAATGAATACTGAACAGCTTGAATTTTTTTGTTCAATATGCATTTTATTCAAATATAACATTTTGTATTTTTCTCACGAGTTCTGAGAACATATACTGTAAATTGGCAAAAAAAAAATACATTTTTATTGAGTTTTTTTTTTCTACCAATCTTACCCACTCTCTTATTGTAAGAGATAATCTATATATGCAAATGTCATTTAGGATCTTAAAAACAATACCATTCAAGTCCTAGAACAGAAAAACATAAAGAAAAAAACTAACATAAAAACTTCATAGAAAAGTGTTGTCTGTCATCTACCAGATGGCCATGATTAGACCTCCAAGTACCTTACACTGACTAACATTTTTAGAATTCAGTCTCATAAAAAAAAAATTTCTACGTGGAATTCAGGCTTGAGGTAATTTCAAAACAAGAAACTAACATTTTAAAAGCAAATCTCTGCAGTTATTGAAGTTAACTTTATCTCAGAACGATAAAAAGCAAACAATTTCATTCCTTACATGATCTAGAAAAACAGCTAAACACAGTTATCCGTTTCACATCTCAACTAGTGTAGAAAAGTGTGTAGCTCAGATGTGTGTGAGTACAAAGAAGCCTGAACTGGGGCAGGGCTTCACTGAAGATTACATTGTATAAATCCTGTTTCTAGACATTAACAACTGTAAGGATTTTTCACTCTTCGCATTTAGTGTCCGCCGCGTCACTCTTTGCTTAAAACCTCCATAATTTGGGCGAAATCCCCCGAGATCTTTTAAACATGATAATTAACCAGCCGTGCCTGATTTAGCGGCCCCGCCGCGTTGGGGAGGCCGCCTACCTAGTGTGCCTACAGAGTGTGCAAGGACCGACAATAGATTTAGGCGCGCGCCCATTACTGGCGCACGCAATCACACAGCCTACCTCAAAGGTAGTACTGTATGTAATACTACACTCTCAGTAATGGTGAAATGAAATTGAAAGTTATCTTACAGTTTAAACAAGGTAACAGACTTACAGTTCAAACAATTTTACTTCATAAAAGCTGCTCTTTTATCATTAATTAGCTTAATTATATTATCTTTATGTTATGCTACTGATCATAATCAATAGTCATAAACAAAAAAAAATCTATAGCAATAAAAAGTAGATCTGTGTAATCAATTCATATATAATTTTCTATAAAATATGTATTTAAGTCAGCTGGTTATAGTTTAGCTTAGTTAAAGCCTATAGGTACTTACGGAGCTTGAAAGTATTCCTCTACTTGCAACTCCCGCCATCTCAATTCAAAACTGCTGTCTACAGGTCAAAGTGGAGCAGGAGATTCTTCCGTCGTTTTTAAATATTTGAAAACTGCATTCACTTTAATACGGACTGAGAAACTCCACCCATTGTGGTATACAGAACAGTCTGTAGGGTTTCTGCACAGTAGTTGGCAGCATTCAGTCAGATCTAGAACTATTGAAAATATTTTATTTCTGGGACTAGCAGGCTTTTACTATAAACGATATTGTATTAGATCATGTTTTTTTTTTTTTTTTTGGTGATGAAAGGTAAAAGGAAGCAAATTACATTCATTTATATGTCCTGTTGCAATTTGCAGGAACTGATCTGAAAGTTCAAAGAGCTGAAGGAAAACTTGTTCATATCCAATCCTAAACCAACACATTTTTCTTAATTATCCATTAGAATGTTACATTTTAAACATCTGGATTATGTAAGGTAACTTATTTATAGAAACTGAATCATAAAGCTCACTTTCTTGCAACATGGGTACACAACAACATTGTCTTCCAAACATGATGACATCTAAAGCTGAAAATAACCAAAGCACATTAATTTATATATAATCTATAGACAGGGTCTTCATACACACACTCATTCACACACTATAGGCAATTTGGAAAGGTCAATTAGCCGAATCTGCATGGTTTTAATGTATGGTAGGGAATTTAATGTTATGGCTGTGTGGCTCACTAAATTTGGTATAAACTCTACTCTAACTTTAATTTACTTTCAACATCTCATTATTATGATTTATTTAAAAAAATTTAAAAAGTCACTGTTACAACTTCTTTTGATTTTTTTTCTATTAAGTTATTAGTCAATTAAGCAAGATTAAATTTAATATGCAAACATTGCTTTGTAGAAAAGGAGTGTATGTAACTGAAAATGAAATTTCAGTCAGAAAGTCTTACCTTTATGTATATTGGCTGGAACTGCTTTTTTACTATCAGCTGGGGTAATAAGACAGAAAAAAAAGATTCAGTGCTACAATACTATAATGTGATGTTGTGTAAAATTATACTAAAGTCAACCTAGAGCTATGGAAATACATAACATGTACCTACCGAGAGACCTGACGAGGCTCCCACACCTCCTGTTCAATTACATCCAAGGTCTTTGTGAGGTCTTCAACCTCTGTATTAAGGATGACCTCAAATGTGGGGTGATAGGGTTAAAATCACAGCCAAACGTCTCAACCTAAGAAAACCAAACAATTTATACTGTAGTTAGGTGGAAACTGTGTTCATCACAACAGATTTGGAATAAAATAATAAATAAACAAACAAAAGCAGATTATACATTGTTAACCTTGTATACCTTGTTAAGCACATTTCCTGCCAACAGGTGAATATACAGTTTTCTCCTTATTTCTGTTTGATAAACAGAAGGACTTGGGCAGTGATAGGTGAAGCAATGCTTAAGAAGCTGTGAAGGAAAAGCCAAAGTCCATGTAGACATGTGAAGTATCTTTGAGTAAAGTAGACATAATAATAACAAATTCTGTTTATCTTTCCAATTTTATTTATGCCATGGCCAACGATGATAATACAAAATCTGGTCTTTTATATTCATGAGCAAGGTCACGTGAGATCTGGGCAAATGTTTTAACTTTAAAATAAAGACAGAGACAATAGTTCTTTATAAAGTTATTGAACTACTCTACGATACATGGAACTATGCTACTTAAAACACACACACACAAGCGCACACATACACAGACACACAAACAGTTCAGAGAGTGAAAGTTAATGGAGTTCTGAGAAAGTCCCACATTATAGTACTAGTTACTAGATCTGAGAAAGTCACAAGAGCAGAGCTTTGGGTTTACCTTACTGCTTAGTTTAGATCACGCGTCAATTTTCAGCAAGATATGAAGCTTTGTTTGTTTACCTGCATCTCGTTGAAGGTTCTTCTCGTGGTTCGCCTCCAGCGGAAGGGAATCGGGGCATTGCTGATTAGTTGCTGCTCTGCCATTGTGATGATGTCTTTTGGGGAAGCCCTCATTGATGCACTGTCTGGCATGAAGGAATCTTTTTCGTGCATACTGTACTTTAGCCTAATGTTTGGTCAGTCACGTGGGCAACATCCTGCTTTAAAGCCTTTATAAAGCATATTAACATGAGTCCTGTTTACAGTATACTATCAACTTTTCATTCACACCAATGTTCTTCAAATAAAGCAAGCTTTCCGTCAATACTGTACCAAACATCCCATTACAACATCTTGAATACACCTTAATACCATTATCTACAGAAAAGGGTTGTATACGTTGATTACACTTCCTAGATTATAATAAGCACGTTAAAGATCACTCGTCATACATCATACATGTGTGCACCAATGTTGACTATACGAGTAAGAACTAGCAGGGGAGACGATTACCCACAATGATGTAACGTGAGGTTAACACCAGTCATCTGTTGCTGTCTTTGCTCCAGGCACAGAAAGGGGGTCCTTTGTCCTACCCTCTGATTGGATCCAGTGTCTCATTGCAGCATGGTATCAGGAAGCGATAACATCATCTAAGTTCAACCATTGTCTCCTGACCCACAAAAAGGGCTAGAAAGGGAATTCTGCAGATTAATCTGGGATGTGACATGTTGATGGCTCACTTTTGGGTAGCCTGTTCCTACCTACATGCGCCACTCGTACAGTATAGTCAGCATCTGTGCGCGCATGTACAGATTCACACACACAGCTGTTTCTGTAGACATTTTCTTTCATTTATATGGTGGACTAGTTGCCATCCTAAGCTGCTTGCTGTACAGTTAAATCTCCCACCGCTATGAGCTAGCATCCAGGTAACATAGAGACATCCAATGACAGAGAACACTCACTCTCACAAGCGTGCACGCAAAGAAACACACTTTTAAGTTCACTCTTTAATTCAGCAACCGTCCATACTGCTACCTTGCACAGACATTAAATACACAATTAGCCTGTACGCCTGCACTGTGTAAAATCGGCACTGAGACAGACAACGTTGTGAGAGACAATACACCAATCAGTTAAATCCAAATTACCATAAAGATTAAAATATCAGGAACTTTATTTTTGACAGGCCCCTTTTTTATCATGCAACTGCCTAATAAGCAATGAAACATAAAAAAATGGTAAGGGCATATCTAAAATATTTTTTTATCAAACGTGAGCAATTGGAAGAGATACAGTATAGTGGAATCTCTGTATACAAATACTATGATTATTATGGCACTCCAGTTCTCCCAGCAAGCTGTGTCATGTATATTAGTATATTATATATTAGTAAATTAGTATATGGTGATTCTGTGAATGTATTAAATGTTTTATGCTTTTATTTATACTGTTGTTTGTATTTATTATGGTTTTCAGCTATTTGTCATGTATTAATTATACAGAGTTATCCTTTTTATTTAATATGGTGGGTAATTTTTTTCCTCACCGTCGTTGTGAATTGTATCATGTTTAATGGGTCTATGTGTTGCGAACACAACAATATGTTCATTTAGTCACATTTTATACAAATACTTTTAATAATATGTGTGGGGCCCTTGTTATAAGACAGGTGACCGCCTGTATTGTAGTGATGGGAAGTTTTAATCATTTTAGTGACTCTGAGTGACAAAGAGCATGTGTTTTATGTTACCGCACATGCAGATGCAATGCCCTCCCTCAATATTAATTAGTTTGGTCTATTCTATCCGTGTTCTGAAACTTTTAATTTATGGAGGGAGAGATATTTTACAGAAAGTTACAGTTCTGCAGGTTGTGACGGCTCTAACATTACGGTTAGGGACAGCGAGGCTGGATCCAGCAGTCCACCACATCCCACATCATAATACACGGGCTCATTAAAGTGGAGATTATTTTTTAAAACCACATACTAGTATAAAAATATAACACAATACAAAAACGTAAAAAAAATTTTTTTTAAAGTATCACTGAACATAGATTGAGTCATATTTCTAAAACAAAGAAACAAAGGAAAGAACAATAAGACAAACAACATATAAAACTACGTATAAAGACAACATTTTCAGTGTCCAGTAGCACCAGTCTCACAGAGACCCAGGAGGCTTATAAACAGTTTGACAGTAAAATGAGACATTTTGGTAGTATTGTGATTTATTTAAGTTTTATATATTTATTTCAAAAGATGCAAGACAATACTGACAAAATAAAAAATTACACAAGGGTTTTAATTAGCATTCATAATTCAAAGTTATTCAGATCAGTGTAAAGTTAGTATGACTTTGAAAGTGCTATAACTCCACCTGACAGTTTCATCCCAGTCGAACAATCTGACTACATGTGCAGTGCCATGAAAAAGTATTTGCCCCTTTCTGATTTTTTTTTTTTCCTTTGCATATTTGTCACACTTGTATTTTTGAGGAAAAGACAAATTGGCCTTTTTGCTTGTGAGCAGAGGTGGAAAGAGTAATAAAATTTTGTACTCAAGTACAAGTACTGTTACTTCAGTGAAATTTTACTTAAGTACAAGTAAAGTTACCATTATAAAAATCTACTCAAGTAAAAGTAAAAAGTAGCTCATTCAAAAATTTACTCAGAGTAAAAGTTACCGAGTTACTTTTTTATTTTTATTTTTTTAACAGCGGGGGTGGGATGAGGCATTCTAGCATAGTTCAAAAAAAGATGATCAGATATAAATCTCAAACTAGTTGTTTTTAACTGAAGGAACACCTTTGCATAATAAAGCTGTTGTCTCTCTTGTGCTTAAAAATCAAAGTGATCACTTAAATATGGTGTTACGTCCCAGTCTAGGGCCATACAGCAAAATAATGGTTCAGGGTTCTATTTTAAACTGTATGGAAATGGTGGCATATGGCAGAAAGAACTAGATCCAATCATTAACTGATGAAATAATGAGGTTTGTACACACACACACACACACACACCAGGAGGAGGAAGAGGATCGGATTCAGGGTGGACCCAGGCCAAAATAATAAACAAAATGGTATTTATATTTAGTAGCTAGATTACCTGCAAAAAAAAAAAAAACACAAACAAAAATACAGCTACCTTCCCGGACTCCCTAAACCAAAAACAGTGAAATTATCTACAAATATATACAAAGATCAACCAAACCAAAGGGACAAAGCAATAATCCAAGTCAATTGGAGGCAAAAAGTCAAACCAGAATACACAACCAAATATCAAAATGCCAAAATCACAACCTCTTTCATATTTCCCGCGTCTCTCTCCGGTGTATATATGTTCGCGCTAGTCGATGACGTCACTCTGGACGGAAGCGACCGTGTGGAAGGTCAGGAAGATGCCGATGTCAGAAAACCTGGAGTGGAGTCTGGAGCGGCGCGCAACCAGGACATGATACACACACGCGGCGCAACGGAGCATTTATACAAAGCACAATATTTTTATTATTTTATCATTTTCATTCATTTATTTTTTACTCAGTAGCGAACATGATTTAAAATGTAGCGAATTACAATACTTCAAACAAAACGTACTTAAGTAAAAGTAAAATTACAGATTTTTAAAACTACTTAAAAAAGTAGAAATACACAAAAAAGCTACTCAATTACATTAACGCGAGTAAATGTAATTCGTTACTTTCCACCTCTGCTTGTGAGATATCATGAACATTTCGCAGGGGGTATCATCTTGATGTACTAAGATATACCACTCATCAGAGTAAGCTGCAAGTGCAGCAGGGTCATTGATGATGAACCAGTGCCTGCTGATGATGACCAACACCTCTCCCCTGATCTACCAGACCCAAATGAAAAGAATGGCAATCAAACTGAACAGGTAAGCTGGAATAAAATCAGTAGAAGCAGTAACTCAGGTTAGTAATTATTACGGTAGTCAATATTAACTCAAAATAATGTTTCTCAACATTATTTCGAATTAATATTGACTACCATAATAATTTAAACAAATAACTTGTTTACTAGCGTGAGCTAATGCTGCTACTTTATTTCTTACCGTTTCATTGTTGTTCTTTTTAAAATATTGTATTTATAGATTTATATGCTGTTTGTCCTTTTTTCCTTCGTTTCATTTTTTACTAATATGACCCTATATGTTCAGTCATACTTCAAATAATATGTTTAAATGTCATTGATTTCTGTATGGTGTTATATTTTTATACTAGTAACTGGAGTCAAAAATTTATCTCTACATTAATGAGCCAGTGCATTATGATGTGACAAATCTTTTTTTGAGTCATTTAGTTCATTTCATTCTTTTGAAATAAAATAAAATGGTAATTTTTCAGTAAACAGACCCCTGTCGGGGAATACCTCTAGAGGGATACGCCCAGAGACTCCTTTTTGTATTTTTGTTAGTTTGAGCTGCATATCCTAGGTGATGGGAGCGCTCACCTGAACCGAGGTAGCTCATTAGTTTCATTATAAGTAGTCATGTGTTTAGTTGGTCTGGGTCTTGCATCTGTTCAGTTTAGTTAAGATGTTGTTGTTGACTAAATGTACCTGCGTCATGCCGATTTCCTTAGCTCCTGTTCTGTTCAGTTCCTGTTCTGTTTTTGTTTGGTAATAGTAATGTGTATAACCCGTGTCTCTGCGTCATGCCGATTACCTCAGTTCCTGTTTGGTAAAAGTACAGTTCTGTTCTGTTTGGTTAAACTGTTTTGTATAACCAGTGTTTTCTGCGTCATGCTGATTATCTTAGTTCCTGTCTTAGTCGTCAGTCGTATTACTGCTGTTTTGGTTTCATTATAGTTTTATTGTTGTTTCTTTCATTGTTCCACGTTTTGAGTTTGTTTGTGTCCTATTTTCATTATTAAAGACTTTCCACGTATTCACCATTGCGATTATGCCTCGCCTACAGCCCACACACAGCACACATAACAACCCCCAGCATGTCTACATGCACAAATTTTGGCACAAACACAAAATATGATTCTTATCTATCTGTATACATATAAACATAGTGCTGTACATACTTGTTTACTACTCTGCCTACTTTGTTGCTGAACTGAGTGTTACTCTATGCTACTTTTTTTTTTCACATAAGTTTACATTCACCACTATTTTTTATAGATTATCAAGTGCATTTTCCATGAAAGTCATAAATGATCTGGAAATGTGATTTAAACATGCCTGTATTCTTCTGTATAGACAAAGTCCTGCTTGTTGTGTGTTGGTGTGAGGTAGTTACACTCGATTACCCTGATAACTTCCACTCTGTAACCCCTCAATCCTTGAACCCTCCACCAGAGAGAGAGACTCAGAGAGAGTCATTTCCTAGGTCACCAGTTCACTTCCTGTTTGTTGTGTATTTTAGCATGCTTCCAGTAGCCATCTGTGCAAAGTACAGTATTCAGTTCATCTGTGTACCAAGCCTTTTAAGTTCACTCTTTGTTTATCTCGTGGTCATGACTCATTTTGCTACATTTCTTAACCATGCTTTTGGATTTCTGATTTGGATTGTTTGCTACTGACTGACTGTTTGATTTCTGACTTTGACATTTGATTGAGTTTTCTTTTCTGACTAAGCCTTCGACTTTTGATTTAGTTTTTGAATTGTTTGCCTCATGACTTGTTTAATAATACCTTGCGAGTCTAACTTGCTTCTGGTGATGGATTCGTTATGGAATACTTTGTCTGATATGTATCCAGCGGGGATTTTTCCGCTTCAAGCAGCATTTGCATACCAAAGTGAGATGATAAACAGCTACCAGGAGCAGTCACACACGTGTTATGAGCTACCAACAAACACCTCACGCAATATTTTTGGGCTAAGGCCAGTAAGGCCGGCTCTACCAAACAAATTTGATGAGTCTGCGTATAAATCTTAATCTATTTCATACACCAGTCGGAAGCATATCATAGTGAAGCAATTAACTGTGCCTTTGTTATATGTCACTACTCACCGGTAAAGCACTGGACTGGGCAACCACTGTCTGGGATAATGATTTACAGATTTGCTCACGTACTTTTCCAAGCAAATACAGGACTTTTTTTTTTATATCAAGATGGTTCGCAAGATATTTCCATCCAGTTGTTGCATTTGCACCAGGGCAAGTCTGCTGCTGCTTATTATGCCATTCAATTCTGCACTTTAGCTACTCAGAGTGTCAAAGGGAAATATCAACATCAGCCTCATGACGGGATTGTAACAATCGCCCGAGGGGCAGAGCAGCACATAAACTGTTCAGAACATGCAGATCCGCAGGCAGCTACCATGCAGAGTCCTGAACAGGCAAAGGCGTGGCCATTTATAGACTTGGTTGCCAGGCAACGCCGCCGTCAGGCAATCAGCCTGAACGAGCCGCACCTGGCAGCGAGTCTATATAAGGGTCCTGATACCTCGAGTACTTCGTGCGAATATTAGGTGGCACCGGTAAAGGTGTCAGGGCCAAGACAAGGACAAAAACCAAAGAAAAGAAAAGTCAAAGCCAAGCGCGCAGAAGAAGGAAAGAGACAGAGGCAAAGTCCCAGCCTCTGCCTGCTAAAGACACCGGCGAGAGAGAGAGAGAGAGAGAGAGAGAGAGGAAGCGAGAGCGTCACGCAGCTGTGTAGCGTGCGCTCTCAATATAAAGTGTACTTAAAAGCACAACTCCTCTCTCCCCCATAAATCCTCGGTAAGGGCAAATGCCCCGAGAGGATATAGTTTTTTTTTTTTTTTCCAGAGCCCCGTCCATTCTTACGTAGATGGCGGAGCTCTGTTTATTTTGTGTTTTCAGTTTTCTTTTGTTTCCCTTTAAGTTTCTAATGAATAATCCCACGCCATCACCAAAAGGGAAGGCCTCCCAGTGCGTATCATAAGCACTCTCACATTTCGTTGATCCCCTCTAAAGCCCTGCGTCAGGCTCTTATCATTAAAAACATCTTGTGGTGCGTCTCTACATACCACGCCACGTAACAGGAATACCATCCTCAATCCAGTCAGCAGGTTGAAAGTCTCAATCAGGAGATTGATAAGATACATTTGCTCTTACTGCAGCCAAGTACAACACAAATGGAGCAAATTCCTTCCATGAATGAAGTACGCTTAAACTTTAATAATTCCGCTACAGGGATCACACCATTCCAATGCATTCTGAGGTATCAACCACCACTGTTCCCCTGGTCTGGTGAACCATCTAATGTCCCATGGTAATTAGACAACAATGGATGCAAGCAGATCAACGAAGGCATCCCCACCCCAGTTATCAGCCAGGTCAGATGTTCTGGTTTTCCACGAAGGACCTGCGTCTTAGACTGTGAAGCAAAAAACTCAGATATGTGGGTCCCTTTAAAGTCATAAGACAAATAAAACCTGTCACATACTGATTAGAGCTTCCTACTAAATAAAAATAAAATGAAATTAGTATTATGGTTGCAAATGTTCATTACAAGCATGCGAACTACCCTGTTATTTACAACAGCTGTTTACTTTTTGAATTAGAAACATAACGCTTCTGTCGCTAACTAACTATGGGTTACTAGACACGGGCGATGACCTGCTGTTTGTGTGCTTTAACTGTATGCGCTGTAACATGGTCAGAATGCCGAAATGGGCAAATTTAAAATCAGATCAGTTCAGTTGTTTTTCATGTTTGTTCTGCATCGAAAACTATGATCCCACTAATATTAGGTGGAGAGTCAAGTGGAATATGATAATGATACAGCTGGTTATCATTGTATTTTAATAATGCAGTGTGTCTGTGGTTGCATAAAGATGAAGACTTATATGAACCGATGGTAGTGTTGCTTTTTAACGGGCTTTTACATGACCAGTGATTGTTTCTTTGTCTTCTATGTAATCTTAATTACCGCTTTATAAAAATAAGAATACAGAGAACTCTCTGTGTTGACTACCATACCAATAATTGATGACTTGCTTGTAGTTAGCTTTGGTATTATTCCTTGTTGATTTTTTTCCCATCAGGCACTGAATGCAACATTTGGCTCTATTCTAGTATTATTTAATTGTAGTGTTGTATTACTGACAGTAAGTGTGCTTGTACTGTATTGTTTTGTCGCCATGCAATGTCACTGCTGGAGCAACATCTGTCAAAGTTATAATCTACAAGTGTACATATACTACATACAAGTTAAATGTGGTGAATGTACTCATACCATTCAAAGCTATTTGTAATTTTTCGTAAGCATTTCTGTAATTTAGTGAGGCATTTGTAGCATGCATTTAGCATTACGCTGGCCATAGCATAGCGATACTTTCTCCCAGCATGCACACCATCCCGATAATATTATCTGATTCGCGATCAGATATGAGCGTCTGTGAGACGAAGCTGCAAGAAACTTCACAAGGTCAGATGCTTTGAAGTAGACCCCAAAACCAAGGGTGTAAATTGAAGATCCAGTAAACAAAGCGGACAGTTTTACAGCTACACCCCGAGTTGGGGGGGAACCACCAAGTCACACCTGGACACTCATTGACCTCCAGAGCACATGCCTTTCAATGAAAAAAGAGACATACGGCATCGGCACAATTTTACACATCTTTAAAGTGTGCCAGTAGGGCATATACGCATATACATATATTTACTCAGTATGTTTTATTCCTGTGTGGATGTTTGATTATTCTTCATAACTCTAAAGGTGTAATCAGCATTTACAAACTCCTTTTATTAGATAAAGGAAGGAATGAGTGGGTAAGATATTGTGGCGTGGGCAGGGCGGTGGCTGACGACTATCATGCCTTGCGGGGGTTCTCTATGTGTCCACCCTGTTACGAGTAAAACGCTACATTGGGATGTAGCTAAGTGGGATAGAGAATTACGAGTTGGAGCGCACTATCGAGGACCCGCAGAAGATCCAAGTAGGCCACCGAGTAGCAGAGCAATTACGGAAGAAAGAGCATCTTCCGGACGGAGCCAGCGCGAGCAAAGGAGCGCAACCCAAACGGAGCGGCGAGATGAAGATCCTGGATCTCGGGGCGGAGCCCAACGTTGACGCTGCGCAAGCGTCGGAGCAAGCTACAGCTCCGTGCGCCGTCAGCCGGCGAGGTGACCTGCAGCTGCGCCTTCCTTCCTACAACGGCGCCGTCGAACCCTACGCATTCTTCGCCCAAGTGGAGCTAGCTGCCGACATCTCAGGCTAGTCTCCAGCGGAAACAGCCATCAGAGTAGCACTCTCACTGGAGGGCGATGCGCTCCAGGTGCTGGAAGACCTCAGGGCCGATGAACGGAAGGACTGCGCAAGAAGCTAACTAGGAAGAGCTAACTCGTTGCACATTTCTCAGAGGATTCCGACCGCCGCGGCTCCGCAAGCACATCAGGTTAGCAGCACCAGCTTCCCTTACCGAGGTGCTACGCGCAGCAGAGCACACAGTGCCCGTAATGGCGGAGCATCAACGCGAAAGAGCCGAGCGACCGCCCGCAGCTCAGGGGCACTCGGTAGGTGAAACTAGCCACGGACAGGACTACGCATCACGGTTAGACAACGAACAGGTCTCCGAGGTTTCGTAGCGATGCCGAGGTACGGGACCTTGGGACTACCGTTGCAACGTTCGCAGGCCTGAGGGACAGAGTATCCCCGCAACCGTTAAACTAGCTCCGGAAGGGGAAGCCGCCTCCCGCAAATCGTCCTTGTTTCCCCAACTAGTGCATTCAACTTCCGGTCGGGACGTTTAGGAAATCGCGCTGGGGTTTATGTGAACTGTGTTATGGACGACGTCCTAGTACGGGTGCTAGTGGACACTGGCTCCACTGTTTCGCTGCTGCGCGTCGGAATATTGGGACCACGCGAGTGCGTTTTTAGACCGTCTGACCCAGCCTTCAACATTCGCACCGTGTCCAGGAGCTACAGTGGCTTGCAAAAGTAATCGGCCGCCTTGAACTTTTCCACATTTTGTCACATTACAGCCACAAACATGAATCAATTTCATTGGAATTCCACGTGAAAGACCAATACAAAGTGGTGTACACGTGAGAAGTGGAACAAAAATCATACATCTTCCAAACATTTTTTTACAAATAAATAACTGAAAAGTGGGGTGTGCGTAATTATTCAGCCCCTTTTGGTCCGAGTGCAGTCAGTTGCTCACAGACATTGCCTGATGAGTGCTAATGACTAAATAGAGTGCACCTGTGTGTAATCTAATGTCAGTACAAATACAGCTGCTCTGTGACAGCCTCAGTGGTTGTCTAAGAGAATACTGGGATCAACAACACCATGAAGTCCAAAGAACACACCAGACAGGTCAGGGATAAAGTTATTGAGAAATTTAATGCAGGCTTAGGCTAAAAAAAAGATTTCCAAAGCCTTGAACATCCCACGGAGCACTGTTCAAGCGATCATTCAGAAATGGAAGGAGTATGGCACAACTGTAAACCTACCAAGACAAGGCCGTCCACCTAAACTCACAGGCCGAACAAGGAGAGCGGTGATCAGAAATGCAGCCAAGTGGCCCATGGTGACTCTAGACGAGCTGCAGAGATCTACAGCTCAGGTACGGGAATCTGTCCATAGGACAACTATTAGTCGTGCATTGCACAAAGTTGGCCTTTATGGAAGAGTGGCAAGAAGAAAGCCATTGTTAACAGAAAACCATAAGAAGTCCCGTTTGCACAGCAAACATGTGGAAGAAGGTGCTCTGGTCAGATGAGACCAAAATGGAACTTTTTGGTCAAAATGCAAAACGCTATGTGTGGCGGAAAACTAACACTGCACATCACTCTGAACACACCAACCCCACTGTCAAATATGGTAGTGGCAGCATCATGCTCTGGGGGTGCTTCTCTTCAGCAGGGACAGGGAAGCTGGTCAGAGTTGATGGGAAGATGGATGGAGCCAAATCTTGGAGGAAAACCTCTTGGAATCTGCAAAAGAATTGAGACTGGGGAGGTTCACCTTCCAGCAGGACAACGACCCTAAACATAAAGCCAGGGAAACAATGGAATGGTTTAAAACAAAACATATCCATGTGTGAGACTGGCCCAGTCAAAGTCCAGATCTAAATTCAATCGAGAATCTGTGGCAAGATCTGAAAACTGCTGTCCATCTAATCTGACTGAGCTGCAGCTGTTTTGCAAAGAAGAATGGGCAAGGATTTCAGTCTCTAGACGTGCAAAGCTGGTAGAGACATACCCTAAAAGACTGGCAGCTGTAATTGCAGCAAAAGGCGGTTCTACAAAGTATTGACTCAGGGGGCTGAATAATTACGCACACCCCACTTTTCAGTTATTTATTTGTAAAAAATGTTTGGAATCATGTATGATTTTCGTTCCACTTCTCACGTGTACACCACTTTGTATTGGTCTTTCATGTGGAATTACATTAAAATTGATTCATGTTTGTGGCTGTAATGTGACAAAATGTGGAAAAGTTCAATACTTTTGCAAGCCACTGTACATGGAGATACGGGCTCGTCTCACGGTGCGAGTAAAAGTAGGTGAGCATGTTCATTTTCATGAATTCCTTGTGGGAGACATTGAGGATGAGTGCATTCTGGGGTTGGACATTCTAGAAAAGTGGGGTGCGGTGCTGAACCTAACTGACGGGACTCTGCGTGGTAACTTCGGGGTAGCTAGGTTTGCCAACATCCAAACCACAGCCGCATGTGTTAGTAGCACACACCCGGGGGGCGGAACTTCCGGTAGTCTCGCCAGGTAAACATACGGTAGCAGGCTGAGCGGGAAAACTACACGCTAACGCCGACACTTTATCCCGACGGCCGTGCAGCAAAGCTCGTCGTCAGTACTGCGAGCGAGGTGAAGAGCGCTTGTGCGGCTGTGACGTAGGACCCGCGACTCAGAACATTCTTCCCGTGATCAGCCGTCCAAGCCGGCGTGCAGCCGAGTTACTGCGCTGACCGTAGTCGTTTCGCCTGTGCCACAGCTGGACTTTGATCAACTAATTGCAGAGCAGGAGAAGGATCCGGTCCTGCATAAGGTACTGGGTTGGGTTAAAGCGGGCCTGAGACCGGATTATACCGCAGTCGCTCATCTAGGGCGAGAGATAAAAGCTCTTTGCTCCCAGTTTACTCACCTAGCGTTGCACAGAGGGTTACTCTACCGCCGCTGGGAACGGCCGTGTGCTGGTGCCAAGGTCTTTGCGAACATGTGTACTGGATTTGGTGCATGGACATTCTGGTTTGGCACACTTCGGGGTGAATAAAAGTCTGCAGCATTTGCGCGCTCTTTCTACTGGCCGGGTGTGTTATGTGTGTGTGACCTGTTGAATGTGCTCCGGTTCATGCTAAGGCTGAATTGGATGAGGTTCTCCTGTGAATGTGCTGTTCATGCTATACAGTGCTGAGAATTAATAAAGTACTCCCAGCCATTGCATTGGGCAATGTTAGACCGACAGTAAACTCTTTGTCCACCGATGCGACCTCTGCACGGCAAAGAAGGGCTCCACCCAGCGCTCGCGGGCACCGCTGCAGGACTTTCGGGCACATACGGAGCGTATGGGCGTAGACACACGCCGGCGAATCGGCGAACTCTGCGGAGGCCGGACCACCTCAGGACAATGTTGCGCTCCTCCACAAAAAGACCCTGGCGTTCACAGCGCCAGCGCCGACCGCCTTCACGCCTCCAAGACTGAGAGAGAGACGAGGACGGTCACAGCTCGGGTAGGGGCAGTGTGGCGTGAGCGGGGCGGCAGCTGGCAGCCATCATGCCTTGCGGGGGTTCTCTATGTGTCCACCCTGTTGGGGAAGGGTGTTTGGGTTAGTGGCTTCGGCCAAATTGGGTGTGTTATGTGTGTGTGACCTGTTGAGTGTGCTCCGATTCATGCTAAGGCTGAATTGGATGAGGTTCTCGTGTGAATGTGATGTTCATGCTATACAGTGCTGAGAATTAATAAAGTACTCCCAGCCATTGCATTGGGCAGCAATAAAGCTCACTCGTCTCTCCAAGATCCTTTCCCGGCGGCAAAACGCTACAATATGTAATGTTTGATGTCATTCTAAAGCTGGCTTTATTCAAAGAACGTTGGTGAACACTGGAAATTGGTAGCATGAACTGAGCTTTCACCCATCTGGCGCTACGCCGCTGCTGGCATCATCCGCTCCTCAAGAACTCTTAACGAGACTTCGTGCCAGAACTCCAATGTCCCGCAATGAAGGAAACCCGCAGGAGAAGTTCCAGAGTGCAGCCATCGGTAAACAGGCAACCAACGCCTCACTGAAGGGCTTTCTCGAAAGACGTCATCTCTACAACAGCGCACCAAACAACCAGCAACGCCGTGATTCCCTTCGCTGGAGGCGAACCAACGGATGAGAACGAAACATAACGCAAGTAAACAAACAAAGCTGCATAACTTGCTGAAGTTGGTGCTTACTAAACCGTAAGATTAAACCCAAGACTCTGCTCTTGTGACTTTCGTTGATCTAGTAAATAGTACTACGTAGAATATCTTCATTCATTTTCACCTTCCAAACTATTTGTATGTGTGTGTGTGTGTGTGTGTGTGTTTATGTAGCGTAGTTTCATGTAACGTAGATTATTCATTCATTCATTCATTTTCTATACCGCTTTATCCTGTATTCAGGGTCGGGGGGGACCTGGAGCCTATCCCAGGAGACTTCGGGCACTAGGCGGGGTACACCCTGGACAATGTGCCAATCCATCGCAGGGCACACACACATACACACACTCACACACCCAATCACACACTACGGGCAATTTGGGTACGCCAATTAGCCTAACCTGCATATCTTTGGACTGTGGGAGGAAACCGGAGTACCCGGAGGAAACCCACCAAGCACGGGGAGAACATGCAAACTCCATGCACACAGAGACGGGAATCGAGCCTGGCCGGGGAATCGAACCCAGACCCTGGAGGTGCAAGGCGACAGTGCTAACCACTACACCACCACGCCGCGTAACGTAGATTAGTCAAATAAATTCTCGTTTCTTTATAAACTGTTGTCTTGGTCATGTATTTTAATGTCTAAACATTTGCCCAGATCTTGTTACCTTGCTCATAATTGCTAAAAAACAAGACTTTAACACAAAAATTGACGGTGTACTGACGGAAATAAGAATTGTCCAAACGGACATGAAAGACTGTAGTGGACGTATCATGAAGGCCGAAAAGCGAATATCTACGGCAGAAGACGAGATACAAAACCTGAAAGTAACTATCGAAAAACTTGAAAATAAGACAAAAAACCTCAATAACAAAGTCGAAGACTTAGAAGGGAGGAGTAGACGTAATAACCTGCGTGTACTGGGCATACCCGAGAAAGTAGAAGGCAATGATACCTGCTCCTTTATGGAAAAATGGATAGCGGATACTCTGAAGATAACGCCGCCGGTTTTGGAGAGAGCACACCGGATAACAGTGAGCCAAAGTTCCAATACGTATCCGAGAACTATCATCATCAAGTGCTTAAACTACAAGGACAGAGAAAATATATTGAAGGCTGCGCGGATACTGAAAGAGGTGATGTACCAAAACAACAAAATAAGATTTCTTCGTGACCTGCCAACAGAGGTGTATAAGCGACAGAGGAGTTACGACGGAGTGAGGAAGCGGTTACGGGAACTCGGTCTGGATAAGCACCGGGTAATATACCCCGCACGGCTCCTGTTGATCAACGATGACCGTACTGTCGTCTTCAATACACCAATGGACGTGAATAAGTACATCAAGGAGCTGGAGCCAGTGAATGAGGATAACTAAATTAAGTGTGACTGGATGAGAACCTATATTAAACTTAAAATGTTGTCGGTTGTGGCTGCTGGAAACTAAGAGGTATGTAGGGCCTAAATTAGCTGAAAACGCGACTACTTACAGTTTTGAGTCTCCTAGAATACAAATATAAAGTTTTAAATAAACACTGTTTAGAGATATATTTTATTTAGTTTTCTCTTTTGTTTTCTTCTTAAAGTGCAATTAGGTGCTTCTTATGGGAGGGCCGAAAAAGTACGTGCATGTAGTATAACACATAGCTTATTTTCAGTTGATAGATAAAATATCTTATCTGGATTATTTTTTCTACATCGACAAGTAATTGAGCTGAGTTTTGGTTTACAGGAGAATAGTTCCTCAGTATAGTGTGGACCTATTCCTGATAATGGAGGGAAGTTATTTAGGGGTTTGGGGGAGCCTGTATGTTCTAGGGAGTCAGGCTTGGGCTCTGGGTGGGTTGCTCTATTCCTCTTCGTTTTGAGTTTTATTTCAAATGGTACCCTTTATAGGCTTTTGCTATTTTTGTACTAAGGTACTTTAACTTTCTTTATGTTAAATATGACATTATAAAAATGACAGATGTTTTGCTTGAATGTGTATCTTGGAATTGTAGAGGTCTACGTAAACTAACTAAAATAAAACAAGTAATGGGTAGAATAAAACAGTTAAGAGCCAAAATTGTGTTCCTGCAGGAAACACACATGTTAGCGTAGATGGCCAGGTCAGGTATTGTCTTCAGCTTACTGTTCGAATTCCAGAGGAGTTATAATTATGATACATAAGTCTATTCCTTTGTGTATTGATAAAATAACTAAAGACCCCAAAGGTAGATTTTTGATTGTACAGGGAAACATTCTATCAACTCGGATTAGTCTGATTAATGTATATGGACCTAATGATGATAACGCAGATTTTTACAGTGATTTATTTTTGAGATTCTCCACAATGCCCGGAAAACACATTATGGCAGGTGATTTCAATTGTGTTTTGTAGCCCAGTAAGGATCGGTCATCTAGTATTGATAACACCCATGTAAGGTCTAGAAAAGCTTTACAATATTTTATAAAGGAACTTAACCTGGTGGATATATGGAGGGCTCAAAACCCAATAAAAAGGGAATATTCATGTTGGTCGAGTACTTCTAAAGGATACTCAAGAATAGATTATTTTCTGATTTCAGCTGAACTAAGTTCTTGTATCAGAAATTGTCAATATAGCAGTATTCTTATTTCAGACCATGCTCTTGTATCTTTGACATACGTTGAACCAAAGCTTTCTCATAATCGAACTAAATGGAGATTTCAAATACAATGGATGCAAGATAAAAGATTTCTTGAATTCTTAGGGGATCAAATTGATTATTATTTTGAACATAACACTACCCAAACATCAGCAATAACCAGATGGGAAGCCTTTAAGGCCTTTATACGAGGACAAATTATAAGCTATACGAGTAGAAAGACAAAAGAGAAACAGGAGAAATATAAAACACTTGAAACAAAAATTCGCCTACTCGAGGAAAGAAGTTTACAAGCAGGCCAAAATACTGATAATGTTTTAAAAGAATTGCTATTGTTAAGAACCCAATATAATGAAAAAACACATGAAAAAGCAGCAGCCAATTTATTAAGATTAAAGCAGCAATTTTACGATCAGGGAGAAAAACCAGGTAGACTTCTTGCTTGGCGTATAAAACAACAGGAATTAGAAATAGCAATTACTAGTATTGAAGATGAAAATGGAAATATGACTGTAGACCCGTTGGAAATTAATAAAGCGTTTAGAAACTTCTACGAAAAATTATACTGTTCTGAAAGTAAGGCCACGACTGATGCTCACTCCGCGTTTTTTGATAGTGTAATGGAAAAATCATATTTTAATTATATGTATTAATTCTATTTGATTCTTGTAGTAAGTGTGTCACGTAGACCTTAGAAGTTTGAACTTGTTTGTCGAAGCTTAGAAACACAAGGCCGAGAACAGAATAGAAACAACCTGATTGTAGTTGTCCCTGAATAAATGATAAGGTATGGACATCTGGTCTGGGGCAGATAAAGAGTCATGAGTTTGAATGTAGGAACTTCATGTACGGGGCGTTGATTATGTGAACAGAGATGTTTGTGTATAAAATAGGTCAGCTAGAGAAAGAGATCACCTTTCTCTATGCTGCAACTGTTTGCTGTATGAGACTGGTCCTTCTGCAGAAGTTTAAAATAAAACCTTTGTTACTTTGCTCTTACCCAGTGTATGAATTACTTGTCTTTATATTGTTTTCAGAATTTCCACCACAACTTGGCGTTGTCGGCAGTTCTCCGTGTTTGAGGAGGGCATTGGAGAATCCCGGGGAGGCGTGAGCGCTGACGCCTTGGAGGCTTTTCACTTCATCTCAAACGCTTAATTGGCAATCGAGCGTGAGAGGACCGGGGATTCACCATGTCACCTCAACACCGGAGTGAGTTAAAAGAACTAAAATAGTGTGGTAAGGAAATTATTTTTCTTTAAGTTGTAATTGTCAAAGTCTTTAAGTTGTAATTGAGTAAGAAGTGCGCTTTCTCACAGTGGCTGGGATAGATTTAAACTTGGATCTATCACACGAGTCTGGGATTCATGAAGTACCCAAAAAAGTGCAAAGGCGCACAAAAGAGAGAGAGATACAGTAGGGTACTGGTTTCGCCTCGTTTACGAAAACTTGGCCCCGCAGCAGACGTGCTCGGTGTGAGGACCTCCGGAGGTAAAGCAAGTCAGAGTGCAGGATTGCAAGGTGCACACGTAAAAGTCAAGAGGACTTTACGGGAAAAACAGTCAAGGGGACTGTTGAGGTAAATTAAGGTAGAGTGTAAAGTGCACCGGTAACAGTCAAGAGGACTTTACGGCAGAGTGCAAGCTGCACCTGTAGCAGTCAAGGGGACTGTGAGAGCACTGTGAGTTAGTGGCACGTGTAAATTGACAAGTAAAAATCATGGGTAACAGCAAAAAAAAAAAAAAAAAAAGATTGTTACTCTTGTGGCGTTCCTTGGTAAAGATAACATCTAAATTATGTTTGAGAAATGTGGAAATCCAGGGAAAACAAAAAGAAAAAGAAAAAAGAGAAATGTAGAATTATTAATTACTGAGATTGCTTTTGAGTTGTGGATGTGTGAATCATGTGTAGATAGATAATTACAATAACAAAAAGAAAAACAAAGTAAACATTAATTGGGTAGGATTTAATATGTGGAAGGCAGAAACAGAAACAGAAGAAAAAAACGCATACAACCTAAAATGCAAGCACAAAACATTGATTCTTTCCAGTGTGTTAAGTCTGTTTCAGATCCCGACCTGGACGGCTGCCCCCCGCGACCCCCAGCTATTAGACAGATACTGTAGCCCCTACAGCAGATCCAGTATGACAGCATGGACAAGAGACTTCTCAGCAGGCCCCAGGCCCCAGCACAGCAAGCACAGCCAGGACAGCTCTGTCTCCAATTTCGTCACATACTCGAACCAAGGCTCAGCTGAAAAGAGAAAAGGCTGATCGACAGCCACCACCTGATGACAGCGAGGACGAGAGAGAGGAACTCTTAGGAGCTACAGGAAGTGTTCATCAAGTAATCACTGCTCCAATGATGGAAGTACCTGTAGCAGGGGCGGATGGCACAGCGATGCTTGTTCACCGACCATGGACAATAAAGGATATTGAAAATGCACATGGACAACTCCCAGACCCGAGAGAGGGGGGAGGACAGAAATTCGGTGATGAAATGAGCAGATTTTGCTCAGAGTTTCACCCGACATCTTATGAAATGCGACGACTTTTGGGGAGAAAACTAGGTGCGGACTTTGCAAAGATTAAGTATTCTTGGCCAACGGACAATGTTTTCGCACGGCGAGCTCAGGCTGATCATGAAGAAAAACAAGCATTTAACGGTTTTGTGGTGTGCCTTACAGCAGCGTGTAAAGAAGCGTTCCCAGCAAAAATGGATATGACTAAAATATCAATGTGCAAACAACAACCAGGAGAGAGCGTGTCACAATATCTCACCCGTCTTACTGAGGTACATGAGGCAAACAGCGGGTTGGAGAGGCCTGCAGACATGTCTGTGGCAGCAATTTCACCGTATGAAGCACATTTGAGGAACAGTTTCATAAATGGATTACAGGAGGACATCACTCAGAAGGTGAAAAACACATGCGTTGGATGGGACACTGGAAAACTTAGTCTCATTGAACAACATGCAATACACGCGGAAAAGCTGGTATCACAAGAACAAGATACAGTAAGCTCAACAAGAAGAGAGAAGACCAGAGTCACAAAGCACAGCTGGCAGTGTTGCAGATGGTAAGACAAACTGCGGATGTACAGTACAGGAGACGTGGAAGAGGACGAGGAGGCCGTGGACGTGGGAGAACAAATGGCTGTTATGCATGCGGAAGTGAAGACCATTGGATTAGAGACTGTCCGAGAAGGAGCAGAGGAGAGGAATGGATTAGGAGAGGTGAGGATCAGGGTGGAAATTGACAGAAAAGGGCCGGGGGCGTGGGGAGCAGACCCGAAGGAGAGGGTGAGTCAAAACATTTTTTTCCTACTAACACTTCTTGCTCTGATCGCAATGAAGAAAAGCTTGCTATCTTTTTCAATGATTCAATTCACGTTTGTATCTTAGAAACATCCACACATGCTACGTATGATCTTGAAGTATACAGTATCAGTAAAATGCCAACAATGGAATTGCAGCTCCATGACAAACAAAATTCATTTTGCTACATTCCATGCAGGTCATTCAGTCATTAAAGTATGTGAATTTGACAGTTTAGTGAAACAGAGTGGCAGATTCCTGAACTCTGTGGGCACTTCAGGACATGCAGCTGAAAAGAGCCTCATAAAGCCAAGCGTGTGGCTTTTTCCAGGTGTACATGATAAATTTAGATTTTTTGCTCTTATTGCTGCCCAGTAAATCTATTGGGGTGAAGATTTCATATGTAAATTAGGTATAAAACTCTTGAGACTAGTAAAAACCAGTATTGAGCCTGAGGATTTCACTCTTGTGAAATGTGATCCGTTGCCCCTGTTGTATGTGTATGAATGGAAGCTCTGCACTTCAACTGTGAGTTCAGTAAATGCTACGGTGATAGACAAATATATACCAGTAAACACATTATGATATTAGATATGTGTCACATATCTCATTTTTTTTAAAGATAAGCTCAGATGTGTAGTTAATGTAGAGATAAGCAGTGTGCACATGAGAAAATGTAGCACAAGTGTCACAGTAATGTCCCTTAATCACAGTAGGGACACCCCTAATGTGCTATTGGATAAAAGTAATAAGGATGAGGGGGAAAAAAAATAAAAAATATTGGGCCTTTGAGTGACATGTGGTATGAATGAGAGTGATTGAGAATGAACCTCTTATCTGACATTACATTACAGCCACAGAGAAACAAATGCTGATGAAATGCTGAAAAATCATGTGTTAAAGTATAAAAGAACTGTATATATTACACATGGAAAGAACCTATATGAGGATATATGCGCATTTATGAAACCTATATGCAGTATATATGCGCATATAACCGCACCTATATGAGGATATATGCGCATATATGAAACCTATATGCAGTATATATGCATATATTTGATAATATATACTGTATGCTGCATATATGCGTATATATGCCACATATAGGCAACATTGAGGTGCATATATGCGTATATACAGGCCATATAGGTCTCCTGTATTGCTTCTTTATATCCACATATAAGCCCTATATGTACATACAAGATATGTCTCCTATGGCAGGATCTGGTCATTTTAGCTCATATATGACTTTGGCAACTGTCATACATGATGCCTAGCTTATATTTTCTATTATCAAGGCAATAACTAAGAACTAACTTTAAAAAAATGCAAAAAACTTATGCGCGAACACATGAAATTGGTATCCTAATTGCCCACATACAGTATATGAGGATATATGCACATATATGAAACCTCAGTCTCCGTGAAAATCTTTTTGAAACACGTCACTAAAATTAACTGAAATGAGAAATGAGAAATATATCTATATATCTTAAAGTGTCTACTTTTAAATGATGCAAGTCACATTGAAAACAAATATTCTCAGTTTATGTAATCCGTATGAAACCAAGGAGAGGCACAGAATTTCTGTCGCACTTATCTGCTAATAACTCGAGGCAGGACACGCCCACACGCCAATCACACGGAAATCAGTCCGGGTAATTTACATACTAGGCCACGCCCCCGGACACCGGCCTGATCAACACACACACACACACACAGAGACAGGTTTGAAAACACTCAGATTCAGTGAGGTTTCTGCACGTTTTGGAAGATGGCACGCGCTTACACATCCGAGGAAACTCCTGGAAAGTGGGAGGAGTTTACATTTACCTCAGAAGAAGACTGTGTGACTCCGACGCCGAACAGGAGCATTTTGAACAGAGAATAGACCCATGCTACACTGGGTAAGTTATTAAGTCTTATATAACTCTTATTCTGATAATATTAAACTAATATTAGTAAATATTTTCCTCACTACAGCTAGCTCTTCTCAACTTGTGTGACACATTGGCTTTCAATGCCATTTATATAGTTTAGGTAAATCATGCTAACATGCTGCCTCATGTAGCACAAACATGATATTTCCTGGTGGCTAAGCTAATGCCTTATGGAGTTTACAGCTGTTTATAAATGTTCTAATGTATTTCACCTTGTTTTGGATAGCTTTAGATTATGGTTGCTAAAATATATTTGGCTCTGTTTTGGTTAGCTTATAACACTGCTATCAGTAATGTTATTTAGCACAAACAAGCTAGTTCCAGGTGGCTAAAATACAGCCTTATGTACAGTAGCTAAGTGATGCTTATGAATATTTCTTTGGTGTAAATGTATATAATCCCTTTTGTTTAGCATGTATTTACAAATGCCTGATAAGATGTAATTGTTTAGAATGTGTTCAATATGTGTGTAATGTCCAATGGATGGTGTTTGCTAATGTCTCAGTTGTAAATGTTTGAGATCCACTACATGGTCTGTTGTCCATCAACAGATATTTGCCCAGCCTATTGCCCATCATAAATACAGAGGGGCACAAAAATGTATACACACTTTCACAATTGTTATCTATGGCCTTTTTTAAAACTCAAATTGAATTATGGCAGCAGTGTGTAGTATTATCTATCACCATCATTGATGCTGTCATGTGACCTACAGAAGAGAGGTGTATATTTTTCATGTTGAAGTGTGGATACATTTTTTGGTCATCTCTGTATATATTATGCATCCATATTAATTGCACATCCATTTACTCTGAACAGTATAGGCTAACATTTTTTTATTTATTTGTTTTTAGGAATGTGTCTGCATCACCCTTGCCTTCACCAGCCCCTCACATAAGGACACGCAAGCTCCGTTCAGATGGACCTCTTGTATTTGTGAAGTGGATGGACACACGAGAAGTATCTACATGTTGTACCATCCATTCTGCTTATACAGTAGACGCGGTGAAGATGAGGGTGAAATTACAAGGTACATGGACTACAAAGACATTTCCTGTGACTGCGTACAACCAGCACATGGGGAGTTGATCCCTCTGATCAGCTATTACAATACTATACTACACAGCACAAAACAATGAAGTCGTACAGAAATATTTCTCTACACTGCTTGGACATTGCTCCAACCAATGCTTACCCTGCATATATGTTTTGTACAGTTTTTTTTTTAATCTTGCACTGTTTTACTCTGAATGTCCGTCTTTTTTCAGTTTTTATTTTGTACTGTTCCTGTTGCAGTTTTACCCTGCATGTATCTTTATCATTAATCTGCATTTATACATAAAATCCTATTAACTATTGGGAAGCTAAACATGAGAATCAGTATGAAACATGAAAAGTTTCTAAAAGTTGCCAATAAATGAATATTGTGATGTGAAATTATTTTTCAGATTGAAGTTATAAAGGGCTCTGGGGTGTTTTGCCAGGCTGAAGCGTGGAGAGCAGCCCGCCTTGCCACCTCTGCTACTGCCATGGTACGGAATCTGCTGCTGGGCACCTTCGACTTGGAGACTTGACCAAATTAAAAAGGTAGCCATTATTGGTGAGTAAATGCATAATGCTTTGAGAAGGGAAAAAAACATTATAAGTTCACCACTTTAACCATAGCCTACTTGTATCAATGTTTATTAGCCATCAATGGAGACTGCATAAGGTAGGGCACCCATTATTGTTACTGTATCTGCTTGGTACCTATAATACTAATTCATCGCTTGCTCACTTCTTAGTCCTACCTTTCCTCTTCTAAAGCCACATTTCTGGGGTATTGCGCTGTAGGGTGTGTAGTCCTCTATTTTGTAGAACATATAGTGTTGCAAATAACCTCGTGGCACTAATTGTTGTCGTCTGAAGTTTTAATAAATAATCATTTATTATTATTATACTGTCTTATTATTTTTGTCTTCTCTAGATGCTACATTGAAGAAGTGGCCGGCAGCCACCCGAAGGCATGTTCGTGCATCTTCATGATTGCGCTGCATCTATCAATTCAAAGCTCACGGAGCTGGGAAGATCCACAAAATATATTTTTTCTTCCTGTTCAGTTTTTTGTCATGTTTTTGTTCTTTTACTAGTTGATTGTTCTTAAGAAAATAAAAAATTTTAATTTCTACATTCTGGGCTTTTATTTATGTTGTCTAGCAGCTATGGATTTTTTTACTAATCTAGGTAAACATATAGGTGCATATATGCAATCACATATACATGCATATATGTACCTATATATGTACATATAATATAGGAAAACGGCCAATTTTATATGTCACATATACTGTATTACTATATAGGTACATATATGTACGCATATATGCACATATAATATAGGAAAACGGCCAATTTTATATATGTCTATATAGGTACATATATGCACGCATACTGTATATGCACGCATATATGTACATATATGTACATATAATATAGGAAAACGGCCAATTTTATATATGTCACATATTAAAAACCTATATCAAAACCTATATTAAAACATATATGTTTATATAGGTTCTTTCCGTGTGGGTACTTACAGTCACAAGACCTGGCCAGGCAGAAAAAATTAAGTTATCAGCATGCGGAGCTTTTTCTTTTCTTTTTTAAAAAGAATTTATGTTTATCATTACTCACTAAAATGTATGGGCTAATGGCAAGCACGATGTAGGTTTAATTAAGGGAAGTGAACTGGCGGTGATCACCCCAAAGTAAAATTTAGGCCCTACAAACTTCATACTGTATCTACCTGAGTCTTTAGCTGAAATAATTCCAGTGTTTAATTCTTTATTTTAAAGCTGTTGTCATGGTAAACATCAGCAACTTCTTATTTTCCAGCAGAACAGGGTCATAAAGAAAACCATATAAAAGCTACAATTCGCACATAAGTCATATCTTAGGTCAAATTGTTTTGGAACAAGATAAAACTTTGGATCCAAGTACAGTAGTAGTCCAAAATATTCTAAAACAAATAAGAAAATTGACACTAAAGTAGAAATGTAAAAAGTAAAAGTGTTTTATTACAGAAAAGTTAATTCGATCTATACAATCCTCGAGGCCCCAGTGAGCTATACACTCATGGGAAGGGTCTACTGGCCCACAGTGCACTCAGTTGAACTCCGGAAGCAAGAATACTCTTTAATTGAATTAAATTTGGCAGTATAAACTACTTTAATATTGGACATTTCAAATTCTAAAAGGCCTTTTACAAAAACTGTTGATGAAAAGAATTGTGGCATGATTTCAGACTGGCTGCAGAAAAAAAAAAAAAAAAGAGAGAGAGAAACAATGAGATCTGTATTTCACTTCTCAGCCAAATCAGATCCTGTAGCAGCAGCATCACCCATGTGTTTATGTCCAGTACCAGAAGCTGAGAAGGCAGGTGTAGAATAAAGATATACAGTGGTGTGAAAAACTATTTGCCCCCCTCCTGATTTCTTATTCTTTTGCATGTTTGTCACACAAAATGTTTCTGATCATCAAACACATTTAACTATTAGTCAAAGATAACACAAGTAAACACAAAATGCAGTTTTTAAATGAGGGGTTTTATTATTTAGGGAGAAAAAAAATCCAAACCTACATGGCCCTGTGTGAAAAAGTAATTGCCCCCTGAACCTAATAACTGGTTGGGCCACCCTTAGCAGCAATAACTGCAATCAAGTGTTTGCGATAACTTGCAACGAGTCTTTTACAGCGCTCTGGAGGAATTTTGGCCCACTCATCTTTGCAGAATTGTTGTAATTCAGCTTTATTTGAGGGTCTTCTAGCATGAACCACCTTTTTAAGGTCATGCCACAACATCTCAATAGGACTCAGGTCAGGACTTTGACTAGGCCACTCCAAAGTCTTCATTTTGTTTTTCTTCAGCCATTCAGAGGTGGATTTGCTGGTGTGTTTTGGGTCACTGTCCTGCTGCAGCACCCAGGATCGCTTCAGCTTGAGTTGACGAACAGATGGCCGGACATTCTCCTTCAGGATTTTTTGGTAGACAGTAGAATTCATGGTTCCATCTATCACAGCAAGCCTTCCAGGTCCTGTAGCAGCAAAACAACCCCAGACCATCACACTACCACCACCATATTTTACTGTTGGTATGATGTTGTTTTTCTGAAATGCTGTGTTACTTTTACGCCAGATGTAACGGGACACGCACCTTCCAAAAAGTTAAACTTTTGTCTCGTCGGTCCACAAGGTATTTTCCCAAAAGTCTTGGCAATCATTGAGATGTTTTTTAGCAAAATTGAGATGAGCCTTAATGTTCTTTTTGCTTAAAAGTGGTGTGCGCCTTGGAAATCTGCCATGCAGGCCGTTTTTGCCCAGTCTCTTTCTTATGGTGGAGTCGTGAACACTGACCTTAATTGAGGCAAGTGAGGCCTGCAGTTCTTTAGATGTTGTCCTGGGGTCTTTTGTGGCCTCTCGGATGAGTTGTCTCTGCGCTCTTGGGGTAATTTTGGTCGGCCGGCCACTCCTGGGAAGGTTCACCACTGTTCCATGTTTTTGCCATTTGTGGATAATGGCTCTCACTGTGGTTCGCTGGAGTCCCAAAGCTTTAGAAATGGCTTTATAACCTTTACCAGACTGATAGATCTCAATTACTTTTGTTCTCATTTGTTCCTGAATTTCTTTGGATCTTGGCATGATGTCTAGCTTTTGAGGTGCTTTTGGTCTACTTCTCTGTGTCAGGTAGCTCTTATTTAAGTGATTTCTTGATTGAAACAGGTGTGGCAGTAATCAGGCCTGGGGGTGACTACAGAAATTGAACTCAGGTGTGATAAACCACAGTTAAGTTATTTCTTTAACAAGGGGGGCAATCACTTTTTCACACAGGGCCATGTAGATTTGGAGTTTTTTTCTCCCTTAATAACGTAAACCTTCATTTAAAAACTGCATTTTGTGTTCAATTATGTTATCTTTGACTAATAGTTAACGGTTTTTGATGAGCAGAAACATTTAAGTGTGACAAACATGCAAAAGAATAAGAAATCAGGAAGGGGGCAAATAGTTTTTCACACCACTGTATAGTAGGCTACAGTAATTTGACATTTCTAGTTCATGAAGTTTCAGTATCTTTTATACAGAGAAGAATCACTCTTATTTGCAACAGAGTGGTTAAAGTACAATACTAAATTATAAATATCAATGTGAAAAGGTGTATAGTTCTAACCCTGTAACTCCTTTCTTTCACTGTTAAACATCTTTGTTCCACTAGGATTGATCCACAGTAAGCGCCACTACAGAATCCGGATATAAAATGAACGTGGATGGAACAATATTTTGTGATTGAGAAATAAGTGTTAACAGGAGTTTGGTTATAGCACATGAAATTTAAATAGTGTAAATGTAATGCTCAAACTAACAAATTAGATTCTATTTCAGAAAAACAGATGCAGCAGCGAAGGCCGTGGCCAAACTTCCCCTTTCCTATAACCATAACATGTGTGTGTCTAATGCTCTCACCCCCACAGCTAACCTTGAAGAGCTACAGAACTACAGTCACTCCAGGAGAGAAAACACTCTGGAGAAAAGCGGGATGTGTTTTGACAGAAGGGGTTTGGTACGACCCTAATCACAAGCCATGTCTACCTATAAAGCTATTTCTTTTTATGCTAAGTTGACACACGGGTAAGGACCATGTGTAAAAAGGGGGAATAATCGATAGTATATGCATTTGTGTTACTAATAACATACTGTACTGTAGATAAAGGAATTAAGATGAAGCCAGAGCACACAAAAAGTAAAAGGACATTGTGAAGATGAAATGTTGTGTTATTGTGCAAAACTCTTTGAGGATTTATTTTTAATACAGGCCCACTGACAGTGCTCCTAACACCACAAAAAGAAGTCAAAGTAGTGGAAACAGAGATGGGGGTACACGCCAGCTACCCCAAACATGTTCCAGAACCTAAGAGAAAACAGAGGTCAACAAGGGTGAACAGTGATGTGCTAGTAACCTCTCCTGTAAACCGCAACAGACCCTCACCTGCACGCAAAGTGCATGGGTCAGAAGAACCAACTAGAGTGACAGAAACAACGCAGAATCACAACTCTCCACTCAAGTTCATCACAACAATAAGTACACTACATTTGAGGACAACACATGAAGAAATTGTAAGGTGTCAAAGTAGCAGTAGCACTGAGTAACATTGGTGACATATACTGTAAAAGTAATTAGAGTTAAAAGTAAGTGTTGTAACTACTGACAGGATAGAAGACTGTTTTAGAGGACGGAGAATATTAGTGACTGAGATTATTCACACTACAGACATTGAATTAGCTGGACTGGACCCTTGGTTACAAATGAGAAAACAACACCCCAAAGCAATTTGGGTAATTTTAGGAATAATAATAGTTATGGTGACCCTGATGTGCCTACTTATTGAGAATTCGGAGAGAAATGGTCATGGTAAAGTCTATTTAACAAACTCATGCCACATGCATTTAACTAGAATAAAGAGAAGAGACAGCATGATTAAAAAGGCATAACGCTAATCTCAATAGATGTGCAGGGAATTGGGAATGTGCCCTATCATTAGACATTGCTGATAATATAACAGACATACACAACCTCTTGTGTTGTGTATGCCATGTCATGTCCTCGAACTGGGTAGCATTGCCCCTTAATAATGTCACAGCAGCAGAAGCAAATGCAGACAACACGTCTTGTATCATACCGATAACCACCATGGCCATCTTACAGATATCTGCATAATACAAACAAGCAGGGAGGCCAAACCCAGCAGTCCCTGAGTGTAATTATTCCAATAACCTATGTTTTGATGCCCCAGGGAGCTATTGCTCCCCATTGCCTGTTAAGAAATATGAAGACAATTCTACTTATATGGTCCCATGGCAAAAAGGAGACACTTGCTTGTGCAAGATCAAAAGGAAAATGGGGAACCTGACTTAGGATGGTCTGAGTGCACCACTTACGTTCGTATAACCAATCGTTCAAAAGGTAGGTCACCTAAATGTAGTATAGATGGTAATTATTTTCCAAATGATGGTAGTTGCCCGTTCATAGAACTATCGTCAACAAACACAGTAATGTGGGTGTGTGGGTCAGACGCATATGTGACCTTACCTAGGTATTTCAATTGGACAGGCTCATGTTATCCTGCATACTGTATGTAACTCCTAGTGTGTCAGTACACACAGAAAATCCGTGGGGGCCACGGATGTCAGAGAATAGAAGAAAAAGAGATGTCCCTATTAAATTTCATGGTTACACTTTAGGAAACCCATGGACTAGCCCAGGAGTAAATGTAGGCTGGTCACTCTTCCTCGGCGGAGGAACAGCTGTAGCCCTAAACTAAGGTAAATGGTTTAGCATGTTACTGATACTAAAAAATTACACCGCGACTGCCTTTCAATTAGTAAATGATGAACTTAAGCAGGTTAGAGAGATCACGATTCAAAATAGTATGGCTCTGGATATTTTACTGGCCGAGAGAGGTGGAGTGTGTAAAGTTCTAAACACCTCTTGTTGTTTCTATGTACCTGACAATCATCCGAATATCAGCAACGTCATAAACCGCATGAAGAGGCCTTTGCAACCACCTCCCCAAGTAGAGTCTTGGATCTCGTGGTTAACGCAGTTATGGAGAGGCTGGGGTTATTGGCTGGTTTATAGTGTTTTACCAATTGGGATTATAATCTTGTTAGGCCTCTGTATAACACCCTGTATTTGCAGATGTATACAGGGACTAGTTCTGAACACAGTAAATTATTAAATGTTAAGACAGACTGACAACATAAAATGGAAAACGGACTGGGACGACCCGACTTCTGACAGAGTTCAAAATTCCGGTGACTATCATTTTGAATGTTTAGATCATGATATGGAAGAAGACATAATGTAAATCTTTAGAGAAATATAAAGCATGTATATTTAAGTAGGTTGCAAATTTTTTTTATGCTTTTGTGTCAGGGGTCTTTCCCCATAAAAACAGCTGTAGTGTCCTCTGTGTGCATTAGAGTGCTAGTGGTGATGTTTAAAAACCCAGGTTGGAGAGACAATATCTGATGAAATTTACCTAATACATAGCTTATTAGTATTGTTTTGAATTGTAGAATTAAAATATTTAGGTTGTCATAGAATGACAAAAGGGGGAAATTGTAATGGAAAAATCATATTCTAATTATATGTATTAATTCTATTTGATTCTTGTAGTAAGTGTGTCACGTAGACGTTAGAAGTTTGAACTTGTTTGTCGAAGCTTAGAAACACAAGGCCGAGAACAGAATAGAAACAACCTGATTGTAGTTGTCCCTGAATAAATGATAAGGTATGGACATCTGGTCTGGGGCAGATAAAGAGTCATGAGTTTGAATGTAGGAACTTCATGTACGGGGCGTTGATTATGTTAACAGAGATGTTTGTGTATAAAATAGGTCAGCTAGAGAAAGAGATCACCTTTCTCTATGCTGCAACTGTTTGCTGTATGAGACTGGTCCTTCTGCAGAAGTTTAAAATAAAACCTTTGTTACTTTGCTCTTACCCAGTGTATGAATTACTTGTCTTTATATTGTTTTCAGAATTTCCACCACAACTGTCTCAACATTCCTAAAATATCTGAGGAACTTAAAATTAAATTAGATGGTGAGATCACGACAGTTGAAATTATGGAGGCTATAAAAACATTAAAAGGTGGTAAAACAGCAGGACCTGACGGCCTGCCCATCGATCTATATAAATATTTCAGTGATAAAATGGTTAAGCCACTATATGATATGTATATAGAATGTTATACTAATGTCTGTCTTCCAAAGTCTATGAGAGAGCCTTTGATCATTCTTTTACCAAAACCAGGAAAACCGAATACAAAGTGTGGAAATATGCGACCTATTAGTCTGATCAACACAGATACCAAAATAATATGTAAAATCTTGGCAAAAAGACTACAGACTGTACTTCCGGGCATTGTGAGTGATGATCAAAATGGGTTCATTACGAATAGGCAGGGATTTCACAATGTAAGACGTGTGTTAAATATTTTGCATAGGCAAAAAGAGGAAAAGGATACTGCTCTTCTCTCGCTCGATGCGGAGAAGGCTTTTGATAGGATCGAATGGGCTTATCTTTTTGACGTTCTCATAAAATTCGGATTTGGGAAATAATTTTTACATTGGATCAAATTATTACATTCTAACAAAGCGGGTGAAGTTTTAACCAATGAGATGATTTCTGAGCCATTTAATATTACAAGAGGTTGCCCCCAAGGCTCACCGTTGTCCCCACTTTTATTCATCTTGGCTATAGAACCACTAGCAATAGCTGTAAGAGCGAATAACCATATACAAGGGATTAAAATGGGTGGCAAGGAACATAAAACAGCTTTATTCGCTGATGATGTAGTGTTCTTCCTAAAACAATTAAACGCCTCTCTTCCAGCACTTTTAGACCTGATCGATCAATTCGGAAATATATCGTGTTATAAAGTGAACACATCAAAGTCATCATTATTGCTGCTTAATAAAGATAGCTGTCCAAATACAACACACTTATTTACCTTGAAAATATCACCCAGCTTTACATATCTGGGTATCAAAATTGTTTCCCAATTAGAAAAAATAATTTCTACAAATTATAATGATATAATGGAATCAACATTTGAAGAGCTGGAGAGATGGTTATCTTTGCCAATTTCATTGATAGGAAGGATAAATATATTGAAGATATTTTGCCTAAATTCATGTATTTATTCCAAAATATCCCCTTGGCGCCACCAGCTGGAATGTTCTCAAAGATTAACTCATTATTCAGGAAATTTATTTAGAACAAGAAAAGCCCTTGGGTTCTCTTCTTTATCTTCCATTTGACACTGGAGGGTTAAAATGCCCCAACATGTACTGGTACTATTTAGCTGCACAATTAAGAACAATAATGTTTTATTTCTCCTCTGGAAATAAACCATCCTGGGTGGATATGGAGTCATGTGGTTTTGCGTTACCTTTAAACTTGTATATATATTCAGACAAGTTTAAACAATTGAAAACAGTCACCAAACACCCCATAGTCTGTAATATGATTGGAGTATGGTATGAAGTTAGAGAGTACATGAAAATAGCTGACTCTTTATCCCATTTGGGGCAACACATTATTCAAACCAGGCACGAAGGATTCAGGATTCCGGTTGTGGGTTGAAAAAGGATTAAGCAAGATTAGTGATCTTTTTGAGGAGGGAACGTTGATGTCGTTTGAGAAGTTATCTACTAAGTATAATATTCCAAAAAAAAACATTTCTTTATATATTTACAGATCAGGAGTTTTGTTCTTTCTAGGCAGAACCAATCATTAAACTTGCCAGTACTTTCTTCTGTGAAGGAAGAAGTTAGGGAGCGTTAGCTTAAAACTACTTCAATATAATTGGTTGATGCAGACTTACATAACTCCTGTCAAACTAAATAGGTTTAATAAAAATATTCCTGATGTATGTTTTAAATGCAGAGAGGCTCAGGGTTCATTTGTTCATTGTGTTTGGGAATGTAACATTATTAGAGACTTTTGGGTGGAAGTGATTAATATTACAAAGATAATTGTACCCTTGAATATTCCCCTAGACGCAAAAATGATTTTGCTACATTTATATCCAAAGAACCTTAAACTAAATCTTCAGCAGCGCAAATTCATAGATTATGCTATACTACAAGCTAAAAGAATGATAGCTCTTAGCTGGAAAAGGCCTGATCCGCCATCTATTGGAACTTGGATTAATGCCATGGCACAGTGTATGGCCATGGAAAAAGTAACATTCATTCATTCATTCATCTTCTATACCGCTTAATCCTGTGATCAGGGTCGCGGGGGACCTGGAGCCTATCCCAGGAGACTTCGGGCACTAGGCGGGGTACACCCTGGACAGGGTGCCAATCCATCGCAGGGCACACACACATACACACACTCACACACCCAATCACACACTACGGGCAATTTAGGAACGCCAATTAGCCTAATCTGCATATCTTTGGACTGTGGGAGGAAACCGGAGTACCCGGAGGAAACCCACCAAGCACGGGGAGAACATGCAAACTCCATGCACACAGAGACGGGAATCGAGCCTGGCCGGGGAATCGAACCCAGACCCTGGAGGTGCAAGGCGACAGTGCTAACCACTACACCACCGCGCCGCCGAAAAAGTAACATATTTTATTAAAAACAAAATGGATGTATATGAAGAAATATGGAAGCCATTTAATTACTATATTAACAACAACAATATTGGTCATTTATTACAAAAAGTGTAATTATGTATAATGTTTTTTTTCTTTGTTGTTTCATTTTGTTTTGTTGGAAAACTTTTTATGTGTAAAGTACAGTAAGGTATATTTGGTTTTTGGGTACCTTGTATTTGTTTGGCATTTGAACTGTCTCTTATAAGAGAATTCTGTGTATTTCTATAGGGGAGAAGAGAGTGATGTTCTTTTGTTAAGGTGGGAAATAATTGTGACGGAATGGAAATGTGTTTCTCTGTTACCTGTCTTGCATAAACAAAAACAATAAACACATTGTTCAAAAAAAAAAAAAGACCAGAAGGACTGGAGATGGCCTGCTGAATTTTTAAATGGAGAATTGGAGTTCAGGGCTCGGTCTCTAGAGTTAAGTATTGCACACACAGAGAGGAAGTTCATTATCAGTTCCTGTAGCTTAATAGAACCACATGCGTCATGAAGGCACCACAAAAGGGGGCATATCTTCAAATTTTTACACAGGCACAGGGTTTTGATTAGTTAAATTTTCTTAAATGTGATTTTGTAAATCTCTTCTATGCTAATGCCTGACTGTTCATTTATTGTCATTTTTATTTGGGGGGGGGATATGCACGGTGTCCAATGACGCGCGCACACAGACACAAAGAGTTAGGCTGAGTCTTGAGCAGGAAAAAAGAGAGGATTTTTTACCTCTCTAATGAGACTTCCTTTTTCTTTACACACACGCTGTACGCACACGCTTAGAGACCCAAAATAAAATATGTTTTACGCGCACACACGTGGTCACAGTGTTATAGTAAACTTTACAAGTGTACGGATGTTGATTATACCAGTAAGAGATGTGCACTAAGATCCAGCAGGGGAGATGATTACCCACAATTCCGCAGCACAAGATAAAGAAAAAACGTTGGCTCAGTTGTGATCACGTGACGCTCGGTGTCAAAACAAGAAGCGCATGCATGATACATGATACTCTGTACTCGTAAATCAAGACTTCGTTTTCCAAGTCAAAATGTATTTAAAAATCTTTGGTCGTCGCGTTACTCGCAATTCGAGGTTTAACTGTAACATCCAAATGTCTCTTGTCTGCTAGAATCCTTTTGTTTAATCAGGAGAATGTATTGTATTTCCTCTCTCCTGTCTGTCTCCGGGTCCCTCTATAACTGACATGTTAACGACTGTGCTTTTGATGTTCGGGATGTAGCAGCATTTAAATGTGCTCTCTTTGCTGAGAATAAATAAAGATCTTGAGACATCATGCCTGCATGTGTGTTTGTGTCTCTCCCGGTCGATTGGGCCCGGACTGGTAAGTGTATCAAGGTGCAGCAAAGACAACAAGCTAAACCTTTTCTTCTCTTAGCTTAAGACTTAGCTCGGACACACTTCTTCGTTTAATCCCAACAGTTATACAGTGGAAGCTTGGATTACAAGCATAATTCATTCCGGAAGCAGGCTCGTATTACAAAACATAAATCAAAGCATTTTCACATAAGAAATAATGGAAACTCAAATTATCCGTTCCACAGCCAAGTGTTTCCGTTTTTGTGCGTAGGCGTGTGTGTGTTTGTGTATGTGTGTGAAGCTAAAGTAAGAGGAGACTCTTACTTTCAACCCCTCCCATCTCCCCTTTCCCATCTCACACGGTAAACCTTTCTCCTCTCTTATTTGAATTTCATACAAACACATGCACACATTAATAGAAAGACTGTTTTGTCAGAAACTTAAGCAAGAAAAATTGCTAATGACACTTGTGGGAGTGCATACTAACAGAATCACTGCTGTAAACCAAACAAATGAACAGACACTTTACCTTTGAAAAGAATCACGACAGATCAGTGTTTCTGTGTAGAGCAGAGTGTGTGTGTGTCTTTGAAGCACCTCCTCTCTGCTTCACATACACAAACACTGTGTGTGAAGCACCCCCTCTCTGCATCACACAGACACACTATATATATACAGTGGTGTGAAAAACTATTTGCCCCCTTCCTGATTTCTTATTCTTTTGCATGTTTGTCACACTTAAATGTTTCTGCTCATCAAAAACCGTTAACTATTAGTCAAAGATAACATAATTGAACACAAAATGCAGTTTTTAAATGAAGGTTTACGTTATTAAGGGAGAAAAAAAACTCCAAATCTACATGGCCCTGTGTGAAAAAGTGATTGCCCCCCTTGTTAAAAAATAACTTAACTGTGGTTTATCACACCTGAGTTCAATTTCTGTAGTCACCCCCAAACCTGATTACTGCCACACCTGTTTCAATCAAGAAATCACTTAAATAGGAGCTACCTGACACAGAGAAGTAGACCAAAAGCACCTCAAAAGCTAGACATCATGCCAAGATCCAAAGAAATTCAGGAACAAAAGTAATTGAGATCTATCAGTCTGGTAAAGGTTATAAAGCCATTTCTAAAGCTTTGGGACTCCAGCGAACCACAGTGAGAGCCATTATCCACAAATGGCAAAAACATGGAACAGTGGTGAACCTTCCCAGGAGTGGCCGGCCGACCAAAATTACCCCAAGAGTGCAGAGACAACTCATCCGAGAGGCCACAAAAGACCCCAGGACAACATCTAAAGAACTGCAGGCCTCACTTGCCTCAATTAAGGTCAGTGTTCACGACTCCACCATAAGAAAGAGACTGGGCAAAAACGGCCTGCATGTTAGATTTCCAAGGCGCAAACCACTTTTAAGCAAAAAGAACATTAAGGCTCGTCTCAATTTTGCTAAAAAACATCTCAATGATTGCCAAGACTTTTGGGAAAATACCTTGTGGACCGACGAGACAAAAGTTGAACTTTTTGGAAGGTGCGTGTCCCGTTACATCTGGCATAAAAGTAACACAGCATTTCAGAAAAAGAACATCATACCAACAGTAAAATATGGTGGTGGTAGTGTGATGGTCTGGGGTTGTTTTGCTGCTTCAGGACCTGGAAGGCTTGCTGTGATAGATGGAACCATGAATTCTACTGTCTACCAAAAAATCCTGGAGGAGAATGTCCGGCCATCTGTTCGTCAACTCAAGCTGAAGCGATCTTGGGTGCTGCAGCAGGACAATGACCCAAAACACACCAGCAAATCCACCTCTGAATGGCTGAAGAAAAACTAAATGAAGACTTTGGAGTGGCCTAGTCAAAGTCCTGACCTGAATCCTATTGAGATGTTGTGGCATGACCTTAAAAAGGCGGTTCATGCTAGAAAACCCTCAAATAAAGCTGAATTACAACAATTCTGCAAAGATGAGTGGGCCAAAATTCCTCCAGAGCGCTGTAAAAGACTCGCTGCAAGTTATCGCAAACGCTTGATTGCAGTTATTGCTGCTAAGGGTGGCCCAACCAGTTATTAGGTTCAGGGGGCAATTACTTTTTCACACAGGGCCATGTAGGTTTGGATTTTTTTTCTCCCTAAATAATAAAACCCCTCATTTAAAAACTGCATTTTGTGTTTACTTGTGTTATCTTTGACTAATAGTTAAATGTGTTTGATGATCAGAAACATTTTGTGTGACAAACATGCAAAAGAATAAGAAATCAGGAGGGGGGCAAATAGTTTTTCACACCACTGTATATAACTGTATATGAGATCGATGATCTTCTTGTGAGGAAGTCAGCCGACTATCTGAATGTATTGAATAACTGACCAGGGGTTTACATCAATGTATTTTTTTTCTTCCCTGATGGCACAGGCACATTACAGGACTAAATTTGATTTAATGAAATTATAAAATGTATGACTGTGTACACTACCCTGATGTTGATGACAAAGTACAGTATACATCTCTGATTATACTGTATACAAGGTGCTATTGTTACTTAGCATGGAAAGGAAGTAAAACTGGAAAACAATATTTTGTTGAATAAAAAAAAATGTCAATGGGAAAAAATTACACCGTATGAAATAACTCAGATGATTTTGTTTAATTAAACACAGAAATGTGTTAAAATCCCTCATTTACAAATAGACAGAGTTACAAAAACAGAACATGGCAATAATAACCCAAGAGGAAGAAACTGAAATAGGCACCAGAAAATGAGTTGTTGAAACGTTTAAAGATATGTGGGTCACTCCTTGAAAACCATGGCCATATAAATGTATAAACTTTTTGCCAATAAAATGTAATATTGCAGCAAATATTGTTAAATATTATGATTAATGTAAAGTGTTGCACCTTGTGATACAGAATATAATTTTAGTGCCATCCTGTTTCTAATTACCAGAAAAATATAAAGACTTTCTAAACTCTTTCATCAATTAATGTTGGAAATTGTAACATTCCATATGTTACTTAATAAAATCATTATTCTTGCTTTAATTTTTATTCTTCCCTCTGATAAGTATTCTTAATTTAGTACAGAGGCTAATTAATATATATTTTTTAGGGTCACAGTTTGTTTTGGGTGCGAGTCATTGTGGATGTCACCGCAGATGTGTGCATGGGTTACGTTCAAACTGTTTTGATAAAAACAAAGTTTCCATTAGTAACAACAATATTTGCCAGTCAGTCAGTTACACACAATTTTATACAACAGTTAGTTCCAACTGCAGTAAGTAATCTGACTGGATAAGAGTCATCCCAGGAGTAGTGATAATGAATGTTAGCAGCACTGGGACATATAGTAAATAGTAAACTATATAGTAATTCAACTGTCATTCGCAGCATGGGTGAAAGAAATTATTTAATTATTTCCTTAATTCTAATAATAATTTCCCTTTCCTTACTTTAGTGTGTATTTCCCAAGAGATCGTATCGCCCTCTTGTAATAAACATTCCACATGGTAGGTTTTTGACAATGTTCAAGTAAGTTAGCTCATACTGTAACTTGGGTATGTTGAAGTAAATGAGTATTGAGACTCAATGAGTCTTCCTGTGAAATCAGGAAGTTAATAGAAGCATTCTGGTGACTGGAGACATGAAATCCTGCTTACTTTCAAAAAGACCTGGTATTAATTATTGATATCTTAAGCACTGCACAACATATGCAGGGCTAATAAAAAAATTCTACACTGACCAGTAAAAAAAAAGGCCCATGATGCATACAAGCATGACACATAACCCAGTCGGCCAATTTCAGTTGTTCCCATTGATATGCCTAGTAAGATGAGGAAAAGCAGTTGTTAAGGTAAATGGCTTGATTAATTGAAATTAAGTTTTTCATTAGACCGTGTTTAGTCTTAGTCACGATTAAATTTTTTTTGGCTAATTCATGTGTGAAAATGATTCTTCGTACTCCCAGAACTACAATTTGAGTGCTGGAATATCCCATCTGAGAAGGAAGGGGGAAAAAATCCACTGATGACCTGGTCATTCAGCATATTTAGGCAGTCATCCAACTTCATTTTATTGCCACATAACCATGTTGACCCTAAATTCTATCCAATAAACTACAATCTTTATGCTTAAATCTGTTTTTTTTTTTTTTTTAGATTAGCCTCATTAATTAGTAGTTTTCTTATAAACTGTTTATTCCCAAACCTGAGTCATCATTGCACTGTATATGGAAATGCTCTTACTTCACTATTAAACATGTCTGTGATTTCTACTGCTGATTTTTTTAATGATTTTTTCAGTTCTTAAAACATTTCCGTCATTTTCCATGCATAAAACATTTTTTAAAGGTAGTAACTATGGTTGTACACTCAAATGTGAAAGAAAATAGGCTGGTGTTAAAAACAAACAAAAAAAAAATCCTTCATGCTAAAAATAAATAAATAAATAGCTCACTTTAGCCCAATGTGCATTATGTATGTGTATTATAATGAGGGGAGAATTTCTAAATTTCCTAGAGTGTTATCCTGGGGTATATTGATTGGGTCAGTGGTAGGCATCTCACCTGCCATGAGGAAGGCGCAGAATCAATTCCTAGGCAATGCCCAAATGCACTGAATGCCCTGCTGCAGTTAGATGTCTAAAATCCTATCTGCTCATTCAATCCAATCTTGGAAGGATTATGAAAAGAAGGGCATCTGGCCTAAAAAGTGTGCTATATAAAGATATATTTTAATCGGATGGCCCACCGTGGCAAAAAAGTCGATGGAAGAAGCTAAACGAACAACTAGAAATTTATCTTGTAACTTGTGTTACCAGATTTTGAGATTTTCAAATGCATTCCTTAATAATAAGAGAAGGTATATTCATCAAAATAAATTTTATCCTCATGTCATAGTATGGCAGCAGGTTTCATGAAGTGACTCATTTATATATTACTCATATCATGTATATAAAATTTATTTCATGCTTCCTTTTAAAGCAAGAATATACAGTGGTGTGAAAAACTATTTGCCCCCCTCCTGATTTCTTATTCTTTTGCAGGTTTGTCACACAAAATGTTTCTGATCATCAAACACATTTAACTATTAGTCAAATATAACACAAGTAAACACAAAATGCAGTTTTTAAATGAGGTGTTTTATTATTTAGGGAGAAAAAAAATCCAAACCTACATGGCCCTGTGTGAAAAAGTGATTGCCCCCCTTGTTAAAAAATAACTTAACTGTGGTTTATCACACCTGAGTTCAATATCTGTAGTCACCCCCAGGCCTGATTACTGCCACACCTGTTTCAATCAAGAAATCACTTAAATAGGAGCTACCTGACACAGAGAAGTAGACCAAAAGCACCTCGAAAGCTAGACGTCATGCCAAGATCCAAAGAAATTCAGGAACAAATGAGAACAAAAGTAATTGAGATCTATCAGTCTGGTAAAGGTTATAAAGCCATTTCTAAAAGCTTTGGGACTCCAGCGAACCACAGTAAGAGCCATTATCCACAAATGGCAAAAACATGGAACAGTGGTGAACCTTCCCAGGAGTGGCTGGCCGACCAAAATTACCCCAAGAGCGGGTGGTAGTGTGATGGTCTGGGGTTGTTTTGCTGCTTTAGGACCTGGATGGCTTGCTGTGATAGATGGAACCATGAATTCTACTGTCTACCAAAAAATCCTGAAGGAGAATGTCCAGCCATCTGTTCGTCAACTCAAGCTGAAGCGATCTTGGGTGCTGCAGCAGGACAATGACCCAAAACACACCAGCAAATCCACCTCTGAATGGCTGAAGAAAAACAAAATGAAGACTTTGGAGTGGCCTAGTCAAAGTCCTGACCTGAATCCTATTGAGATGTTGTGGCATGACCTTAAAAAGGCGGTTCATGCTAGAAAACCCTCAAATAAAGCTGAATTACAACAATTCTACAAAGATGAGTGCGCCAAAATTCCTCCAGAGCGCTGTAAAAGACTCGTTGCAAGTTATCGCAAACACTTGATTGCAGTTATTGCTGCTAAGGGTGGCCCAGCCAGTTATTAGGTTCAGAGGGCAATTACTTTTTCACACAGGGCCATGTAGGTTTGGATTTTTTCCTCCCTAAATAATAAAACACCTCATTTAAAAACTGCATTTTGTGTTATCTTTGACTAATAGTTAAATGTGTTTGATGATCAGAAACATTTTGTGTGACAAACATGCAAAAGAATAAGAAATCAGGAGGGGGGCAAATAGTTTTTCACACCACTGTACATTCCTCAGTCATTAGTCACAAGATGGCAATATTCTTTTTTACATTTACCCAAACAGAATACAAACGATAACGTTTATGTCTGGTCAAGTAAAACAAAAAAGAGATTTAATGTAAAATGAAGAAAGTAAAACAAGCCAGTGCTAGTGGTTCTTTATGCATTAACCACTCAAATGATTCATGTCCTGTAAAAGATTGCAAACTTCTGGCCACACTGCTTTTACGTTGAGGCTGCCTTTGTAGGAATGATCTCGTCTATAACCTGAGTGAGAATCTCATCGATGACCTCGCAATCGTAATTCACCTGCTGCAGGTCCAGAGCAGGGATGAAAGTAAGCAGGAGTTGCGCCACTCTTTGTCGGAGTTCTCTTAATCTAGACATAAAAGGAAGAGAAACTTTGAGTTACTGTATTACATGTCAGTACTATGACCATGGATAATCTACAGTTCTATCAATCGGAATCACAAACATTTTATCATTCAGATAACAAATACAGACTTTATTGTTACTGAACCTGTTCTACAAAAGAGATCTTACTTGTCCGTCTGTGGGTTGTTGTTTTCTTGTCCATTCTCTGATCTGTCCGGTGTCTCATGCTGCTGTGAATGTGAGTCTCTTTCTCTTCCTGAATTCGAGGTTTCTGCTGAAGTTGCTGTACTTACTTCATGGGAGGAGGGAAACTCTGTCTGGACCTGTCGATCTTCTACACTAACTTTCACCTTTTCAATTTCACTCTTTATCTCCTCTAACTCTTTCTGTAGGCTCTCACAGCAGGTCAACAAAGTGCTCTTCTCATTTTCTAGACTGATCACCTGTGTGTGCAAGCAGAGGACACAACATATAAAATGTTAATTTACAAGTTTATTTTGACATATACAAGTGGACAAAAGAAATGTTGCATATGATTAAGTCCAGCTGACATGTCTTGGTATCAAAAGTAATGAAAACATTCTGATTTTCTGATGCAAAGCAAGCAGAGGTCACCAGATGGTTTGGAGTTACCAGGAATACCATTTCCAGGCTATGGAACAGATACCGAAGGACTGATTCCACTGCTGATCGCCCTACTTCTGGAAGGATAAGAGTGACAATTCCAAGACAAGACAGAATAATTTGATGTCATCACTTGAGACTCCTGCCACTACTGCTGCTGGTGGTCGTATTCCAAGGTTGCAGATGATAAATTGATGGATTATTTAACAATATTTGTCTGCAGCTGGACTTGCAGAACATGCAGCATAGTGAGTTGGTTGTCGGTTGGTTTTTGTATGTGAACATTGTCAGGTACTTCACTTCCTACAGTGCAGCTCCAACACGTGGTCTGATTGTCATCACCTGTAGCTTGTTTAGCCATGGGCTAAATGTGCTAAACGTTCGTTTCGGTGCTGGCTTATTAGTCAAGCCTTTGCTAGTTAAAGGATGTTTTTTTCCCCCAGTCATGTTATAGTTTTTGTTTTGGTTCATTTGTTTAAAATTAATTAAAGTCTTCACATCTGCAAATATGCCAAGCCATAATCCCTTATACAGCTAAACAAGCTACAGGTGATGACAATGTCCCTGATAAACTCCATTGGCACAAAAAGCGCCCTCTAGGGGTTTTCCTTGACATAATATAAATACATTCTGACTTTCTGAAGCTGATGGACACAGATTTTTATATAAAATCAAATTTTTTATTTATTGACAGAAATAACATTTGTAAGAAATGTATATGTGCAAGGTTGCATTGGTGCATGAGAATATTTCGTTTAATTATGTTGCCAATTCACTGAGCCTAGAATAGAAAACTATTTTCTTACTTCTGTTATCTACCCACCTTTTCCTTCAGCTCTTCTTGCTCCTTGTTTCTCTGGTCCAGTTCTCTTAACAGACTGTCAATCTGACAAGCTAACTCATCGTCACACTCTAATGAAGTTTCCTGGCCTTTTCTCTCCCACACTGCTTTTTCCACCTTCAGCTCACTGAGCTGATCTTGGAGCTGTTTTATCTCCTCTTTCACCTGCAAGTATAGCACTTTGTAGTCTTCTGCCTCCTCTGGGTTGGTCTGTGTGCTGTGGTGGCTGTGCTCCTTTTTCAGTCTGCTTTCTGTAAGCTCCTGCAATTGTGAGCTGAGGAGAAGCTGCTGAGAGCGGCTCTCATCTCGCTCCTTTGCTGCCACCTCCAGGAGTTCCAGCAGCCTGTCCTGTTGCTGCTGGGCTTCTAATACATCAAGAACAGAGTCTTCCGGTTTTGCTGAAGACTGATATCCTGGGCTAATTTCATTGGAGATGTCCCCATGGCTTAGCTCTTCTTCTGATTTTAGTGTACTCATAGTCTTGTTTTTGTCTTGATTTTCGACTTCTGGACTTTGTACATTCTTTTGATGGAGTCTTGTTTCTGCAGAATTCTGTTCTTTGCTTGTACCGCTCTCTACTGTAGGTAGATCAAAATGAATTCTATTGCTTTCTCTATCTTGGCCTGTTTCTGAATACGCCTCTTCCTGTTTCACAACTGGGTTTTGATGGGTTTGGGTTCCGATGCTGCTGTTGGAGGACAATGCTGCTACTGTTGTCTCCATGGACGCAGCAGTATCACTGTCAGCACGGTCCATTTGTTTTCCCAACTCCTCCATACTCTCCACACACTCTGATTTTATCTTAGTAATGTCAAATATTTCTGTTGCTGACTTAGGTGTGTTGATGATCTTAATGAACATAATGTCATCATCCTCAATTGGTGCTGGATCAATACCATCCTCAGGCCTGAATATGACTGATGAGGAACAGACCTCAGGTGAGTCTGTGGATGATGATGGACTGCCTTGTGTGTTGCTCCCAAATATGTCTCTTGTTCTGGCTCGTTTTATCTCTCCATTCTCTTGGATTGGCCCCAGAGTTCTCTTCCTGAAATAAGAGAGGAATTAAATTATTCAGGTGCTCTTAATGTCATGTTACTGTGAATAGAGATAGGCAGCTGAAAGAGAGAGGACAATTACCCTGTTGAAGTAGTAGCGAGAGATCTAACATTAGTAATAACTGGAACATCAGGAGATCTGGAGCCTGTAGAGATAATAATAGATTGACACAGGTAACAATATCACGCAATAAATTAAGACACATACTGTACTGTATGAAAACACGCAGGGAAATAAGTCTCCTACCTGCATGTCTGTGAAGATGGGAATTGTGGGGGGAGCCAGGTGTTCCTCGGGCGGGGCTCTGTTCAGACATTGTGTTAGATTTTATCAGCAGTTTCTATACTATTAAGCGCACACCCTATTGTGTGTGAAGTAATTTAGTTTTAGTATATCTCCTCCCAACATCTAATCATTGTCTCAGACTTTCACTCGTCTCTCTCGGGGCTGTATACTCGAAACTTTTGGCAACCTAAAGGCTGCCTCCCCTTACTACAGCCTAAGTAGCGTAACAGCTTTGCATAATGTTTAGCTGTAAGTCCATAATTTTTGGACAATGCTAGACTTAAACATTGTAAATGCTTTGTAATTTCACTTGGACTCTCCCATTAAAAGAGTTCTTATTGCATTTTGAGTGCAACTACCATGAAGTGTGCTAAATGGTTTCTGAAATGTGGGTTATTGGGTAATGAAAATGTTCTTACACTACACTTGCGCGCAAGGTCCTCTTTCAATTTCGCGTTTTCTTTGGCCAGAGCTAAGATAACCTCCTTCCCTGCCCCTTTCTCCTGCTGCTCCTTCTGAAACAGACACAGCACCAGTCACATTAATGTACAATCACCACGGTCAATATATAAAAAATCAGTAATAATTTGTAAAAATCATAATGTAATGTATTACATAATTTATTATAATGACCAGTAGCGAGCAGGGGGAAAATTCGGTAGCATATACATTTGTGTGTGCAATTCTTGGTTCATCACAGTAACTTAAATTTATTAAAAATACATTTTAAATGTATATACTGTTTGATTGCATATATATATATATATATATACACACATACACACTGTTTGATTGCATATATATATATATATATATATATATATATATATATATATATATATATATACACTGTTTGATTGCATATATATATATATATATATATATATATATACACAGTGGTGTGAAAAACTATTTGCCCCCCTCCTGATTTCTTATTCTTTTGCATGTTTGTCACACAAAATGTTTCTGATCATCAAACTCATTTAACTATTAGTCAAAGATAACACAAGTAAACACAAAATGCAGTTTTTAAATGAGGGGTTTTATTATTTAGGGAGAAAAAAAATCCAAACCTACATGGCCCTGTGTGAAAAAGTAATTGCCCCCTGAACCTAATAACTGGTTGGGCCACCCTTAGCAGCAATAACTGCAATCAAGCGTTTGCGATAACTTGCAACGAGTCTTTTACAGCGCTCTGGAGGAATTTTGGCCCACTCATCTTTGCAGAATTGTTGTAATTCAGCTTTATTTGAGGGTTTTCTAGCATGAACCGCCTTTTTAAGGTCATGCCACAACATCTCAATAGGATTCAGGTCAGGACTTTGACTAGGCCACTCCAAAGTCTTCATTTTGTTTTTCTTCAGCCATTCAGAGGTGGATTTGCTGCTGTGTTTTGGGTCATTGTCCTGCTGCAGCACCCAAGATCGCTTCAGCTTGAGTTGACGAACAGATGGCCGGACATTCTCCTTCAGGATTTTTTGGTAGACAGTAGAATTCATGGTTCCATCTATCACAGCAAGCCTTCCAGGTCCTGAAGCAGCAAAACAACCCCAGACCATCACACTACCACCACCATATTTTACTGTTGGTAGGATGTTCTTTTTCTGAAATGCTGTGTTACTTTTACGCCAGATGTAACGGGACACGCACCTTCCAAAAAGTTAAACTTTTGTCTCGTCGGTCCACAAGGTATTTTCCCAAAAGTCTTGGCAATCATTGAGATGTTTTTTAGCAAAATTGAGACGAGCCTTAGGCTGAATCCCATTTCTATTTTCTACCCCTTCCCCTACCCCTTCCCCTTCCCCTTGTCCCTTGAAACGAAGTGGAAAGGGGAAGGGTTTAAATTTTTCCCCTAAGAAATGGGACACCACTACAACACTGTTATACGTCATCATACGTTGTCACTAGTTCCTAATGTTACGTTAAAGGACATGCGCCGATGTTTATCACACATTGCAATAAGAGAGAGATTACTCACTCCCAAAGTATTTTTGCGCCGTATTTCATCCCTATACATAATATAAATTATAAAAATATATAAAAATAAAATATATATTTGTAATATCGTGCAATCGGTGCTAGCCGCTAGCAAACTTTAGCGATTTTTTTGCAAACATTTCTTTACAGAACATCACCATAAACACAAACACAAGACTAGAGGTAATATACATATAATGAAAACTTGTCATAAAAATCTTTATTTATGGCAAAAATTTACATTTATGGGTCTGTTTGCTCGAGTGAGCAGCCATGTTGAAAATTTCGCTTAGCCCTTCGTTTGAAGTGAGGTCCTGAAAAATCTTCGTTTGGAGGGCTATCTGGCCCTTCCCCTTCCCCCTACCCCTCCAACCAAAAGAGAAATGAGACACCCCTACCCCTTCACGTGAACGCGCCAAACGGAGGGGTAGGGCTATGTGAAGGGGTAAGGGGTAGAAATGGGATTCAGCCTTAATGTTCTTTTTGCTTAGTGGTTTGCGCCTTGGAAATCTGCCATGCAGGCCGTTTTTGCCCAGTCTCTTTCTTATGGTGGAGTCGTGAACACTGACCTTAATTGAGGCAAGTGAGGCCTGCAGTTCTTTAGATGTTGTCCTGGGATCTTTTGTGGCCTCTCGGATGAGTTGTCTCTGCGCTCTTGGGGTAATTTTGATCGTCCGGCCACTCCTGGAAAGGTTCATCACTGTTCCATGTTTTTGCCATTTGTGGATAATGGCTCTCACTGTGGTTCGCTGGAGTCCCAAAGCTTTAGAAATGGCTTTATAACCTTTACCAGACTGATAGATCTCAATTACTTTTGTTCCTGAATTTCTTTGGATCTTGGCATGATGTCTAGCTTTTGAGGTGCTTTTGGTCTACTTCTCTGTGTCAGGTAGCTCCTATTTAAGTGATTTCATGATTGAAACAGGTGTGGCAGTAATCAGGCCTGGGGGTGACTATAGAAATTGAACTCAGGTGTGATAAACCACAGTTAAGTTATTTTTTAACAAGGGGGGCAATCACTTTTTCACACAGGGCCATGTAGATTTGGAGTTTTTTTTCTCCCTTAATAACGTAAACCTTCATTTAAAAACTGCATTTTGTGTTCAATTATGTTATCTTTGACTAATAGTTAACGGTTTTTGATGAGCAGAAACATTTAAGTGTGACAAACATGCAAAAGAATAAGAAATCAGGAAGGGGGCAAATAGTTTTTCACGCCACTGTATATATGTATATAATATCCTACAGGTGGAGCTCTCTAAACTACACTACCAGTCAAAAGATTAGACAGACCTTCTAATTCTCTGGTCGTTCCTGATTTTTTTCCCCCTTACAGATAGATCCTCTACAGCAGAGGTAAGTTTGGGCCTTGCTTTCCTAGTATGGTCTTCATGAGAGCCAGTTTCATCATGGTGCTAAAAGAGTTTTGCAAATGCACTTGACAATACCACTCTTGCAAGAACTATTCCAGAACAGCTTAACAGGTCTTAAAATAACTGACTGCTGTTGTTGTTACACAATTACCTCATGCCATGTGTTATTTAAAAAAAAAAAAAAAAGTGTGGTAGGAGGAAAGTAATTGCTAATTTTAATTTGTTTAGAATTATAACAAAATCTAATATATAGGATTGGAATATTTATAAAATCATGACACTAACAGAATTGCAATACTAATCAAATCGGCACCTGAGTATCTTGATAATATCGTATCAGGTGGTCATTGGTGATTCCCATCCCCAGTGTAAAAGTCACATATTTCAGTTGTCCTTACTGGTGAATCAATAACTAGTTACAGGTTAAATCCTGGTTAGCATCTCTGTGGATCAGGAGTTCATTTCTGGTATCTATTTTTTCCTTTAAAAAATATATATATATTTTTAGAGTGTGTAAGCATGAGAGCGCATTGTGCTATCATTCTCTTAGTGTGCGGGGTCGATTTCTGGCATATTCTATTTGATTTGTGGGCAACATAGAGATGCTATCAATACGCAGGAGGAACCCGGATCTTCTGTGAGACATGAGATGTATGCACTTACAGCAGACTTCAAGCACAGTACGCTGATGAGACTCTTAGCCGAAGTAAAAGATTTGAATGGTGCAAACATTTTAAAGAAGGCTGTAGGTCTGTGAATGGCCTCGAAAAAACTCAAAAGTCTAATACAAATGAAGTGTTTTTCTGGATCTCTATTGGGAGAGAATTAACAATTTATCCAAAATGGACATTACCTGTCTGTTCTTCTCCATCTGCAACCTTTGATTTCTCTCACTGTTTCAAAACACATATATAAGATTTTATATATAATATCACCTTTTTTATCATTTAAAGTAACATTTGGTGTAAATAATGATTCAGTACTCACTGCTGCTTGTAGGTTTTCTGGTATCTGGGTTCTTCATCATCAGAATCCTCAGGCTCTTCCTCAACTAAACAACTCCTGAGAGAATTAAATTCTAACATGAGTCAACTGATACGCTACATAACATAAAAACATTGTGTTTTTTGAACCCATTATTGCAACCCAATAGTGTCAGGTGTGTTGTGTGATGAAAGAGTATCAGCGAGAATGAAAGGAAAGGTGTACAGGACAGTGGTGAGACCAGCAATGCTCTACGGCTTAGAGACAGTGGCACTGAAGAAAAGACAGGAGGCAGAGCTAGAGGTAGCAGAGCTGAAGATGTTGAGGTTCTCTTTGGGAGTGACAATGATGGATAGGATCAAGAATGAGTTCATCAGAGGGACAACCCATGTGAGATGTTTTGGAGATAAAGTCAGACAGGCCAGATTGAGGTGGTTTGGACATGTTCAGAGGAGAGAGTGTGAATATATCGGTAGAAGAATGCTGAGGTTGGAACTGCCAGGCAGGAGGTCTAGAGGAAGACCAAAGAGGAGATTTATGGATGCAGTAAGAGAGGACATGAAGTTAGTTGGTGTGAGGGAAGAGGATGCAGAGGATAGGGTTAGATGGAGGCAGATGATTCGCTGTGGCGACCCCTGAAAGGGAACAGCCGAAAGACGAAGAAGAAGAAGATTGAAACCCACTCTGTGCTTGTCACTTCACAGCCTAGAGCTAGTTTGTGAGAACTTCTGCATGTGGACACCAGACAAATCACACTCGTATGTATTCCTCTCTTTGTTGTTATAATATTAAGCTCCACTTCTCTGGGAAGGCTTTACACTAGAGTTTGGAGGATAGCTATGGAGATTTGTGCTCATTCAGCCACAAGAAATCAAAGATGTTCAATATGATTGGGCCAAGGCTTGCTGCAGGCTAACCATGTCTTTATGAACCTTAATTTGTGCATGGGGGAACAGGTTACATTTACATCTTATCCAGGGCGACTTACATTTATATCATTATACTTGGTGATTGTGGGATTTGAACCTGGGACCTTCCAAATCTTAGTCCAATGCCACTGAGCTAGGTCTAGACTTCTTAGTTCCAGAAGAGACAAATCTTAATTCTTTGGTAAACAAAGACATTTTGAACGATTCTACAATTCTATCTTTGTGCAAATATTTTGGACCACGTCCATATACAGTTCCAATTTTGTCCAGTTCCAAGTATTTTTGGGGGCATTTAGGCCCTGTACTCCACCACACTGAATCTGATATGAAACACTAATGATGTAAGCAAATGTTTAATGTGTGGCATTAAACTTTCAGGGATTGCAACCAGTTTCATACACAAACCCCCCCCCCCATCTGGTGGGGCTCATAAATAACGGAACAGGTGTTTCTGACTGTTACATTTGCATTTGGTAGCTGTTCATTTAAACTCTCAACATGAGGTCCAAAGTTATATGGAAGTCAATATGAGGTCTATGCAAGTGAGGAAAACTGTCATTAGGCTGAATTTAAAAATAAATAAATAAATAAATAAACATGAGAGACATAGCATTGGGGTTGTCCAATACAACAGTTTGAAACGTTCTTAAAAAGGAATAAATTAACTGCAACAGCAAACGGACTGGAGGTCCATGGAAGACAACTAAAGTAGATGACAGAATTTTGTCCTTGTTGAAAAAGAACCCTTTCACAACATCTAGCCAAGACAAGGACACTCTTGACGAGGTATGTCTGCCATTGTCAAGGTTACCAGTCAAGAGACGACTTTATGAAGTATATACAGACGCTTCACAAACCACAAACAAACCACTGCAGTACATGCATGGCAAAGCTTCGTAAGGAAGGAGACTCACCATTTAGTCATGTCTGTGGGTTTCAGACTTGACTTCAGAAAATGAGGGGTGTGTGTATGAAAATATTTGTATCAAAATAGGGTTAGGAAATTTCTGAATTTCATTAATGCTATGCTTTGGTCAATCCCCTTGAATTAAACTCAATGTGGTGGTATACAGCGACCAAATGACAAACATTTTGTTCCAAAATATATGGGCCTGACTGTGTGACAGTGTCCAAACAGACACAAAGGAATACTCCGATTGACACAGGAAAAAAATCCACAAATACACATACAGACTTAGACACAAGCACACCTGAACTGGGGGTCAGGGTTCAAATTGCACTGCCACTTATCTGGAAGCATTGCAGTATCAATGCCATCAGGAAGTTTTCGCCACTTTAGACAGTCGTCACACTGCACCCAGTTTTGATCTGGTCGCTTCCTGCAAGAGCACACACATTTTAGGATTTAACTCGAACCTCATCAATGTTTTTTCAATCATTTACTGCTCTTTAAATGAGCCTGTGCCCAAGGCTGTTACTGGCTGACAGGAGTCGTCCTTATTATGGTCTTCAATTGATGTAATGTACCTTGTAGTTTGATACAGTATGTTGCACATTCTGAGACATTTTTCTGTTCAACAAGATTGTAAGAAGTTATTTCCGTTACTGTAGACTTCCTGTCAGCTCAAACCTGTTCAGACAATCTTGTCTATCCTCTACTACCAGCAAGGTATTTTCACATTTAGCAATTAGTAATCATATGATAATACAATAATCAGTACAATTATAGTCCACTGAATTGTTTGTTTCTTTCATTATTGTAGAACTAAACACATGCAACAATGAAATGCTTACACTTGAGCAACTAAACAAACTAATAGAAATATTTTGATAATCTGATCATTGATTGAGCATTCTATTAGTTATATTTCTCTGGCACAATTAATAACACCTAAGATTATTTAAATATATTCCAAATAATAAAAAATAATTGACAACTGAGGCTCTCTCTCTCTCTCTACTGTATATACAGAGTGAGCCAAATTTTTTTTTACACACTTCAGGAACAGAAAACTTGTATAAATATTAATGTATTGTTATACATTATGTATTGATATATAGGGTTGGGTATCATTTTTTTTTTTTTCGATACCGGTGCCAAATCGATACTTTGAAAACGGTACCGGTGCCAAAACGGTGCCTGAACCGATACTTTTAAGCCACAAAATTATAGTGGATGACTCAAGAATTAATTTTTATTGAACAAGAAAATGTTATGCTTAAAATTGAACAATATATTAAAAGTTTAAAGTATATATGAATATGTAAGCTTAAAATTTTAGCAATTCTTTTGCAGAAATGTCACCATATTTGCCTTTTCTGGCAAAATACGACTCCTTTCCTGACTTATTGCCCTGCACAGGACATGCATAGCCTTCTTTACAATGGTAAATGGGGTCACTGTTGTAGTACTACTAGTACTAGCTGGAAAGCCATAATTATAAACAGAATCCATGTTACATTAGTTTTTTACAAATCGTTTGACTATTTGTTAGCATGAATGCAAGATTTGCATTTTGCTATTAACATTACATTATCCTACTACTGACCCGCGGAAAGGCTGCTGACGTCATCATAATCAGTGACTCCTTTTTGCTACAGTTGGTGTGACTGGGGCTGAGGGTCGTCCACACCGATAGCGCCAGCTGTTGTCCACAAGCTGTTAAACACGGTGCCTCCGTCTGCTTTTAACTTTATTCCGTCTGCCCTCGAATGTTTCATTAGATTTGACGTGTTTCCGCCTTTACACGCAACTGCTGTGAAACATTTGCTGCACGTCGCGATGTCGGAATCCTTTCTTGTGAAATACAGCCACACTTTCGACTGTTTAGTTTTAGGCATTTTAACGAGAGTTGTTTACTTTAGCATGCTAAGTTATCGGTAGACTGCCTGCTGCCGTCAGAGCGAGTGTAACGTTAGTTACTGCATTCACGCGCATGTCGGATGGTCTCTCATTTCCGGATGATTTGTGCTTTTAATTTCTTTAATTTAATCTAATAAACGATTAATCTACAAAAATATATGAATCTAGAGAACAAATATTTCAATCGACAGTTCAGGCATTTAAGTGGCACCGAAATGAGGCACCGAAATTCGCATTCTGTTTCGGTCCGGTACATACCGGTTCTATAGGTACCGGTGCCGTATTGGCACCGGAGTTCGGTACCCAACCCTATTGATATATATGATAGTATGATAATATGAAAATATTATTAATATTACATTAATATGATATACATCATACAAGTTTTCTTTTTCCTAAAGTGTGTATAAATTTTTTATACATGGGCTAGCAATGTACAATTGTGTTTGTGAATGTCGGTTTTACTCACACACTATCACCAACAGGTACACTGCTAGTCTTGTTTTTTCTAAAGCGCATTTCCTTCCAATATTCCTCCAGCTTAATACTTACATTTTGTATGGTTTTCCTGCACAAACATACAAAATAAACAAACCATTAATATAACCTTCTCCCACATATATACAGGTACATCTCAGAATACAGGTAAATTAGAATAAGAATGGAAAAAGTTTATTTATTTCAGAAAATCAATTACGAAAGTGAAACTCATTATGTGCATACATTGCACACAGATTGATACATTTCAAGTATATATTTCTTTTAATTTTGATGATTATGGCTTACAGATAATGAAAACCCAAAATTTAGTATCTCAGTATGTTGTGAAAAAGTTCACTCTAATTAGCTAATTAATGCTAAACACCTGCAAATGTCTCTCAGTCTGGTTCAGTAGGCACATTAATGGAATGTTGAATGGGAGGAAAAATTGTGGTAGAAAAAGGTGTACAAACAACAGGGTAAACCGCAGCCTTGAGAGGATTGTGAAACGAAGCCCGTTCAAGAATTTGGGGGATATTCACAAGTCAGTGCTTCAAGAGCCAACCGCACAGATGTATCCAGCACAAGGGCTACAACTGTCAAGCCACTCCTGGCAGTTGAAGCCATATATCCCAAGCCACTCTTGAACCAGAGCTAAGCCTACCTTACCTTACCAGGGCTAAGAACAAAGGGACTGAACTGTTGCTCAGTGGGCCAAAGTCCTCTTTTCAGATGCAAGTCAATTTTGCATTTCATTTGGAAATGAAGGTCAGCGAGCCATCTACCAGGAAGTTTTAGAGCACTTTTCAGGATTCGTACACATTTTTACCATTACATTTCCATGACTTTTCCATGACTGAAAGGTAAATATTCATGACTTAATAAACAGTAGTTCTGAGGCACTCACAAGGAATATACGTTTAAAAAGCCTTCATTTAAACTTGGCTATCCTCGCAATGCTGTTAAATATCTCCACTTTCACTGGAAATAGAGGATCAGCACATCGCATCTTCACCTCATCAAACAACTTCACTTTTGGATTCAGAAGTTCACCTCTCTCTACCATGTCGGTGTATTTTTTTTACATGTGGCCAGAGCAGCAATCCTCTTTCTGACACATTCACATTTTCAATCCACCAATGCTTGCAAAACGTGAGCATGGGAGTGTCACATACGGTTGCAGTCACAAAATCTTTGCAGGGCAATCATGAAACAGCCAATACAGGCTAGAGAGTCCGTGTTCGACTTCCCATCCAGCGGATTTACATCCATGTCTGAATGCATTGTGTAGTATGTGCAACCCGCACGAACCTATGTTGATTAGTGACTTTCCCACATCATTCTGCACTTGCTTCTGGAGAGTTTCAAATACTTTCCAATTTACGTTCGGCCCGTCCATTGAGATTTGGACAAGATTCTTGAGTCTGGTATCAGAAAGCAAGTTGCTGATTTTTTTCAACGATGTCTTGAGATGATAAATGGCCCATAAACTCTGAGCCGATGTATTTAGTCTTCACCTCGGACCCGTCCCATAGCCTGACATGCAACTGTTTAGCCTGTAAATAGTGATTCATGCTTTCATCAAATAACATGACATGTACTCGTTGCTTTGATACACTAGCCAAAGTCAGTTTCTTAAAATAATGAGCCAGTCCAAAATTACACATATATGAGCACTTGCGTTCACCGCATGTAAATCCTGCAGCTATCTGACTGTCGGGGAACATGACCGGAAAAAGCTGGCTTATGTGTTCACAAGACTTGTAAGAATAGTGAGAATTAGCCACTTTTAGCGCCCACAGTACCTCTGCAGTAAGGGTTTCGTTTCTGGACACAGCACTCAAAATGGTCCCTTGCTTTGTGGTGGAGGAGTGAGAAGCACTGCAGCTGGCAGAGGGTGTCACGACGTTAGTCACCTGGGTGAAAAAGCCAGCGTTCGGGCAGCGGCAGACTGATGCTTTGCACCTTTAGAATGGCTAGATAGCGCTGCTTCTCCCATGTTCGAAATGTCGAACGTTTTATGGCAAAGTCTACATTGAAGTCAAACATTATTAAAGCGACATTTTCCCGGCATTGTTTATTTTTGCTCAGCTGCAACTGAGTTGCCCCAAGCAGAGAACATGTCACGTGATGTGACTGATCGCCCGAACGAAAAAATTATTGCAATTTGAAAACCAATATTATCAATTAAACAAATTCAAGTACACGGATATTTTCAAAAAACAAATTTCCATGACTTTTCCAAAATTTTGAGTTTATTCATTTTCCAAAACTTTTCCAGGCCTGGAAATTGGAAATGACTTTTCCAGGTTTTTCATGACCGTACGAACCCTGACTTTTGCTACCCTTTGCTACCCAGCTTTATGGAAATGCTGATTTAATTTTCCAGAAGGACTTGGCACCTGGCCATACTGCCAAAAGTACCAATACCTGGTTTAAGTACCATGGTTTCCCTGTGCTTGATTGGCCAGCAAACTCGCCCGACCCAAACAACCCAGAATCTATGGGGTATGGTGAAGAGGAAGGTGCGAGACACCAGACCTAACAATGCAGAAGAGTTAAAGGCTGCTATCAGAGAAACCTGAGCTTCCGTAACACCTGAGCAGTGTCACAGACTGATCGTCTCCATGCCACGCAACATTGCTGCAGTAATTCATGCAAAGTGAGACCCAACCAAGTATTGAGTGGCTGTACATGTTCATACTTTTCAGTAGTCCAACATTTCTGTGTTAAAAATATATATATATATATATATTTTTGGTCTTAAGTAATATTAATTTTGGGGTTTTCATTAGCTGAAAGGCAATCACCACTGAAGCTGGCACAATCTCCCGATGCCTCGGGATGAGTAGAAAAATACAGAACAGATGGAGAGAATAGCGTAGTTGCCATTCAGGATAGAGGTACTGGAGTATGAGGTTATGGGATGAGTTACGTGTATGCCAGATTAAAGAGATGCGTCTTGAGTCTACTTTAACAAAGGCTTCTGTACCAAATATGAAAAATTTTTGACTCAAGTGATCAAATACTTATTTGACACAGTAATTCACAAAAAAAATCACATGACGTGATTTCGGAATTTTTCTTTTTAGATTCTGTCTCTCACAGAGGAAATGCACCTATGCTGAAAACTGTAGAACCCTCCATGATTTCTAAGTAAGAGAACCTGCAAAATCACAGGGTGATCAAATACTTATTGACCTCACTGTATATGAAACTTATGTTCATTTTACTTTACCCACGTATCACTCCAAACTCCAAACAGGGTAATTCACCCAGACTTCTTCAAACTGTTTTGAAAAGAAGAGGAGTTGCTACACCATGATAAACCCCGTCCCAACTTTTTTGAGACCTGTAGCAGTCATCAAATTTGAAGTGGGAATTATGTGCATAAAATTGTGAATTTTCTCCATTTAAACATATGTTATGTTCTTCATGTTTTATTATGAATAAAATATTGTCTCATTTATAGTTTTCATTGTAATCAAATTGAAAATATGTCCCAACATTTCCGGTATTCAGGTTGTATTTTAGCAACATTCATTCATCTTCTATACCGCCTTTATCCTGTATTAGGGTCGCGGGGACCTGGAGCCTATCCCAGGAGACTCAGGGCACGAGGCAGAGTACACCCTGGACAGCGTGCCAATCCATCGCAGAGCACACACACACTCATTCACACACTATGGTCAATTTGGGAACACCAATTAGCCTAATCTTCATGTCTTTGGACTGTGGGAGGAAACCCACCAAGCACGGGGAGAACATGCAAACTCCATGCACACAGAGACGGGCATCGAGCCTGGCCGGGAATCGACTCCGGACCATGGAGGTGCAAGGCGACAGTGCTAACCACTACACCAACGTGCCGCATATTTTAGCAATATGAAATGCAATATGTAGGTAATTAAACATGGAGGATGACAATGGATGAAAAGGGCAAATCAGTGCACTTTTTTATATGTTCTGATATTTGCCCTTTTCCATAATGCCTCATACAACACTGACCATGGTACTGGCCTATCCACTAACTTTGTAATTCACCTGGCATCACTACAAAAGCAAATGAGATCCATAAATCATCTCAAAAATGCCATCTCATGTCACTAAAACACAGCGTTCCATATTGCTATGATATTGTAAGGTACAAAATAGTTTGCTATAGTTTGACAAATTAAATCCAGAGCCTAGAGAATCTTACAAAAGCTTTTTATTTTTGTGTGCCTTATGTCTTATTCATGAGGAGTAACTTCCCAAGCACCAACGTGAGTGAGTTTACTTCCGTATGTGAAAAGCTGTTAGTTCTCGCTTGTACAGAATCTAATTCCGTCTTTTTCCACACTATGGTGGTGTCATATTCTGGAATCTGGAAATTATTAGTAATACCTAGTCTTTCCTCTGTGTACATAAATAACTGACATGTTGCCCTTTTCACATGGAACAAGATATTCAATTTGAAAGTGGTATTATTACAAGACGCACCTGTACTCTTCTGTGTTATCAAAGTCCTGCTTGTTGTGCATTGGACTGAGGTAGTTGCATTCTATTACCCCGATAACTCCCACTCCTGTGTCGTTGCCCTGGTAACAGAAAACAATAATAACTGTAACTCTTTTGTGCCTATGCACAAAAAATTCAAGCACATACATTAGATTTTGCTTTGTTTTAGTCCAAATTTAAAAGTGTCTTGAAATAACTCTAGAACCTAGACTGACCTATGCATAATGGGCATCATGGTATCATAGCAGTAACCCTGGGCATCTGGCTGGATCCTTAGCTTGGGAAACTATCGTATTTCAATGTCGCCTATTTCATGTCATGACAGATGCCCCTTGCGTCCAAGTTCTACAGTTAAAGGTGCTAAAACACGGGCTTAAGCAGCAGTCACAAATACCAATACGATCGGCTGCTAACACATTAACGTAAGATTTTTTGAGCATTTCCTACAGTCTTGTTAAGTCGGCCTTATAATAATCCAGCGTTTATAGTCTGGTCGTGGCCAGATTGATGGTCTTGTCCAAGATTTTCTCAGAACATGGCATGAAATCCACTCTTCGGAACAACCTAACAACAATGTATGATGTTCGTGGATCAATTTGATTCAGAAGACATTTCCAGAAGCATATTTGTGGCTGTAGGTATTCCACAAGGTCACTTTAAGTTGTTCATATGAGGCGTTCCTGTGAATATGGTATAAACGGATATTCGTTCGGCATTCATACAAATGCATCATGCCATTCATGGGGCATTTTTAAGGCAAAAGGCGGCAGTACGTCATTTGTGCATTGTTACGGGGGCCGTATAAAAGCAGAATTTGTGCCGAACGATTCCTAATTTTAATTCCTAAGATTGACTTATGTAGGAAGGTCCTACGGCAACCTTAATGCTGTAAGAACTCTACGGCCACTGTACGATAGAACGATACGATTTTAAAAAAATAAAAAAATGCCTTAAATTGTTCTTAAGAACTACTGGCAGCCGCACCAACTTCCTAAGGAGGCTGTAGAAAACTATGATCCTCGCCACAAATGGCTGAATTCATAGGAACAGGGAGATTCATGCAAATCTGTCATTTGTAAGGATATTTGTGACTGAGATTTTAGAAAAGTCCCTAGATGTCAATGTGTGTGAATGGTAACTTGCAACTTTTAAACTATACATACAGTGCAACCAATAAGACTTTCACCCCAATTCATGTTCTTGGTTCTTTAAGAACGTACTCCAGATGTTTATCTGAACAAAAGCTTTAATCCTCACCTTGCACTGACAGGCGACACGTTCGTAGGCTTTGATGAGGCGGTTCTTGTGGTACATCATCAATCCATACTGCTCCTGGCTTTTTGTATTGTAGCCAAATATGATTTTAATTGCTTTTTTCTGAGGCAAAGGCTTAAGGATCATGGCATAAACAACACTGTAATCATATATTACTCATTTAAAAGATATTTGATAAAAACACGCTAAATACTACAGCTATTTTTTTTTTAAAGGATACGCTAAGAAATGCAGGCTTGTATGAGTCCTTGAAGATGTTTGCCAGGCTTTTGGAGACCAGCTGGGTTTTCACCTTCTGCCCTCGGATAATAATCTGCATTCTAGGTTTCAGGTACAAGATACTGCTGTATGCCTTAAGTTAGACGAAAATAAACACACATGATCATGTGCTTTCTAACATCATTGTTTCATTGAGCAGACATACTATAAAAATTAATGGTTTTTAATATTTGTTGGTTTATATCTCACCCGCAGCGAATATTTACACTCTGGTTCATGCTCTGGCTTCATGTTTGGATCGCTGGAGCTCTCACTATTGTCGACAGGGATCCGAATGTCATAACGATCCTTTGTGATGTCGAACTCCAATTCATTTGATGACATTCTGCAGCAGAATATAGGTTATTATAAGAAATCCAATAAAGATATTTGTATTTAATACAAGCACTCTCCGATCCAGCCACTGGATGCAGTGCCGGTCCCAAGCCCGGATAAAATGGGAGGGTTGCGTCAGGAAGGGCATCCGGCGTAAAAACCTGTGCCAAAGTTGTTGTGCGGACCGGATATTCCGCTGTGGCGACCCCTTGCTGGGAGTAACAACAACTCTCAGTATCATGCACAAAACAGCTATAACATTAAAGACATATGGTGTCCCACGTGTGCCATCAAAACAGCTCTGACTTATCAAGACAGGGAATCCACCACATATGCACTTGTGTCTGGAACCAAGATCTAAACTGCAGATCTCTGTAAGTCATGAGATGGGGCCACCATGGATCGGACTTGTTTGTCCAGCACTTCCTAAAGATTCCCACTGACTTTTGATTTCACAGTGTTAAACTCTTTGACATGCTTCTGAATTATTTTCTTTTTCCCCAGTGTGGCAGAGCACATTATCATGCTGAAAGAAGTAACTTCATTAGATACAATTGATTTAGATAAAAAATTTTAGACACAATTCCTATGAAAAAAATACTCGACAACTCAGCAACACTGTTTAGGTATGTGGTACATGTCAAAGTAATATTCAAATCATAAAGGGAACACCTGCTGTTCTGGGGTTGCTCTGACCCAGTCATCTAGCCATCATAATTCCTGTGTCAGAGTCACTCAGGTCCTTAAACTCATTTTTCCTGCTTCCAACATAACTCAACTTTAAATACCTTCTGTCACTTGTTGCCTATCATATCTCTCCCCTTGACAGGTACTATTGTAACAAGATATGTTATTCACCTGTGTAGATTCCAGATGATGATGCGAGTTCCGTTGGAGTTTTTGCCATATGGGCCATCAATGGCTTTGAACTCAGATAGCAGTTCCTGCTTTGTGTTAAACAGAGAATATTTCAAGATATCGTCAAGACTCTCTTTATGTTCCTGTCCGATACTGAGTGAACAGCAAGGTTAAGGAACAAACTGCACATAAGGACCTTTCAACTCAAGAAACCTTTAAACTCTCAACTCATTTTGGAATTTTCATCAGTGGGATCTTCATATCAGTGTACAGAATGGTAACTTTGTGTAGGCAGTTGCTTTAAATACCCAACCTTCTTACTTCTGTAGTAGTAAACATTTCCTGCTCAATGCCTGTCTGATTTTTAGTATATTCAGTCTCTCTAAATAAAGGATATCAAGCTCTCCGGTTTTGGTGAACACGACAATAGGTACTATGACATTCTGTGCTTCTGTCTTCTCAAGGTAAGTCTGAGACAGAAGACCCACACACATGATGTTGTCTTTCTTTGAGAACACGATGGCATCCTTCCCCAAGCGCATGGAACCTGATTTAAAACCATTGCCATAAAGACCCACTGGGACATGGCCTTTTATCATCTGCTTATCACTGAAGCCAAAACTGAGAAAGAGCAAGAGAGAGAAATATAAATATAGATTTCATACTTAATTATATAAACATATAAATAAAAGGAAGCACTGTATGAATTTAAAGTTTAAGTGAATTTCATGATCTTAATTGACCTCTGATGGATAATTCTGGCTACATGAATACCCTTACCTGAGCATTTTGTGCATCTTGTCATAGTCCATGGCGTTTCCATTGTCCGTGAAGGTAAGGCAATCCTGCCCTTTGACTGCTGTTTTATCAATCCAGAATTGCTTTGCACTGACATCTGGGTCATAAGCATTATCTGTCAATAAGAAAATACAGAAAAGATCTGATTATCACTGATACTACTTTCCTATTCCCCATTTCTTTGGATTCCTAGTTACATTTAAACACAGCCCAAAACAAAATAATCCTGGTACCTCCTGGTAGCCATGATTAGATGTTTGCTAACCTTGCATCTTACTAGAAGATGTTACTTTTAATTTGCATGAGGTTGAATCCAGCTGAACTTTTTTTTTGCCATGGTGCAAATCAGGCTCATGATGCTCACCATCCCACAATCCTTTGCATATTTGACTACTGATTAATGATTAAAGATTAATGGAAAATGAAAATAAATGGATGGAAAATATCGAATTCACAAATTCACATTCAGTGTAGGCTATATGTACAGGCAATGCTGCCAAAATGTCCAAAATCACAAATAAAAAGAAAGAAAGAAAAAATAATAATAATAAAGAAACAGAATTTTCCAAGAGTCCTGATGTTGACTTTATTTTACTGCCAAATGAGAGTTTCGATTTCAACCAAACTTGAATGTATCCATGCTTTCTTTGTACTTGTTCTTCTGTTGGTAATACTTGTTTGAATAGAGGTGGAAAGAGAAGTTTTTTTTTCTGTATCGTTTGTTTTAAACGTTGGAGACCTCCCTGAACACCAAGCTATAACAAAGTGGTGTGAGTGGAATGTTTGGTTGCTACAACAACTGGCAAACTAGGTTCATTTTAAACCAATCTGACTTTCCAATGTATTGGAAAAGCAGTCAGCTGTGACAGTATTCTGTAAAATCTTCCCAAACATTTCGAAGGGTTTCGGATATCATGTCCTGAAAGCCCTGTATCTGTTATAGATCTGAAGCAGCATATGTTTCCCAGGAACTACAATATTTTTTAAAACTTCGTACAAGCAACTTCGTTCTACAAGCAACACAAGGCAAATCAACTGCTAAGAACTGTTCTGGGAAAACAACACCACAAAACCACAACCCTGGCAGCTGCCTAGTGTTTGGCTGATTATGTGTCCTGAGATAAATAATCGAGGGAAAACAAATTGTAGAGATTTCAACTGAAATTAAATAGGTGAAGTTCAATGAAACAATGAAACTGAAACAATCTTATGAAATGCAGTCCCGTTAATAAAACAATGTTAGCATAGCATTTATACCAATAAAACTTCTCAAGATCATACAAATGTACTGTTAGGCCAGGAAAAAAAATTGTGCATTGCTGAATTGTAGATGTTTAATAATAGAAGACCGGTACATAAATGGAAATAAACCTCATTTATCCTCCGCAAATTAAGGTCTTCCTAATGCTTACCCCCTAGCTAACTGTCCCCATAACATAAGTACTAGCTGGGTAGAAACCTATACCTCCACCAAAGTATTTGAAATGTCACTTTTCATATTAACATCTGCAATAAGATGTTATTCTGCAGATGTAAATTATTTCATACAGGCCTACAGCCTATCTCGGGGGACTCAGGACACAAGGCAGAGGACTGCCAACCCACTGGGTAATTTTGAAAGGCCAAATACCTTTGGACTATGTAATAAAACAGGATATTATCCAGAGGAAATTCAAAAATAATGGGGAGAACATGGACTCCGTACACGTACACAGAAACTGAGATTTGACATCCCCCCAAGCCTGGAGGTGTGAGGTAAGCATGTATATTGGGGACACAATATGTGTCTACAGAGTATCATCCATATGCCTTAGGGCACACTAAGCAACAAATACTCTAGACTTCTGGAGAGATATCCATCATTTCAGCTGCAGTCTCTAACAGGATCGAGTTGCCAGCATTATGTCCAATTGACCAAATATGAGCAATGGAGGGGTAAGAACCTTGCTCAAGGGTCCAACACTGGCGGCTCAGCATCACCATAGCCATCAAGCTACCCCCACCCCTCCCTGCTCTCATAATGGCTAATTAAAATAAATTTTATAAAAATTGTAGAAGACTTTTATTAACTTTTAAATAACATACCAGCAACGTATCTGCTGAAACATCTGGAACAAAGTTGGGACTATTGGATGTTAATATTCATATTATCAGTTGGCAATGAAGCAGGCCCAAATTGCCCTCCTTTAGAAACCACCACTTTTTTTCTAGTCATTATTATATAGGGCAATAAAGGTGTGTAAGAAACCACCGACAACGGCATATAAGGAGTAATAAAACATGTGGAATTAATAGTGACTCACCAATCAGTTCTGCAATAGCGCTGAATGGCCCAGTGTGGCTTGTAGAGTTTGTATGCAGGAAACGTGGACTAACCTTTAAACAGGAAAATGTCACATGACAACAAATCAGTGTTAATTTAAGTCGTTAAAATATAATGTTGAATAATGGACAAATAAAAGAGATGAAGGAAACAAGTTGAGCCTGGTGCAATGCTTTGATGGCTCCAAAGTTAAAATCAATTGTTTAAATGAGATTCCTGTATACTTTGGATGACTTCAGCATTGTTTTAAAAAGTAGAAAGACCACTGAATTAAAAGGTGTGACCAAATCTGTGACCAGTACTGTGGGTTTACACTACCACTCAAAAGCATCTTCTCCTTCAGTATTTTTTTCTTTATTTGTATTATTTTCAACATTGCATATTATTACTGAAAACACCCAAATAATGAGTGAAAATATATGGATTTATATAGTGAACAAAAAATATGTTAAACAACCCAGAATATGTTTTAAAGTAGCTACATTTAGCTTTGATGACATCCTCTCATCAGAGTCACGAGGGAGCCACCTGGACTAGTTTTCAATTCACAGTTGCGCCTAGTAAAGAGTTAAATTGAGTAAACCTGCCTTCTTAATGTGCTTTAGACCATCAGTTGTTTGTGCAAAGTAAGGGTGGTCAGACTCAGTAGTCCTATTAGTGCTACTACAAATACTGTCCATATTATGGCAAGAAACACTCAGAGAAAAGAGAGACAGTTCATCATTACTTTAAGAAAAAGAAGGTCAGTCAGTCCGAATAATCTCAAGAACTTTTGCAGTTGACAAAACCATCAAACGCTATGAAACTGGCTCTCACGAGGGCCGTCCCAGAAAGGAAGACCAAAAGCTACCTCTGCTGCAGAGGTAGCTTTTGATTTTGGAGAGGTAGATAAGTTCATTAGAATGACCAGCTTCCAAAACCATCAATTTACGGCACCTCAGATTAAAGCCCCACATAAATGCTTCTTGGAGTTCAAACGCAGTAGACATATTTCAACATCCACTGTTGAGAGGAGACTGCGCCTTCATGGCCTAATTGCCGCAAAGAAACCATTACCTCGGAAGACTTGCTTGGGCCAAGAAACACAAGGAATACACGTTAGATCAGTGGAAAACTTGGTTGCCACGGGTAGCTCGGTGGTTAAGGCATTGGACTATGGTTCGGAAGGTACCAGGTTTAAAACCCAAACCCACTAAGTTGTTCTTGTTGGGCCCTTGAGCAAGGCCCTTAACCCTCAACTGCTCAGATGTATGAGATAAAAATGTAAGTAATGCCATATGCCTAAATGTAATGTAAAACTGCCCTTTGGTGTCCAAATTTAAGATTTCTGGTGCTAACCTTCATGTCTTCATTTGGTCTGTCATAAATTAAATGTCTTTAGTTTTAATATACAATATTTACAAAATAAAAATAAAGAAAAACATTTAATAATAAGGTGTGTGTATATATAAATGTATAAAAAAATAACTAAGTATTAATAATAATATAATAATAATAATATTCCAATGTTACCTAAGAGGCTATAGTAATCAATTTTGATTTATTATATACATTGAACATGTAATACTGTATAATTTGAGCATCTGCTTTAATTTATACTTTTACATAAATTTTTCCATGTGAGAAATAGAAAGAAACAGAGCAAGAGTAGGCACAGAAGAACGTTCAATACTGTATATACAAATATTTGCAAGTACAATTAAAAAGCTACCAAAGGGTAAATGATTCTGTAATTGTTACATGATATTTATACTAACATTTAATATATATATTTTTATTGAACTGGTAGATGCTTATAAATGAGTAACAAGTAAATGAGTGTGAGTAATCCATGGTGCTGTTGTCCCTCAAGGTAGAATATGACTTGTTTCTTTTAAGATGCTTCTTAATTTTAGTGAGACGTGCATATATTTTTGGTGAACACATTTTTACACATTATTTAGCAATAATAACATGGTTGCAGGGGTTAAGCTGTTTAGTCCTCATGAATCATCCTGACAGGGAGCGGTTTCATTACCAACAAAACGAAACTGACACATTCCTAAGTTGAGTTTCAGATTCAGTGAAATTATCTATTCCATCTTAAAACAATGTCACCATTAGGTGGAGATGTTAAAGCAATAGCTGGATCTGTTGGAGATAGGCATTCTTATACCTCATACTTCTTACTTATTTAACCAGAAATGCACATATTAGTTTATTAATATGATATTAATATTAGTATATTAAGTAGAACTCTAACGTTTCTCAACAAACACCGCTACACTGTTAATATTAACGACAGAGAGCTGATTCATTCTTTAGGACCCGATAAACATCCTGTCTCTACATTTTTATAGCTAAAACTGAGAGCAGGCTGTGAAGTTATAACAGAACCAAAATGTGAATTACAGTAATTAATAATGCAATAATTCCTTATTAATTAATCATTATATTTAAGGCTGAACACATTAAATCTCAAAATATGATTTATTATTATATATAAAAAAAAAAAACAGCAAACAGAATTTTCCCTAATATTTACACTTCCAGTCGGTCACTTTGTAAGGACAATTTTAAAACATGAAATGTTCTGTTTTGGTTAATAAAGTCACCTCTATAAACTAACCAGCTTTAAAAAAAAAATTTTGGTAAGTTCTGTTTTTCATAAAGAAATCTGGAAAAGCAAGCAGGAACTAAAACTTCTGTTTTATAATATACCAATAACAAATGTTTCCAGAATGTTGTTTGGACGCTCATTCACTCTCTTTCAGTCACTGCTTTATACCAGTCAGGATTGCAGTGAAGCCACTGGCCGTAAACGTACACATTAAATAACACGCTACTAAAACTTCATAATATATTATGTAATCTTATTTTATATATTAGATTAGATTAGATTGATAATGACTGAAAAACTGCACATACAATATAGTCGGTCTTATTTATGTAATTTTTTCATGTTCCTTCCATGTTGCCGACTAGACGAGGTGTCATGTGACTACACACACATAGTAGTATGTATGTGTTTATGGGGACTAAACATGAACACACACAGTGGGGAAAGTATTAACAATTTATTTATTTTTTTGGCTTGGCCAAGATTATATCGGTTAGAGGTTCAGAGTGTCGTTAATGTGTTAAGTTTTACTGCCCTTGTAAAACTATATTAATAATTGAATTAATTTTTATTTCCATTCTTGTTCAACATTGAGTGAAGGGATTTTTTAATACTTTCTGGCAAATAAAAAAAAAAAAAGCATTCATAGAAGCTCTCAACTGTGTTAGGTTTACATTAAATATACTATAATTTATGTAGCTACTTCATGCATCTTTAGTTAATAAAGTATTCATAATGCAAGATAGAATCCCATCTACTGCCTCAAGCCAGCAAAACTTCAATTGATGGTTGTCTCCTGTAAGAAATTTAGAATTTATTTTGCACCATAAACAAATAATGTTCTAAACATACTTCTCTGTGCATGTGTGAACCATCCTAAGCCAAATTCCAGTTATGTGTGCTGGCTCCACAAAGACATAAATCTATACAATATTTTATCTATAAACGTTTTAAAAGGCAATAAGAAGGAACAGTGTTCTACACGTTTGTGACAATGCCTTCAAGTAATTTATTGTCCTTTAATAGTAAACAAACTTTTTATTTTATTGTCTATTTTTTATGGCTGCATAATCCACACCACTTGGCCTTCTGCAACTTTTTATGCTTCTTCCAAGACAAATGGAAAATAATTTTTCCACTACCTGGAAGCAGACTCTTTGTTCTACTTGTTTTACAATTTTTGTGTTACATTTTTATTTTTTATGTCTATAGTTTATTCTTATAACCTGCTTTTTAAACAGACTGAACAGACTGAAATGAAGATTTAGCCCAATATGAAAACAGACAAGTAGAAGCATGAAATGAACGATCATAGTATCAGCAGAATTGAAGTTGTTTAATCTTGAAATGAACGATGAGGGGAAGTGCTTCTTCCTTTTCTGTTCACCATGTCTACATGAATTTTGGTGAGGTCATATCCTCTTATGGGTTTTCATACAACTGCTAAGTAGATGGCGGCACGTTTCATGGTGGTTAGCACCGTGGCCTTGCACCTCCAGGGTCGAGGGGCCTTCGGGCCTGTTAGCGGAGCTTGCATTTTCTTCCCGTGCTTGGTGGTTTCCTGCGGGTACTCCAGTTTCCTTCCACAGTCCAAGGACATGCAAATTGGGCTAACTGGCATATCCAAACTGCCTGTAGTGTGTGAGGGAAACTACAATGGATTGGCCTCATGCCCTAAGCCTCCTGGGATAGGCTCCAGGTCCCGCGACACTGAATACAGGATAAAGGGTATAGAAGATGAGTGAGTGAGTGAGTCTGAGGGAGAGTGTGTTTGTGTGTGCTTGTGCCCTGTGATGGATTGGCACACCATCCAGGATGCGCCCCATGTAGTACACTGCAGCTCAAGGCTTCCTGTGACCCTGAACAGAATAAGCGGTATTAAGAATGAGTGAATAAGTGAGTAAGTGCTACAGTATGTAAATGACACTGAACATATTCTCACCCTTCTTCCCTTAGACACTCATCTCGCAGACATCTTATGACAAATGGTAGCTCGTCAACTGAATTTAATACCAGCATAGCTAGACCCCAGAGATGCACCCCAAAATAAGGATCTTGGGATCTGCCAAGACAACACTCAGATCTCGCACAGAACTTTTAACTAACCCTGGTCAATTAATTGCACTTCTCCGCTCACATTAGTAAACTACACACTTGCGCATATTTCTTCTTTACAACATCTAAATAATTTGTCAATTTCTATCTACATAGGCCACATCAGTGTTTATTTAGTTGCTTGTTATTTCAAGACTGGATTACCGCACTGTACTTCCAGTACTGTACAAAATCATTCTTAGGCACATGCAAATAAATACGCACATGCAAATAAATGCTGTAAGAGAATAAATGTTGTCTTTAAAATTAAATTTTATATATAAATAAAAATACTATAAAAGTAGTAAACAGTAATTAATGAAGCAATAACTCGTGTCACAACCCTTTGTTTAAAACATAGTCTCCTGTACTGTGCAGTTGTATAAGGAAATTTGCTGTACAGTTTGACTGAACATACCGCAGAAACAGCCACAGTCCTTCTGAGGACCTGCTTTTTTTCATGCATGCAAAACCCAGGAGATTTTTCCTTTTGTCTAACAATGTTTTTTAGGTAATATGTTCCTTTTTCATTCTAGCCCGCAGATATTTTCCTGTAAGATTTTTGTTTATTTATATTTGCTGAAATGCTAATGTTTGGGAATCAGAAATGTTTATTGTATTAACTGACTTAATAATGCAGTCATAAAATTAAAACTTTATTTAAAAATAAGACTTTTGCACAATAATGTATACCACTGTGTGCCATTCAACCTCTGCGTGCCATTCAACCTCTGCAATGGATCCAGAATGCAGCTGCATGCCAAGTTCTCCCACACCATGCTATGCTATGCTCCATTTATTAGCTTTGTGTGATTTCAAACACTGATACTTGCATACAAATGGCATAAATATACTTTCTTTAATAGATTTGATGTCCCGATGTCTCACACTTCTCTCGGCTTCAGCCTCAATCCACACTTTCCTGCTCCCATGTCCTCCCCTACACAGAAAACAGTCACTACTCCTGCACTCCCCTCAATCAATATCACAGAGGATCAGGTCAAACATGGCCTGAGCAAGCTCAGCCCTACAAAAGCTGTAGGTCCGGATAAGATCAATCCTAGAGTCTTGAAATTTTGTGCTCCCCAACTCTGTGGTGTCCTCCAGTACCTCTTTAGTCTGAGTCTGTCTCTACAGAAAGTCCCTGCATTGTGAAAAACATCATGCATTGTACAGGTCCCCAAAATACTACATCCAGAATGACTACAGGCCTGTTGCTTTGACATCACGCATTATGAAGGTGTTTGAGAGACTGATCCTGGATACACTTTGTCCCCTGGTGAAGTCCTCTCTGGTCCCTCTTCAGTTTGCCTATAAGCCTTTCATAGGAGTAGAGGATGCCATAATACACCTGGTCCATCGAACCTACTCTCACCTCGACAAGCCTGGGACCACCGTAAGGATGATGTCCTTTGACTTCTCCAGTGCCTTCAACACCATCCAACCAGCAGTACTGGGGGAGAAACTAATGAACATAAACATTGACACCCGGTTGGTTTCCTGGATTATGGACTATCTGACCTGCCGTCCCCAGTATGTCCGACTACAGAACTGACTTTAATCTACACCACCGGAGCTCCCCAGGGGACTGTACTGTCTCCGTTTCTTTTCACCCTCTATGCCATCTGCAGAAGTTCTCTGACGACTCTGGGGTTTTTGGATGTATAAAGGATAGTGACACCTCTGAGTACCTGTCTGTAGTGGACGACTTCGTTTTCCGGTGTGAGCGTAATCACCTACAACTCAACATCAGGAAAACAAAGAAGATGGTGGTAGACTTCAGGAGAAGCAAGACCCCTGATAAAGCTGTATCAGGGGTCTTGCTGTCAAAGGGGAGATAGTGGACATGGTCTCAGAATACAAATATCTGGGAGTTCATCTTGATAACAAACTTGACTGGTCACTCAACACAACGGCACTCTACAAGAAAGGACAGCGCTGGTTGAACTTTCTTCGAAGGCTCAGGTCCTGTAATGTCTGTAACACCATTCTACGGATGTTTTATGAAACCATTGTGGCGAGTGTCATTTCTTACGCTGTGGTCTGTTGGGGCTGTAACATGAAGGTGTCTGATAGGAAAAGACTGTACAAGGCAATTAAAAAGGCTGGGTCTGTGCTAGGCATGGAACTTGACTCTGTGGATGTCGCAGCGGATTCTGTCCAAAGTACAATCCAATTTGAACAACCCTTCTCACCCACTATACAGTCTTTTTTCGCTGACCAGAGGAGCAATTTCAGCCAGAGATTGTTTGTGCCTATGAACTTTATATGTGTATTGGTTCCCGCTCTCGCGAGACTGCGTTGCCGGTCGGCACGGGAAAATGGTGACGCACGTGGTCACATGACCCGGAAATAAAAGCCGGTCCGGAACAGCACTCGAGGAGGGAGTAAGGAGTACAGCGCGCTGTTCATGTTGTTTATATCGGAGGTTGTAATATAATGTATTTTGTATAAAAGGAGACTGTGCCTTGCGGGATTTCAACTCGTTTTGGATTACTGCAGTCTACACTGCTTCTTTACGGTTCTCACCCTCCACCATCGGCCTCCCGGTTGTTTACCATCCTTTCCGGTGAGACCGATCCATCTCCTTCACACACACATACAATAATCTGGACTTTGGACATTTTACACATCCACTTACACTCCATTTTTCATTGTATATTTTTTGTATATATTGTTTTCTTTATCGTTTGTCTTGGTCGGTGCACCTTTTTGTTTTCCTTTTTGTATAATAGACACTTGGTTTGGTTATGTTGGTCTTGTTTGTGTCATTCTCGTTCACGGGTTTTAAAGCACTCAGGCACTAAGGTAAAGAGCCCTCTCTTAGTGTAACTTTAGTTAAATATATTTTATCTGAACGTTACAACATCTCAATAAAATATGTAATACAATATTACATATAATATTACATACATATCTTAGATTACTGTGCAATATTTACAAATATGTTTGGGTCATATTTAGTGTGCAATAATGTCATAATGGCATATTTAGTGTATTCATTAGGGATGTAACGGTATTGTAAATACCGTCGTACAGCAATAACACTTTATTTCAATAATACCGTGGTCGCATGACGGTAAAACTATAGGTCTTCTGAGAAAAGTTTGCTCAGGCGAAGGGAGTGAACGGGAGGTAGCGGGAACTACAAATCCCATCAGCCCAGGCGTGACCATCATCCTTTGCGGTCTGTTCCAGTAATGCGCACATCCGATTTAAAACCTCCGTAATGATTAATTACTCTTTCCATCTCTTTTCCTTCGCCGCTAATAGCAGCACCCGCCACTTCCGCATTACTGGATCTGTAGCGACAACAGACCGCAAAGGATGATGGTCACGCCGGGGCTGATGGGAATTGTAGTTCCCGAAACCTCCCGTTCACTCCCTTCGCCTGAGCAAACTTTTCTCAGAAGACCTATAGTTTTATCGAGTCATTTGGATTTCTCTCTGAAAAGAAACGGGAAAGGGAAAAAAATCCTGTCTCTGTCTGAATAAGTTAGTGAATGAGTTGAGTGTTTTCAAAGTAGGCTGCTATTTATTTATTTTTTTTCAGTTTTCAAGAATACTAAATTGAAACTTTGTTTTTTTTTTACATGGTTTAATAATTTTTTGTTATTAAAATTAAAAAATTTAAGTTTCTGTTTCAAAGTTTACAGATGGATGGCTAATTTCTATGCCATTGATATGTTCAGTGTTCGTGTATACTGTTGAATAAAAACTTCTGGCACTTTTTTCAAGTCTTTAAATTAGTTTTGTTTTTCCTGTAAATGATTCAATAAATACCGTACCGTGCCATTAATACCGAGGTATTACTGTACCGTGAAGTTTTGATACCGTTACATCCATAGTATTCATTTAATATTCTAAATTTTAGTGTGCAATATGGTACTTACTGTTTTTAGACTCTTTATTTTATTCCTTTTTTATAGTTTATATTACAATACACACAGACCTCATTAAGGAGGAATAACAGCATTTATCTTTGTCCTTACTCACTCATCATCTATACTGTTTTATTCTGTATTCAGGGTTGCACGGGGCCTGGAGCCTATCCCAGGAGACTTGGGGCACGAGTCAGGGTATACCCTGGACAGGGTGCCAGTCCATCGCAGGGCACACACACTCACACTACGGGCAATTTGGGAACGCCAATTAGCCTAATTAACAGGTCTTTGGATTGTGGGAGGAAACCAGAGTACCCAGAGGAAATCAGCCAAGCACGGGGTGTACATGCAAACTCCATGCACACAGCGACAGGAATCAAACCAGGAACCTAGAGGTGCAAGGCAACAGTCCTAACCACTACATCACCGTGCGGCTTGTCTTTATTTCTACCATAATGCTTATTTATATAGTTGATGATAAATATTAAATTTCCAATAATATACTGTACCTCCACATTTAATAAATGTATGCCTTACAAAAATATTATCACTTATCGTGTAAACACAAACACAGATCTGTTTTTTTTTTTTTATTTACTCTGAATTGTCTCGGGAAGAATGTGAAATAAATATGGAAAAGATTTTTACGGGAATCATTTGGGGAAGTGAAAGTGGTTATACATTGATAAGACAACCACAAGCAAAATTCTCCTCTAACAGAGTCAATCCTGTCTGCACAAAAGATCAAAGTAAACGCGAGATTTCTTGTGACGTGACTACACCCGGAAGGGTCGAGCTCGTGACTCTCAGGAAACGGGGAGAACATGCTAACTCCATGTACACAGACCCGAGGCAGGGATCGAACCCTCGAACCTGGAGGGCGAGAGTGCTAACCACTAAACCACCGTGCCGCCCCTTCCTGTACTCGAGTATCGATTAGCCATCAGTACATATTACGAAATCGAAGCGAATATTTGGCGCACACGTGACAGAAACAGCGCTAGCAAGAAGTTGTTTATGGTGTACACATGCTCACGGCGTCGCCTAACTAATCAGTGCATGTCGTCATCTAGCGGCGACATACTGCAGCTTAGGCAGCGTTTTAAGGTGGACTGAAAATGTTTCCATAACAAACCAGCGAACTTCGGGGTAGTTCTGTTATGACCATAATTTTTAACAGTCGTTAAATAACTGCATTGTGTCACTTGAATTACTTAGTGTCTGCCGGTTAACACATAATAACACTGAACAAACTAGATATCACACAAATATGTAGGCAGAAATGCGTATATTTATTTTCACAAGGACTGCACATTGACTTTGTGCGGCTTTAAGCTCTACTGTTCGCTGGTTATAGTTTAATTTATAACATGTAGCTTACTTACTGCGCTTATAGGAATTCCTCGGTCTGTCTGCGCCGCCATGTTTGTAAAGAATAAAGTGCAGCGTGCAGCACCAAAGAGTGGGCGGTGCAGCCCTGAATGGGCGTGGCCAGGAACCGGGACGTACCCACCAGTCACGGAGCGATTACACAGGGAGATGTACTGTACGGTAATACTGTACCGAAGAGCTTTATCGTTCTGACTTTATTCACAGACGGTTCTTTTATCTAAGATTAAAGTAAAAATTTTGAGAAAAAAGTCAGAAATCAAATAAATTGTTTATGGTGGCCCTCATGTTGTTCTGTACAATAAGGCATAGGCATACAGTAAGAGCAGCCATATCCCAAACATAAAACTTTAAATATTAATAAGACTCTAGAGCAGCCATTCATTAGCTTAAGAATCTTGTGCCCCAGTTAATCTGAAGATCTTCTGCAGGTCACCCAAATCATTAATCAAGACGATGCAGGCTACATTTTTCCCCTATATACACAGGCTACATTTTTCCCCTATTTCCACTAAGTGTGTTCAAAAAAATTTTTTTTTCATTATAAATTTCTAATTATATTTGCCAGTACCCTTGATGGAGATCAGGTCACATTTTATGACAACTTAATGCAAAAAAACATGAAATTCCAAAACATTCACATAGGTGGGGGCACTATACCGGTATACAGGGTTAACCGGTAGAAATTTGTCACCCGATAGAGATTTTGGTCTATCATCTTAATCGCGGTTGAGATCACGTGACGTTGCACGTTACGTAACCACCAGGGATGTAACGGTATTGTAAATACCGTCGTACCGCAATAACAATTTATTTAGATAAAACCGTGGTCGCATGACGATAAAATTATAGGTCTTCTGAGAAAAGTTTGCTCAGGCGAATGGAGCGAACGGGGGTAGCGGGAACTACAATTCCCATCAGCCCAGGCGTGGCCATCATCCTTTGCGGTCTGTTGTCGCTACAGATCCAGTAATGCGCACATCCGATTTAAAACCAGCTTACTCCGTAATGATTAATTACTCTTTCCATCTCTTTTCCTTCGCCGCTAATAGCAGCACCCGCCATTTCCGCATGACTGTTTTAACAAGTGGTGGAAACACGTCAAACCTTTTCTATCATCTGAAATCCAAGCATCCAAACGAATATGGCCAAAGTAAAAAAGGTTTCGGCAAACCTCAGCAATTCACAGTTTAAATAAAATTACATTATGTAAAACAGTTTCTTAGTGTTTGAATTATTATTTATGCATTTTCAGATACAAATTGCTATATTGTTATATATATCGTTATCGAGGTAGAAAATTGCTTCTAACGTAATAGAAGATTTTGGTTATATTGCCCACCACTAGGTTCACATATGCCACTGTATATGTTTATTATGTCTGCATTATTTAGTACAAAACTATTCACTATTTCAAAAAATAACATTAACTGATAGAACCTAATAAATAAAATTACAGAGGTCTATTTGCATGCCAGTGTAGAAAGTATTACATATTACATACTGTAACTGTGATGGAATTGCTAATTATTATAAACAGTTGCATGAAAAGAGCTGTATCCGGACAAATATGGTATGGGAAATCCCCGCTAAACTTTAAGTTTGCCAGATGTATGAGGCAGAGTGCTTGGAAAGGTAGAATGCAAAGGAAATTTTGTGAATCGACCAGATACCTCATGTACTGTATGTGTCTGTTCCCCGAATACTGAGAAAAAAGAATAAATTTGTTAAATTTGCCCGAAACAATCTGATAACCATAAAACCAGAAAAAGGCAAAATAAGTAGTCAAAATCCACCTCTAAAGTTTGGACTACTCAACATTAGATCCCTTGCGCCTAAAGCACTTATTGTTAATGAAATTATCTCAGATTATTGCCTTGACGCACTCTGTCTCACTGAAACCTGGCTTAAACCAAATGAATATTTTGGTCTGAATGAGTCTACTCCGTCAGGATATTTCTATAAGCACGAGCCCCGTCTAATTGGTCGCGGTGGTGGTGTCGCCACTATCTACAATGATGTACTCACTGTTACCCAGAAAATAAGGCCCAGGTTTAATTCATTTGAAGTGCTTATCATTAATGTTGCACTAAATGAAATACGTAATAAACCCTTGCTATATTTTACCTTGGCCACCGTGTACAGACCCCCGGGGCCATATGGCGATTTTCTTAAAGAATTTGGACATCTGCTATCAGACCTATTGGTTAACTCTGACAAAGTATTGATAGTAGGAGACTTTAACATTCATGTAGATGATGCTAACGACGCTTTAGCACTCACATTTATGGATTTACTGAATTCCTTTGGGGTTAAGCAAAATATAATTGGAGCAACTCACCGCTTTAGTCATACGCTAGATTTAATTATATCCCATGGTATAGATGTCTCTAATATAGAGATCATACCTCAAAGTGATGATATCACAGATCATCACCTCCTGACATATACTCTACCCGTAGAACAGATTAGCTGTGTCTCCCCACGCTATCAATCTGTTAGAAATATGAATCCCACCACTAAAGACAGATTCACAAGTAATCTACCGGATCTGTCCCAATTTCTTATTAGACCCCTAAATGCAGATGATCTAGATGAAGTGACTAGCAGCATGGGCACTATTTTTACCAGTACATTAGACACTGTTGCTCCCATCAGATTAAAAAAAGTCAGAGATAAAACATTGGCATCGTGGTACAACAGTCATACTCGCGCCCTAAAGAGAGCAACCCGTAACCTCGAGCGAAAATGGAGGAAAACTAAATTAGAAGTTTTTCGAATTGCGTATAAAGACAGTATGTGCAGCTATAGACAGGCTCTAAAAACTGCTAGGACCGAGCATCTTAGCCAACTGATAGCAAGAAACCAAAACAATCCCAGGTTCTTATTTAGTACAGTGGCTCGCCTAACAAAACCTAAGATGCCCGCAGAGAGTATCCCATCACAGTTTAGAAGTGAAGACTTTATGGACTTCTTTAATGAAAAAATCAATAATATCAGGAAGAAAATAATGGAGGTTCAACCTCTAATAGTATCTCACGATCCAGTTCAGCCTATAGCTTCACATTTAGTTTTTCACTGCTTTACAGGTATAGGACAGGAAGAGCTGTATAAACTTATCACCTCGGCTAAATCAACAACGTGCCTGTTAGACCCAATCCCAACCAGATTTTTAAAAGAAGTGATGCTTACGGTTGGAGAGCCACTCCTAAACATTATTAATTCTTCATTACATCTAGGTCACGTCCCTAAACCTTTCAAGTTAGCAGTTATTAAGCCGCTTCTTAAAAAATCTAATTTGGACGCGAATGAAATAAAAAATTACAGACCGATCTCAAACCTCCCGTTCATATCAAAAATACTAGAAAAAGTAGTATCGGCTCAAATTTGCACATTCTTGCAGGATAACAACATCCTTGAAGAATTTCAGTCAGGTTTCAGGCCCCATCATAGCACAGAAACTGCACTAGTTAAGATTACAAATGACTTGTTTTTAGCTTCAGACCAAGGCTGCATCTCATTGCTAGTCCTGCTCGATCTTAGTGCTGCATTCGACACTATAGATCATAATATTCTCATAGATCGCTTACAAAATTATATAGGTATTCAGGGACAGGCACTAAAATGGTTTAGATCTTACCTGTCTGATCGCTACCATTTTGTAGATCTAAATGGAGAACCGTCTGGTATAATGCCAGTGAAATATGGGGTCCCACAAGGGTCAGTTTTAGGACCTCTGTTGTTCTCAATATACATGCTTCCCTTGGGTAACATCATTAGAAGACATGGGATTAGTTTCCATTGTTATGCTGATGATACCCAATTATATATCTCAACTAAACCAGACGAAATACCTAAGTTGTCTAGATTAACTGAGTGTGTCCAGGACATAAAAGATTGGATGACCAATAACTTTCTTTTATTAAATTCAGATAAGACAGAGTTATTACTTATTGGCCCAAAAACCAGCACACAACAGCTTTCACAATTCAGCTTGCGCTTAGAAGGATGTACTGTTATTACCAGCTCAGCAGTAAAAGATCTGGGAGTAATATTAGACAGTAACTTGTCTTTTGAAAATCACATTTCAAATATCACAAAAACAGCCTTTTTCCATCTTCGAAATATTGCTAAACTTAGGAACATCTTATCCGTATCTGATGCAGAAAAACTAGTTCATGCATTGATGACCTCCAGACTGGACTATTGTAATGCATTACTAGGTGGTTGTCCTGCATCCTCAATAAACAAGCTTCAGTTAATCCAAAATGCAGCTGCCAGGGTTCTCACTAGATCCAGAAAATATGATCATATAACCCCAATATTATCATCCCTGCACTGGCTACCTGTTCAGTTTAGAATAAATTACAAAATAGTATTACTTACATACAAGGCCTTAAATGGTTTAGCTCCCACATACCTAACCAGTCTTCTGATACGCTACAATCCACCACGCGCCTTAAGATCACAAAACTCCGGACTTCTGGTAGTTCCCAGAATTTCAAAATCTACAAAAGGGGGTAGGGCTTTTTCATATTTAGCTCCAAAGCTTTGGAATAGCCTTCCAGACAGTGTTCGGGGAGCAGACACGGTTTCTCAGTTCAAAAGTAGACTCAAGACGCATCTTTTTAATCTGGCATACACATAACTCATCCCAGTACTCATACTCCAGTACACTCCAGTACACCTATACCGAATGGCAACTACGCTAATTCTCCCCATCTGTTCTGTGTTTCTCTACCCATCCCGAGGCATCGGGAGATTTTGCCAGCTTCAGTAGACAAAGGCCGACCCTGCGAGGTTCCTGAGGCATCCAGAGAAGGACCAGCTCCAACTGGATTCAGCTTTATGATGGTTGGAGCTACACATGCTGCTCCTGTGCTTCCAGTGATCCAGACCTCATCTGCCCTCTGCACCTACTGACCTATGCTGAACTGGTCTTCATGACAAATTTAAATAATTTCTGTCATAGTGAATTTTCACCTGCACAACACACAAGATGTTATATCATTTCTATCTGTTATCGCCCAAATGAGGATGGGTTCCCTGTTGAGTCTGGTTCCTCTCAAGGTTTCTTCCTAATGCCATCTCAGGGAGTTTTTCCTTGCCACCGTCGCCGTCACCCTTGGCTTGCTCATCAGAGAAATTTCATTCATTCATCTCATTATTATCTGCACATTTTTCTCACACATCCACACTTCCAATTATTTTCTTTTCTATAATTATTATTATTATTTGTTTTTATTTATTTATTTTCTATTATAATTTTATTTATTTATTTATTATTTTATATATAATTATTCTATATATAATTTTTGGTTAAATTTCTTTAATTTTTGTGAAGCTGCTTTGAGACAATGACCATTGTTAAAAGCGCTATATAAATAAAATTGAATTGAATTGAATTGAATTGAATTGGATATATACGGGAATCTGTGACACTTTCTAGGAATCCTCACAGGTAATTAAAAAAAATAATAATTGAATGAAAAAAGATATATGTTTATATAACCCCACACCACCATATCAAAGCATTTAATTAGAACAATAAAATATGCTTGCTAATGTCCATGACATCAAACTTACTTAAAGAAAATAAGTAAAAATGTACATTAACTTACTATAAAATACTGAGTGCTCAGAGTATGATCCAGACAGAAGTGAAGAATCTAGAAAGTTCGACAAAGAATAAACTGCTGGGTGAAAATAATATACACAAACAGAAAACATATTAAGACTGTCATTAAACATAATTGCTTCTTCTGACAACTATAAAATATTATAAAATATGCCACACAGAGCTTTAGTGAAGATTACTGGTAATTCATCTAAAATTACATTTAAGATTATATTTAGTAAATGTAGTTTTTTTTTCATTTGTGTGTGCTACAAATGCACTTTTCTCATAAAATAAAGTATAGCCGACTATCGACACAGAATATAAAAATACGAACTCCCACAGCTCCATATCAAAGTGCAACTAAAAAGTTTGAAAAGTGATTAAACATGAAAATGAGCTTGCTCCTACCACAACTACAACATTTAAAATTTAGGAAAAAAATTCATATTAACTTACCATAAAATACTTCCAGCTTTAAGTAGCGTATCCCTCGCTTCAGAAGTGAAGAATCCAGAAAGTTCATCATGCTGTGTCTCAATTCCAGGATGTCAAACGATCTATTATACCATAACCGTATTATACTGTTATCTCTCCTCTTCCGCTCTCCTCCTCTTTCTCTTCCCTCTCTCCCCCTGTCTCCCCCTTTCACTCTTTCTCTCTCTCTGTCGAGCTACATATGCCGTTCCTGAGCTGCCAGTGATCCAGACTCCCTCTGCCCTTTGGACCTGCCTGACTCATCCTGGTGCCCCGCTTCTGGTTGGAGATCTTGTCACATGGATGCCCTGTGTGTCTATTTGGGATGCGTCCGGTGTCTGGGGACAGTTTCACTCTACCATGAAGACAAGGACTTGTCTGAGGACTTGACTTGGCTGCAGTTGCTCGAGAGTTCAGGACTGGAATTTCCCACAAGTCTACCTGAGTCTCCAATAACTACCTGGACTCCATATTAACATCAATTAACATCAACTATCATAGCTGAACTGCCTGCCACCTAAGACACTGTATGAATGCAGATCATTTCCTGCTATCTGTTTCACCCAGATGAGGATGGGTTCCCTGTTGAGTCTGGTTCCTCTCATGGTTTCTTCCTATTACCATCTCAGGGAGTTTTTCCTTGCCACTGTCGCCCTCGGCTTGCTCACCAGGGACTATCTGACCATTTTAATTCATACACATTCACATTCCATACAAACTTAAATAATACTTTTGATTGTGTAAAGCTGCTGTGCAACAATATCAATTGTTAAAAACACTATACAAATAAACATTGAATTGAATTATACCAAAGATTGCCTTTTTGAAATACAGAAAATGAAATAAATCCGCTGTTTTAACAACTGCAGAGGCATCACAGCCAGCAGTAGTCATCAGAAGTTGTTTCCAAGGTGAGGCAGCGTTGGGCGGCTACATGAGCGCAGGGCACCTGTATTTCCTGCCTGGAGCACAAATCACCAAAATTTATCTTAAACAACTCTTAAATCTACACTTTGTGACACAATAACAGTAATATTTCAAACATTTTGCAGTCTGCCGTTTGGAGAAACCAGAGAATAAAAAAAATAAACCAGTTGTTGGGTCAAAATAACCCAACCAGATGTTCATTTGTAAACGACCCACTAAATTTAATTTGACCCAACATAGAGCAACCCAAGAATGTGTTTAAAGTACACGAAATAACCCAGAATTTTGACCCAGCATTAACAACCCAACAATGTGTTTACAGAAACAACCCAGCATTTTTTAGAGTGTATAACTGAATTTTATAGAAAGGTAAAGTGTGTGCAATAAGGCTGTCCCAGCCCAGAGATTAACTGATGTAAACAGTAAACTACTGTATGGGCCTGAGCATATGCCAGGAGACTTGGGGCATAAGGCAGGGTACACCCTGGATGGGGTGCCAATCCATGACAGGGTAAACGTGTGGCCGGATAGTTCACGCTGACACTGATGCTCCCTGAGCCTGCAGGGGAGCTTGAATTTCTTTGGAACTTGTTTGGGGCTGCTTATCCACCGTTCAGACTATCCTGCATTGCAACCTTTCATCAATTTTTTTCTTCTGTCCACGCCCATGGAGATTTGCTACAGTGCCATGCGTTGAAAACTTCTTGATAATGTTGCCCACTGTGGGCAAAGGCAAATAAAGATCTCTGGAGATGGACTTGTAACCTCGAGACTGTTGATATTTTTCCAAAATTTTGGTCCACAAGTCCTCACACAGTTCCCTTTTTTTCTTTCTGTTGTGCATGCTTAGTGTGGCACACATAGACACACAATGCAAGTGAACTTCTCTTCTTTTTATCTGCTTTCAGGTGTGATTTTTATATTGCCCACACCTGTTACTTGCCCCAGGTGAGTTTAAAGGAGCATCACATGCTTGAAACAATCTTATTTATCCACATTATATCAGATTTGCTTTTTTCCTCCCTTTTTTGTTTCGTTCCAATACACACAAAGGGAATAAATATGTGTATAGCAAAACATGTGTTAATGCAATGTGAGAAATAGTTGATTTTCTGGAAAAACTTCAGGGGTGCTGTAGGGAATATTTGATTTTTAGTATGTTTCATGATATTCTGTGTGTGTGAGAACAGAATGTTACTTCTTTCTCTTACCTCGACACAAGCTGCACTTTCAATAAACACATCCTATAGTAGTTTATGTTAAAGGTCGTAAAACTGTTGAACGCTCGTAAATGCAGAGCTACTCCCAATTTTATGTTCTTCTTTACCTTATCTTTTCTAAACATTCCTGACCAGATGCAAACACTCCTGCACCCATCTTTTCTTTGGTTCTTTGTGTGTGTGCGTATATATACTCCCGTCTTCCACAATAAACTTGGAACGTCTCACTAAGCACGGACTTGTGTATTATTGAGGTGTTCCCTGGATCCAGGCGGGAAAGCAAAATACCAGCTGAGCACTGACTAGACTAAAGGGGGTCTAGCAAAACAAGAAATCCTTACAATTTGGGGGCTCTGTCCGGGATACCTCTAATCAGGTGAGTGCTGCTTTTTTATTTTTCTCTATAAGGTTAGAGCAAGCACGCTCCCTGGTTTTTGGTATCTGGACCATATATAGTACGGGGGAGGATTGTCTTGTGGCTTTTACGCCAGTATAGTGCGCGCTCGCTTCTGAAAAGTTCCTTGAACTGAAGCATAGTGTGGAAGCTGTATTCTGTTGCCCGCTCTTTGTTGTTGTCTTTGTTGAGCTCTTTTTGTTGTCTTTTGTTGTTGTATTGTGTTTTTTGTTGAAGATATTGGTTCTTTCTGTCGCGGGTTAATTCACATTTATAAAATGGGTAATAAGAACACAACTACTTATCCAAAGCCGGACCCAGAAGAGGTTCCGTGCGACTGGATGAATAGGTGTGGACTCACTTACTTTACCACACCTTGGCTTGATAATTAATCAGGGTGGACTGAACCACAATTTAAATTTTTAACCTATCCACGCGGAGGTACTGTTAAGCCTGAATATCTAGCCTCTGCTTACTCTCAGATATATACTCACTCACTCATTTACACACTAGTCAATTTGGAAGTGACAATAGTGTTTGGACTGTGGGAGGAAACTGGAGAACCTGGAGGAAACCCACCAAGAACAGGGAGAACATGCAAACTCCATGCACACAGACCCAAGGATTCATGTAATAACAAAGCAATAATCATACTTATTTAGGTTCAGTTTATACAGGTCAATATAAAAGCAAAGAACAACTTAATGGCTGATAAAATTTTATATTTAATTTTGTATTTGGTACATGGTTGGTATGTAATTATTACAGTCCTTGCTGTTTTAAATACCCAGTAATGTCTGCCATATTTATTCCAGTGCATGTATGCATTGATATATTTTATATTCATGTACATATGGGTATTAGATCTGATTTTATTTATACAGTACCAACCAAAAGTTTTATAGTATTGTCATGTGTATTTGCCCATCAAGCACTACAATTAAACTGGCTAAATCCGCAAGACCAAAACTTACCTCTGCTGCAGAGGAAAGCTCATTTAGAGTTACCAGCCTCAAAAATCACCAATTAACTGCACTTCAGATTAGAGCCACCATGAAGGCTCTACAGAGCATGAGTAGCGGACACATCTCAATACAAATTGTTTAAAGAAGGTTATTGCATATTTTGGATGCAGCATTGATTTACATTGTGAAAGAATTAAAAATTCAGGAAAGAACATGGAATTAGAAAGTGTGTCCAAACTTTTGACTGGTAGTGTACAAGCATCGTAATATTTCCCATGTTAAATTACAGCCACAAATAAAAATAAAAAAATCAATGTCGGTGTAATGTCATAAAGAATGTCAAACAATATATGTATTTGAAAAGAAACACTGCTGCTCGCCCCAGTCACAATTCACATTTAAGTTTAACAGGTTTTCAGAGGGAAAGCCAGTTTACAAGAAAAGCACAACAAACAACTAATGTGTCATTTACTTAATAAACATGTAGACAGTATGTATATTCGTATACAGTATGTAAAAAAATAAAAAATAAAATGGAAATACGATGTACTTAACACTGAGCCTATAACTATAACTTTCTTTCAGACACTTCAACATAGTCGGAAATGTGTCCCAAAAACATGGGAATTTAGTGTTAGAATGAAACACTTAAATGGATCATATTTAATTTAATATTTATTCTATGACTGTTGTGTCATCTTGAGGTGCAATAAAACATGCTTTTTTTGCAACAAAGTGGTAATAAACCCATTTAACCTAAAATGTGCCCTTGCATTTGATTCCTTTACCAAAGTAAATACATCCACTAAGAAAAAGACAAGTTTCGTTCTAACCACAATCACGTGTGTGCTGGCTCACGTATGTGAACAGGTATGTTTCTCAAATAAAATAAAAGCTCACCAATAAAGTGAGACAGATTTGTTGAGAAGACTTAAAGTACAAAAAAATGTGTTGCTTCAATCCTGAATGCAATGAAAGATGAGGGTTTATTAGTTTTTTTTCAGTTCTTTATACCAATTACAATAATACAGTTTAAATGATGTACTGTATGGCATAGTATAAGGAAGATGATGTATCTCAAGGTGACATTAAGATTTTTCTGGGGAAGAAAAGTCATATATCTAATCTGAACAAGCCATAAAAGAAAAAAAAAATTACATTTGTACACCGTAACTTTAAAAGATACAGTACCAACTTCATTTAACGAAGTGGGACACAGAACCTTCCTATGAGTCTCAACTGACCTTGGAATGTATTTTTGTACATACAAAATGTTGTGGAATTTGGCCCTGATTACATACACTCTACCTGCATTTCAGGTGACAAACTTCGCAGTACAAGCAGGAAAATTTAGAATGACCAAGACTTACAGTAATGTACTTATATGTACCTTAATGTGTTAATTAAAATTTTTTGTAAGACTTCGCCAACTTTTAAGCCGAAATATCCCTTTAAGTATCAAAAAAGCATTGTATTATGTGGTTAAACCGATTAATAATCAATCATCAATTGGTTTATTTACACAGATGGTTGATTACGGAAAGGTTACTGACTCCCATTACTATTTAATATTTACAAGTATGTTAAGGAAATGTCCAAACCATTGTGTCCAGCTGCTCACTTTACGGATTCACCACCATCGAACCAAAGTGGACGAAGCAAAAAAGCTGAGTAATGATAAAACTAAATGCATGGTCTTTTAAGGTGTCCAAGGACAAAAATGAATAAATAACTAGAATTCTTTTTTTCTACAGACATAGTTCTCAGGAACAAACCAAATAGATTATAATAAGTTATCAAGCAACACGGCTCCTGATTCATGATTATGATTTAGCAGCACCCACAATATTCTGTTTGTCATCAATACTCGTTAAACTACAAGCATCACCTAAATATTGCACATTATGAAATCCTTTAAATGCCAAAACTGAGCTTCATGTGTTGTTTTACTAAACTACATGCATAGCTCTATTTAAAACCCACAGGGGAAAAATAAACGTCTCATGAAATAAATGTCACAAAGATTTTGTTTGCGCATACAACACATTTGTGCATGGTATCACAAAAGCCGTATGCACTTGCTGCAGCATAAAACCTCAAACTATGTTTAAGGCTTGACAATTAAACTATTATAAAAATTTGGACTTAGATTTGAGCAGTCCTCTGGTTAGACAAATTTGTTGGACAAATCTTTTATTGTTCATAATGTCAAATATTGTTCATAATGTCAAATAAAATGTTATCATAAAAGTACTTAACTGATATAATGAACTTAAATACTTTTTAAGGGTTTACTTTGAACTGCAACATTACAAAAAGAAACAAATTTCACTCACGACAGAAAAACAAAATCACATTTAACATTACAATGTCTTTGATTTCTTCATGCTCTCCAAGCAGTTAAGATGGACTAGCAGGTTAAGATAAAAAGAGACCATCCAGTTTAAAATTAAACGCTTAGCTAAAAGCCTGAGTCTTATGGATCCATACCGTCTAGAAACTCTTCCTCCGTGATGTGCTCTAAGCGTTGCAGCACTCTGTCTGCACTAGATGGCGGGTATTCAGCAGGAGGATGAGGAAAGGGTGTCGAGCTGCAGAAGGAGCAGCACAGGGTTTGGAGGAATGGCACAAGCTGTGTGATGGATGAAAGTGAGTGGAAATTGAGAAGCGGGAACTCCATGCACTCAGATACGGACTCTCCCACCGTTCCATTCAGCTCCTAAAACATGTAGGTCAAGCTCAGGGGTTCAATTGGCACTTTAAATGAGTAACTGTTCCAAAACTAATTTAAAAAAACAAATAATTTTATTTCCTCATCTATTTTGAACACGCAGGGATAAGTTGCACACAGTTACCATCTTCAAAGTTAAAAGTGTTTGTACATGTGCGTGAAGAAATGCCAATTTGGCCACATTTACTGTACCCCATAACGATTGTGAAGGCCTTCCAGTACCCTGACCACATGAGGTTTACATTCCTGTTCACCCTCCAGCAAAGTGGTACCTGGTCCATCATAACTGTCTACATCTACTTCAGGCACAAAGGCCCAGCGATACCTGTATCACACACACAAATGAACCAACAAAATGCATGTCTTTTAGCTGTAATTATACAAAGGCAAAAAGACATCCAAATTATTTTTTTCTTTTAATCAAACATGCTATGCATCACAGACAGACACACAGTAATTGCCATGTAATTCTTTACATTTGGAACAGAGGCATGTGCTCTGGAGGGAAAGACAAAGCAGTGTCCAGGAACTTGCAGGCTGAAAGATACATGTCCAGTTCTGCTCGTGGAAAAGACCTCTGGCTGTTCTTCTCTTGACCACCTCGCTTATTCCTAACACACACACACAAACATATACGCGCACACACACACACACACACACACATATATATGCGCATGTGAGTGGATGTGTAAGAGATAGAAGGGATAAATTATAGTAACACGTTTATTCTAGTCATTATTTAGAACAGACAATACTTTTCAAAAGTTTGGACACACCATCTAATTCCATTGTCTTTTCTAATTTTCTTTTTCTTTCTACAATGATACACAATTTGCAATAATCTCTATTAAACAGTTAATGTTGAGATGTGTCAGCTACTTATGCACTTTAAAGCCTTCATATCGGGTTTAATTGGTGATTTCTGAGGCTGGTAACTAAATGAAATTCTCGGCAGCAGAGGTAAGTTTTGGTCTTGCTTCCCTAGGTAGGTCTTCATGAGAGCCAGTTTCATTGACAATACTGTTCTTGCAAGAACTATTCCAGAACAGCTGAACTCTGTTTTAAAACAATAACTGATTGTTTAAACTTTTGACTAGTACTGCATGTGATTGCACACATGGTAGAAGCAATCTGCACCGTTTCATTATGTACTATAAATGTTTAAACCAAAATCATGAATATTAATTTATAAACTTAAGTATGCTTTTACCCTTATTTTTACTCCAGAACAACCAAACAATATCTCAGGGTGTTCACCCTATACATTTATGGATGATGCAATTCTCTTGTCTGGGACTCACTTTGAAACATCTTTCTCCTCTAGCAGAGCCTTTTCGAGCCTTGCAAAGATGCGAATCTACAGAAAAAAGAAAAAAAAAAAACAAAAATCAACAGTGACCACTAGCTTCTGCATAGCAGGCAGCAACATAGTAATCACATAACATTAGGAACATCGGAACAATGCTATACTGTACATGTGAAGAGAGTCTTATTAACAATAACAATGACTGTTAATCCCTCACCAGTTCAGTAACCATGATGGGCCAGAGGGAGGTGAGGTGCTGTGGTGAGATTCTCAACAACAGAACACGGAACATCAGGAACATCTGAGCGGACAATGCTGGTGTCTGTCCCATCCGCAGGTTCTCTGTCAAACGCTCTGTGTTCAGAATAGTGTGTACAGAACACAGGACTGGATTTAACTTATAAAACGCAACTTAAATAAATAATGGATTTATGATGAATTAACACAACAACTAAGGCATGAATTAACACAACACCTGTCTAAATAGTCATCTTCTTTGCCTCACCATTTATGATTCATACTGCAGTACCTTGTATTAGAGGCAGGTAGAGGTGGTACTGGTCCATCTCTCCACTGAACATGGCGAATGCTTGCCGTTTTAGTAGCATGGGCTTCTGCTCAGCGCTGTTAAACAACTTCAAAGAGCTGCTCTGCATACCTGTACATACATGCAGAAATACAGTCAGTACACTAGACAAATAAACTACATGAAATAAATTATAACATGTACATAAAGTATAGTATGTATAAACAGTACATATTAGAGACATGTGGAGAAAATATTCAAAATCAATTTTTTTACAAACCTTTTTTTTTTTTTTAAAGGTTTGTATCTGTGGTAAAATGGTACAATGATGAAGTTCCTCTAAACTATTCACACATGGGCAGGCATCATGTGTGGTCAGAGCAAATTATTTGTTAAGTTTATTTAGAGTTGTGATCTGTGAAAAAAATCTGATTGATTCTATTTGATAAATATCCCAAAGTGTAAAAAGAATTAAAATATAAATCAAATCTCCACATAGGTATTGTGATAATATCATATTGGGTGGTTTCTGGTGAGTCTCATCCCTTGTACATATACACTATATACACTGTACATATACTCTGCATACACACTACTGTATATAACCAAAAGGATGTGGACACTGACCTTTCCTGAACTAACTACCCCAACACTGAACTAATATTAACCCAGCTTATCCTCATGGACCTCCCTGACTTTGAGGCATTGTCATTCTGGAAGAGGTTTGAACATCCCTGTTGCAGTGAAGGGTCATTTTAAATGCTATTCCTCTTTGTACTGCATACAAAGTCCTTATGAACTGCATGCGGCAACATTATGGGAAAGGCACATAGAGTCCACATATGTACTTTTGGTCACACATACAGTATACTGTATCATAATCTAGCTATACATCTAATAGCACTATTTAGCACTAAGCACTATGTAAAACTCACTCATCAAGTCCTTGAACATGGTCTTCTCATGTGTGAGCAGATGGTCTGTGATGGATTTCCAACTGAAAATAGAAATATACAAATAAATGAATTGCATGCTGAAGTTCATTGACCACCATGTGCACAAGGAATCAAAAAAAATAAATCCACACCTAAGATTCTGAAATGTTATTCCCAACAAACTTTCAGTTTATATACAGTACAGTACAAGTCAAAGGCTTGGACGCACTTTCTAATTTAATGCTTTTGGTTAAGTAATTTATTTTCTACACTCTATGATAATACTGGAGATTTTAAAACTATGAACCAACCTCTCCTGAAGTTTATTTTTCAAGTTTAGCACTTTATTTTTACAGATCATAAGTAGCAGACACATTTTAAAACTGACTTATTGCAAATTCGATTATTGCATTCAGCATTGTTTTTCCCATCTTGTTCGACCATGGTAGGACCTCAAGTCAACATTCACACGCACATTCACACACTATGGAGAATGTGGAAACGCCAATTAGCCTAATTTGCATGTCTTTGGACTATGGGAGGTAACCAGAAAACTTGAAGGAACCCGCCAAGCACGGGGAGAACATGCAAACTCCATGCAGGCCAGACCAGATGCAGGAATCCAACCTAGAACCTGAAGGTGCAACGCGACATTACTAACTAAAAAGCCACCGTGCCACATTGACTGGCACTGTATATCCTATACACTCTATACACTGCCTCTATTCTCAATGGAGGAGAAGCGTGGAGGAAATTGAGAATCCTACTGGCAGACACAGGACATCTCCATAGTGAAGAACAGAGGATCCATGAAGAGTTCCAGCACCTCCTTTTTCCAGGCGCGCTTAGTGTACGCATAACCACTCAGGCTGCTCAATAACTGAGCCCCTGCACTGAAACTGGGCATATTATAGGCACTGGAGAAAAGAGAAGAAAAAGGACAGAGAGGAACAATGAAATTGAGAGAGTAGATAAAGAATTTACATAAAATATATACATCCAAAAAAACAGAAAACTGAAAATTACTACTTACCTGTGGTTTTTCAGATAAGGCAAAACATAGTACATGAGACGGGAGATTAGGGGGACAGCTTTCTCCTTCTCATCACTGCGATACACCATATCCAGAAGAGGGGCAAGAATCTAAAAGAGAAAATATGCAGATGATGTGTTTCTTGAATATTTTCCTGTGATATTAGTGGCGGTTGTCCTGTGTGTGATGTCCTACGTCAGCCAGCAGAGCCAGAGCTTGGACACTAAACACCGATGGAGCTGACGATGACACCATAGCACTGCCTTGGCCAGCAGACTCTAAGTGGATGTGAGATGAAAGCAGATGAGATTATACATATTATACATACAGTGAAGCAAAAAGGTATTTAGTCAGCCACCAATTGTGCAAGTTCTCCCACATAAAAAAGATGAGAGATGTCTGGAATTTTCATCATAGGTATACCTCCACTATGAGGGACAAAATAAGAAAAAAAAAAAAAAATCCACAAAATCACAATGTAGGATTTTTAATGAATTAATTGGTAAATTCCTCTCTAAAAGGAAGGATTCGGTCACCTACAAACAAGCAAGATTTCTGGCTCTCACAGACCTGTAACTTTTTCTTTAAGAGGCTCCTCTGTCCTCCACTCGTTACCTGTATTAATAGCATCTGTTTGAACTCAGTTATCAGTATAAAAGACACCTGTCCACCTGTCCAGAAACAAAATTGTAGACCTGCACGAGGCTGGGAAGACTGAATCTGCAATAGGTAAGCAGCTTGGTGTGAAGAAATCAACTGTGGGAGCATTTATTAGAAAATGTACTATATAAAACTACTGATAATCTCCCTCGATCTGGGGTTTCACGCAATATCTCACCCCGTGGGGTCAAAATGATCTCAAGAACTGTGAGCAAAAATCCCAGAACCACATGGGGGGACCTAGTGAGTGACCTGCAGAGAGCTGGGACTAAAGAAGGAGGCTACCATCAGTAACACACTGCGCCGCCAGGGACTCAGATCCTGCAGTGCCAGACGTGTCCCCCTGCATAAGCCCGTAAATGTCCAGGCCCGTCTGAAGTTTGCTAGATAGCATTTGGGTGATCCAGAAGGGTATTGGGAGAATGTCATATGGTCAGATGAAAAAACTCAACTTGTCGTGTTTGGAGGAGAAAGAATGCCGAGTTGTATGCAAAGAACACCATACCTACTGTGAAGCATGGGGGTGGAAACATCATGCTTTGGGGCTGTTTTTTTGCAAAGGGACCAGGACGACGATACATGTAAAGGAAAGAATAAATGGGACCATTTGTGAGAATTTGAGTGAAAACCTCCTTCCATCAGCAAGGTCATTGAGGATGAAACGTGGCTGGGTCTTCCAGTATGACAATCCCAAACACACTGCCTGGGCAATAAAGGAGTGGCTTCGTAAGAAGCATTTCAAGGTCCTGGAGTGGCCTAGCCAGTCTCCAAATCTCAACCCCAATATAAAATCTTTGGAGAAAGTCTGTGTTGCCCAGCGACAGCCCCAAAACATCACTGCTCTAGAGGAGATCTGCATGGAGGAATGGACCAAAATACCAGCAACAGTGTGTGAAAACCTTGTGAAGACTTACATAAAATGTTTGACCTCCGTCATTGCCAACAAAGGGTAAATAACAAAGTATTAAAATAAAATTGTTATTGAACAAATACTTATTTTCCATCATAATTTGCAAATAAAATTCTATATAAATAAAACTGAATTGAATAAATGAATTAAAAATCCTACAATGTGATTTTCTGAATTTTTTTCCTATTTTGTCTCTCGTAGTTGAGGTACAATATACCTAGGATGAAAATTACAGGCCTCTCTCATCTTTTTAAGTGGGAGAACTTGCACAATTGGTGGCTGACTAAATACTTTTTTGCCCCACTGTATGATACATATCATTTACCTTTTTTGTGTAATATTTAACCTTATTAATATTATGTGGTTTAAAGCAAGATTTGTACAGGGTGTATGTTTGCATAATCTGCAACTGCAGATTAAATGAATAAATAAAAAAGCCAAATAATATCTGTACTAGAACTCATCCTATAGCCGAATTATACATGCTGATACTTTAATTTTAGTTGCAAAACGATCCGATTTGTTATCTTACAAAATAATTCAATGTGATTCATGGCACCTCTAATACAATCGCTACATGTCTGTATATAATATATAGTTATACTGATATCTACACATAATTACATATACATGACGGTCTAACCATAGAAGTCACTGCCTTCAGGCTCCTCATCATCCTCTTGCAGACAGATCTGAGGCTGTGCCTTCACCTCTAGGTTACGGCTTAGCCAGCTGGTCTGTTCCAGAGATGAGCCAGCCACAGCGCCGACCGCCTCCAGGATTTTCTGGGTCACTTCCTGTTTACAGACACACAAACATGTTAAAGAACAAGATACAGGAATCTCGGTATTACCCAAATACAGCTCCTAAATCAGATACAATCAGGAACAAATCATTTCAGCTAAAGTATAAAAAGTATTAGCAACATCATGGTGTATGGGGTCATGGTGTATCTCATACCTGAAGATCTCTGGAATCTCTCTTGTTGTCCATGTTGGGTAGTCTGTTCACAAAGTCATTCAGGATGCTGTATAGAGCAAAATGTAACACCTTGCATGACCTTTGAAAATTAATCATCAGAAATGCTTTGCTGTGCCAACCTGTCAGATACTGTCCCCAAGACGTGTTGTATATGAAGCAGTAGATGCTCTTCCCAGGCTGCACCTCATTGTTGTACAGTATTTTTATGATATTCATAAAACCTGGGGCATATTTTTTCATGCACATAAATTCACCAGCCATTCATCAGGTGCACCTGTTCAACTGCTTGTTAACGCAACTATCAGCCAATCACATGGCAGCAACTCAATGCATTTTGGCATGGTCAAGACGATCAGCATCAGAATGGGGAAGACAGGTGATTTAATCGAATCAACCTGCCTTGTGGTTCATGCTAGTGTTGATGATGTCGGGAATTTTTTCTTGGTACACTATAGGCCCCATAGTACCTGAGGATTGTTGCTGACCATGTGCAGCCCTTTATGACCACAGTGTATCCACATTCTGATGTCTAATTCCAGCTGCTCTATAATGCTCTGTCACAAAGCTAAAATCACCTCAAAATGTTTTTTTAACATGACAATGCATTCACTGGATTCGAATAGCCTCCACAGTGAAGCATGTTAGGAATGTGGTGGCCATGATCCCATCAAGTCAATATGGACCAAAATATCTAAGGAATGTTTCCAGCATCTTGTTGAATCTATTCCACAAAATATTAGGGTAGATGTGACCACCTTCCAACCTAGTTCTAGCAAGCTGTAGTTAATGAAGTGGCCAGTGAGTGTAGTACAAGTATTATATCTGAGCTGATGTCTAATATACAGTATACAAACATCACTCTCACCATCATTAAAACATCAAACACTGCAATAAATAATGGATAATGATGTGCGTGATCTCACCCAAGAAGGAGGAAATGGCCAGGTGGGGCAAGATTAAGCTGCACAGAATCTTTAAGTAGAGAAATGATAGGCATGATGTTTTCCTGAAGATCCTGAGCAGGAAGACTAGAGACACAATAAAGAATAGTCTGAGCAGAAGATTTTGCATTGTATTACAACACTTGAATGCTGTAACATCAGTCACTATGAAGGTGACTAAATCGGAATAATAGGTGTTCTTAAATAGATCACATTTTATAATAAAATAAAGGAGGCTGATGGATAAAATGGAGATGAAAAGGTACCTCTGTATGTAGGCATAGCAAAACTGCAGCATGGGTACATCAACTAGAGTTGGCTTTTGCTGAAGAGAGAGAAAATGCAAATGTTATTATATGATAAACTTGTATATTGATGTGTGTTTGTTTGTTTTTCTACCTGGTCTCCTTTGATTTGTTGAGGTTTCTTCACCACCTCCTTAATGAGCTGCAAAATGGTGTCAGTTCGGACCGTGGTCACTGACTTTACTAAATCTACAATTGCCATCTGGGAATCACTGGGTACTGGCAAAATCTGTGCGCACACACACACACCAAATCATTCTCATGCAATATTCATCAAAATACAGTCTTAATCAATTTTAGTCTAGTCACCACATTGTACCTTGTTTTTTAAGCGTCTCTTTCGGCTCCTCCTACTGTTCCATACAGCAGCCACTGAGGCCATGACTTGCACTCCATACTGCTGAGTCAATGGCGTCAGGAGCCCCAAAACCTTCTGTTTCAGGATCTACACAACACAAATGCACTACGGGTAAATTACAGCACAAACATTCAAGAGTATTGTAAGATTTACGGAGCCTGCACAGTACACACACACATTAGGCATATGTACATATCATGTACATACTGTACCTTTGTGCTTTTGAAATATACAGAGGTGGAGGAAGATCTGCTGCTGTAGGTCAAGTCAGCACCATTGACCACACCCCAAAGCATGGCCATGGTGCTCACCATATTAGGAAACTCCTCCAAAATGGCATTACAGGCATTCCGCATGTCTGTTGCATCACAACCTGCAGACTACACAGAAAATAAATAACAGACTGTGATCAGATATTTGATGAAGCCGGAGTACTCAATATGATAAGAATTTATATTTATATCAGTCTTAACCTGTAAGTGCATACAGTACTGCACATGCATGCTTTACCTTCTTGTGTTCCAGGAGGCAGTAGTGTGTGAGAGCAGTAAGCCCCTCCAGCAGAGTGAGTGGATAATCAGGTGCAATGTTCTCCTTCTTTAAGTTACTGCTACACCCACAAATAACACAATCAGCTCAGTTATAAATAAAAAGGTTTCACTTTTAACAAAAAACAGTATCTTTTACACTGAAGAGAAGTATATAGGACACTTTGGTACCTATGAGTAGCCTTGAATCCATCATGCTCATGCTGTTTAACAAGCTCATCAAGGTTTCTGCAAATCTGTGTGGTAATGGGAGCCACAATGATGGCCAGAGACCGGCCAAGGAACGGCAGAATCTGACAGAGCGTTGTGACCCAAGCTGGGTGCATGGCATAGCCATACTGTGGACACAACGCTTGGGATGCTGCCGACACAAACATGCCCTGTGCTGTAATGGGTTGGGTGGCCACATAGCGAACAGCCTTAATGGACTGTTGGAACATTAATGCAGAATGCCACTCTCTCGCTAGGGCAGAAGAAGGGATATCCTCCAGAGACTGCTGGAACTGGTTATCTCCTTGTGAAAGCTTCTTAGTGTTTGTTGGACATACACAATGTTCTAGTATAATAAGAACCTTGAGCAGCTTCAGAAGGGCAATCTGAATTGGATGTTCAGCCCAGCTCCCATCTCGTCCACAATAAACCAGCCTCTCCCCAGAGATTTCGCCCGCATTATCACCCTGCTCATCCTTGGTCATTTGGTATTGGACATCTCCACGCTGACTGACATACATAGAGGTGGACAGCATAAGGAGGACATACTGCTGTAACTTGCTGCCCCATAGAAGATTACGTATGGCTTCTAGGCTTCCACTGGCACCAGTGTCACCAGTCTGGGCCTGCTGGGCCACGGTCACTAGCTGTTCCACCAGTGCTGTCAAGACCTCCACACTCTTAACCTGCACCTCCCGGTTTGCCTGTACATGACAGGCATTTACACAAGCATACGAAGGGAAGTGGGAGCGCAGGAACCGCAAGCAGAGGCATATCAGGATCTCCAGAAGTAAAGTGGGAGGAGATAAGGAGTTAGAAGGAGAAGAAAGAGGAGAGGAGGGTGGCTGCTCTGGGGTTCCAGCTTTAGGAGGGGTGGAATTCTGGAGAGGACCATAAAAACTACCACCCTCCTGGGCTTGCCGATGTCTCTGTAGTAGGTTCTGGATGAGGTTTAAGTGGGCAGTGGAGCTGCAGTCCAAAGCTGTGCTACTTAGTGCCGCCACAAATGGACCGGCGCTGCTCTTCAGCAGCGTTTCCACCACTGCAAAGGCATACAGAATTCGTCCGCTCTCGTATGTCTGTTGGTAAAGGAGGATATGTCGAAATAGTGAATCCACTACTTCCTGTCTCTCACGTTGCTGCTTCAAGAGATGGGATTTGGCCAGGGCCTCTAGCTGCCCATCGTCCTCATCACTGGACATCGAATCAGAAGCTTGTGTACGCTCCGAATCCCCTCGTCGCAGGCCATTGACCATAATGCCATCCCCATGAGCAGGTCTCTGCGGGTAAGGTGTGTTGCCTGAGCTTGAAGTCTCTGTGGAATTCTGGGCTCCACTTGAGTCAGCCGATTCAGTGTGTTCACTCTCGTCTTCTTCTTCGTCTTCTCTGCACTCATTATCATCTCCTTCAGTTTCCTCGCTTTCACTGCGAGACATTACAAGGAAATCAGACGGCGTTCCATGAAGCTCTGGATCACGTTGCAGGTCAAGCCATACAGCTTCACGGTCTACTATAGCGATGTGATTCAACAAGCTATCCTCTGTTTGGTTCATAGTACCATCTCCAGCACTCTTAATGTTGGTCCTGTCTTTGTAACCTAATGCACTCCAATTACCTGTGGGGGAAAAAAAAAAAGATAAATATGCTAGGATTTTGCTGCGGAACAATCTGCCGTGATGTATATGTATAAATCTGATGAGGCACTTCTTCATTTTTAATAATATCTTTGTTAAGCAGAGTTATCCAAGCTCACTTTTTCTGAATAAAAGTTCCTGGCAGTAAAAGATATTCTAGAACCAGCACATTAGCAAATACAAATGGCCACTATGAAACATTCACAATAATCATAAACTATAAGGGTTTTTTTTTATTATTGTGCAAAATAACAGAATACAGTTATGACACTAAAAAGTCTTGATTTCTCTATATTATCTCCTACTACACTAATGCACTCATCCCAGCGTTTCAATAGTGCCTGGATACCATGAAGTTAGAAAGTTTTATCAGTAAACAAGACCCAGGATTAGACTTTCTGCTTTAAGATTGAATGAGATATGTTGCAATAACTTCCACTTTTTAAGTTACTTTAATGTTCAAGTGGTGTACATGAATGACTGTACAGCTCCCACAGACAGATGCGGCTCTTGTGCAAGTCATCTGTAAATTTTCAAGGATCAGGGCGTTCCACTTGTTAAATGTGCACAGGAACGATTGCATGTTTTACTGCAGTTAAGAGGCTAATCATCATTTTCTGTAAAAACAAATCAGTTTTACGCCTTTGTTCACGCCTTCATTGCACGTCCCGGGTTGCCTTGAACGCCCGTCTGTATTTTCAGAAAGAATGTCTACAAACAACAAAAACTGACCAGCTGAAAAATTGCACTTGACGTTCTGAATTGCTGTTCTTCTTGTCTTTGGATCCAGCAGTAGGAGTAAAACAGGCTCCAAGATACGGACAACATCGCCGAGAGACAGAGCTCTCACCAGCCAACTCTGCCCGATGGTACTGACACTACCATCTTGACTATTTAGACTGTCCAGCACCACAAACAGAGACCTGACACAGAAAGAGAAAAATGTATGGAAAAGTCATTTGGGTTAATGACCCATCTGTGGAACTTGCTTCTATTCTGAAGGAATACTTCTTACCGGTCAAAAGAGCGGTTCAGAGATGTGCTGCGATTCATCTGGACCTCACGCATGAGGTGCCACAAAACAGAGAATCTGTGAAGAGCCTCCAAACGCACAACCTGTAGATAAAAAAAAAAAATACATATATATGTTAAATGTTAAAACAGTATGTGCCATGTGTACTGCTTAGCAAGCCACAATACTGTATGGGAACTAAACAATGTACACATCAGTAATTCTCTATTACTCTTATGAAACCTTATTGTTGAGCCTAATACACAATCTTTGAATAACAAACAGATAAAACATACAAAGCATGGATGGTGCTAAGTAATTTACATTACCTTTTAGTTATTCTATGCACATGTTGACTATGTGATAATTGAGCTAACAAGGTGAAGAAATAAGGGTCTTGGTTAAGGACAGCTTGGTGGTACTGGGATTTGAAATTGCAACCTTTCTTTCAATCAGACACCCAGAGCCTTAACCACTGCACAGCCACTGCCACCACGTAAAGTGGTCTTTACTCTCGCTTTTCCAAGAGCAAGCATGTTAAACTATAAACTGGAACTTGCTTTTTCCTTCTTCATTCGCAACAAGATATACCAAACCCAGGAGTAATTTCAAATTTGGATTTATGCTCAGTATATTAATTTATAGTTTGTAGTGCAAAGAAATAAAAAAATATATATTTATTGAGAATCAGGTACATTATACCCACTATTGTTGTTTTCTAATGTGCCTTTCCACTTAATGATGATGATTTGTAATAGACAGGTCAGTAGATGGTCTCAATGCTAGGTTGTGTGCATCTACACTCTGGGCTTAAAAAAAAAAAAAATAGCTGACCTAGTGCAAGTCATTCTGTATATGTGCTTTGTACATGGTACAGTGTTACATTTGAGGGCTTAGCTATGCTAAACCATTTATATCAGCTGCCCTTGTGCGCGGTACTGCACCTTGTCTCTGCTCAGCAAGGCCATGCAGATAATATCCTCACAGATGGCTGTGGATGGTGCCAGACAGTGCAGTCGATAGAAAAGCTCCACACAGGAAATATGCTGCTCTTTGCGTTCTGTGTCAAGCTGAGCCCAGAGCACCTGAGCTGCCCGCTGAGAGAGAGAGAGAGAGAGAGAGAGAGAGAGAGAGAGAGAGAGAGAGAGAGAGAGAGAGAGACTGGGATAATTATAAGATTCTAAAATATAATTATAAGATACAAACAGTAAACAAATTCCCTAAAACTTCTTTTTATTTGAATTTCTTCATTGTTTCTGCTAGGCATGCTAAACTAGAAAGCAGTTTATTGAGCATTTTGCTTCCTAATGTGGAAACCTAAAGAGATGTCCACCACCCAATCTGCAAGTTCCTAGCTTGATACCCTTCCTGCTGCAACCCATCCATTTCTCCTAGCTAGGGAAGGGCAGGGAGGATATCCTGCACCAAAGGTCTCTGGTGTATAGAATAAATAAATAAATCAATAAATAAAGGATCCAAGTGTGACCCTTGTTGTGTTTATTAATCTAAAATGATTGAAAGCCTAGTTAAAGGCTTGTTATATACTTAGCATACTCACATTAAACATTCTTTGACTCACCTGGTAAATGTCTGTACGTAGCTCCATCGTTTTAAGCACTGCTGGGTAGATGGGAGGCAGTGTGACCATCTGCAGTTGTCCACTGAGAGGGTTTGCCTCTGATTTTTTATATCGTTGGTTCTTGTCCTGGATGACCAGAGCTAATGACTGAGAGTGGTTTATCAGCTCGAGGAGAGAAGAAATCGCCACATGTTGAACCTATAAACACCAAGCATGAAAAATGTAATTGAAATAGCATAGAAACTCCCAGTAAAACCATAGTGTACATTCCATATATTCATACAGTATGTGGAAAAAAATAACTACATCACTCTCATTTCCTGTGTGATTATATAACTATACCTGGTAATCCTTTGAAATGCAACATAGAATCATCAAGGACCTCAGCCACTCAGGGAGGCTGCCATCTTCATTACCTTCATAACAGAAATAAAATATCTCATTCCCATTATAACCCAGATTCAGCATTCTGTGTGGCATACATGTTTCTAAAGTACCTGTGGTGTTCTCGAACATGTTGCAGTGAAGCTCTTGGCTCTCCTTCTCCGTGTAGTAAACAGGGAAAGTTGTGCTCTCCAGCAGGAGGTGGCATGCAGCAGTAAAGGCATGCCGACAGTGTTCGCTGATCTCTCCTTTCCCTCTTGCCTGGAATCCCACTGTCCACTGAAGGAGTGCATGTCCAGAGCCTTTCCCCTGATTTTCATTCACTACCTCCTGAGATTGCTCTCGCAGCTTACCAGGGATGAAGAGCTCAGCCAGTTTGTCTTTGATCAGCTCCAGGTCTCGGCTGCTCTCCCGCCCAGTTGAAGACCTTGTCCTTCCATGTCGAGGAGAACGATGCTCTGCCAGATTTAGTTCCTCTTGACCCTTCTGCTTTTCTGGATCTATGGCCAGCAACAAGTGCCTAGAAGAGTGAGGAGATTATACAATAATTTATAATATAAACATTAACCGAAATATGCCAGAGAGCATCGCCTAATTAGCCTCAATTTCTCCTGCGTCATTCGGTGGTAGTGTTGGAATTTGGTGTAAACAGTATAAAATCAAGTATCCATCATCCAGCCTTGGATTAACAGTTCAGGCTGATGTTGGTGGTGGTGCAATAGTGTATGGGATATTTTCTTGGCATACTTAGGATCCCTTAGTACCCGAATATTATTGCTTTGTTCATCCCTTATTGATGACAGGTCATATGAACGTACGGTGCCACAAAGCTAAAATCATCTCAAACTGATTTCTTGAACAGGACAATGAGTTTACTGTACTCGACTGGCCTACACAGTCACCAGATCTCAATCAAATGATGTGATGGAATTGGAGATTCTGTAGCCACTGCATGATTGTATCATGTCAATATGGACAAAAATCTCTAAGGAATGTTTCCAGCAACTCAATGAATCTATGCAACAAAGAATTAAGGCAGTTCTGAAACCAAAAGCAGTTCCAACTCAGTACTAGCAAGGTGTACCAAATAAAGTGACTGGTGAGTGCATATTAAAAACAAAAAAGAGACAATTTTTTTATAAAAATGTATGTGGTATGGTGTATTAGTGCACCTTGTAATAACAGATGCCAGTATGTCTTGGATGCACTTGGACATATTTTCCATGCTCCCTCCTTTCCTCCACACATCCTCTGTCTTGGTGCAAACCCCTGAAGCAGGACTGGATGAGTCATGGACAGGGGGAAGCTGCTGCTCAGAAGGCGAGGCGCTGAGGCCCAGTCCACTGTCTTCAGAGGAGAGAGACGGGAACACAGCCACTTCGGGACCCATCTCTTGTGCATCCTGTCCATTTATGGTTACTACATCTTTTGGAATTTTATCATCACTGGTTTGGTTATCAGTTTCATCATTTTGGATATCTGACACTGCAGCCTGCTGGTGCAAATAGAAAAAGTGTGAACATGGTGAGCAGTAAAAAAAATAAATAAATAAATAAAAAAATTAATAATAATAAAAAAAAAAAGACTATAGATATGATGGACACCCATGACAAAAGGAATATTCCTACTATACCTTTGTTTCCTTTACATCCCGTGTCTGTGACCCCACATCCATGTCCATATAGCTCACAGGCATCTGGATCTTACTCAGAACTTTAAAACATGCTCTAAGGGTCTGTGTGAGTTCGGCTATGTTGAGAGATGCTATAAGAGCACACAAAGACTGCAGCATGCTACCCAGCATCTGAGGCAGGTATTGTGTTTGGATCTCAGCATAAAGCTCCTTTGGGACAGTAGATAAGAGTTTGATTCCATATTTAGTCTGCTTTTTCTTATCATGCAACTATATTATTAATGTTTAATGACCAATAGGAAGTGAAAATATCTGTAGAGCAGCAGAAAAGTAAAAAGAATTATTAAAAACAAAAATGACAAATACCAAAGGGATAACATCAAGGAGGAAGATGATGAGGGTTGAGAGCTCCGTCACTGATGGAGAAGGACTCCAGTCTTTAGTGGTCTTTGGTCCTGAATGGTCACTCAACCCACTGAAAGGCAGGTTTACAGTATGTCAAAACTATCAGCACCTCATGCTTACTCATAAACTTGTAATGCTTGTGTGTGTGCGTAGGTGTCGATGTACCTGAGACAGTCGTGGAAACACTTGGTCATGTAGTCCCAAAGGTATTCACTGTTCATGGCTCCGACCAACATATTGACTGTCTTTATGATCTCAGAAACATGTTTATTCTCTTTGATTTTACTGCATAATAAAAACAACACACAATCATATTTTATTCCTGACTGATATTTTATTTGTACCAAATATACCATGTATGGTTCAGATGGAAATATGAATATACAACAGTATCCCTTTAAAATATATTAAGGTGCAAAAATGGACCTTATGGACCTTTTAATAAACATTTTGTATTTTTTCAAGTCTGTTTTAAATCAAAATTGAGGTTGATATAAATTTCTGTCCATGAAGTTTGTCAACTGGATCGTCAGTATCGACAGTCATCGGTGGCTAAATTTCATAAGTCTATTACCATGGAGAAATGCATCTGGTATCTTTCAAAGTTACATGCATTTCGTACAAATGTACATTAGTTTTTTCTTTCCCCAAAACATTCATATGGCTAACCAGAACAAGAGTTACATTTTGAGTTGGACTTTGAAAGACACCAAACTGATATAAGCTTCATAAGAGTCTCAGCTGAACTTTGGAATGCACTTTTTGTGCAGAACGAGGGTTGTGGAATTTGACCCTGATTACTTGCATTGTACTCCCATTCCAGTTGACAAATTTCAATGTTGGGAACATTATAAAGACCAGGACCGATTGTAAGATACTTACAGTGCTAGTTTGGACCACACCCTCTAATTCAAATGTTTTTTGTTTAGTGATTTATTATGTACATTCCAGAAAAATACTGGATATTTCAAAACCATGAAACAAGAAATATGGGCTGTTCAGGAGTAGTTCTTGCAAGAACAGTATTACCAAGTGCATTTGGAAAAACCATCAAGCACCATGATGAAACTAATGCTCATGAAGACCTTACCAGGAAAGCAAGAGCAGAACTTACCTCTGCTGCAGAGGAGAAGTTCATTTAGAGTTACCAGTCTCAGAAATCACCAATTAACAAACAGCACCACAATAAAGAAGATTATTGAATATTCTGGATGCCTTCGGTATTGTTTTATAATGGAGAAAGAAATCAAAATCTGAAAAGATCCCTGAATAAGAAGTTTTGACTGGTACTGTATATGCATCCCAATTCTGATTTAAGACAGACTTGAAAAAAAATCTGAACTCTCTCTTTAAAGTTTTATTAAAAATGTAAAAAGGTGACTTAAATGAACATCACATGCCAGTTGTCAGGTAAAAGTTTAAAGTCACAGAAAAGATACTCTAGCTTGTTCCATCCCAGCAACATAGAAAAGTAAACATGCAAAATGTCTTTCTATTTTTTTATCAGTTCTAAACACTGATGTATTTACTCTCATCATCATGATCATCATTCTGACCTTGTTAGCTGGTTGCCAGAGTGACTAGAATTAAGCGAGTCCTCTCCCAACAACTCTCTACAGTAACTATAAAAGGCTCTGACCACCTCCAGCAACACATCAGACATGACCAGTGGCCCTGAGAGAGAGAAAGAGAGAGAGATAAATAATTAATAAACAAAAATGAACAATTAACATCATAAATGTGTGGCAGCTAAAGTAATTCTAATCCCTTGAACTATAGCATTGTGAACTTACAACATAAATAAAATATATATTTTTGTAGATGTCTATTTTAGGCCTTCTGCCTTATTAAGCCAGTACAAATTTACTTTATATTTCTATGTGTTACTTTTCCAACAAAAAAAGTAAATGGTACAGTAAATAGTGTATGTCAGTAGAGAACAAGAGATTAACTAAACATAATGAAGGCTGCTGGAATTTGCATGCAAAATAAATAATTAAAAGCAATGGTTTGAGTGTTTGACTTTGCGTTTTTGTAGAATTATTTCAAATATAAATGTACTGTACACAAACATTTCATTTTCCCTTTTGTCAGTTAAATATTTTAATAGGTTTTAAGTAAATTATTTTAATATTTAATACTTGTAATATTTTTAATACTGTTTGACAATAATTGATATTGTCAAACATAAATTAATAAAAAAAAATTTAAGTAATTAATTAATTATTAAATAATTACATGTGTTTTTGTATTTTTAAATAGATTTGACAATATTAAATTCTGCTTTCATTAAAATCGCTTCCAACCTAACAGCAGCCAGTATAGCAACGTAATATCACAACTAGGGCTGCAACAACTAATCGATAAAATCGATAATTATCGATAATGAAATTCGTTGTCAACGAATGCCGTTATCAATTAGTTGGGCTGCTCACGTTACTGAGAAGCACGACCACGAGATGCACAAATACACAGTCGCTCGCGCAATGGAGGTTACAGAAGCGTTTGCAGGAAAAAGCGCGCGCCTCAAGTCCTCCAAGGTATGGGAGCAATTTACATTAAACACCTCTTATCGGGGCGTTAAAAGCGAGTGGTTTTCTGCCGTTCGTAGTGTCCGGTGAGTTCGGATGAAGCGCCGAGGGTTTTCTACACATGTGGGAGCCCCTAGCGACGGGGAGGAATTTTCCACGACTAAAAAAAAAAAAAAGGAGTCAGTGAGAGAGTTCACACGGGCTTTGGTGACGTGCGTTTGTCCGGCTGCGCGGTTATACAGGCGTAGAAAGAAAAAAAAACCTTGCATGGCGTTCAAATTCCAACGAACACAAGGAAAACAGGGAAATGCGGGAAAAGGGCAAAATAAAGAGAGTGAACCCAGTAGCCGGGTTTTTTTCTCTCTCCCTACTGTACGTTGCCGTATTACGAGAATGTTTAAAACAATAAGATTAATGTCTAGTGTAGCAAAATGGTCTATCTATATTCTTTTTTTTTTATTATTATTTTTGAGACAAAAAAAAAAGGATCAAATACACGAGAGGATCGAAATAATGTATAAACCGAAGTCTATTCTTCTTCTTCTTAAGTTGAATTAATTTAAGAGAATTAAAAATTTAGGTCATTCTTAATAACTGAATATGTCAGTGTATTTTTTTAAAACTCTCTCTCTCTCATATATAGACTTGCCGTCTGGAATTTTTGTTAAAAACAAAAATGTTGATTTACATAAAATAAGGTTTAAATATCAAAATTAAAGATCATTAAACTCTATATGTGGCTTTTGCATTTTTTAAAGTTTACTTTTATACATAAATAATACCCTGATTTATGGTTTTATATAGTTAAGCAAAACATAAAATTAAAGCGGTCAGTTTTATCCGATTAATCGAATAATCGGAAAAAATATCGCCCAACTAATCGATTATCAAAATAATCGTTAGTTGCAGCCCTAATCACAACAGTTCTAAATATGCACCACAGTCTTGCCTTGATTTAAAAGAAGAAAGCAAATGATGGTGATAAACCATAACCATTACGTTACCAATGTTCCAAGACATTTAGTTCAATACAATACAATTTAACTTTTTATTAGATCTTTGAACAACAGACTGTCACACAGCACTTTTACAGAAATCTGGATGCAGACTTGAATCACTAATGAGCAAATAAACTAGGGACAACAGAGACAGTTTTTGTTAATCTCTCTGTGCTGTCCTTAGTATAGGAGTGCTTATATTTTTAACCCAGTAGTGACACTAAAGTGTTAAAAGTCCCAGCAAAGTTCCAGTGCACCGCCACACTACACACGTCATCACAACCCCATCAGGCCATGATCAGTGCTGGTTTCTCATGCACACGATGTTTTGTCAGTAATGACCTATTGGTGGATAGAATACACCATAGCAAAAGACAAAGCATGGTCAACTGTATACTTAAAAGATTACCTAAAACCAGCTTTAGGTCCTCAAAAAATTACAGGTACACCAAATAAAGCGTGTGATGCTGAAGAGTTTTAAGCATGTCAATGAGTGGATGTGTGTTCACGTGTATTTTCTTACCAATCTCTGATTTGTCCAGCAGACTGATCAACACACGGAATGGTCTGAGATAGTTCATTACATTATCTGGGTCTTTCTCTATGTCTTTCTGCTGTAGGATATTCACTAGGGCCTGTTCAGAGAGAGGATTACACAATGCACACACAGATACAACATCATGATAACGTGGCTCAGGGTCAAAGAATTGTTTTTACTTCTCAATCTCACTCACATGATTGAATTGATCAACAGTACCTGTACTAGCAGCTCTCTGGAATGCGTGTTAAAGTAGTATGCAGTATGTTCTTCAACTGTAGTGTACAGAGTTGTATCCGGAGCCACCATGCCCCCTTTAATATCTAAGCCTTAATACACACACAAAGTTTGAAATATGTGCATTCATTTACCCAAGTAGTTATGTAAACTGCACTGGTAAGAAATATTTGTGTTACCTAGAAGCCATGCGTAGAGGCGCCGGTTGAGAGACATGTCCCTCCTGAGCAGAGTAAGGGAGGCCGCGGACACCACTGTGATCATCTCTTCCCGTTTAAGAGGAACAGAACATGTCTCTGGGTCCTGCAAAAAGAGCAGGCACAAGGAGGACTCAACGATACTGACATCCACCAACACTATGCACTAAATATGCAAGCCTTTGTAAAGATGAGCAATGCCAGAAGAGGCAGAGAGCTGGAGGAAAAGAAAGACAAACCCACCAGGCATGCTGCAAAGGGAAAGAAGAAGAGAAGAATCTCCAGCATATTCCGCTGGACCAGTACATTAGTGTCCTGTAGAGAGAGACACATCGCCTTCACCTAAAAAAGCGACAGGAGAAAAACATAATTTATCCTCATCTGTTTCTCATAAAAAAGAAAAAACATTCTCTTTATTCTCTTGAAGGCTTAAGACACATCAAAAATTTTTTAACCCAATTAATTGCAGATTTCACCAAAAAGTTATTATTGGTATTAAAAAAAACACACTCACAGCTAGTCTGTGGTCATTTCCCAGCATGCATTTCTGCTCACGGCCGATGACCATGCGGTCAAAGTGTGTAATGATGAAGAGTGAAGCAGGGAGCCGCACAAGTGGACACACAAGAGCTGAGCCCCACAGCGCCCCATAAAACACTGACTGACCCACCAGCAGGGACAACTTCATCAGCAGTGCGTCTGTCCTGAGGTAGACAGAGAGAAAGAGAAATTGAGTGATACAGGGAAAGAGAGAGAGAGAGAGAATGCAGGACTGAAGCAAATAGCTACTGTAGTGCTATGAGTGCACATTGCCTGGTTAAAAAAGAAGCCCATTCCTTTATTATTTGACTGCTTTGATTGCAGTGTGCATGAACTATGGAGGCCAATTATTACTCATGAAGCAACCCCAGATTATAACTCTGCCTCCAAAAGCATACACAGTGGGCACTATGACTGAAAGGTGAATCTTCCCTTCTTACCCCGACACATCCATTGTTCTGGAATACGGTCAGACTGAGCTCATCAGACCACCTGACCTTTTTCTATTGTTTTAAAGCCCAAGCTTTATGCTGCCTAGCAAATTGCCTTTTTTTTTTCTGATTATTCGCACTAACAAGGGTTTTTTTTTTTTTTTTTAATGGCCACACAACCGTTTAGTCACAATCCTGTGAGATCACACACTGTGTGTGTGGAAATACTTTTACTATTAAATGTAGCTGTAATTTCTGCTGTTACAGTAAATGTTTTATGATGCAACTTCACCAAGCATTCAAGTGTTCTACAACGATAGTCATTCATGATTTTTTTTACCACAATGACAGTTCAGAACTATCCTACCAGGTTTTAATAATGCACTGGACAGTTCTTAACCCAACAATAGCAATTCTAATGTTATCGTTGCTTGATTCAAGCCAATAATTTGTCCAATCTGAAATTGTGACTTTTTTTTTGCCAGGCAGTGTGGCTATATATACTGTAAGGGTACATTTTTGTCAATTAACATTATATATAAATTAAAGCATCTCATGTTAATCATGCAAGTTGTAAATTCTTTCTTGTTAGTAAGTTTTCCCTTGCACCTCCATATTGGCTGTTCTGTTGAACTGTAATTATGGAAGCAAATTAGCATCATAACTGTTTGAATTATACTCGCCTTTGAAAAACATTTTGAAATGTAATCACTGTTGAATCGTTAATTTCAACAGTGGAAGTGGATGTCTTCGAAACCGGCTCATCTAGCTAGACTCATTTGGAGCCGGTACTGAAGACGTCCACTTCCCTGGGTCACGTGACAGATAGAGGGATTCCGTTTTGGCTCGATTGATTTTACTATATTGAATTTTACTCCTTGGATTTCCAAGCATGAATTTTACTATCTGAATTTCAAAATATTACATTATATGTCGATTGAAATCAATACTTTGAAATTTCACAGTTTGAAATGAACTGAAATGAATGTCGTGTGACATTTAGAGCAAATACATTTAAAAATATTGTTTAGTTTGTTATATTTGAAAGTCAAATATTTCAGTTTAATAAATTCAGAAGCATTTCCATTTCAAGACTAATGATTTGACAGTGATTACATTTCAAAATGTGTTTTTCAAAGGTTAATATAGGTCAAAAAACTATGATGTTAATTTGCTTCCATATGTAATTGTTAAAGCATTAAACTGGTAGTTTAGGAATATATATATATATATATATATATATATATATATATATATATATATATATATATATATATAAGGAATGCACAGTGAAATTAACAGACTATTACATTATAGCCTAACAGTCACTGTAGATACTAATTTGACCCTTGACATGTACAGTACCTGTCGTAGACCTCCAGGCCTTCCTCCAGACCAGGGAGCAGACCCATGACAAATGCTTGCAGGCTTGGCAGCAGAGCTTTCTGTAGGGGCAGGAAGTATCGCTCATATAGGGTCAGCACAGCCATTTTCACTGACATGGCAGCATGGCCAAGCAGGGGGAACAGTCCTGAGCTACACACAGAAATATACAGACAGTTATTCTTTCCTACAATGGTACAGCAAACCCATGAAAACCTGATAAATAACACAACCAAAGACAACAGTGCAACATTAGATTTTTTTTCATCCTAAATGCTTGGTTACATGCAGTACATCATCAAGAATGGCAGAGATGGTATTCTAAACGAATGGTTATGACTATAACCTCGGTTACCTGAGGGAGAGGAACGAGGTACAACACATATTGTATGGGATATCACGCCCTCTCGTGTCCTGGCTGAAGCCACCTTTATTCACGCCGTAAGGCAGGCAAACCTGTGGTGACGTAGGTGTAGCCCCGCCTACACCTATAAACCCTTGTCGCCACGGTTGACCCTCAGTTCGACAGCCGCTCTTCGCCGAGCGTAACTGTGAGGCGGGGCAGCATTGTGTTGTACCTCGTTCCTCTCCCTCAGGGAACCGAGGTTATAGTCATAACCATTCGTTCCCTTTAAGTCGATTCACTCGGTACAACACACATTGTATGGGACATATATTCACGCCCCGCCGAGCATCTACCAAAGTCAGGCATAAGAACCCTGGTAGCTACTCTACTGCATCGTGGACCCCGCAGAGAGGACTGAATGGGCCACCGAGGGGGCCGTTATATCAAGTCGGTAGAACCGGACAAAAGTGTGCGGTGAGGACCAACTGGCTGCTGCGCAAATGTCACCCACGGACATCCCTTTGAACAGCGCCCACGATGTTGCCATAGCTCTCGTTGAGTGCGCTCTCACACCCTGAGGCAGTGGCACACTCTTACTGCTATAAGCTAATGAAATAGCCTCCACAATCCAATGGGAAAGCCACTGTTTAGACAGTGCTTTTCCCTTTACTGGACTGGCAAAACAGACGAACATTTGATCACATGAGCGCACATTCACCGTGCGATCCATGTAGACCCGTAGAGCACGTACTGGGCACAAATTATGCAATTTTCCCTGCTCCTCAGAAGCAAAAGGGGGGGGGGCAAAGGCTATGAAGGTCAAAGATCATAGAACTATAATCAGTGGAGACCACCTTGGGTACATAGGCCGCGTTCGGTCTTAGAGTAACCTTTAAACCATTAGCAGCAAACTGCGTACAAGATGGATGCACGGACAAAGCGTGGAGATCACCCACCAGTTTAGCAGACACTAGAGCGAGAAGAAGTGCTGTCTTATATGAAAGAATTGTCATATCTATAGACTCAATTGGCTCAAATGGAGGCCCACAGAGGGCCTCAAGTACTAGCAATAGGTCCCAAGACGGAACACTGGACCTCACAGTGGGTCGCAAACGTCGTACTCCTTTTAAAAATCGTACCACCAGCGGATTAGCACCTGGTGACACTCCATCAAAACCAACATGACAGGCTGATATAGCCGCCAAGTACACTTTAATAGTAGAGAAGGAAAGGCCTTTTTCTAATAGTTCCTGTAGAAAAGACAGAACTTCCACCATGGAGCACTGAAATGGAAGAACCTTACGTTCTCGACACCATTGCTCAAAAGCTCGCCACTTGTAAGCATATAAGCCTCTCGTAGACGAAGCCAGAGCACTTTGAATTGTGTCAATCACATTCGGGGGAAGCCCTTTAGCTATCAGATTGGACCTTTCAACAGGTAAGCATGCAAGTTCCACAGCTCGGGACGCAGGTGCACTACCTCTCCCCCTGCCTGAGACAGAAGGTCCCTGAGGAGAGGAAGTTTCCATGGCTCTGCTGCTAGCAGGCTGACTATCTCTGCATACCACAACTTCGCCGGCCAACGAGGGGCCACCAGGATGAGTGACAGGCTCTGCTGGCGCACCCTCTCTGTGACAGGCAGAATCAGTTCTACTGGAGGAAAAGCATACAATAGAGCTGGGGGCCATGAGTGTGCCAGCGCATCGATCCCCAGAGGGGCATTGCGGTCCGTTATGGAGAAAAATAGCGGGCAATGAGCGTTCTCCTTTGATGCATAAAGATCCACTGCTGCCCTGCCGAAGCGCTCCCAGATCTGAGCTACCACCCATGGGTGTAACTTTCATTCCCTCACAAGCGGGCCCCCTCTGGATAGAAGGTCTGCCCCCAGATTCAGGCGCCCTGGAATGTGAGTGGCCCTGAGTGACAGAAGATGAACACTGGACCATAGCAATAGAGAATGAGATAGTTTTAGCAGTGGGAGTGAGCGAGTCCCCCCTTGTCTGTTTATATATGACACCACTGTTGTGTTGTCTGTCCTGATCAGGACATGATGGCCTGTCAGGGTCAGACGAAATTGCCTCAGGGCTGAAAACACTGCTAACAGCTCTAAACAGTTGATGTGAAGCCTGCGCTGTTCCTGTGACCACGCCCCCCTGACCGCGGAGCCGTCGCACAGAGCGCCCCAGCCGCTGAGCGAGGCATCTGTTGACACCACTTTGCGAAACGACACCGTGCCTATCGGAGAGCCCTGACGTAATAGCCTGGGTTCCCTCCAGGGCAGAAGAGCTGTCATGCATGACGGTGTCACTGTCAACCTCCTGTTGAGGTGGCGTGCCGCACATAGGCGGTGAGAGCGCACCCAGCGCTGAAAAGCGCGCATGTTCAACAGCCCGAGAGGCACCACAGCGATCATAGACGCCATCATTCCCATTAACTGTAAAAACACTCGGAAACGAAGTTTGTGTTGCAACTGAAACAGAGCAAGGCAGCGCTGAAACACAGTTATTCTGTGGTCTGAGAGACGTGCTCGGCTGGTAACGGAGCATATCTCCAGACCCAGAAATGAAAACTGTTGACTCGGAGTCAATGAGCTTTTCTTCATGTTTATTGAGAACCCTAAAGTCTGAATGTGAGACACAACCAGCGCTGTTTGTTTCTCCGCCTGCTCGCCTGAGCTCGCTATCAGCGCCCAATCGTCTAAATAGGCCAGTATGCGCACGCCCCTCTCCCGAAGAGGAGACAGGGCTGCTTCGACGCACTTCGTGAATGTTCGGGGAGCGAGTGACAGGCCGAACGGGAGCACTAGGTACTCGTAGGCCACGCCCTCGAATGCAAACCTCAGAAACTTTCTGTGGCGCGGAAAGATCGCTATATGAAAGTAAGCGTCTGTGAGATCGATCGTAGTGAACCAATCCCCAGGGCCTATTGCATTTAGCAGTTGCCTTAGTGTAAGCATTTTGAACTTGTATGTTCTTAGAAACGTGTTCAATATTCTCAGATCCAAAATAGGATGCAGCCCTCCCCCTTTCTTCGGAACGACAAAATAACGGCTGTACCAGCCTGAGTTCATTTCCGAAGGAGGAACCACTCCAATCGCCCCTTTGCTCAGAAGAGAATTTATCTCCTCCCGAAGCACCGCTGCTGCAGCTTCCGACACCACTGTGTTTACTACGGAAGAGAAGCGCGGTGGCCTTGTGCGAAACTGTAGTCGGTATCCCATAGCGACCGTGTTTTGCACCCATGTCGAGACTGCGCATGCGCCACTCGAGGATGTGGGAAGCCAGCCGGCTCACCCTGATCTCTGAAAGGGGTCTGCTGCCCCCTGGCGTTCTGCCAGAGTGCAGCCTCATCAATGGAACTGGGCTTTTTTGCTTTGCAACATTGCAAACAGGAAAACTTTTTATTGGCTTTAATGAAACATTTACATTGTTTACACAAGGCACAATTTTTGAAGTAATCAAACCGTAAACATTGGGGGCACTTGCTGTAAGTCCCTGAAAATTTTTTAACACGCCCCAACCGGGGTTCATAACTTGAACACAGACACTTGTGTGTGAAGGGGGGGGATTGTGCTTGGGAGACTGTGTTAGGAAAGTGCAGCGCCGTTTGGGACTGATTCCCTGAACATAACTTAGCGGCCTTTTGGGCGGCATTGGGAGAGGAGAAACAGTGTCTCCCTGCTGCCAGAGCTCCTCTCCCTTTGAAATCTGAGCTAGGAGGAGTGAGGATTCTTCCTCCTAGTCGCTGAATCCTTCCGGATGCCCGGTGGGGGGCCCCTACTCCAGGCCGACTGCCGTGGGTTTTGCCCGGGAGGTTGTTGCTTCACCGGCCGGGAGCTCGAGCTGGCTGCCGGCGGTGGTCTTTTCTGAGGTGCCCGCGGAGTGGTCATTCTTCGAGCCTGTTTGGGCTTCACCTTGCGTCGCGGGATGATATCTCGCAACGCTTCCGCCTGCTTCCGTTTGAAGTCGAACCTTGCCTGAATGGCTTCGAGTGACTGGCCGAACAAACCCTCAGCAGACACCAGTTCATCCAAATAGACGGCCCTGTCTCCATCTGGAAGGTCAGAGAGCGTGAGCCATAAATGCCTCTGTGCTCTGCGCTCGCCATACATCTCCCGAGGGAAAGAGCCGCACAACGAGACATGCGCAGAATGTAATGTGTCGCGGTCCTGACCTCATTAAGTAGCGCACATAGTGGGCTCTCCTGAGGCAACAGTGAACCGAGCTCCGCCAAACACATTCCTGATATGTTTGGAGCAGCGTAACAGAATTAAGCGCACGAGCAGTGCCCGCTTGAGCGCGGTAAATTTTCTCCAGCTGGGCAGAGGAGAATCTGCAGTGTTTGGACGGAAGAACAGTAGGACCAGACACTCCGTGGTTTTGCGAGGGTGCCAAATAAGCAGCCAAAGATGGCTCCATCGCCGGTGGGCTCACTAGTCCTGCTTTTTCAGCTCTGTCCACTTCCAAAAACTGTCCGTAACCTGGTACTGATACGCGGGTCGACAGCGGCTTGCTCCATGACGACGTTAGCTCGCCGACAAAGTCGGGAAACATAGGCAAGCAGTTCTTAACTGTCGTCGGTTCAGGAGGAAGAAAAAATCCTGCGAACCTTGACGGTTTTTGAGCTGGCTGTGGGGAGGGCCACTCTACTTCCAGTCTTTCGGCCGCTCGCCGGTAGAGGGCGAAAAACGAAGTGTCGTCCCGTGCTGCTAGCGCAGTAGCAGAGGAGCTCTGGGTGAGTGGCACGAGTTCATGCTCGTCCTCCGACAAACCATGCATCTCTAGGCTGATATCGAGCACGTCATCGTCCTCGAAAGACCGCTGATCGGTGCCTGGCTGCTGGCCAGCGCTGTAGGAGAGCTCACGGTCCTCCGACCCCTCGAAATACTCCATTTGGTCTGTGGCCATGTGGTTCATTTGGCCATTTTTTCCCAGGGTTCTCTTCACGAACGTGACCCGTCTTTCCAGCGTTGAACGCCGGTGCTGGCGACAAAGCACACATGACTCAGGCTCAGCTAGCGCTCTCCTAGCGTGGAGAATTCCCAGACAGACGGGGCACGCCTCATGCTGGTCCTTCTCGTGCAGGGAGAAGCCGCACTCCTGAGGACAGGGGCGAACAGCAGACTTTCTCTTTGCCACATTAGCTTCCATGCTCATGACAGCTTACACTGTTAGCCCAGCTAAACAGGAGCCACCCGAACCGAAACATCGCTAATGTGACAGGAACTTTAAAGTCAGCGCTCCGCGGGTAGACGACTCACCAAATGAGGCTGTTGTCGCTAACACCAACAGGAACAGTTAAGCTGATTTAAGCGCAGTCTAGTAAATTAAATGTAGAGTTTGACTAGCAGCACCTAGAAAACTCTACAGAAAGGTGTTCACAGCGAGGTGAAGAGCGAAAGAACTGAGGGTCAACCGTGGCGACGAGGGTTTATAGGTGTAGGCGGGGCTACACCTACGTCACCACAGGTTTGCCTGCCTTACGGCGTGAATAAAGGTGGCTTCAGCCAGGACACGAGAGGGCGTGATATTCCATACAATATGTGTTGTACCGAGTGAATCGACTGAAAGGGAACATCTGTTACTCTGGTGAAAGTGATAACTCTTACTTTGTCTATACTTATTTGCACCCACCTGTAGATAAATAGATCTCTAGCCAGCCATTTTGTACCAATGATTTTGAAGATGATCTCATAGGTCTCTAGTGCTTTCAGGTGGACGCCACTGGGCAGAGCCGGGTGCAGGCACTGTGCCAATCTCTTTCCAATGATCAGCCGCCTCGGCAACAGAGAGTACTTTAGATTACTCTGAAGGGCCTAAGATAAGGAGAGGGATGGACAGACTAGGTGAGACATACTGCAGAACAAAAACAGAATGGTTATATATTTTATTATATATTTTCAGGTTTCAAGTATTGAATATTTGTCAGCTACATGAAGTATATTCATGGATTATGGTATATTTATATGTGGTATATCATCACAGTTTGCAGGTCATTCTTGCATGTCTTTCAATCAATGAAAAACAATTCATAAGAATGAGTCACAGCCAGTGAGAAAGAGAAGAACATTAGGGTTTGTACTATAAGTTTTTAGTTATGCTCACTACATTTGTACTGAACAATTTAAGTGAGAAAGTGCATGTTCGGTTATTACAACTGCATTATTACAGAAGTGTGAAGGTAGCATATGGTTTGTGGACTTTCCCTTCTCTGTAATAGCGGAGTGTGAGCGAAGTAAACTTCCTTCCGCAAAAGGACTGTAAACTAACACCACAGTAAAGGAACAAATCAGTCAGTCAAGCTCGCATTGTTCGTGACGGGAACTGAAATGGCATTCAACCTAACCACCTTAAGTTCTCACTCATGATTTAGCCCAAGCTTTTTCATTACACAACATCCAACAATCCACCAAGTAGGCATGTAAATTCTCACTTCTCAGAAGAAACCAAAAGTAAACTTTAACGATTAGCGATAAATATTCTCAGCACTGTTTCTAATTTTACTTAAAATTAAATTACTTATGTATTTAAAGCAGAGAATATCATCATTAATAGAAAGATTTGTTGGATTTTGAAGACAGAGAAACACTTACACTGGTATGGTGTACAATATCACCAATCAATCTCTCCCAAATGTGTCAGGTGAATTTACACTTAATGTTTTTATGGGTAAAATCCTTATAGAGCTATGATCTGGAAACTTAAGGTGTATGAAACACAGGGCTGAATTTAAGCATGGTGTCCATTAGGCTGCTCCTATTAAGGGTCACCATAGTGGCTCATTCGCACAGATCTTACAGTAAATCCCTTCCTGATCCTATTCTTCTCATTTTAATCTTGGCTTAAGACCAGCGCAAAAGGGTCCCTGCAACTTCAATAGCTAAGTGTGGGGCTTTGGCTGGGGCATTGTGTAGTGCTGATGAGAAGCCTATCAACTAAGCCACTATTACTCTTTTAGCACATGCTTAGATTGAAGCATACTCTTATCTCTATATAATGTCTTCATTGACAAAATGTTCTTGAGTGATCCAAAAATAAGCAGCCTACAATACAATACAATTACATACATAATTATTAACATTAATTTAATAAGGGACAAAATAGTGTTATGCTTCAATTGCTGCTCAAGACTGCACAGTTGCCTATTGTTGATTTATAATTTAAGTAGTTGTGACTACCACCGAACTCCTACCTTTGACTTTCAACCCACCTTATTGAGTTTCCCAAGACAAGATATGAGGTCAGCCCACTCGCTGGAAGATTCAAAAGTACGCAATGCCTTCTCAATGACGGCTGCATAACTACGGTAACGGTAGTCATTCTGGAGTTCTGCCTCCTCAGGGTCCATGATGCCTCAGTGCTGTCTCAGCATGCTCAGTGTACGTCTAGGTAACAAGAGGGAGTGACATTTTTAAACCTGAATTTATTAAAAGGCATAAAAGGTAATTAGTAATCCTAATATATATATATATATATATATATATATATATATATATATATATATATATATATATATACACACACACACACATATATATATTATATACATACACACACATATATATATACACACACACACACACACACACACACACAAATAGTTCAGCTTAAGTGGAAGTGGTATTCAACTGACATGACAGTGACATTACAGCACATTTATCTTTACACATGTACAATGAACGTTCTTCATCTTAACATTTGTAACCAATGCTTAAACAGCAACTCCGGGTTATTTCGTCGAAATAAAAAGAAAAGCATAATCCTGTTTAAAAAACTGTTTAATTATATCATTTTCACCAGGTCTATGAGAAAAAATAAATAAAGTAAAAGTGGTAAATCACAAGTCACTGAGTTCTTTTAAAAAAGAAGAGGTAGGCTCCACCCACACTGACACTCCGAGAATGTGCAAATCAATCTAGTGTCAGATCAGCAAAAACAAGCCTTGTTCCTGAACAGATTTCGAGACCAGGGAGTCTCGAGAAGTAATGGGCAGTTTACAGGTATTATGAGAAATGTAAAAGGGACCTTTAAATATGGTTAAATCTTGTTTATTCCACCAAAGTATCAAATATACGTTATTATACTCACTCACTTGCAAGAGGCCTGAAGCCTATGCATTTGCACATAAGCACACACACACTACAAGCAATTTTGAAACGCTGCATGTCTTTGGACTGTGGAAGTAAACTGAAGTAACTGGAGGAAAGAAGGGGGAGAACATACAAACTCCACACACACCGGCCCGACGGGGACTCGAACCCTCAACCCTGGAAGTCACAATGCTTAACCACTATATCATACTATTTGTTTTAATGTGTAACATTGTACTATTGCTTCACACATGGCTGCGGGTTCTGACCTTCTGACCTTTTAAGCTGGCCCCAACAAAAACACTGGGATCTGGCAGTGTGTTGAATAAAACGCTTTCTAAAATCCACCTCACAACAGTTAATCACAATCCATGAAGCAAAAGAAGCTATAATCTGTTAAACTGTGCAGTTCAGGCTGCCTATGAAGCACACAATCCTCTTTCATACAAAGTGTTTGCTGCTTAAGTCACTGATTCATGACTGAGCAAGTACAGTATATTTTGCAAATTTCCCATGGATTCCGTAGGAGTATTTTAAACATGAACTACCAGTGAGTGTCTGTCTGTCTTTGTGTGTGCGTGTGCGTTTGTGTGTGAGAGATCAAAAAAAAAATAATTAGCTCATGAAAATGTGTGTAGTCTTTACCAAACAGTTTTTGAGAAGAGTCTATTTTTACAGTGGCACTGCTTTAAAGGAATGAGACAAGCTCTTTTTGATAAACTCTGAGATATGCTGTGAAAATACGTAAATGCATGATTTTCTATCAGGACATGCTATGGAGTGTCCTTCTGTGGTGGATGAGGCACTGATTACAGTGTTTCCGCCTAGAAATGTTTTTCATTCACGGTAGGAAGAGACGTTTTGTTGGTAATTTCCATGTAAAGGATGAATAAAATAAGGAGAGAATTAATAAAATGTATTCATTGCACACAAATAACTGCCAATTACTATACAATCTAAGAAGTTAGAACACACTATCGAAATACAGTTTAAAATAATTATATATTGCACACTAAAATTTCATTCTACTACTACACAATTAAAAAAAGGAATAAGAAACTTTTTAAAATACAAAGTAGGATTTTGTGTGCATGTATTTGTGTATGTAGGTGTGTATGTGTGCTTGCCCTATTTGAGCTATTGGGAAAGCCAAACTAAACTACAGAGTAAGATGAATTATTATGTTGCCCAAAAGAGCAGATTATCTGAACATGGTGACTGATCCAATGAAACACCCTGGCAAAGTACAGGCTGAGTGAGCAGTGTGTGGCTGTCAAGACGGGGTGATAGACAGTCCTGGCTAACCCAAGAGAAGAAATTTTGCCAGCGGTGCACACTCAAAGTAGAGACAGCAATGCACATCCTCAAACTCTTTCCTCACTGAGTATGTACTTTGTCAGGGTGTTTCTAAGCTTTGGATAAGTCACAGTGCTCAGGTAATCCGCCATGCTGTACTGTCTGTTCAGGGCCACATACACTGGACCTTGCTCTGTAGTTTGTGCTTCCCCAATAGCTCAAACAGTATCCTCTGAGAATAAAGTAAATTGATTTATTCTAATTGTGTTTGCTTACTTTGCCTTTTCCTGAGTCTTCATTGTGTTGTTGTGTGATAGTGGTGTGTTTGTGTGTGACAGTCATGTTGTAGAGCAGTGACTCAGTTGGAGGAGGGGACTAGCCTCTTAGATCAACTCTTTCCACTGCAGGTGAGTGTGGGTTGCTCTCTTTTACAGTAAGTGTTCCTTTCTACCTCTGGCTCACACACCCACATACAGACACACACAACTTATTAACTGTTTCCAGAGGCACACAGGCTAATGCCAAATACTATAATGTGAAAATATATATGGCTGGTTTAGTGGGCATCACTCAGCGTGTAACAGTTGGCAGTGACATCATAAATATAACTGCCGAAACATTGGAGTAAAGTGAAGAGCGACAGCAAGTTGACCGTACACTTTATCCGTAGGCAATGGTAGCATGCGGGTGTCAGGGGGGCCTGCAAGGGCCGCGAGTCCCCACTAGTGTTTCATAAGCCAAACGTTGGGATGTATCGGGGCTGATGCTGGTTTTCTGTCCACTATTTTTATATTTTTAATTTATCACCATATGCCACAAATACACCATTTTAAAATGAGAAGAATTGGGTTTCCAAAATAAGCGATCTGGCAAAGGTTAACTGACTGTTGATGTTGATCAGTTATCAACCCAATCTTTCAAAATTACACAGAATATTCTCTTCAATCTAGCAAATTTGGGGCATCGAACAAATGTTTTCTTTACTGTAACATCCAGGTTTGAGTATTCACTTGATCACTCTCCAATCGATCACTCTAATAAATTTTCACCCGACTTTCCTTCATCATGAGTGAGTATTATTGCTCCCTCAAATCACACTGAAAGCACAACTAAAAATTATGATTTGCAACTGACAGAGGAGATCCTGGTATAAGAATGGGGAAGAGGTCGTCTCTACATTGTATCTGGTTTCTGCTTTGGGAAGGTAGACTCCTGGGTTTTAGTGCACTACCCGCTTAGCTTTATTGACTTTAGTATTGTTGACTTTAGTTTTGTTGTAATGTGTCTTGAGGTACAGTGGTGTGAAAATCTATTTGCCCCCCTCCTGATTTCTTATTCTTTTGCATGTTTGTCACACAAAATGTTTCTGATCATCAAACACATTTAACTATTAGTCAAAGATAACACAAGTAAACACAAAATGTAGTTTTTAAATGAGGGGTTTTATTATTTAGGGAGAAAAAAAATCCAAACCTACATGGCCCTGTGTGAAAAAGTAATTGCCCCCTGAACCTAATAACTGGTTGGGCCACCCTTAGCAGCAATAACTGCAATCAAGCGTTTGCGATAACTTGCAACGAGTCTTTTACAGCGCTCTGGAGGAATTTTGACCCACTCATCTTTTCAGAATTGTTGTAATTCAGCTTTATTTGAGGGTTTCTAGCATGAACCGCCTTTTTAAGGTCATGCCACAACAACTCAATAGGATTCAGGTCAGGACTTTGACTAGGCCACTCCAAAGTCTTCATTTTGTTTTTCTTCAGCCATTCAGAGGTGGATTTTGCTGGTGTGTTTTGGGTCATTGTCCTGCTGCAGCACCCAAGATCGTTTCAGCTTGAGTTGACGAACAGATGGCCGGACATTCTTCTTCAGGATTTTTTGGTAGACAGTAGAATTCATGGTTCCATCTATCACAGCAAGCCTTCCAGGTCCTGAAGCAGCAAAACAACCCCAGACCATCACACTACCACCACCATATTTTACTGTTGGTATGATGTTCTTTTTCTGAAATGCTGTGTTACTTTTATGCCAGATGTAACGGGACACGCACCTTCCAAAAAGTTAAACTTTTGTCTCGTCGATCCACAGGGTATTTTCCCAAAAGTCTTGGCAATCATTGAGATGTTTTTTAGCAAAATTGAGACGAGCCTTAATGTTCTTTTTGCTTAAAAGTGGTTTGCGCCTTGGAAATCTGCCATGCAGGCCGTTTTTGCGCAGTCTCTTTCTTATGGTGGAGTCGTGAACACTGACCTTAATTGAGGCAAATGAGGCCTGCAGTTCTTTAGATGTTGTCCTGGGGTCTTTTGTGGCCTCTCGGATGAGTTGTCTCTACGCTCTTGGGGTAATTTCGGTCGGCCGGCCACTCCTGGGAAGGTTCACCACTGTTCCATGTTTTTGCCATTTATGGATAATGGCTCTCACTGTGGTTCGCTGGAGTCCCAAAGCTTTAGAAATGGCTTTATAACCTTTACCAGACTGATAGATCTCAATTACTTTTGTTCTCATTTGTTCCTGAATTTCTTTGGATCTTGGCATGATGTCTAGCTTTTGAGGTGCTTTTGGTCTACTTCTCTGTGTCAGGTAGCTCCTATTTAAATGATTTCTTGATTGAAACAGGTGTGGCAGTAATCAGGCCTGGGGGTGACTACAGAAATTGAACTCAGGTGTGATAAACCACAGTTACGTTATTTTTTAACAAGGGGGGCAATCACTTTTTCACACAGGGCCATGGAGATTTGGAGTTTTTTTTCTCCCTTAATAACGTAAACCTTCATTTAAAAATTGCATTTTGTGTTCAATTATCTTATCTTTGACTAATAGTTAACGGTTTTTAATGAGCAGAAACATTTAAGTGTGACAAACATGCAAAAGAATAAGAAATCAGGAAGGGGGCAAATAGTTTTTCACACCACTGTATATTGCCTTACCAACTCATCGTCCTTAGCTTGATAGTAATCTGTTACTAATTTATTTAAGTCTTATTTTCTACACTGTACTAAATTCTATGGTAATATGGAATTTCTGATAGGATGATATACTACTACACTTTTTTAAATGAGAAACTATTGCTTCTTGATAAGGGCGTCTGAAGAATGCTATAAATCTCATGTTAACTGTAGGAGGTAAGAACAGACCTAAAGATAAGTCAAAAGCAAATTAAGAGGGCTGTTCAGGCTTTAGTCAGATGACTTCAGAAGGTGATACACACAGACTTTGTACAGTATTTCAGCTGACAGACAGGTCTATTGTTTTTAGGCAACAGCTCTACCATAATAAATGCATATACGTATAACATGAGTATTTTTTTAAATTGATATATTTAGAAATCATGAAAATGTTTCATCATAGATTACACAGTAAGCGTGTAATCCAGGCTGCTTGTGTATAGTGTGTCATTCATCCAAGAATACACTTTAGCTATAAAGAATACACTTTAGCTATTTCTATAAAATAAGGGAAATGATTCAAGAAGCTAGCAATTCATTTACAGACCACCTTAGACAAAAAGAAACAGGATGATTTCCATGTGTGTGTGTGTAGAGCTGAGAATGACAGGTTCTTTACATTTTCAGAGCTGCACAATGAGACTTTACCAAGCATGAAGTTGAAAGATAAGGAAAAAATACAATACTTAGATTATGCCGGTCCATTTTGCAATTTGAGAATGTTTACACTGATGACATCATTGACAAGAGCAGTTTAAAGAAGAGGAAACAGGCATTATAGAGAAACCATGCAGCAGGAGACCATAAACTGACACAAAGAAGCTTTTTTAAAGAGAATTCAAGAGTTGGGTAAAGGGTCACTTATGATTATTTCATTGACTGACACAAGTTGTTCAAATTGCAAATGTTGAGTAGCACTTTTGTATAGAGAAAGAATTACTTTACCAACATGTGCAATTTGAAAGACATTTGTCAGTTAATACAAAAGTCATACCAACTTTTGCATTACCTTTTTGTACAGCCCTTATGATTTATTTATAAAAATATTTTGTATCAAGTGCACTTCAGCCTGGTTAGAATGAAACTTTGCAGTTACACTGACCTTTTAAAGATAAGACTAGGCACCATGAAAGGATTATGTGCATATATCAGTCAAAAGTCTACACATAACTTCTAATTCCATGGTCTTTTCTGTTAGTTTTTTTTATTTCATTTAACACCGCAAAACGCCGCTAAAGCCATCCAATATATGTAATGATCTCCTTAGAACAGTTGATATTAAGATAACCAAATGCCGTGAATAACGGCACTAATCTAAGGTGCTGTTTTCTGAGGCTGGTAACTTCAAATGAACTTCTCAATCAGGTTTGGGTCTTGTTTTCCTGGGAGGGTCTTCATGAGAGCCAGTTTTATCATGGTATTTAATGGGTTTTGCAAAAGCACTTGACAATGTTTTCTTAAAAGAACTATTCAAGAACATATGACCTTCATATCTTAAAATAACAACTGGCTGTTGTATTGTAACTAAATTGAATATGCATTTAAAAATCTAGCACTACAAAATCCCAAAAAGCATTGAAAGCATCATCATCTCAGGCTTCAAAGCATTTTCTGAGTTTTAGAGTCTGGATCCTAGTTATAATGAACCTCTTAAAAAAACATGCCCTCAGCAAAACACAAGATTCAAAATGTGTTACACAATCTATTATTGCACAAAACAAATGAGATGAGAAGGATCCAATTATGCAATTCTGGTTGTACCAGTAAAAAAGATTCCCAGAAGAATATTTGGTAAAGCTTTTTTGCCCTGGTTCATACAAGGAGTTTTATTGTAACCGTGGCAATTTTTTATTATGTATATGGTATATGAACACAGAAAAGTAACTCACAATTAGACCACAATCAGGAAAATGGATTGCTATCCTGAATAGATATGAGCTATGACTACTTCACTTATATGACTGAATGAATGAAACTCTTCATTATATGAAACTAATAAATTAGTTAATATTAATTATTCACGAGAGGTTAACCCGTGGCTCTGCCCATGATGAAGCTGCCTGCTGTTACATTCACTGAGGTATGCCTGCGATATTCTTATGTCCAAAAAAAATCTCTACCCCAATTAAACAGGTTCCCTTTAATTCCCCATCATGTGCATTTTGATTCTGAGGTGGCATCACAAGAGAACGTGCACTCTCATGTTGGTGAACAGAATTTTTGTCGTGAAGAGCCAGTTGGAATGAAACTAAGAAAAACTTGACTAATATAACTGAATTAATAAAAATCTTCATTAATTTAAACTGATACTAGTCGATATACATTTTTTATTCATCTTCTACATGTTATAAATTTATAACATTTATCCTGTACAGGGTCACAGGGGGCCTGGAGCCTATTTGAGGAGACTGGACAACCTGGACAGGTTGCTACTGTAATCCATCACAATGCATACACACACACACTACAGGGAATTTGGAATAACAAGTAATATAATCTGAATGTCTTTGGACTACGGGAGGACATCAGTGTACAGGAGGAAGTTCACCAATCTCAGACCAGCAGCAAGAATCGAACCCTTGACCCTGGAGGTGTGAGACCACTACATCATCATGCCATCCTTAATATTAATAAATATTTTATTAAATAAACAGTAATAATTAATATTAATAAGAATTATTTAATATATTTTAATTAAGTCTCAGCTGACAGCTTACCATAGCATTTTAAGGTTATTTGGAGAAATTCTATGGATTGATGAGAATGATGATGATGATCATCATCATCTTCATCATTTTAGCTGGTGATTTTTAAATAAAGCAAAAAAAAAAATTATAAACACAATTACTTTTCTTTCCAACCCTCGCTGTTGATTCAAAGTGCCCCATTAAACACATTAGTCCACACACGGTAAAGACATCACACACACACAAACACAGACACGCACATATACTGTATGTTGTTATATGCGCGAGCTCAAATCAGAATGACTCACCTACTGCAGGGAAACAGGACCAGGAGCCCGAGCACCCGTGGACTAAACAATACAATTTTTCAAATCGCAAGATGAGCGTGGTAAACAAGGGAATAAATATTTTTAAGACCTAACACTTGACACACGGGCAGGAGTTAATTTAACCGCAGAAACACGTCACAGGAGAATGAACCCGACACTGAGCTGTTTTTACGCAGCTGTGCTCAGTGCACTTCCTCATGGGCGGGGAAGAGACGTACTAAGTGCAAGTAACAGGGGTGTTAAATTAACTTATTTTATATATAGTGTTATTTATTTTATATAAACTTACTTTGTTAAGTATAACCTGATTTGTTTTTCAAAATATAGCATAAAATATTTGTACTAGTATTCGTGTATATGTAACAGCAGACAGAATAGATTTTTAGCCTTGTATCATCTGTGGCGCCCCCTGCCTGCTCTTTGGTATACTCCAGGATGTTATGTTTACAAAGCTCACACCGAGCTGTCACATTACACAGGCTGTCCTGGCCAAGTGGGATGTGTCCCAAACTGCATACTGTCCACTAAACACTGTAAATTCTAACTGCAGTCATTTTTAATAGGATGTTATGGGTGTTGCCTTGCACCTCCAGGTTCTGGGTTCAATGCCCACCTCAGGTCTGGGTGCATGAGGTTTGCATGTTCTCTCCATGTTTGGTGGGGTCCTACAAAGACATGCAGATTATGCTAGTTGGTGTTCCCATATTGTCTGAGTGAGTGTGTATATGTTTGTGTGCCCTGCGATGGGTTGGCACCAGAGGTGTCAAGTAACGAAGTACTAATACTTCGTTACCTTACTTAAGTAGAAATTTTGGGTATCTATACTTTACTGGAGTAATTATTTTTCAGTCGACTTTTTATTTCTACTCCTTACATTTTTAAGCAATTATCTGTACTTTCTACTCCTTACATTTTAAAAATAGCCTCGTTACTCTATTTTTATGATCAGAACGCGCAACCCCCCGGTCGCATGATCAGAAAGCGAGACCTTAATGCTTTTGTCGCCCCTCACGGTACTTTTACTTTTATACTTTAAGTAGTTTTGAAACCAGTACTTTTAAACTTTTACTTAAGTAAAAAGCTTGGGTTGATACTTCAACTTCTAAAGAAGTATTTTTGAACCCTAGTATCTATACTTCTGCTCAAGTAATGAATGTGAATACTTTTGAAACCACTGGTTGGCACCATGTCCAGGGTGTACTCTACCGTGTGCCCTAAGTCTCCTGGGATAGGTTCCAGGCTCCCCCCTCCCCCCCCAGGATAAAGCAGTATAGACGATTATAGGTGAGTGAGTGAATTATAAATAACGACAACTTAGTATACCACACAAAAAACTGAATAAACAGCTACATACAGTACATATATATTTTATGTCTATTTTATATACAAGCACAACTTTTTTATTAGCTGACTAGAGGTTACCTGCGGCACTGGGGTTGTGCAAATCCCAACACCTGCATGCTACCATTACCAGCGAATGGAGTGTGCGGACAACTCGCTGCCACGCCTCACGCTGTAAACACACTGCAGTTTTATCCAGGGTTTCGGTAGATATATATATATATATATATATATATATATATATATACACTACTGCTCAAAAGTTTGGAATCACTTGCAAATTTCTTTGTTTTTGTTTAGTGATTTATTTTCTACATTCTACAACAATGCTGCGATTTAAAAACTATAAAATAGCACATACAGTATGGAATTATGTAGTTATGTAACAACAACAGTCACTTGTTTTTTTAGGACACGGAGGTCAATCTTTCTGAAATAGTTCTTGCAAGAACAGTATTGTCAAGTGCATTTGCAAAACCCATCAAGCACCATGAAACTGGCTCTTTTTGAGTAGTACCTACAGTATACAGATGTACTGTACTGTATACAGCTCTGGAAAAAAATAAGAGACCACTGCAATCCAGTCAATTGTGACTAAGGGGATTTTCGAAGAGGATTCATAAGTTGGGTTAAAAAATGGTGCAAATGCTCCGCTAATGAATGTGTTGGAGAACATATTGAATAGTATTTTTCGATAGAGAAGGAAATATTCTACCAAAATATGCAATCTGAACAAGTCAGTTTTTGATACTACCCTCATACATTTTGTTGGTATTACGACAGATTAAACAGTGCTGGCAAAACAAAATTAACTGAGTTCTACAGGAACACCATGTACCATTATAGAAGTGCGATAGTGCCATTCAATATTCATGCACACTTCCCATCTATACACTATTTCTGATTATTATTATTATTAAAGGCTTGTAAACAAATTTCATACATGTCACAAAATTGTGCCAGATATACTCCAAAGAAACTTTAGTGAAAAAGTTTCTGAAACAAATTTTTTGTGTGTATTTTGATCACCTATCAAATGCAAAGCATATTCCCCACACAGCTCATTAGCTTCTAGTAATGCCACAAAACTGCATAGGAGGCAAAGCTCAGAAAGAGTTGGATACATTAAATGCCTACTAAAGAGTGGAAGAAAGGCCACAAAGACAGAAGGTTAAAATGTTTTGGACTCAGTGGCAAAGTATAATATATAGCACTGTAACAGTATCTAAAAAAGATGCTGCGAAAAAGATCTAGACATAAATTCTAGAAAAGATACATATATAATTAGACAAATTAGGTGAGTCAGTGAGGTGAAGAGAAAATGGTGAGACATGAAAATGAAGAAGAAAAAAAGTTCAATTGTTTTGAAGTGTCAGGACTGATTTGCTAGATCTGAAGTGTTTCACAGCGTTAACGAAGATGCCATAGCTATCCATAACTTATTTATGTACCACCTTTTATCAGAGGTGGAAAGTAACGGATTACATTTACTCGCGTTACTGTAATTGAGTAGCTTTTTTGTGTATTTCTACTTTTTTAAGTAGTTTTAAAAATCTGTAATTTTACTTTTACTTAAGTACGTTTTGTTTGAAGTATTGTAATTTCGCTACATTTTAAATCATATTCGCTACTGAGTAAAAAATAAATGAATGAAAATGATAAAATAATAAAAATATTATGCTTTGTATAAATGCTCCGTTGCGCCGCGTGTGTGTATCATGTCCTGGTCGCGCGCCGCTCCAGACTCCACTCCAGGTTTTCTGACATCGGAATCTTCCTGACCTTCCACACGCTCGCTTCCGCCCTGAGTGACGTCATCGACTAGCGCGAACATATACAATATAAACCGGAGAGACGCAGGAAAGAGGAAAGAGGTTGTGATTTTGGCGTTTTGATATTTGGTTGTGTATTCTGGTTTTGACTTTTTGCCTCCAATTGACTTTGATTATTGCTTTGTCGCTTTGGTTTGGTTGGTCTTTGTATATATTTGTAGATAATTTCACTGTTTTTGGTTTAGGGAGTCCAGGAAGGTACCTGCATTTTTGATTGTGTTCTTTTTTTTTTTTGCAGGTAATCTAGCTACTAAATATAAATACCATTTTGTTTATTATTTTGGGTCCACCCTGAATCTGATCCTCTTCCTTGTGTGTGTGTGTGTGTGTGTATATATATATATACAGTGGTGTGAAAAACTATTTGCCCCCTTCCTGATTTCTTATTCTTTTGCATGTTTGTCACACTTAAATGTTTCTGCTCATCAAAAACCGTTAACTATTAGTCAAAGATAACATAATTGAATACAAAATGCAGTATTTAAATGAAGGTCTACATTATTAAGGGAGAAAAAAAAATCCAAATCTACATGGCCCTGTGTGAAAAAGTGATTGCCCCCCTTGTTAAAAAATAACTTAACTGTGGTTTATCACACCTGAGTTCAATTTCTGTAGTCACCCCCAGGTCTGATTACTGCCACACCTGTTTCAATCAAGAAATCACTTAAATAGGAGCTACCTGACACAGAGAAGTAGACCAAAAGCACCTCAAAAGCTAGACATCATGCCAAGATCCAAAGAAATTCAGGAACAAATAAGAACAAAAGTAATTGAGATCTATCAGTCTGGTAAAGGTTATAAAGCCATTTCTAAAGCTTTGGGACTCCAGCGAACCACAGTGAGAGCCATTATCCACAAATGGCAAAAACATGGAACGGTGGTGAACCTTCCCAGGAGTGGCTGGCCGACCAAAATTACCCCAAGAGCGCAGAGACGACTCATCCGAGAGGCCACAAAAGACCCCAGGACAACATCTAAAGAACTGCAGGCCTCACTTGCCTCAATTAAGGTCAGTGTTCACGACTCCACCATAAGAAAGAGACTGGGCACAAACGGCCTGCATGGCAGATTTCCAAGGCGCAAACCACTTTTAAGCAAAAAGAACATTAAGGCTCGTCTCAATTTTACTAAAAAAACATCTCAATGATTGCCAAGACTTTTGGGAAAATACCTTGTGGACAGACGAGACAAAAGTTGAACTTTTTGGAAGGTGCGTGTCCCGTTACATCTGGCGTAAAAGTAACACAGCATTTCAGAAAAAGAACATCATACCAACAGTAAAATATGGTGGTGGTAGTGTGATGGTCTGGGGTTGTTTTGCTGCTTCAGGACCTGGAAGGCTTGCTGTGATAGATGGAACCATGAATTCTACTGTCTACCAAAAAATCCTGAAGGAGAATGTCCGGCCATCTGTTCGTCAACTCAAGCTGAAGCGATCTTGGGTGCTGCATCATGACAATGACCCAAAACACACCAGCAAATCCACCTCTGAATGGCTGAAGAAAAACAAAATGAAGACTTTGGAGTGGCCTAGTCAAAGTCCTGACCTGAATCCTATTGAGATGTTGTGGCATAACCTTAAAAAGGCTCTTCATGCTAGAAAACCCTCAAATTACAACAATTCTGCAAAGATGAGTGGGCCAAAATTCCTCCAGAGCGCTGTAAAAGACTCGTTGCAAGTTATCGCAAACGCTTGATTGCAGTTATTGCTGCTAAGGGTGGCCCAACCAGTTATTAGGTTCAGGGGGCAATTACTTTTTCACACAGGGCCATGTAGGTTTGGATTTTTTTTCTCCCTAAATAATAAAACCCCTCATTTAAAAACTGCATTTTGTGTTTACTTGTGTTATCTTTGGCTAATAGTTAAATGTGTTTGATGATCAGAAACATTTTGTGTGACAAACATGCAAAAGAATAAGAAATCAGGAGGGGGACAAATAGTTTTTCACACCACTGTATATATATATATATATATATATATATATATATATATATATATATATATATATATATATACAAACCTCATTATTTCATCAGTTAATGATTGGATCCAGTTCTTTCTGCCATATACCACCATTTCCATACAGTTTAAAATAGAACCCTGAATCATTCTTTTGCTGTATGGCCCTAGACTGGGACGTACAGTAACACCATATTTAAGTGACCACTTTGATTTTTAAGCACAAGAAAAACAACAGCTTTATTATGCAAAGGTGTTCCTTCAGTTAAAAACAACTAGTTTGAGATTTATATCTGCTCATCTTTTTTTGAACTACTCTAGAATGCCTCATACCCCCCGCTGTTAAAAATTTTTTAATAAAAAAGTAACTCGGTAACTTTTACTCTGAGTAATTTTTTTTAATGAGCTACTTTTTACTTTTATTTGAGTAGATTTTATTAATGGTAACTTTACTTGTACTTAAGTAAAATTTCACTGAAGTAACAGTACTTGTACTTGAGTACAAAATTTTATTACTCTTCCCACCTCTGCCTTTTATCCTTTGAAAGAAATCATACCTATTTTCTCCCATTAGCACATTTTTCCCCAGACAATGTTTATGTTAGATGATTTAGCTAGCTGCCATGTTATGCTTGATAACAATGTTTCCTGAAAAACCTTGTAATTTACAGACTAAAGACTTAGTGATGCGTCAGCTCTGCTCAAGGTAATGGAGGGCACACAACGTCCTGAACTGCTCAAGCTCTAACACAAACAGCTCAGTGGACAGAAAGAGAGAAAGATAATCAGCGCCTGAGTTGCAGCACTTAATAGCCTGGACTGAAGGTTGAAAAAGTCAATTTTTTTAAGCAGGTACCCTGTTGTCAAGCTCTATCTCTCACACTCTCTCTCTCAGTTGTGTCCCCATTAATGTTTAAAAGGCTGACATATCCAATAATCTCCTTGCCGAATATTTTTTCACATGTACATATACCGCTGCTATATTCAGAAACACGAGACACTCTGTGTATCATCTGTTCATAAAGACTAAGCAATATTTTATACTGAGCATTAGAAAAAAAGAAATGTATGTTTCTTATTGAAATATACTGTATGCAAAATTAATAAGATAAGCTGAAAACATAAGATAGTTTAATAATTTGTATTTATTTATTTATTTCCTCATCATCTATACCATTTCATCCTGTATACAGAGCTTGAAGCCTATTCCAGGAGACTTAGGGAATGAGGCGGGGTACACCGTGGACAGAGTGTCAATATATCACAAGGCGCACATACATACACTATGGACAATTTGGGAATACCAATGAATCTAATTTGCTTGTCGTTGGACTGCTGGAGGAAACCAGAGCACCTGGAAGAAACTCACTAAGCATGAGGAGAACATTCAATTCAATTCAATTTTATTTATATACTGTAGCGCTTTTAACAGTGGTTATTGTCTCAAAGCAACTTCACAAAAATTTAAAGAAAAAGAAATGTATGGAAGTGTGTATGTGTGAGAAAAATGTGTCTAAATAATAATGAGATTGTCCCTAATGAGCAAGCCAAGGGTGAAGGCGACAGTGGCAAGGAAAAACTCCCTGAGATGGCAATAGGAAGAAATTATACAGCATGTGTGTTATGCAGCTGAAAGTTCAATATAACAGAAGTTATTTAAATTAACATAAAGTCCAGTTCAGCATAGGGATGAGTCAGCAGGTGCAGAGGGCAGATGGGGTCTGGATCACTGAGAGCACAGGAGCAGCATGTGTAGCTCCAAACCATCATAAAGCAGAATTCAGCTGGAGCAGGTCCTTCTCTGGATGCCTCAGGATCCTCGCAGGGTTGGCCTTTGTCTACTGAAGCTGGCACAATCTCCAGATGCCTTAGGATGGGTAAAAAAAATAAAGAACAGGTGGAAAGAATTAGTGTAGTTGCCACTCAGGATAGATGCACTGGAGTATGGGGTTATGAATTACGTGCATGCTAGATTAAAGAAATGCATCTTGAGTCTACTTTTAAACTGTGAAACTGTGTCTGAGCCCTGAACATTGTCTGGAAGGCTATTCCAAAGCTTTGGAGGTAAATATGAAAACGCCCTACCCCCTTTTGATATTCTGGGAACTATCAGAAGTCTGGAGTTTTGTGATCTTAAGGAACGTGGTGGATTGTAGCGTATCAGAAGACTGGCTAGATATGTGGGAGCTAAACCATTTAAAGCCTTGTATGTACTGTAAGTAATACTATTTTGTAATTAATTCTAAACTGAACAGGTAGCCAGTGCAGGGATCATAATATTGGGGATACAGTGGCTTGCAAAAGTATTCGGCCCCCTTGAACTTTTCCCCATTTTGTCACATTACAGCCACAAACATGAATCAATTTTACTGGAATTCCACGTGAAAGACCAATGCAAAGTGGTGTACATGTGAGAAGTGGAACGAAAATCATACATGATTCCAAACATTTTTTACAAATAAATAACTGAAAAGTGGAATGTGCGTAATTATTCAGCCCCCTGAGTCAATACTTTGTAGAACCACCTTTTGCTGCAATTAGTCTTTTAGGGTCTTTTAGGGTCTACCAGTCTTTTAGGGTATGTCTCTACCAGCTTTGCACATCTAGAGACTAAAATCCTTGCCCATTCTTCTTTGCAAAACAGCTCTAGCTCATCAGATTAGATGGACAGCGTTTGTGAACAGCAGTTTTCAGATCTTGCCACAGATTCTCGATTGGATTTAGATCTGGACTTTGACTGGGCCATTCTAACACATGGATATGTTTTGTTTTAAACCATTCCATTGTTGCCCTGGCTTTCTGTTTAGGGTCGTTGTCCTACTGGAAGGTCAACCTCTGCCCCAGTCTCAAGTCTTTTTCAGACTTCAAGAGGTTTTCTTCCATGATTGCCCTGTATTTGGCTCCATCCATCTTCCCATCAACTCTGACCAGCTTCCCTGTCCCTGCTGAAGAGAAGCACCCCCAGAGCATGATGCTGCCACCACCATATTTGACAGTGAGGATGGTGTGTTCAGAGTGATGTGCAGTGTTAGTCACCAGAGCTGCATTTCTGATCAGCGCTCTCCTTGTTTGGCCTGTGAGTTTAGGTGGACGGCCTTGTCTTGGTAGGTTTACATTTGTGCCATACTCCTTCCATTTCTGAATGATCGCTTGAACAGTGCTTCGTGGGATGTTCAAGGCTTAGAAAATCTTTTTGTAGCCTAAGCCTGCTTTAAATTTCTCAATAACTTTATCCCTGACCTGTCTGGTGTGTTCTTTGGACTTTATGGTGTTGTTGCTCCCAATATTCTCTTAGACAACCTCTGAGGCCGTCATAGAGCAGCTGTATTTGTACTGACATTAGATTACACACAGGTGCACTCTATTTAGTCATTAGCACTCATCAGGGCAACTGACTGCACTTAGGCCAAAGGGGGCTGAATAATTACGCACACTCCACTTTTCAGTTATTTATTTGTAAAAAATGTTTGGAATCATGTATGATTTTTGTTCCACTTCTCACATGTACATCACTTTGTATTGGTCTTTCACGTGGAATTCCAATGAAATTGATTCATGTTTGTGGCTGTAATGTGACAAAATGGGGAAAAGTTCAAGGGGGCCGAATACATGAATATATGATCATATTTTCTTGATCTAGTGAGAACCCTGGCATCTGCATTTTGGACTAACTGTAGTTTGTTTATTGATGATGCAGGACAAACACCTACATAGTAATACATTACAATAGTCTAGTCTGGAGGTCATGAATGCATGAACTAGCTTTTCTGCATCAGATACAGATAAGATGTTCATAAGCTTGGCAATATTTTTAAGGTGGAAAAAGGATGTTTTTGTGATAGTGGAGAACATGTAAACTCCATCAAACATGGAGGTTCTGAGGTGGGAATCAAACCCAGACCCTGGAGGTGCAAGGTAAGGTAATAATCGAGGCATCAAACAATCAAGCCAATTTGGTAAAGGCTTACAGCCCAAAGACTGCTTGAACTAGATAAATTGTGAGGTCCATTAGTCTGTATTGGGTTTTTTTAGCCAAAATGTTAAAAATGCCACATTTAAGGCCATATTTTGATTGACATGATTTTTACCCAAAATGTTTTCCAATTTGATCAAAAATGAGCTAGACACAGGAGCAAAGTGGTTTGACACAGGTACTAAACTGATCTTCATAACTCAGAGTGCAAAGATGCAGCAGAAAATTTTGATATGCATTTCTTGGCCAAATCGATGGTTATATGGCCTGCCTACATTCAAATCAAAAAGAAAAGTTCCCTAATCTCCCAATCCCCCGTCCCCAATCCCTCCACTGGTCCAACCCACATTAATTGCCAAAGTTTTTTTTAAACTCCAAGTCAACAAGGGGACTCAGAGAAAGAGAAAAGGTGGTAGACTCTTATCCAAAATAACTGAGTGCTGCTTTACAAGTAGAAAGTGTTTTGACAATGTATTAATACAGCAGTGGTGTCAAAAGTATTCACATTCATTACTTGAGTAGAAGTATACAGTAGATACTAGGGTTTAAAAAGACTTCTTTAGAAGTTGAAGTATCAACTCAAGCTTTTTACTCAAGTAAAAGTGTAAAAGTACTGGTTTCAAAACTACTTAAAGTATAAAAGTAAAAGTAAAGTGTGGGGGGGGGGGGGGACATCAAGGATACAAGCTTAGGCTATGCCACAGGCCTATATACTGCACTAACACTTCATTAAAAAAAAAGAAAAATGTGTTGTTCCACCCTACCTCAATATGCTTTTTCAAATTAGACGGTGAGTTTTTGAAAGCCATGGTACTTGGTACTCGTGGTATGTGGGTGCACAGAGCTTGCAGCGCATTCGAAAGGAGCTGTTTTTGCATCCAACCATTTCGAAAAATTCTTCCAGATACAGTATGGCCAGGGATGTGTAAGAGTTGGCTGGACTTCCTGGCTACCAACCTCCTCGCTGGTGCTTGGTTGCCACATTTCACTCGAATCTTGAGTCTCTATCACGGACATCTTCGTCTACTTATCACAACGTTATCAACTGAAAATGCTAATTTATTCAAACGTTTCCTGGAGTGTTTGACGTGACGTCATGTGCAGGTGCGATGGATCGCGTACCAACCAATAGGGTGTCGGAATGGTATGTTTATACTTCTCATCCAACCACAATCAAATTTGCTCCATCCGGATGGCTGATGTGTTTTTTTTTTGTATGTTTGTTTGTTTGTTTTTTGAATGACAAGCTGAAATAAAATAGGAGTAACGAGACTATTTTTAAAATGTAAGGAGTAGAAAGTACAGATAATTGCGTGAAAATGTAAGGAGTAGAAGTAAAAAGTCGGCTGAAAAATAATTACTCCAGTAAAGTATAGATACCCAAAATTTCTACTTAAGTAAGGTAACGAAGTATTTGTACTTTGTTACTTGACACCTTGACAGTTAAAGGTGGAAATAAGCAGGGGAAAGTAGACTTTTCAAATATCTTTTTACACAACTATATACAGTAGTGAGACATGCATGCATGATTCAATATGCTGCTAAGGAACAATATCTGAATCAAATTAAATAGATTTTTGGCAACAGCTCTTCCTTAAATCTGTTGGTGCAGTTTAACTAAGGAGTCAAGATTAAATTATAACTGATAGAGACTGTTTGTTTAATTGTCTCTTTATTCAGGCATACTGTAGTATCTTGTACCTGGAGCCAAGAATGCGGAGTATATTTATGGTGGAAACTGAGTATATTACAAAAACTCTAGCAAATGTCATTACTTACACATACAAACCTGTTTGTCTTACTTCCATTGTATCCTTTTGCCAAATGACAGAACAGAATTTAAAACTATAGCTATTGATGCATAAGTGCTAAGTTTTAAATGATTCAAATATTTCCTTTTAAGATCCTTAAGCCTTTGTTTCAGAAAAAAGCAATAACGATCACATTTGGCTACAACACAAAGAGTAAAGAGGGTAATGCCATATTAGAAAAAGTCCAGGGTACGAATCATACAGTTTATTTTATGTTTAATTTATGTTTTTTCAGTCATCTCTATACAGAAACAAAGAAGGGGATAAATGTTTTTTACTTATTTAAAATTGGAACAAAACAAAAGGTTAAAGATTTTTTAAAAACATTTTAAAACAAAGACAGTAAATGTTCACTTTAGAAGATTCAATACTCAAAATCTGCACTGTCGCCTTGCACCTCCAGGGTCCGGGTTTGATTCCCGGCCAGGCTCCATTCCCGTCTCTGTGTGCATGAAGTTTGCATGTTCCCCCTGTGCTTGTTGGGTTTCCTCTGGGCACTCCGGTTTCCTCCCACAGTCCAAAGACATGCAGATTAGGCTAATTGGCGTTCCCAAATTGACCATAGTGTGTGTGTGTGTGTGTGTGTGTGTGTGTGCTCTGCGATGGATTGGCACACTGTCCAGGGTGTACCCTGCCTCGTGCCCTGAGTCTCCTGGGATAGGCTCCAGGTCCCCGCGACCCTAATACAGGATGAAGCGGTATAGAAGATGAATGAATGAATATTTTAGTAAGGTAATAATCCTGAACTGAATTGCAAAAATTATATACATTCCGTCAACTGGACCTGAAGCTTTTGTGCAGGGGTGCTGGACAGTTGTCAGTGCCCTAAATGCTGAAAGTAAATAATGCTTTTCAAGAATTTAGCATGAGCATGCAGCATTGTATGAAGGTCAACTTTTAGAACATTCCCCACACATATGCACACATCCTGTGGTACCATTTGACCTACATATCACATATTCTTTCTTTTGACAAGCTATTTATCTGCTACAATCAAAATACATATTCTGCTACACTCAGCTATAATAGTTGATGTTAATTGATGTTAAAATGGAGTCCATGTAGTTATTGGAGAGTCAGGTAGACTTGTAGAAAGTTCCAGTCCTGAACTATCGAATTGTCAAGTCCTCAGAGAAACATCTGCCAACACCAGTCAAGGCCAGAACCATCTTCTAGGTAGAGAGAATCATCCCCAGACACTAGACGCATCCCAAGAGACACACAGGGCATCCATGTGATGAGATCTCCAACCAGAAGCGGGGCACCAGGATGGGTAGGAAAGGTCCGGAGGGCAGAGGGAGTCTGGATCACTGGCAGCTCAGGAATGACATGTGTAGCTCGACAGAGAGAGAGAAAGAGTGAAAGGGGGAGACAGGGGGAGAGAGGAAAGAGAAAGAGGGGGAGAAAGAGAAGAAGAGGAGAGATGGCAGTTAGGTATGGTTACAGTCACATAATGTATAATGTGAATGTATATTTACTGTAGAGTGCATGCAGAGACTCCGGCAGGACTAACTATGACAGCACAACTAATAGGGAGAGCCAGAAAGGAAACACAAACATGAGGGCTCCCTGAGATGTAAAGCAAACAATCACCTCACCGTCAACAAACCTGAGTGATCAAATGAGAGTGGGGAAGACAGCATCTAAACATATCAGTTCACCATAATACTCTATGTCCATGAGTCCCCCAGATCTGCTCCTTTACCTAAGGCAAATCTATTTATAAAAATGCTTGGCTAAATAAATAGGTTTTTGGCCTAGACTTAAACACTGAGACTGTGTCTGAGTCCCAAACACTATTTGGAAGACTATTCCATAATTTTGGGGCTTTGTAAGAAAAAGCTCTGCCCCCAGCTGTAGTTTTCATAATACGCGGTACTGACAAGCAGCCTGCATCCTTAGATCGAAGTAGGCTTGGCGGATCGTAAGACACTAGCAGTTCGCTCAGATACTGTGGCGTGAGACCATTTAATGCTTTATATGTCAAGAGTAGTATTTTAAAATCAATGTGAAATTTCACAGGGAGCCAATGCAGTGAAGATAAGATAGGGGCTCATATCTTTTGGTTCTAGTGAGGACTCTCGCTGCTGCATTCTGGACTAGCTATGCACCTAGCTGAACAACCAGACAGTAAGGCATTACAATAGTCCAACTTAGAGGTGATAAAAGCATGAAGTAGTTTTTCTGCATCGTTTAACGACAATATATTTCTTATCTTGGCAATATTTCTGAGGTGAAAGAATACTATCCTGGTAATATTATCTACATGAGCTTCAAATGAAAGGCTGGAATCTATAATCATGCCGAGGTCTTTTACTGTTGCACTTGATGGAACAGAAAGGCCATCTAAAGTTACGGTGTGATCTAAAATTTTACTCCTAGCTGTATGCGGTCCTATGACTAGAACTTCTGTCTTATCCGGATTAAGCAGAAGGAAGTTAATTAGCATCCAATTTCTTATGTCCTGCACACATTGCTCAACTTTAGTAAGCTGGTTTTTCTCATCAGGTTTTGGCTAGACATATAACTGTGTGTCGTCAGCATAACAATGAAAACTAATACCATGCTTACGGATTATATTGCCCAGAGGAAGCATGTAAAGGGAAAAATGCAGTGGGCCTAAAACTGAACCCTGCGGAACGCCAAACTCCACTAGAAAACATGCAGAATAATCAACATTTAAGTCTACATACTGATAACGATCGGTCAAATAGGATCTGAGTCAGGAGAGGGCTGTACCCATAATTCCTACTACATTTTCTAATCTGTGAAGAAGAATAGCATGATCAATGGTGTCACAAGCTGCACTGAGGTCGAGTAATACAAGCATAGTTACACAACCCTGATCAGAGGCCAATTTACTCTCTTAATGAGTGCTGTTTCTGTGCTGTGATGAGACCTAAATCCTGACTGATACAGTTCATGTATGCTATTTCTATGTAGATATGAGCATAGCTGCTCCACTACTATCTTTTCCAGAATCTTAGAGATAAAGGGGAGGTTGGATATTGGCCTGTAATCGGACAGCTGACAGGGGTCGGGGTCAGGTTTCTTAATTATTGGTTTGATAACTGCTAATTTAAAAGATTTTGGAACATAACCAATGCTGAGTGAGTAATTGAGTATGGGGCCAGGGGTAGCTCAGTGGTTAAGGCATTGGACTCCGGTTCAGAAGATCCCAGGTTCAAACCCCACAACCACCAAGTTGCCACTGTTGGGCCCTTAACTCTCAACTGCTCAGATGTATAATGAGATAAAAAATGTAAGTCGCTCTGGATAAGAGCGTCTGCCAAATGACTAAATGTAAATGTAATTAATTTTTCTCAACAGCGGTTCTGTTATTACTGGTACTATCTGTTTAAGAAAATGTGTCGGTATAGGATCTAATATACAGGTTAATGAATTTGCAGAAGAGATGAGTGAAATTAGTTCATTTTCTTCAAGGGGAGTAAAGTATTCTAGGTTCCGATCTGACATGACTAGGTTAACATCAGCATCAATTACATTGTTTGATTTCAAAGCCTCAATTTTATGCCTAATATTTACAATTTTATTATTAAAAAATTTCACGAAGTCCTCACTATTGCATGATGTTGTTGTGGAGATTTCTGCAGTGGTCTTATTTCTGGTTAATTTGGCTACGGTATTAAATAAAAATCTAGGATTATTTTTGTTATTTTCTATAAGAGTGGAGAGATACGTTGATCTAGCTACACTAAGAGCTTTCCAATAGTTCCGGATGCTCTCTTTCCATGCTATTTGAAATACTAACAATTTAGTTTGACGCCATTTACGTTCTAAAAAAAAAACTATATGAGGAATAAAACTGAAAAGCTTGTAGGACCAGGTGGTCTCCCATCCTATTACTAACCAGGCACCTGCTTAGCTTCCGAGACCAGACGAGATCGTGCACTCTCAGACTTTCAGGTACTGTATATCCAATAGCGGGAACTGGCTAGAAGGAAGCCCTATTTGACCAATTAAAAAAAATTTTTATATTTAATATGTAAAAAAAAATATATAATAATAATAATAATAATAATAAAAATTTAAAAACTATATGAGGAATAAAACTGAAAAACTTGTAGGACCAGGTGGTCTCCCATTCAAGTACTAACCAGGCCCGAGTAGGCTTAGCTTCCGAGACCAGACAAGATCAGGCACTCTCAGACTGGTATATCCACTAGTGGAACCTGGCTTGAAGGAAGCCCTATTTGACCTATTAAAATAATTTTTTTTATATATTGCTTTAAAAAAAAAAAAACTATATGAGGTATAAAATTTACAGTATATTTATAATTTTTTAAAAATATTTAACATAAAAAAAAAAACATAAGTGAAATAAAATTGAAAAGCTTACAGCACCTGGTATTCCCAGGCGGTCTCCATCAAGGTATTAACCAGGCTCGAGCCTGCTTAGCTTCCGAGACCAGACGAAATCTGGCACTCTCAGTCTGGTATATCCACTAGTGGAAACTGGCTTGAAGGAAGCCCTATTTGACCAATTAAAATTATATTATTTTTTAAAAGTTAAAAAACAATTAAACATAACAAGAACAATTAAAAAAAACATTTTATATTTAACATTAAAAAAAAAAAAACTATATGAGGAATGAAACTGAAAAAAGCTAGTAGGACCAGTTTGTCTAACATCCAAGTACTAACCAGGCCTGAGCCTGCTTAGCTTCCGAAACCAGACAAGATCGGGCACTCTCAGACTGGTAAATCCACATGATCCTCAACTTACTGTTATGGAACCAATTTAAGCGCGGATGTTTAGCTCGGCTCATTCAAGTCAGGTTTTCAACTTTAATACCCGCTTTTCTAAGCAGCTTTTATAGTAGAAACTGGCATGAAGGAAGCCCTATTTGAGCAATTAAAATATTTTTTTTTAGATTTAACATAAAAAAAAAAACTATGAGGAATAAAACTGAAAAGCTTGTAGGACCAGGCAGTCTCCCATCCAAGTACTAACCAGGCCTGAGCCTGCTTACTGTAGCTTCTGAGATCATATAAGATCAGGCACTCTCAGACTGGTATATCCACTAGTGGAAACTGGTTTGAAGGAAGCCCTATGTGACCAATTAAAATTATTTTTTAAATATTTAACATTAAAAAAAAAAACATAAGTGAAATAAAATTGAAAAGCTTACAGAACTTGGTATTCCCAGGCGGTCTCCCATCCAAGTACTAACCAGTTCCCGAGCCTGCTTAGCTTCCGAGACCAGACGAGATCAGGCACTCTCAGACTGGTATATCCACTAGTGGAAACTGGTTTGAAGGAAGCCCTATTTGACCAATTAAAATTATTTTTTTTATATTTAACTTTAAAAAAAAAAACTATGAGGAATAAAACTGAAAAGCTTGTAGGACCAGGTGATCTCCCATCCAAGTACTAAACAGGCCCGAGCCTGCTTAGCTTCCAAGATCAGACGAGATCAGGCACTCTCAGACTGGTATATCGTATTCCCAGGCGGTCTCCCATCGAAGTGCTAACCAGGCCCGAGCCTGCTTAACTTCCGAGACTGGTATATCCACTAGTGGAAACTGGTTTGAAGGAAGCCCTATTTGACCAATTTGACCAATTAAAATTGTTTTTTTTATATTTAACATTAAAAAAAAAAAAAACATAAGTGAAATAAAATTGAAAAGCTTACAGCACTTGGAATTCCCAGGCGGTCTCCCATCCAAATACCAACGAGGCCCAAGCCTGCTTAGCTTCTGACAACAGACAAGATCGGGCACTCTCAGACTGGTATATCCACTAGTGGCAACTGGCTTGAAGGAAGCCCTATTTGACCAATTAAAATTATTTTTTTATATTTAACATTAAAAAAAAAACATAAGTGAAATAAAATTAAAAAGCTTACAGCACCTGGTATTCCCAGGTGGTCTCCCACAATGTAAAAAAAAAAGTCCAAAATTTATGGAAAATAACTTTCAAATTTTATAGTAGTTTTCCTTTTTTTTTAAACTACATACAAATCTCTGTAAAATTACAGACATTATCTGTAAATTACGAAGTCGACTGTTTTTTAAAGTATTATTTCAATATTGAAAAAGTAACTTTTTTTCAAATTTTTTAGCAGTAAAAATACCATATTTTTACTGTGCTTTTTCTGTTTTTGTAAATTATGTGTAACTTTATGTAAAATTACAATAATAAATTGTAATTATATACAAAACTCATTAGATAAAGGTTAATGTCCATACAAAAAAATTTTTGTTTTTCTTTGTAATTTTGAGGTAAATCATATTAGTTTTATAATACTTTGATATTTAAGTTCTAAGATGCAAGTTTAGCATTTTTTCATGACTTTTTAAATTATTCTTACATTATCACTTACATGTAGGCTATAGTATCTGCTTCATACCTTCAAAGAATGTGAAGAGAATTTTATATTATATTAATTTTATATTAAAAAATATATTTTTGTATTACAGTTGTTCTGAAATATCACCATGGCAATCTAGCCATCAGCTTTCTTAATGCATGCGTGCATATTCTGACACAAGGATAATGTATTTGCTGTGTAGCTGTTTTAAAGCAGCGCTTTAAGTTACATTTTGATATTTAGCTTGTGTGAGGGGAACTATGGTGTCATTCTTAAGATCTTAATGTGTTCTTTTCTTCTCTCTTCCAATCCACCCTAATGCACCAAGTTCTTTATTGCCTGTTTGGAAGAAGATCTTTCTTGGATACACTGGACCGTCCATTTTGCCATTTTGGTATGTTTTAGATTTGACTTAATTGCACTAAGACATTAGGATTCTGAACTAAAAGTTTAAGTTATTTGTACACATACATTATATAAGAACAATAGAGTTAAAAAGGGGACCACATTGTACTATATTTGTAATAAAGTTTCCAATCCAACATTAATTGGAACATTGAGATTGTTGTTTGAAATTGTTCATTTCTTCATAGGTTGTTAGTCAAGGATATTTTACAGCAATGTTTAAGTTTGTGAGAGAGAATGTTTCACTGTTATAGCACAATAGTCTAAATATTTCATTGTTTTTCATTTTAGGATTTTACTGTAATGCTATAAAACTGAACTTATTGTATACTTATATAACTAATACTGTATTTTGCATCATACCTGTACTATACTGTGTCAGTTATACAGACTATTTTTTTTAATTATTTTTTTATACAAATATTGTAATCTTGAGTTTGTGTTAACACTTTATTGAACATGTGTATTCATAGGAATTTATGAAAAAAAAGTCAAATATCAGGGGTTTTGTGTTATTGCTTTGTTTGAAGGTGTTTGATCTTCAATTTATGAAAAATCTGTAAATAACAGTGTTTCCCTGCTAAATGCCTAATGCTTTTGCTTTATTGAAGGTGTTTGATTGTAATAATTTTGGAAAAAAATGTAAAATAAAAACATTTTGCTGCTACACGTCTAGTGCTGTTTAATGAATGTGTTAAATCGTATACATTTTGGGAAAAATCTGTAAAATAATGGTGTTTCACTGCTAAACATATAGTGCTGTTGCTTTATTGAAGGTCTTCAATCGTATAAATTTAGCAAAAATCTGTAAAATAATGGTGTTTCACTGCTAAACTTCTACTGCTGATCATTTAATGAAGGTGTTTAATTGTATAAATGTAGGAAAAATCTGTAAAATAATGGTGTTTCTCTGTAAAACAATTTCTGTAAATTTAATGTTTTTGAGCACAATATGAACTAGAGTATTTTACCTTAATTTTACGTTTTTTGTTTGGCAGCCATTGCTGCCAGTCATTTGACCGTTTTTTTACGCTTTTTTTTTTTTTACAGTGCATCCAAGTACTAACCAGTTCCGAGCCTGCTTAGCTTCCGAGACCAGACGAGATCGTGCACTGTCAGACTGGTAAATACACTACTATTAGTAGAAACTGGCTTGAAGGAAGCCCTACAGTATTTGAGCAATTAAAATAATTTTTTCTATATTTAACTTTAAAAATAAATAAATAAATAAATAAATAAATAAAAAACAGGAAGGAAAAAACAGAAAAGCTTGTAGGACCAGGTACTAATCAGGGCCGAGCCTGCTTAGCTTTCTAAATCAGACTAGGTCAGGAATTCTCTTACTGGTATATCCGCTAGTGGAAACTTGCTTGAAGGAAGGCCTATTTGACCAATTAAAATTATTATTTTTTTTATTTAACTTAATAATAAACTACATGAGGAATAAAACTGAAACGCTTATAGGACCATGTGTTCTCCCATCCAAGTACCTAACCAGGGCCGAGTCTGCTTAGCTTTCTAAATCAGACTATTTCAGGAAGTCTCATACCGGTATATCCGCTAGTGGAAAGAGGTTTGAAGGAAGCCCTGTTTGACCAATTAAAATATATATTTTTTAATTTAACTTAAAAAAATCTACAGTGGTGTGAAAAACTATTTGCCCCCCTCCTGATTTCTTATTCTTTTGCATGTTTGTCACACAAAATGTTTCTGATCATCAAACACATTTAACTATTAGTCAAAGACAACACAAGTAAACACAAAATGCAGTTTTTAAATGAGGGGTTTTATTATTTAGGGAGAAAAAAAATCCAAACCTACATGGCTCTGTGTGAAAAAGTAATTGCCCCCTGAACCTAATAACTGGTTGGGCCACCCTTAGCAATTACTGCAATAAAGCGTTTGCGATAACTTGCAACGAGTCTTTTACAGCGCTCTGGAGGAATTTTGGCCCACTCATCTTTGGCTGAATTGTTGTAATTCAGCTTTATTTGAGGGTTTTCTAGCATGAACCGCCTTTTTAAGGTCATGCCACAACATCTCAATAGGATTCAGGTCAGGACTTTGACTAGGCCACTCCAAAGTCTTCATTTTGTTTTTCTTCAGCCATTCAGAGGTGGATTTGTTGGTGTGTTTTGGGTCATTGTCCTGCTGCAGCACCCAAGATCGCTTCAGCTTGAGTTGACGAACAGATGGCCGGACATTCTCCTTCAGGATGTTTTGGTAGACAGTAGAATTCATGGTTCCATCTATCACAGCAAGCCTTCCAGGTCCTGAAGCAGCAAAACAACCCCAGACCATCACACTACCACCACCATATTTTACTGTTGGTATGATGTTCTTTTTCTGAAATGCTGTGTTACTTTTACGCCCGATGTAACGGGACACGCACCTTCCAAAAAGTTTTTTCCCCAAAAGTCTTGGCAATCATTGAGATGTTTTTTAGCAAAATTGAGATGAGCCGTAATGTTCTTTTTGCTTAAAAGTGGTTTGCGCCTTGGAAATCTGCCATGCAGGCCGTTTTTGCCCAGTCTCTTTCTTATGGTGGAGTCGTGAACACTGACCTTAATTGAGGCAAGTGAAGATGTTGTCCTGGGGTCTTTTGTGGCCTCTAGGATGAGTTGTCTCTGCGCTCTTGGGGTAATTTTGGTCGTCCGGCCACTCGTGGGAAGGTTCACCACTGTTCCATGTTTTTGCCATTTGTGGATAATGGCTCTCACTGTGGTTCGCTGGAGTCCCAAAGCTTTAGAAATGGCTTTATAACCTTTACCAGACTGATAGATCTCAATTACTTTTGTTCTCATTTGTTCCTGAATTTCTTTGGATCTTGGCATGATGTCTAGCTTTTGAGGTGCTTTTGGTCTACTTCTCTGTGTCAGGTAGCTCCTATTTAAGTGATTTCTTGATTGAAACAGGTGTGGCAGTAATCAGGCCTGGGGGTGACTACAGAAATTGAACTCAGGTGTGATAAACCACAGTTAAGTTATTTTGTAACAAGGGGGGCAATCACTTTTTCACACAGGGCCATGTAGATTTTGAGTTTTTTTTCTCCCTTAATAACGTAAAACCTTCATAAAAACTGAATTTTGTGTTCAATTATGTTATCTTTGACTAATAGTTAACGGTTTTTGATGAGCAGAAACATTTAAGTGTGACAAACATGCAAAAGAATAAGAAAACAGGAAGGGGGCAAATAGTTTTTCACACCACTGTATACAGTATGAGGAATAAAACTGAAAAGCTTATAGGACCAGGGGGCTGTTCCATAAACCAAGATTAGAGTATAAGCCAGGCTTATTTTGGTTAGTCAGGCTTATTTTTGGTAGATTCGGTTTCATAAATCAAACTTTAAAAAGTTCAAACTCAGTTACCCCGGCAACTTATGCTGGCAAATTAACCTGGTCCAGGGCAGGCTAACTGTCAGGCTAAGTCTGAGTTCAGGCTTAACGAACATACCATTTATACTCAGCTGCTGCTGGTAATTCGATGTCATTTTATGTTACTTAACCACTATTAATACATTTTTTAAAATAAATAAATAAGGAAATGTACTATACTAATAAATGTAAGAAATTATAACGTATAAATACACTAAGAAATGTTCAAAACTTGTGTTTAATTGGTGAGTTTGTTAATTAATTAAAAGTATATAAATAGGGAGCTGAACTCGTTTCCAAACTTAACCATGGCGTGTCCTTTCATAGATGAGGTGGTGGATGAGGGAGCTATAGTCTTGCGGAGGGCATTTCAAAGAGAGAGAACTTTCAGAGACAGGTCAGACCAATTGGCTTTTAATGACAGCTACCTGTATGAGCGATACAGCTTCTCAAGAGATGGGATTGCATATATTTGTAGATTACTAAGCCCACACATTGCAAATAATACATGCCGTAACATTTGTTTAAGGAGGTAGCGCTTATACACTCCTTTTACATTTTCTGGGTTCTGTAGCAACATAAATTTAAGGTATGTCATTGAATACTCTTGGCTCATTGTTTTCATTTCTTAATACTCACTTTGTCACATGTGGTCCCAGACTGAGAGGGCTCTAGAACAGTGTCAGCATCCTGAAAACACATTATGATCATTTTATCACACAAGTACACTTTTTAATATTCAATACAGTATCGCATGGAACCTGTGACTACCTCAGTCCTCCTTGAACATACAGACACAGTCTCCTCATCCTCCTCAACTGATGGGCCTTCTCCCCGTGACCACTGATTAAACTCAGTTAAACTCATTAGCTTACATGACTGATTTAAAAGGTCTCATACTCACAGGCAACATGATGTCTGATGGATCCATGAAGCATACAGAATCTTTTGTCACTATGAAACCAAACATGATAGAATTTTTTTTTTTTTTTTTTACCAAGATGCACCATTACAGTAGCACAAGTACCTCTATGTGACATTACTGCTATGATGTACTTAGGCTTACAATGCCTAAGGAAGGAGGAAATCAGTTAGTCAGGAAGGAATAATGATAAAACACACACACACCTTTTATATCACTCCTTATACTAGGTGATATAATTTAGTTGTTTTTGGTTGCTGCAATTAAAAAAAAAAAACCTGAATAGTTGTAACAAGCTGGCATTGATTATATATTTACATACAATTAGAATTACTTACCATTCTGAACTATATTTTTATATTTTATTTTCACCTGCTGCCAGGTTCTTTTTCCTTCACTTAAGTTGCTGCTGCGTGAAAGCAATTAACGTTACTGTTATTTACACACAAACTTTGCAATGTATTGTGACACACATTCAATGTTGATACAGTATTTTAAATACTTTACAACGCTACTTACATCGCTGCTCTATCTTTTCCTTTTGTTGCCATGGTAGCCCACAGTAAATCGATGCTCGACTTTTCAGGACTTTTAAACAATGGCGTGCCCGCGCAATTATCTAGACTATTTAAACCTGACTCAAATTAGTAAGATCACATGATCCACAACTTACTGTTATGGAACCAGTTTAAGCGCGGATGTTTAGCTCGGCTCATTCAAGTCAGGTTTTCAACTTTAATACCCGCTTTTCTAAGCAGCTTTTATGGAACAGCCCCCAGGTGTTCTCCCATCCAACTACTAACCAGGGACGATTCTGTTTAGTTTTCTAAATCAGGCACTCTCATACTAGTATGTCCACAAGTGGGAACTGGGATGAAGGAAGGCCTATTTGACCAATAAAAAATGCATTTTTTTAAAGTTATCAATAAAATAAAAATAAAAAAATACATGAATGAATAAATGTACTAGTTTATATAACCAGGTAGTCTCCCATCCAAGTACTAACCATGGACAAGCCTGCTTAGCTTTTTAATTCAGATCAGGCACTCTCATACCGTACTAGTATGTCCATAAGTTAAAACTGTGTAGAAGGAAAGCCTATTTGTCTAATTAAAATGCATTTTTTTATTTAACTCATTATTTACCAAAAATAATAATAAACATAACTTTATGAAGAATAAAACTGCAAAACTTATAGGACCTGGTATTTCCAGGTAGTCTGCCATCCAAGTACTATCCTGAGGTGAGCCTGCTTAACTTTTTAAATCAGACTAGATAAGGCACTCTCATACTGTTATATCCATAAATTAAAACTGGGTTGAAGGAAGGCCTATTTGACCAATTAAAATGCATTTTTTTAATTTAACTTAAACAAAAAAGAAAAAACTATATGAGAAATGAAGCCGAAAAGCTTACAAGACCCATTCCTAGGTATTCCGCCATCCAAGTAATAACCAGGGCCGAGCCTGCTTAGTTTTCTAGATCAGACAAGATCAGGCACTGGTATGTCCGTAAGTGGAAGCTGGATTGAAGGAGGGCCATTTTTATTTAACTTGAGAAATATTAATTCCCCTAGTTCTTATTTATTTTCTTCCTTTCTCTAGGTTTATCATCTTCTCTCCAGACTTTTCTTAACTTCAGGAGAATGAAGCAATCAAACAGGATTCAGCACAGTTTTAATAGAAAAAAACATGAGACTGGAGGGAAAATTCAGGTACATCACAATTCATAAAGGGTGTTTTTCTTGGAATGCTGTGTTCTTTTTCCTCCATGCATAACGCCCCTTGTTATGCCAGAATAACTCAATTTTAGTCTTATCAGTCCACAGCACCTTATTCCAAAATGAAGCTGGATTGTCCAAATGTGCTTTAGCATACCTCAAGCGGCTCTGTTTGTGCTGTGGGCTGGGAGAAAAGGCTTCCTCTACATCACTCTCGCATACAGCATCTCCTTGTGTAAAGTGCACCGAATAGTTGAACAATGCACAGTGACTATATGTCTGCAGCAAGATGATGTTGTAGGTCTTTGGTGCTGGTCTCTGGGTTGACTCTGACTGTTCTCACCAGTCGTCGCTTCTGTTTATCCAAGATTTTTCTTGGTCTGCCACTTCGAGCCTTAACTTAAACTGTGCCTGTGGTCTTCCATTTCCTCAATACTGTGGAAACAGACAGCTCTAAGACAGCTTTCTGTATTCTTCCCCTAAACCATGATGGTGAACAATCTTTGTTTTCAGGTCATTGGAGAGTTGTTTTGAGACCCCCCCATATTGCTACTCTTCAGAGAATATTCAAAGAGGAGGGAAACTTACAATTGCCCCCTTAAATACTCTTTCTCATAATTGGATTCACCTGTGTATGGAGGTCAGGGGTCACTGAGCTTACCAAGCCAACTTGAGTTCCAATAATTAGTTCTAAAGGTTTTGGAATCAATAAACTTTTTGTGCCTGCCTAATTTTGTTTAAACAATTATTGCACACTTTCTGTAAATTCTATAAACTTCATTTCACTTCTCAAATATCACAGAGAGAGTGTGTGTCTCCTATATGATAAATTTCCATTATTCAAGGCAACTTACATTTTTATGTTATTATACGTTTGAGCAGTTAAGGATCAAAGGTCTCACTCAAGGGACCAACAATGGCAAGTTGGTGGTTATGGGGTTTGAACCTAGGACCTTCTGAGCACTAGTCCAACACATTAACCACTGAGCTACCAATAATCGCACACATGCGCATACACACACACACAAAATTGTTATCGTAAACAGTACACGCATGCACGGATATTGACTATATGAGTGATGCACACAAACTTAGACCGAGCAGGGAAGACGATTACCCACAATTCCGTAGCGCGCGCGAGAGAAAAAACATTGACTCAGTTGTGATCATGTGACACTTGGTGGCAAAACATGAAGCGCATGTGTGCTAAGGTGTGCCCCAATACGATGTATTTCATTGATGAAAAGGGGAAAAACACAATACTGATATACATTTATTTTTTAGCATATTAGAATTTCCTTTGCACTTTAGTGTGACTGTATTTATTTTGCTCTTCAGCTAAATATCACTGGTCCCCAAACAGCTTTTCTTAGATTGAATATGCTATTTGGATGTGTGGGAAACATTTTAAACCAACTAAAAGACGTACAGACATGATTTAACTCCCAGATTTTCATCAAAGTATCCTAAAGTAAATGTTTAAAATTTCTGATGTTTAGCATTATTTCTGTAATTTTAATTCAATTCAATTCAATTTTATTTGTATAGCGCTTTTAACAATTGACATTGTCTCAAAACAGCTTTACACAATCAAAAGAATCATTTGAGTTTGTATGGAATGTGTATGAATCAAAATGGTCAGATAGTCCCTGGTGAGCAAGCCGAGGGCGACAGTGGCAAGGAAAAACTCCCTGAGATGGTAATAGGAAGAAACCTTGAGAGGAACCAGACTCAACAGGGAACCCATCCTCATTTGGGTGAAACAGATAGCAGCAAATGATCTGCATTTATACAGTGTATAGGTGGCAGGCAGTTCAGCTACAGTATAATAGTTGATGTTAATTGATGTTAAAATGGAGTCCAGGTAGTTATTGGAGACTCAGATAGACTTGTAGAAAGTTCCTGTCCTGAACTATCGATTTGTCAAGTCCTCAGAGAAACAGCTGGCAACACCAGTCGAGGCCAGAACCAACTTCTAAGTAGAGAGAATCATCCCCAGACACCAGACGCTTCCCAAAGAGACACACAGGGCATCCATGCAACGAGACCTCCAACCAGAAACGGGGCACCAGGATGGTTCAGACAGGTCCGGAGGGCAGAGGGAGTCTGGATCACTGGCAGCTCAGGAATGACATGTGTAGCTCGACAGAGAGAGAGAGAGAGTGAAAGAGGGAGACAGGGGGAGAGAGGAAAGAGAAAGAGGGGGAGAAAGAGAAGAGATGGCAATTAGGTATGGTCACAGTCACAATGTATAATGTGAATGTATATTTACTGTAGAGGGCAAGCAGGGACTCCGGCAGGACTAACTATGACAGCATAACTAAAAGGGAGAGCCAGAAGGAAACACAAACATGAGGGCTCCCTGAGATGTAAAGCAAACAATCACCTCACAGTCAACAAACCTGAGTGATCATTTGAGAGTGAGAAAGACAGCATCTAAACATACCAGTTCACCATAATAGTCTACGTCCATGAGTCCCCGAGATCTGCTCCTTTACCTTATGGCAAATCTATTTATAAAAATGCTTGGCTAAATAAATAAGTTTTTAGCCTAGACTTAAACACTGAGACTGTGTCTGAGTCCCGAACACTATTTGTAATGCACACTCAGCCGCGGCCGGCACTAGGACCCGGAAGTAAGATGGTTGCGAACCTGAAAGCATAAAAGGATACAAGATGGCGCCGCACACCGCTCTGTCATTGAGTTTTGCCCATGTCATTTCGGAATCATTCCCATGTATGTGAGTACTCACTTTCTTGGCTTTGCTTTCAGACTGAGTGTGTGTTTATAGAACGAGGGTTAGATTGTGTCTTTCCTTTGCTCATTTATTGTGAGAGTTCTTAGATCAAATCGCGTGATTATCCTGCCCGCTCGTGTTTCATCCGCGTTTGGGTTTACCATTCACGCTACAGGGCTAACTGCTAAAGCTACGTCTTTTTGGTCGTCATTGGGTTAGTTCTGACACTATTTGGAAGACTATTCCATAATTTTGGGACTTTGTAAGAAAAAGCTCTGCCCCCAGCTGTAGTTTTCATAATACGCGGTACTGACAAGCAGCCTGCATCCTTTGATCGAAGTAGGCGTGGCGGATCGTAAGACACTAGCAGTTCGCTCAGATACGGCGGCGCGAGACCATTTAATGCTTTATATGGCAAGAGTAGTATTTTAAAATCAATGCGAAATTACACGGGGAGCCAATGCAGTGAAGATAGGATAGGGGTGATGTGCTCATATCTTCTGGTTCTAGTGAGGACTCTCGCTGCTGCATTCTGGACTAGCTGAAGCTTGTTCATTTTAGATTATCACCAAATAAAGAAAAAGTGGGATATCCTGAGGTCAGCAAGGTTTATATAAATAACTGTTATCTTTGTGACATACCACAATTTACAGGAGATAATTACCTAATGTTTCGAATTGAGATTTTGAAATACAGAGGAAGTAACAAAAATGTCTGGTTCACTTTGTACTGTTTCACCCTGGGTGGCTGAAAGTAAATGGACAGCCCTTCTTTATGGCCATTTTTTCCACACCTATTAAAACATTAACAAAATCAATAATTCAGATAAACATTCCTAAGCAAAAGGCTACCAAATAGTTCTCCAGTAGGAGATACCACCTCACAATACAAGTCAACTGAGTACTGAAGTGTTCTACATGCTGCCTGGTTAAAAATTATAAAATAATTCTATAGAGTTAAGCCTTGGTGTAAGAGCCATATTGTACTTTATGAATTTGTTGTAGTGTTTATTTATTTTATTTTATTTTATTTTGTTGTGTGGCGGCACAGTGGTGTAGTGGTTAGCACTGTCGCCTTGCACCTCCAGGGTCTGGGTTCGATTCCCTGGCCAGGCTCGATTCCCGTCTCTGTGTGCATGGAGTTTGCATGTTCTCCCCGTGCTTGGTGGGTTTCCTCCGGGTACTCCGGTTTCCTCCCACAGTCCAAAGACATGCAGGTTAGGCTAATTGGTGTTCCCAAATTGACCGTTGTGTGTGAATGAGTGTATGAATATGAGTGTGCCCTGCGATGGATTGGCACCCTGTCCAGGGTGTACCCCGCCTAGTGCCCTAAGCCTCCTGGGATAGGCTCCAGGCCCCCCGTGACCCTGAATAGAAGGATAAAGCGGTATAGAAGATGAATGAATGAATGAATGTATTTTGTTGTTTGTGCACTAAGCACCAAGCTATTAGTAAGTTTATTAGTTAAGCATCCATTTATGACAACCGTATAGCCAGATGTCTTGTGATGTCATTCCATTGTTACACGTAGTTGCATAACTATGTCACTGTAAAGAAAGTCAGTTTAGATACAAAAGCTGTGGAGAACACTTTTTTGACCGTAAGCTAAAAGATACAGCAAACATATTGTTGTAACGTAATTTAAGATTGTGACCTACAGATCCAGCGATTGGGTTGTTGTAACTACAGTGGATTTACTCAAGACAACTGTATGAAGTGTTGAATCTTTGATGCTGGAAAAATAAAACGAGAGACAAAGATCATTGGACTTCTGTGTTGTAAGTAAATAATCAAACAAAGATACGCGTCACAACTTGTGGAATAATATGACCGTACACTTGTAAAATCATAATTTGTTCCACAAACATGCTTCTAATCAAAAGCACTCATATAAAGCAAATTTCCCCATAAAAACAAATGGAAACGCAGATGATTCCCCACCCCCAAAAATATTCATATAAACATTAAACAAATTAACCTGCACTTTAGAGAAGTCGGGGGCGGAGGAAGATGACTTTGAGACACACACACACACCTTTTTATTTACCATGGGAATTCACCATGGTTTTCATTATCGGAGTGTACATTCCACCTAGCGCTAATGTTAAGGAAGCGCTATGGGAACTGTATACAAAGATCAGTGAACTGCAAAATACACACCCGGATGGACTGTTTATTGTTGCTGGAGATTTCAACCATGCAAATCTCAAGTCACTGCTTCCTAGATTCCATCAGTATGTGGACTTTGCAACGAGAGGGGATAACACGCTGGATCTTGTTTACACAAACATCCCCGGCGCATATTGGGCAGAGCCCCGCCCCCACCTCGGCTACTCAGACCACATCTCTGCCATGCTAATTCCAGCATACAGACCACTAGTCAGGCGTTCAAAACCGGTTCTGAAGCAGGTGAAAACCTGGCCAGCAGGAGCCATCTCTGCTCTTCAGGACTGTTTCGAGAGCACTGACTGGAACATGTTTAGTGAGGCTGCAACTTACGGCGACTTCACTGACTTGGAGGAGTACACGTCATCAGTGACCAGCTACATCAACAAGTGCACCGATGATGTCACTGTCTCCAAGAACATCATCTCACGACCCAACCAGAAACCGTGGATTACTGTGGAAGTGCGTGCACTTCTGAGGACCCGAGACTCTGCCTTCAAAGCGGGAGACAAGGTGGCGCTTAGAAGAGCAAGGGCCGAACTTTCTCGGGCCATCAGAGAGGCGAAGCGCGCATACGCCCAGAGAATCCACAACCACTTCATGGGCAGCGGTGACACGGCGCATGTGGCAGGGCTTACAAGCCATCACTAATTACAGGACGACATCACCTGCCTGTGACGGTGACGGCTCCCTCCCAGATGCGCTGATTTGTCTCTAGGCGCTTTTGAAAAAAAAAATAAAGGTCGTCAAGGGGGTTTGAAAAGTCTCTAAATCTAATGACTGAATCTAATGAATGCTAACTGCTCGCTATACTGTGGGGCGTGATTGTGTGTGGAGTGACGTCACTCGTAGTCGCCGACCAAAGGGGTCAAATCTGAGTAATGGAGGTGAACCGAGATTATGTCATCTTATTATGTAAATCTGTCAGAAACGCTGCTTACGCTGCTGATGGAGTCACTAAGGGACCGTCTAAAAAGTTCATGACCAAGACCCAACCGTTTGCTTACAGAAGAATACACAAGATTACAGAGAACTACCTCACAGGACATCAAACATATTACACTGTTAGGCTACAATATGGATTATTTGTTTATTTATTTGTTTGTTTAATTGATTTATAATTATTTTAATGTACATTTAAAAATAAATGATTACACAGACAATTCTTGTGGCAATAAAACAGATAATTTGTTAAATGAGAGTTGGGGTGTTAGGGCCAGGGGTAGCTCAGTGGTTAAGGCATTGGACTACGGTTCGGAAGATCCCAGGTTCAAACCCCACAACCACCAAGTTGCCACTGTTGGACCCTTGAGCAAGGCCCTTAACCCTCAATTGCTCAGATTTGTAATGAGATAAAAATGTAAGTTGCTCTGGATAAGAGTGTCTGCTAAACGTAAATGTGTTTTTTTATTATTAAAAAAATATATAATTGTAAAGATATGTATGAAAATGAATGCACTTTGGTACAGTCTATTATGAGGTGCAAAAAATGACAAATCACCAAAATTCAATAACTTTTTTGCTATAGAAAGTTCAAATGTAAAACCAAGGGTACTATAATGCACTCTATCCTTGCTAATAACTACAACCCTTCCCTTTGCAATATTCAGTTTGATAATTAATATCAATTAATATCAATCAAAAAAACAGTTGTAAATTTTTTAGAATTTTTTTGCAAAAAAAAATGAAAAGAAAAATGAAATCAAACTGAATGAGATAAGGGCTGTAGTTATTAGCAGTGATAGAGTGGATTATAGTACAACTGGTTTTACATGTGTAATCCACATAACGACAAAGCTATTGAAAATTGATTTTTTTTTTTTGTGGTAAAAATGTATTTAAAAAAACATTAAACTGAATATTGCAAACACTATTTATTTAGTGTAAACATGTATTTAAAAAACATTATTAAGCTGAATATTGCAAACAATATTTATTTAGTGTAAACATTTTTGTATTACATGACAAACCCCTGCAAAATCAATGTGCCACAAAAAAAAAACATTACAGTATATGAGAATTTGTATTTATTTGAATTTAATCAATGTGCCACAAAAAAAACATTATATGAGAATTTGTATTACGTGTCTTAATTTTCGGGTATTAATTTGCCTAGGGCAGTGGTTCTCAAACTTTTTCTGTCATTCCCCACTTAAGGGGATGAGCGCATTTTCAAGCCCCACTTGTCAACAAAATAATAACGAAATCAGCCAAGTTTACTGTTTATTGAAATATCAATTTCTAAACCAATAAGATTGTTATAAAGGACTTACGTTGTCACTTATCTTTGCATAATTGACCCCATGTTTATTAGCTGCTCAGCAATCGTTTGTAGTTTTTTTGCACTGGCCAATTCTGTATGCAACTTTGAATGAAGCCATTTGTGCTTTGCTGTCCACTGATTCAGATTTTACCATGTGATTCTCCTGCTGTCTGTATTCTGCCAGCTTTCTTTGAAAGAAGTTGAGTGGCTTATTAACGTGACGGTGAGTGTGTTGTCTCTAAGTGTCTTCCTAATTTGTTGGGTCTCATGCGGTCTGCTGCCAGCGGTTTAAGACACAAAGCACACACGAGCCTCTCTCCTGCCCCCACCATCCCCACCATGAATCCAAGCTCAACATAGGCTTCATTAGGGGTGGGCGATATAACCAAAATCTTCTATCACGGTAGAAGCGATTTTCTACCTCGATAACGATCACAATTGCAATATCACAATATAGCAATTTGTATCTGAAAATGCATAAATAAAAATTCAAACACAAAGAAACTGTTTTACATAATGTAATTTTATTTAAACTGTGAATTGCTGGGATTTGCCGCATTTTTTTTTACTTTGGCCATATTCGTTTGGTTGCTTGGATTTCAGATGATAGAAAAGTTTTGATGTGTTTCCACCACTTGTTAAAACAGTGCACTTGCATACCTTGCAAATCAAGTTCGTCTCATTCGTATCACTTTTCTTATACCCAAACCAATTCCACAACACAGATGAGGCACCTTTTTCCTTTACAATCTCCTCGTTCTTGGCTTCGTCACATGTAAGCAAACTCACTGCTGCTGCACCGTCTTCTTCCATTGTCGAAGTGTATGTGAAACCAAACACATCAAAAGTGGGACGAAACCGTGGCACCCGATTGAACCAAATATCTGCACAAATACAGCGCAGCGCGACTATCTGGATAGCGCAGTGATGATCTGGTTTATTCGCGCAGCCCGGTGGATCGCGCAGCGCCGCTCGAATCACAAACCTGCGCGACCCACTGTGTTTTTATTTTAAAACAATTTAAAATGTCAGGACTGTTTAATATTGTTTCCGCCTTGCCATGCCTGTTTTGTACGTGCGCATCCCAGCGGGGTAAAATGTATTTTGATGGTCGGCGCGGTCTATTTCTGTCAGAGTCGCGCAGCGCTGCCCAGTGGGTCGCGCAGGTTTGTGATTCGAGCAGCGCTGCTCAAGTTGGCCTGACGTTAAACCATTATTGATGCACTACAGTAATCGAGTCCAATCGGTATAATCAAACACAGCTGGACTTAAGTGAAGGTGTAGAACCATCTCAAGGATGTTCAGAAGAAATGGACAGCACCTGAGTTAAATACTGTATATGATTGTCACAGCAACGGGTCTAAATACTTAGGACCATGTGATATTTCAGTTTTTCTTTTTTAATAAATCTGCAAAAAAAGTCAACAATTCTGTGTTTTTCTGTCAATATGGGGTGCTTTGTGTACATTAATGAGGGAAAAAATTAACTCAGCAAATGGCTGCAATATAACAAAGAGTGAAAAATATAAGGGGGTCTGAATACTTTTCGTACCCACTGTAATATTTGCTATAAAAGGCATTTATAGGTACATGATACAGCGGGGACAAATAATACCTTTATTTTATATTTTTTTATTTATCATTGTAAACGGCACCAAATTCCTGGGTGTACACCAGGAGAAGAATCTCACCTGGTCCCTCAACATCTGCTCTCTGCACAAGAAAGCATCTCTTCTTCCTGAGAAGGCTGAGGAAGGCCCAGCTTCCATCAGCAGTCCTGACTACCTTCTATATAGACTATCGAGAGCATCCTGAGCGGCTGCATCACAACCAAACTGTTGTACACAGCAACCTGTAAATGCTCTTATGTTGCACTTGATTATTTTTGCACTAACTATTTTAATCCTTGCTGCTGCTTATGGAACGTGTATTGTTTACTGTTTATCCTCCCACTACCTCAACTCATCACCTCAACTCCACAGTAATGTATTGTAATGTCATATCTGTCACACTGTCACTTTGTCGCTCTTGTTTGCACATTTGCATGTGCACTTTATGTTGTTTGTTGTGACTTTTGTATAAAAACTGAGTTAGTTCCCTGATAGCCAGCTAATTAGGTCTCTGATTTAGCTAGTTAGTTCTTTGTTAATTTGTCATGTCATGTAAATCGGTCTTGTCTCAGCTAGCCAGCTAATTAGGCTTCTTAGTTAGTTAGTTAGCTTTTCTGTTAATTTATGTCGTAAATTTATGTTGCATGTAGCACCTTGGTCCTGGAGGAATGTTGTTTCGTTTCACTGTGTACTAACTGTATATGGTTGAAGTGACAATAAAGCCGATTTGACTTGACTAGACTAAAGGTTAATTTTAAAGGATAGAGACAGAATATCAATAAAACACCTTATGTAAATATTATAAATTGAGCTGCATTTCAGTGAGTAAAATAAGTCTTTAAGCCCCTATCAACCAACAATAATTCTAGAACTTACAAGCTGGTTATGTGCTCATGTGGTATACAGATTAATTTAAGATGGTGCTCCTAACAACTGGTGATGTGTATAAAAGCAATCTGTCTGCAGAATGTCTATCTTTTATTCAAACCTCACCACCATGGGTAAGACCAAAGAGGTGACAAAGGACATCAGGGACGAGATTATAAACCTACACAGCGCTGGAATGGGCTACAAGAACATCAGCAAGAAACTTGAAAAGGAGACAACTGTTGGAGAAATTATTCGCAAATGGAAGAAAATAACCATTAAGATCAGCCCAGAACTACACAGTAGGAGCTTGAGAATGATCTCAAGGCAGTTTGGGCCCACGGTCACCAAACTAACCACTGGTAACACAATACGGCATCATGGATTGAAAGCCTGCAGCACTGCAAGGTCCTTTTATTTGACCATTTATTTTATTTGTAAGTGGGCAAAATCTGCAAGGGATTAAATTATTATTTTGACCAATGTAGATATTTTTTATATAAATAAAATATAAGAACCCTTTAACATAATATCCGAAACTGAAGGATAGTGTTGAAACTATCGACTTGGTGATCATGAATGGAGATTACTTAAACACTTGAAGTTGCATGGTAAACAAATTGTTAAGTTTACAATGATGAAGATGTGTGTCCGAGCTAAGTTTTAAGCTAAGAGAATAAGAGTTATTTCTTGTTGTGTCCGCTGCACCTTGATACACTTACCGGTCTGGGCCCGATCGACCGGGAGAAACAAACACACACACACGCGCAGGCATGATGTCTGAAGATCTCTTTTTATTCTCAGCAAAGAGAGCACATTTAAACGGTGCTATGTCCCAAACATCAAAAGAACCAGTCATTAACATGTCAGTCAAAGAGGGACACAGAGACAGGCAGGTGAGAGGAGATATATTTGCATTCTCCTGATTAAACAAAAGGGTTCTAGCGGACAAGAGCCATTTGGATGTATCCTCGTCTGGATACAGGATATAGAAGGTGTTACCACAGAAGGCATAAGAAAGCACAGTGAGAGGTCTATTCTCAAGGCACAGGAATCTTCTTATTAGATTACCATGTCTTACAATATTATAAAACCTTACACATATCTACAGTAAAAATAAGAGCTATGTTTAATAGAGAAAGTAAGAGTATTTCAACACACAGTGTGACAAAAAGTTCCAGGATTGAGACTAAACAGCTTGTTAGTGAGACTCATCAGAAAAAAAAGGCTTCAGTTTGGTAGAGACCCTAAAGATTGGACTTTGAAGTGATGGAAAAAGGTCATGTGACCTAATGAGTCAAGATTGAGCCTATTCCAGAGCGATGGGTGTGTCAGGGTAAGAAGGGAAGCGCATGAAGCGATGCATCATGCATAGTGTCCACTGTACAAGCCTCTGGAGGCAGTATTGTGTGTGTGTGTGTGTGTGTGTGTGTGTGTGTGTAAATAGCCTAATGTTGATTCATTATAGAACACCATGTTCATAACTTGACCTCAGATAATGGAGTTAAAATTTGGTTATCTGCATATTGGTGTTAATTCTTTATTTTTTTTTTCACGACTGCCTGATTATCCAAAAACATGGCTATCATCAGCCAAGTGTTATGTAAAATAATACTGTAAGAACTAGCTGTAGGAAAAAATTGCAGGGGGCGCTAAGTGACAGCCAATTTTTAGCAAGGCAATAGCGCTAATCACTGTGCAGCCTATTTATTTACTATTTTAAGTCACTTAAATATATGATTATGGATTGATTTATTTTATTTAGGTCAAGGCTTGTTTGGTAAATGATGATATGATGTTTTTTTCACTCTATTTACAAAAAAAGAAAAATAACATAGCAAAATAGACAACAATAATAATATTAATTAGTTTGATTAGATTAGATTAACTTTATTGTCACTGTGCAAAGTATATGTACAAAGCCATTGAAGTTGCTATTTACGATAAATAACAATGTGGTAAATGAGGGTATGGGTTCATATGTACAGAGGTAAAAATTATTAATGAGCTAGAAGGTGCAGTAAGTAATAAGTGGTATTTGTGGTAAAAAGGTATAAAACATTGTGCAAACATTATGGAGTGAAGAAGACATGTCAAGAAGATACGATATACATACAGTATGTACATACGCCGATCACCCATCATATTATGACCATCCACCTATTCTGTACAGTAGGTTCCTCATTTTGCCACCAAAACTGTTCTGACACTTTTCTATGAGAATCACCTTTAACCTATTAACCTTTTCAACAATTTGAGCTACAGTAGCTCTCCTCTTAGATCGGACAACACTGCCCATCCTTTGCTTCCCACATGCATCAGTGAGCCTTGGCCACCCATGATCCTGTTCCCTGTTCATCTGTTTTCCTTCCCTGAACCACGTCTGCTAGGTCTTTACCACAGCAGGCCATGAACATTCCACAAGAGCTGCAGTTCTGGATTTGCTTCGAACTGCAGGACCTACCAAAAGTGGTTTAAGAAAACCAGTGAACTGGTGACAGGGTCGTACAGTAGTTGGCCAATAGAATCAATCCAATAGAAGAGCTACTGCTTAATGCTGGTTTTGATAGATGAAAGGTGTCAGAACACCCAGTACATGGTGGCAAAAGAGGGGCCTACTCCATGTTTACCAGGTGGTGGCTGAGTGAGTGGTGTATATAAATGTCTGTATTGTATAGTATATAAAGAATAAAAAGGGTGCTACAGGGTGGAATATACAGTAACGCAATTATAAGCAGAAATTATAACATAACATAATTAAAAATAATTTTTCTTATAAAAAATATCCTGTTTACTTTAGTTTGATTAACTGTATGTACTACTCAATATGATCATTAGCAGGCGCTAAATCGCAGTTATCCATAGTTGCTAAGATACAGAGACGCACAAGCCAACAAAAGCCTACAGGCTAATAAGAAAGGTACATTTAGACTTTCCAGTGTAAAACTGCGGTTTATATTTCGACGAGAAGTAACAGAAATAGAGAATGCTGCAGACTGAGGTTTTGAGGGAGGTGAAAGAGAAGACTGGACCGTCTATTGAGTCTGAAAATCCCGAGGACAGAATCGAGGCTCGGCGGACCCGCATTGCTGCTCGGGTCCAGGCTAAGAAACGGTAACTTTATATCTACAGCTTGACAAGAGACACCTTTAACTTTACAAAAGTACAGGATTATTTTATTAACTCTCTCTCTATCTGTATTAGGTTTCTTAGTCAAATGTGTTTAGTAATATTCTGTCTTTAGATTAGAGGATTAATTCCTGAACTTTTCACACTGGGTCCAAGTCAGCATCAGTTTACAAGACGATTTTCCATTTTGAATTAAACCCTATTTATAACTGACCAGTCAATCCAGTCTAATAAATACAAGAACCACAAGATCAGAATCAAGATTAAACCTGAAATGTATTACAAAATGTATGAACCATCTGAGACATTTGCATTTGATACAAGACAAATTAGGAAATCAGAAAGGAGGAAATATTAATTAGCATACTAAGAATTGGACAAAGCAACTTTATTTACAGCACTTTATTTATAGTAGGTAAACACTCAACATGACTCTGCGAGGAATGCCAGGAAAGTTGAGTATGTATTGCTCTCTTGCAGAAAATATATGCAGGAGAGGCTATATATGGTTAGATATAGATAGATAGATAGATAGATAGATAGATAGATAGATAGATAGATAGATAGATAGTGAACTTTATTAATCCCAAAGTGAAATTGGATTGTTACAGCAGACCGTTAACAATTTAAGGTACAGTAATGAGGTAAAAATGGTGCAAAATAATACAAATATTCTGTTTCTATGTACACATGTTGAAATAGTTATAGAGAGAATGAACCGCCAAGTTAAATATTGCAGGAATGAAGGAAGTGCAATGATGAGAGAATGTACTGTACAGTATACTGTATGAGCCAATTTATTGTGATGCCAAAGAAGGAGATCCCTCTCCTGACATGGAGCAGAGTTATTGGAAAGCAATAAGTAAAGCAAAATGTAAAGTAATTGCAGGAACGACTTCCTGTAGCATACTTACTGAAAGTGCTATTCTGTTTAGCCAGTGGATTGTGGAGAGGATGTGAGGTGTTCTCCATGATGGTTAACAGCATCCTTCTTCTCACTACCAACTCCAAACACTCCAGGGGAGTGCTCAATATTGAGCTACCCTTTTTAATTAGTTTGTTGAGTTGTTTAGAGCCACTGCTCCTGATGCTGCTGCCCCAACCGAAGGAAGCAAAGAATATTGCACTTGCCGCAACAGACTGATAAAATATCTGCAAGATTAAATGAGTAAATGAGTTTACTCAAGAAATAGAATCTACTCTGTGCTTTCCTATAGACGGCATCTGCGTTGCATTTGCAGTCCAATCTGTTGCCAAGGTATTTGTAGCTCTCCACCTCCTCACCCAGAATGTAGACTGTGTTTGGTTAATCTTGGTCTTGGTCACGTTCAGGATGAGGTTCCTCCCGCAAAAGGAGAAAACAAGAGTCTTTTAGAATAAGGAGTCACTGATCAGTGAAGGAAGCATTAAATGTTGTTTTTTAGGGATGACTGGATTGGAAAGTCTGCTTTAGATGACAAGGAAGATGAGGAGAGAGAGATCTATAGCTGGTGATGCAGTGGTACTGAGAGGGAAATGTGTTGAGAAGAAAGAGTGTGTGGAAGTGCTGGATAAAGAAGACGAAAAGTTCAAGACACAGAACAAGTCAAGACAAGATCATGGAATGATGCATTAGATGTTTTTAAGGAAGACTGGTCTGGAAAATCGGTTTTAAGAGGCCGGGAAGATGAGGGAGAAGGAGACCTTCACGTGGCGGTAATGTAACCTACTGGATTTCCCCCATCGTTAAACAACAAGGAAGAAGAAAAAGAAGACCAAAAACTTGTTAAACCATACCATTACCCTTATACATGGGTCTTCCTCAAACATTTTCAGTAATTTGGGAAGCACTTGATTTGGCTGACCTAGCTCAACATTGTGTACCAGTGTGGCAGTGCCACTATGATTGGTGTTAAAGAAGCCCCACCGAAACACATTTGGGATGAACTAAAATGCAAACTGCACCTCAGGCCTGACATCATTGCTCTGAAGACACTTCATGCTTGCTGTAAACTGTTACACTGTTGGATCTCAGTGCCATACTGTAGCTATAGGCCATATTAACAACCCAGCAGTAAACGCAGCTTCTGTAATGATGAGTTATTTATTACAGCATTATAAAAAATTGATCACAAATATGGCTCCACTTCTTTGAACCCATTCTGAGATGTTAACTTACTGCTTACATTGTTTCTAGAGGTTTTTTTTTTTACCCTCTTTTACCTATTATCGGTTGGATATTTTTCTTTAATGAAAAACTGAAGACAGGAGCTTGGAGATGATTTCCTGGAGAAGGAAGAAATAAAGGAGGAAGAGCGGTCAAGTCAGAGACAAATAGAACAAAGTGAAAGAGTAAGTGGAATTTGATATAGCTGTGTTTAATTATGAAGATGTATTGCTGTAGTAATCAATTTTGAAGCAATAAGCCATTCCTACAGTAGCTGCGTTTAATTTATTGAATTTTGTTTTGACCATCTGAACTTGTTGTAGCATTTGGCAAAATTAAAAGCAGATGGCACAGAGCTGGTCACCAACATTTTGGTGGCGGCAGATGCCAGGGAGTCGAAGAGGAGAGAAGAACTAAGAGAGGCAAACAGACGAAGGTGCAAACACACACACACACACACACACACACACACACACACACACACCAAGTGTGGTCCAGATGGTATGGAGTTAATTATACAGTAAATGATTGTCATTACAGTTAAAAAGTCTAGTTGCCCAGACATGTTATCTGATGAGTGTTTTAATTTATTGGAGCCTGTTTAACATTTTAGTTCATGCAGTGTATTACAAAAACTTTGTAGCAATTAACCATAACAGACTTAATAAGCCAAAACAAAGGGAAACTTTACAAGGCTGCAGCCTCTTGATATTTGGAATTATTTCATGTTATCACTAACACTATAGCAGCTGTTCAGTCATTCCCTCACCAGCCTCTCTTTTTTCTTTTGTTATCAAGAAACCTGAAACACAAAGCCCTGTGTCCTGAATATTCTCCTTTGTTGAAAATATATCGACTGTTATGAAGAAAGACTATTTCAATAAATGTTAAATAAATATTTTCTTATAGATTGCTACGTCATATCAGTGATTCTGTTTTTTCTCAGTTTTATATCAACACATTTGTATCCATTTATTTATTTATTTCATAAACTATACTAGTTCCAAGTCAAAGGGAAGAGCTGTTGTGTAACAAAAAGATTTATATATTTAAATATTAGATCACTTACCTGGATAAAAACTCACTCACTCATTCTCTATACCGCTTACCCTGTGCAGGGTCATGTGATGATGACAGTCCTTTGCGCAATAGGCGGGGTACACACTAGATGGATTGTCAATCCATCACAGGACACACAAGCACACACACTCACACACTGTGGGAAATTTGGAAAAGCCACATAGCCTTGTCTGCATGTCTTTGGGTTGTGGTAGGACACCAAAGTACCCAGAGGAAACCTGTCAAACATAGGGAGAAGATGCAAACTTCATACACAGACCCAAGGCAGGAATTGAACCCTCGACCCTGATGGTGCGATGCCCCTACGAGCATGTGTCGCCTAATCATATGAATTACAGCCAGCATTACGGTCATAGCTGATGTTGTAGAAAATTATTTAACACCTTTTGATCAATCAGGTTTTAGTATTAAGCCTTGTTGTAGTGTGATGATGTTGAAATATTGTAATACTGAAATCATTGATTCACATTTTATTTTTCAGGTTTTCATTTCTAGGTTGGAAATAAACTTATTTCATGTTTACATAATGCATAGGTAAAAACAGCACATTTAAAAAAAAACTTATTTAGTTTAAAAAGCCAATTTAGTTTATATTGGGGTCATTTTTGTCAATTATATATAATCTCAGTGGATGTGAATTCCATCACATTGATTTATTGCAGCTCACATCTGCACTCTGCTGCTTGGATTTATCAATGTTTGGCATCAACTAACATTTTAGTCTTACTGGAGAAGCAGCAGCTTTTGGTGAAATACAGTGGTGTGAAAAACTATTTGCCCCCCTCCTGATTTCTTATTCTTTTGCGTTTGTCACACAAAATGTTTCTGATCATCAAACACATTTAACTATTAGTCAAAGATAACACAAGTAAACACAAAATGCAGTTTTTAAATGAGGGGTTTTATTATTTAGGGAGAAAAAAAATCCAAACCTACAAACCTGGCCCTGTGTGAAAAAGTAATTGCCCCCTGAACCTAATAACTGGTTGGGCCACCCTTAGCAGCAATAACTGCAATCAAGCGTTTGCGATAACTTGCAACTTTTTGGCATTTTAAGGTCATGCCACAACATCTCAATAGGATTCATGTCAGGACTTTGACTAGGCCACTCCAAAGTCTTCATTTTGTTTTTCTTCAGCCATTCAGAGGTGGATTTGCTGGTGTGTTTTGGGTCATTGTCCTGCTGCAGCACCCAAGATCGCTTCAGCTTGAGTTGATGAACAGATGGCCGGACATTTTCCTTCAGGATTTTTTGGTAGACAGTAGAATTCATGGTTCCATCTATCACAGCAAGCCTTCCAGGCCCTGAAGCAGCAAAACAACCCCAGACCATCACACTACCACCACCGTATTTTACTGTTGGTATGATGTTCTTTTTCCTGAAATGCTGTGTTACTTTTACGCCAGATGTAACGGGACACGCACCTTCCAAAAAGTTCAACTTTTGTCTCGTCCGTCCACAAGGTATTTTCCCAAAAGTCTTGGCAATCATTGAGATGTTTTTTAGCAAAATTGAGACGAGCCTTAACGTTCTTTTTGCTTAAAAGTGGTTTGCGCCTTGGAAATCTGCCATGCAGGCCGTTTTTTGCCCAGTCTCTTTCTTATGGTGGAGTCATGAACACTGACCTTAATTCAGGCATGTGAGGCCTGCAGTTCTTTAGATGTTATCCTGGGGTCTTTTGTGGCCTCTCGGATGAGTTGTCTCTCTGCTCGTGGGGTAATTTTGGTCGACTGGCCACTCCTGGGAAGGTTCACCACTGTTCCATGTTTTTGCCATTTGTGGATAATGGCTCTCACTGTGGTTCGCTGGAGTCCCAACGCTTTAGAAATGGCTTTATAACCTTTACCAGACTGATAAATCTCAATTACTTTTGTTCTCATTTGTTCCAGAATTTCTTTGGATCTTGGCATGATGTCTAGCTTTTGAGGTGCTTTTGGTCTACTTCTCTGTGTCATGTAGCTCCTATTTAAGTGATTTCTTGATGGAAACAGGTGTGGCAGTAATCAGGCCTGGGGGTGACTACAGAAATTGAACTCAGGTGTGATAAACCACAGTTAAGTTATTTTTTAACAAGGGAGGCAATCACTTTTTCACACAGGGCCATGTAGATTTGGAGGTTTTTTTTCTCCCCTAATAACGTAAACCTTCATTTAAAAACTGCATTTTGTGTTCAATTATGTTATCTTTGACTAATAGTTAACGTTTTTTGATGAGCAGAAACATTTAAGTGTGACAAACATGCAAAAGAATAAGAAATCAGGAAGGGGGCAAATAGTTTTTCACACCACTGTAGAAGCTTATTCACACATTCACGGTCAGGGGATGAATCTCACATGAATCTCACATCTGGTCCTTTGTGTGGACTCTGCATATTCTCCCTGTGCATTATTAGGAAAACATGGGATAATAATATGCTATTTTGTCACCCAAAGCTTAAAAAATAATTAACATCTATAAAATTTTAACCAGCATGGGGATGCATAGGGAGCGATGTTGCCTTATACTGTACTTCCACGAATGGAGTTTAAACCTGAGCTTGAATTATGTTGGTGCATGACTGACATTTTTGGACAAGTGTTCAGGCACAAATTGCAACAGCCTTTGCATCACCTGTTTCTTATTTCTCCATTGTATCCTAATATGCAATGGCTAATCTTGAACAGATTGGAGAAATTGGAAAATGAGGCCAAATCCAGCACAGAGAAGTTCAATAAGATAATTAACAAGTGGTCTGAGGCCAAGACAAAGTTGATCCATCAGGAGCTGAGAGATGATCTGAGAAAACAGCAACAGCTCTGTTGGCACATCATTGAAGACAAAAACAAGCTCGTCAATGAATTGCAGCAGGTGCATGTGAACACTATCTATCTATCTATCTATCTATCTATCTATCTATCTATCTATATATATATATATATATATATATATATATATATATATATATATATATATATATATATATATATATATACTTACTACTGCTCAAAAGTTTGGAATCACTAGTGATTTATTTTCTACATTTTACAACAATACTGGGGATTTCAAAACTATGAAATAACACATGCAATTATGGAATTATGTAACAACAACAACAGTCAGTTGTTATTCTAAGACACAGAGGTCAGCCTTTCTGGAATAGTTTTTGCAAGAACAGTATTGTCAAGTGCATGTGTAAAACCCATCAAGTACTGTGATGAAAGATATTACCAAGAAGGCTAGACCAAAACTTACCTCTGCTGCAGAGGAGAGGTTCATTTAGAGTTATCAGCCTTAATAATCACCAATTAACAGCACCTTAGATTATTGCTTATTTTAGCTGACTTGTGTATATATATATATATGTAGAAAAAAAATAATAAAGTACGACCTTGGAGTTAGAAAATGATCCCAAACATTCGAGTGGTAGTGTGTAGACTGACACACACACACACACACACACACACACTCAAAATATGTCTACTTTTGTGTGCAGGAGCTAAAAGGAAGAGATGATCATTTTGTGAAGGAACGCAAAAGGGAGGCAGATGAAGTGGATCTCCTGATTGAAAGGATGCAGGAACAGATATCAAGTCTGAAGAAACACTATAGAAAAGAGCTGGATGCAATTGAGGTGTGGTGAAGTCCAGTGCTACTCTATGTTTTTACATTGTTTATTTATATATGGGGGGCATTCAAGTTAGACAGGGGCTTGTGATAAAATGTCTTGTGAATGAAGGCATAAAATTGACTGAGAATTACAGAAGACTTTAACCTGGGATTTATTGCCACATCCCCCGTCCTGACCTCACACTATTTTCACATTGATTGGGCCATTGAAGGAGATCCTGGGAGGCCAGCGTTACAGATGTGAAGGAAGTAGTATGATCATGGCATGTTATACTGAGAAAATGTTTAACCCTGATGGTATCCAAGCACTAGTGAAACACTGGGATAAGTACATTAGTGAAGCAGCGGATTATATAGAGAAATAAAGACAGTTTTTACTCTCATAACTGTGTTCTGCACATTCCCAATCCACAAAGTCCCAGTTTACCTTGAACACTCCTTGATTTATTGTATACAATCTATGAATGCTGAACCTTATGGTGATTTATAATCCAATGAAAATTTCCATTATCGAGTTTTTTATGTGGTCCAGGTGGTATGGATTTTGACACACTTTGTGTTATAGGTTTTATTTTAAATGTATTATATTTGTATTTTTTAGGCTTCAGCATACACATAATAACCATCAATTATTACCAATAATACTTTACTTAATAATTTAAATAAATAGTAACAATACCCAGTCATTTCCTTTCTCTCTCTTTTATTTTTCTGGCAAATGCATTAAAAATCCCAAACTAAAATCTTAAAAAATATATTCATACTCTTTATTCAGTACTATGTAGAAGCACCTTTGTCAGCAGTTACAGCTTTTGAGTCTTTGAGCTTTGCAAACCTGGATTTTATCTGGGCTCGCTCATAAGTTGATTAGTCTCATATTCATACTTTTTCATAATAACAAAGAAAGTTATAAACACAATTTTTTTAGCTAATGCATTGTGCTTATATTATTTCCTTTTGGGTTACAGAACTCGTTCCATGATGAGCGGAAGGATTTGCTTTCAATCAGCACAAGCAAATGGGAACAACAGAGGAAGGAACGAAGTGACAAAGAGGTAGAACAGGCCTTTACATATTTTACACATTTCATTTCTGTGGGTTAGCACTGTCGCCTTGCACCTACAGGGTCCTGGTTCGATTCCCGTCTCTGTGTACATGGAGAATGCTCTCATGGAGTATGTTCTCCCCGTGCTCGGTGGGTTTCCTCTGGGTACTCCGGTTTCCTCCCACAGTCCAAAGATTTGCAGGCTAGGCTAATTGCCGTTCCCAAATTGCCTGTAGTGTGTGAATGGGTGTGTGAGTGTGTGTATGTGTGTGTGTGCCCTGCGATGGATTGGCACCCTGTCCAGAGTGTACGCTGCCTTGTGCCCTAAGCCTCCTGGGATAGGCTCCAGGTCCCCGCAACCCTGAATACAGGATAGAAGATGAGTAAGTGAATGAGTGAGTGAGTAATTTCTATGGGCATTTAATGAATGTGAACATTACTGCTCTGTGTGTAACGCAGTGTGTCATTGCGTTTGGTTTGTAAGTTGTACTACATTGTACTTTGTGTTGTACATCACTGACATGTGAACTGTAAATTATCTTGTTCATTTTTGGTCAGATGAAGTTCTTGCTGCAGAGGATGGAGATGGTGGAGGAGCATGAGGCCGTGCTGGATCATCTGAGAGCAGAGAGCGCAGAGGAGTACAACAAGATCAAAATCAAACTAGAGACTGATGTACAGGTACACTGCATCTACATCTAAGCATTTGGCAGACGCCCTTATCCAGAGCGACTTACATTTTTATCTCATTACACATCTGAGCAGTTGTGGGTTAAGGGCCTTTGCTCAAGGGCCCAACAGTGGCAACTTGTTGGTTGCGGGGTTTGAACCTGGGATCTTCCAAACCGTGGTCCAATGCCTTAACCATTGAGCTTTACCCCTGACACTGATAATACACAGCCCTGAATGCTCAGTGAATATAAATAATTAGCTTATTGCATTTATTCTATAATTTAACAATTAAAAAAAATAAATTCTGCTTTATTGGCGGCACGGTGGTGTAGTGGTTAGCTCTGTCGCCTTGCACCTCCAGGGTCCGGGTTCGATTCCCGGCCAGGCTCGATTCCCGTCTCTGTGTGCATGGAGTTTGCATGTTCTCCCTGTGCTTGGTGGGTTTCCTTCGGGTACTCCAGTTTCCTCCCACAGTCCAAAGACATGCAGATTAGGCTAATTGGCGTTCCCAAATTGACCATAGTGTGTGTGTGCTCTGCGATGGATTGGCATGCTGTCCAGGGTGTACCCTGCCTGGTGCCCTGAGTCTTCTGGGATAGGCTCCAGGTCCCCACGGTATATAAAGCTAGGATATATAAAGGATATATAAAGGTAGGATAAAGCGGTATAGAAGATGAATGAATGAAGATGAAATTCTGCTTTAGAAGAAACCAAATATACATTAAATGCACAGAGTATTGGTCATCGGGCCGTGTTTGAAGCAGTTATAAAATCCATAATATGCGCAGACCTGCAATCACATCAGACTACTTCAATTCTGTATTAATGTGCCAAGTTTTAAAGCAATAAAAATACAGATGTTATTCTGTCCACAGTGAACTAATCCTTGAACACTGGATTGCATAATGTTTTTTTTTTTTTTTGCCAAGTTCGGCATTGCACCCTTAGACATGATTTATGGTTAACAGAACCTTTTACAATCACAAAAGAATGTGTATAAAACAGAAACAATTCTCTTTTCAGAAATGATAAACGTTATCCCATCAAGCACGATCCACATGCAAAACATCTTTCTCTGCATATATGTTTTCATTAATAGTGCCTACAGCAAGACCTGGAGGAAAGGAAGGCTACCTACCAGATCAATCAGGAGAAACTCGAGTACAATGTACAAATGCTGAAGAAATATGAGGAGGAGTATGCTGTCAGTAAGGCTGAACAGATTAGGAAGATCACCAGGTACACTTAAAACAAATCCTATGTCCTCAGCCAGTTTCTAAGTGAAATAAACTCCCATAAATAACACAGCAACTCTGACCTACTGCTCGCACCTAAATATTCAAAAAGCATTTTTCTTAGGCTGGACATGTTTATAGGTGTAATTCCATTAAAGTTATCTTTAAGCTGTCTTACAACACTGCATGAGCCGCACCTTGAAATAACACAGTGACTGGCTGGCTTCAAGTCGCTTCAGTCATCACCTTTTACAAGGGACATTCAAGTCAAACCAGGACATCTTTAATTAACCAGAATAACAGAACAGTAAAAAACTCCCTTTATTTCTCTGTATAATCCTCTGCTACACTAACGCACTTATCACAGTGTTTCACTAGTGCTTGGATACCATCAATGTACAAAGTTTTCTCAGAATGCCAAGCCCATAATCAGACTGTACAGGGGATGTGGTGGACTCTGGCATTTTTCTTATAACTAATTAACAGAATACCAAACAGGCGTGGAAGCTGAAGGAGGATGTCAAATTAAAATTTCCAATTTTTCAATCAGAAAGCATTGTGTATTTATATTGGGATCACTTTGTTACAGAATGCAGGATACACGCAACAAACTCAAGAAAAAATGTGCCATTCAGGAAAAGCAATCCCATGAGGAGATTCAGTCATTGACCACTAAGTACAAGCGCCTCATACAACAATACAAAGATATTCAGGAGAGGATAAGGTGAACCGGAACCCCCATACACACAAAGCACATCCAATAACCACTAACACCAGTTTAATTTCTAGTTCTCACACAGTAGGTTATTAATAATATTGATTGTTATATGTCTGACCACATTAAGGCACTTTGCAGAGGTTGATGCCAAGCGTTATGAGGAGATTTGGCTGATGAATGAAGATGAGGCCAAAGCTTTGGTGGGCAGGGCTGTGGACTTGGACCAGGTTATTCACGAACAGATGCTGGGCCAGACCTGGAGTCCACCACCACTGCCCTTCATGGATCATTCAGGCCCCAAGCAGCCCCAGTGTACAGCACGGCATGTAGCCGCACAAGTTCTGTTAGAGGAGGATGAGACGCAGGACGAAACAGAGTGTGAAAGAAGTACACTGGGGCACTCAGGGGGCAGTTTGGACAGAAGCACAACCAAGGTTGATCATAAAACCGTAAACAGGCTGCTGGAGCTTCTGTGCGATGAGATGGTTGGTACAGTATTATCTGTTTGTGTGTATGTCTGAATGAAGGAATTTAAATATTTTCAATCCAAAAGAAAAAGACAAAAGATATTATGATTTACTGTTTTTGTAAACCAGGGGGAGTAAATCTGTTTGTGTGGAGTTTCAGACTTTCTGGTTCTGTTCACATAGGTTTGCTCCATGCACTCTGGCTTCCCTGTACTTCCTAAAACATGAGAGTAGGTGAATTGACTACTCCAAATTGCCCGTAGGTACGGACGTGTGGGTACATTGTGCTCTAACATTGACTGGCGCCCCAATATAGGATGCATTCCAACCTCCAATACCAAGTGTTTCTGTTTTTTACTGATCCACTGTGATCTTGACCAGTTACCGAATATGAATACGTTGCATCGTCACATTTTATAATATATTTGTGACTTGGTACATCAAGTCAGGTATTTAAGTCGCATAGATTTTTTGCACTATGGCCAATAGTAAGCAGTAGGTGAAATCTAAAAATTTTTTAATTTTGGCAAAAATCAGTATAAATACATATAAATACCTATATCTTCCAGATCCTTCAACTGTTTTAATCCTGAACATGGGATATTGTGATAGGAAAAGATTGTCCTCCTTGCAACTGTCCTGCTGGCAACATTATTTATAGGGGTCACAAGGAAATCCTAGTGTTAAAATGATGCTCAGGGTTCCCTCTATCTTTTAACATCATGGAATCCTCATTGATATATTCTACAAATAGGATTTCGATGGCCGTATCTCAGGAACAGAACATGATACAGTAATAAACTTGGTATCAAAATGGAGCTTATTACTCAAATCACCCAAAAATGCAACTTAATTGTTTGGTCACATTTATTGGGAATTATACTTTTTATATAGGTAATTTAAGTTACATAAAAGTCTTACTATTGTATTATTTTTAATTTTTTTATTTATTTATACACAGGTCTCTCCCTACTTTTCCCTATGTTTGCACATTTTTCTTTGCTGCTGTAACATAGATATCTCCCTACTGTGGGACAAATCTTACCTTATGTTATCTGGACATCAAAGTGTAGCACTGTGGCAAAATAGAAGCTAAGTGAATGAATGGTATACTATGTGAACATGTTTTACAGATATATTTAAAAATTCTGGTATTTATGTTTTAGGGCTTTCTTATAGAGAGTAAATTACTCAAGTTACTTTCTTCCATGAAGAAGAATGAACAGACTTCTTTAAAACTAGATTTCATCTTTTCTGTGAGTACTATTTTTTCTTTTAGGCTGTTCATCATCATCCTTGATAGTGCCCTTAAAACTGATCTAAGACTATATATTTTTATATACTTACATAATTTTTTTGTATGATTGATTGTAGGTCTTGGGGATTGAGAATGAAGAGGATATTAATAAAATGACCAAGTTCTTCCTCAATTATAAACAGTCACATACTGAGAAGGTGGAGTTAGGAGGAACTTTGGAGTTCATTTGGTTCTGAATGACTTCTGTTTACTTCTTGACTTTACCTAGGACAGTTACAACTAATAATACCTAAGGCTTAAACAGTTTCTTGCTAACTTTGGGGTTTGACTTTTTTCCTAGAACATGTCAGTGAAAAACCAGACAGAGAATGAGTTGAGTCTTATCCACCCAAATGATCTACTGAGAGCTCTCCGTGCCTTCACTGTCCAGCACTGCAAAGCAAGGTGTGTGTACGTCAGGGTTTGACATTGGCACCTGCCCACTCGCCAAATGCGGGTAAAATTCGGCTGTGGCGGGTAATAACTTTAGTCTCACTAGCCACTTTGGCGGGTAGTTTATTCTTTGGTATGACAATATATTTTTGTTGTAGTTTTCTCTAAAGGCATCCGATATAATAAACGCATTGCAATGTAATATTATGCGCATAAAACGCGCATGAATGTAATGATGACATTTAATACCTCTCTCTACACATGTTCACACATGCACTGCGCGGGCGCAGACACACACACACACACACACACACACTAGTGATGGGTCGTTCATGAACGATTCGTTCTTTTTGAATGAATCTTTAACATGACTCAGATGAACAAGACTTCTCGGAGGAGAACGTCAATTAACATCAACGATTATAGCTGAACTGCCTGCCACATAACACTGTATAAATGCAGATCATTTCCTGCTATCTGTTTCACCCAGATGAGGATGGGTTCCCTGTTGAGTCTGGTTCCTCTCAAGGTTTCTTCCTATTACCATCTCAGGGAGTTTTTCCTTGCCACTGTTGCCCGCGGCTTGCTCACCAGGGACTATCTGAACATTTTGATTCATACACATTCATTCACATTCCATACAAACTTAAATAATTCTTTTGATTGTGTAAAGCTGTTTTGAGACAATGTCAATTGTTAAAAGCGCTATACAAATAAAATTTAATTGAATTGAAATTGAAATTGAATTGATTCGTTCATTTTCTATTGGGCGCGCATGCGCAAAGCATCGCAAATCCTCTGTATGTTATATACAGGAAACAGTATTGAACGATTCTCAGTAACACGTTTTCAAGTCTCGAGTCGTTCGTTCTTTTAACACGTGACTCCCATAGACGCTATGCAGTGCAATAGATTCAAAAGAACGAATCAGAGAAGATATAAGAGGTGAGCTGCACATTCTGTTTATTATAATATGTCCTTAGTTACATTGTAATATTTTCATAACTGGAACTAAAGCCAAACTTTGTGTATGTAGACGTATTGGGGGTATTTTTATTGAAAACGCAACATTTGAACGAAATGACTCAAAAAAGGATTCATTCATTTTGATGAACGAGATTCAAAGAACCGAGTCACTAAAATGATTCGAACTTCCCATCACTAACACACACACACTTTTACTTCCTGTTTGGTGTGTGTATTATTTCCTTAAAGGGCTATTGCTTCTCAACAGGATGAGAATGTTTGCCCCTTTCGTATAGGTTATTTACTGATTATATATAAAAAAGTAATCACTATTAAAATCTATTTAGATTTCATGTTGAATGATAGAAAATTCATCAATTGATTGAATTACCTTACACTATAAAGAGCCAACACAACAAGATAGACCAGAGTCCATTGTCCTAACTCAGAATTCTGATATAATAATACTTAATGAATAATAATACCTGATAATAGTACACATTGCACAACACACTATAAATGTTCTGAGTTGCTGTATTTTTAATATCAGAATGAGTTCAGTTGTACTGAATCTGTTATTTTTCAATTTCATGTGGTAAGAGGCTTGAATTTAAGTTCAATAAACAGAATATACTGTTCATGTTTCCATGTTTTTATATTGGGAGCTATCTTAACAGTACTGAATACTTGACTACTACTATAGTGATACAGTGTGTGCTGTCATTTATAAGTAAATCTAGATATAACAAACATTAACGTATCATGGTGAAGAAAAAACTGTGATTTTCTGGTAAAAACAATTGTGGCTAGTAAAAAGGCTGAATGGCGAGTGACTCCGGAAATCCACTAGCCACATTGGCCAGTGAGCAAAAACATTAATGTCAAACCCTGGTGTACGTGTGTTTATATTATACAGTATGGGTATTAATGGTTCACGAGTGACTAAGGGCTAACATTCAGTTGATATGGTCTGTGTTTGATTCCCTAAACCACTGTGGGTTGCACAAGCTTTTTCATCAGGTTTGGATCCAAATGCACTTAAGTACAGTTCACTTAATTAGTGTGAAGACTGTGTAGCACACCCCGGCATGGTTTGGTCGGTCAGTTAGGTTCACTTAAAAAGTTCTTATCTTCTAAACTGCATGGCCACAGCTAATAAAGTAGGAAATTATATTTTTAATTGTTAATTAATTGTTTAGAATTATTTAATTGTCTTAAATAGTGAGGGTAGTCAGAAAAGACATCCAGCCAAAACCTGTGCCAAATCAAAATACGTAGAATTGTGGTGACTCTCAAATGTGAATGCAGTGAAAGGGGAGAAATGCACTATATCCTTAAATGCCTTTGACTGAAGAATTCATGAACATATTCAACAAAGATATGTGGTTCGAACCCTAACAACTGCCCTTGCTCTTCCATTATTATTAATAATGAGGAAATAACATTTAACTGCTTTTTTTTTAGTATGTTTTATTTTAATTATGCGGTAATTACATTAGAAATGCACACAGAAAGACCCTTAGATTTTTTTTTTATTATTACTTTTATAACAGAGAAATGCCTCAACATAAGCGCAGCACTCTGTCACTGGAGAGGATGAACGACTCTGAGGTCAAAGCTTACTGGGAGAACATAACTAACGTCATCCCTGAGTCCAAACTCAAAGTCTGGAGTGCCCTGGAGGCCGGTCTGAAGAAGTACCAGTGAGTATTTGCATACTGAAGAAGTACCTGTGATAAGTAAAAATAATGCTTTCTTTGCATCTCATTAAATAACTACATGGGTGTATTATTTTTGTTTCTCAGTAATGAGCTGACTAAGAGATCTAAGCTTCTGACTGAAACACAGCAACTCAAACAACAAAACTCAGAGCTCCGCATGCTTCTGCACAAATATCAAAACTCAAAGGTGTGTATGTGTGCAAGATATTCATACACCGGTCACTTCATTAGCTGGATTTTGCTAGTACTGGGTTGGACCTGCTTTTCTTTTCAGCATGGTGAAAACATTCTTTAAAGATTATTCACATGATAGCATCACAAGTTGATACAGATTTGTTTGATTGTTTCTTCTAATAGGTCAATGCTGAACTGATGATGCCACCCACCCAGATGATGCAGTGAGATTCTATCTTCATCATCAGAAATTGTTACATTGCAAATACAATAAGTAAGAATTAAACAATCAGTATCTGTTCTTAATGTAGTTTCCGAAAGTAATGGCTGCTTTTTAGTGTCCCAATTTTTTTTGATCCTTCACTGTATCGTTCATTTCTCTATTCTTTCCATTTTCACTGGGTTATCTTATCAAATTGGTAATGTTTTATTATCCATTTTAATATCATTTCCAATGTCATGTCCTGATTTCCCATGCCTTAGTTGCTAGCTTCAGATAGAATTATTAATCTCTAACAGCATGTTAATTACTACAATATTTTTATTGAATAACTGACATGATTGTATTGTATTTTTCAGACTGGAACTACATTTTGGGACAAATAATATGTTGTACTGATCTATCATGCATGCAGTAGAGGGAGACATTCCCAATCATGTTCACAAATTTATTTACTGTATATTCAGTAAAGATTTTATTCTGGTCAGGGTTCTGGACTCACCAAAACCTGTAAGCAAGGTTTTTCCCACCTTTCCTTTATCCAGTTTTAGTGACTTAAATTGAATTTACTCTGTGTGTTTAGAACTCAGTGTAGTCTTCTGCTGCTGTAGCTGTTCAGTCTGATTGTTCAGCATAGTCTAAAATGCTTTTCTGCTCAGCATATTGGTAAAGAGCGGTCATTTGTTACTATAACCATCCTGTCAGTTAAAACAAGTCTTTGCACCCATCTGTCCAAATAAGCCTAAACAATCATGCATAAAAAGCCCAGGAGATGAGTAATTTCTAAAAAAAAAAAAAAAAAAAATCTTAAACAATCTATTCTGGCTGTAACAAAGCCATTTAAGATATTTTCTTCTCCATTCTGGTGTTTGACATGAATCTTAACTGAAGCTCATGACTTTATTGCTACTAATGAATAAAACTGAGTTGTAACTGAAATAAAAACCCTTGATGACAGACTAAATGTTACAGATTATTTATTTATCAATACAAGATGACAATAGTTCAGTCACATGTAAGTGGCACAGGAGCTCCTTTGTTTTCATCTACATTTGACTGGTTCTGGTCAGTCCACAGGACTTAAGTATCCTTGATCAGTTTGGTGAGCTTCTGGATCTTTGATTTTGTGGACATATCCACGTATTTATCACCGATACTGACGATCATACCCCCGAGAATGGAAGGATCACTCTGAGAACAGAAAGAGTTTCTTATTAAACATGTTTAACACAAGACACATAATGGCCAAAAAATAAATAAAATATATCAGGTGAGAATCAAGAACATGCATGGAATTCCTACAACATCACAAAAGCCATTTTGATTTCCCATAAGAAAAAAAAAAATATTGCCAATTTTCTATTTAATGCAAAAACAGCAACATGAGGGTTCACTGCTTCTTCACATAATGGCTTTACCAGCACATTCACAAAAAAATATCACTTTTCTCACTGGATATTATTAATAATTCTTATATTTTCTGGAGAAAAGAAATGCATGTCCATTTTTATTTAGATTAACTAAATACAACAGACAAGGCATTATGCTGAAAATTACTACAATACCATTACTTGCCAACAATAATATTCCAATCAAACACTATTCCAGCTTTATAAGCACCCAAATTCATGTGATGTCATGAGACACATAAGAACTGTCTGTTTTGCAACAGTTCAGTTTACACATTCTACCTTTTTAATGTTTAACACTAAACTAATTTTTCTTGTTTGATAAGTGGGGAGCGGTGATCATCTACACACCTTATAATAATAATTTGCTTCATATAAGAAAAGGAGATTATTAATAGATGATCCATTAAAACAAGAGCATCATAACACCAACTATTAATAGGGTATAATATTACATTTTAATATTAAATATTGTTACGTTTTGGCTTAATTCTTGTCTGGAACATGGCAAAAATGCTTGTTTTTTCCCCCCTCTGGAATATTTAAAATATTCAGCAAATGTATTTATTTAGACATTATCCCTTTGTTTTGTCTTGCTTGAGCTTAGAAACAAGACTTACCTTGGTCTCAAGCTTGATGGTCTCTCCCTTTGACAAGAACCCATTGAGGGCTACCTTCAACTCAGCAAGATTAGCTTCATCCAGGGGCTGTATTCACACAACATGTATAAAAAAATAAATAAATAAAAAAGGAAAGAGAGAGAAGCTATCACACACAGACCATGTACACAGTCATTGTGCATACTCCAGTGATCAAACTTAATGTCTGCTGGAAGAATGGAAAAATAAGAAGGCTGACCTGAGCGGTAGTGACCGAGCAGGTGACCTCTCCCCTGTGAGCACTCATCATTTTTCCAAAAGCGGTAATGACTTCAGGGGTCAGGGACAGGCGACCGTTATCAGCAAGCACGTCTATGATGGAGAAACAGCAAGAATTATTCCACATGAAGGGGCATGTCACAGCTGTCAAGAAAATGATGCCAGTAAATACAATGGTTTCACTATGTGCATTTTGTTTTTCAAAGCTCATACAGCTAATAATTTTGACCAGAGGTACAAACTGTAGATATTGTACAGACTGGATGAACAGAATTATAAAATTCACAGTGTTCATCAGTGTTCTAATGTTTACAGAGTGCAGGAGTGAAAATCTCAGTGGATTTACAAACGATCGATGAATAGTAACCAGGCAATGCATGCTTATAAGACACAAAGTCAGAAAGTTCACCAAGTAGTGAATGAAAAGACAGAAGTGGATGCTCCATATGACGTACAGTGGAACCTTGGATAACGAGCCTAAATTGTTCCAGAAGCATGCTTGTATATAAAAACCCTTGTATATTTCAAAGTGAATTTTCTCATAAGAAATAAAAACTCAGATGATTTATCCCAAAAATATTTATATAAAAATAATTAATACAACATAAAGTAAAAATAAAACAAATTAACCTGCACTTTACCTACCTACTTACTTGCTTAAGAATCCAGACAGAGCAATGTTTCCGTTAGTGTATGTGTTTGTGCACGAACATGCATGAAGGCGAGAGGATAGGTGTGTGTGTGGTGTGTGTGTGGTGTGTGTGTGTGTGTGTGTGTGTGTGTGTGTGTGTGTGCGCGCGCGCGCACATGCGCGAGTGTCAGAGAGGAATCACTGCTTTCTGACAGAAGAGACTCTGGAAACTGGATCTTTAACAAAGTAACCTATCTACTGACACTTGCTTTTGCATATGAATACTTTCTTTGCCTAGGCGACCCTTTTTTTATTTTTTGGTCATGTTTGGACAATTGGTTAAGAATAATACACAAATCACAGACTCCTACTTTAAAAGACTAGCTCTGCTCATTTTTCCGAGACTCTGAAGTTTTGACACAATCAGAAAATATGTAAGCATAAACTACTACTCTGCATAGACACAAAGCCCATGCTTGAATGTGTACGGAAAGACAGATACTCACTGATGAAGTTCATTGTGATTGGAGAGACCTTGGCCTTGGTCAAAGCATCATTGACAGTCTTCTGTTTAATGCTGCGCTTGACATGGGGATTCAACACAATGCTGGACAACTTAGGATCCTTTATCAGGGTCTAAGAGAAATAGAACAGAATAAGAACATAGTATATAGAACACGGTACATGCAATTATGTTAGGGGGCTGAGTTTGGGCTGTTAAGATCTTCTGGAAAAGTGCCGTAAAGCAAGACTATAATGTAAAGCAGGGCTGCATGATATTAGGTAAATATGCGATATGCAATATTGTTGTTGAATATTGCAATAATGATATTTCTTGCGATATAACATTTCCCTAGAGCAGTGGTTCTCAAACTTTTGTCATTCCCCACTTAAGGGGGTGAGCAAATTTTCAAGTCCCACTTGTCAACAAAATAATAACGAAATCGGCCAAGTTTACTGTTTATTGAAATATCAATTTCTAAACCAATAAGATTGTTATAAAAGGCTTACGTTGTCACTCATCTTTGCATAATTGACTCCATGTTTATTAGCTGCTCAGCAATCGTTTGTAGTTTTTTTGCACTGGACAATTCTGTATGCAACTTTGAATGAAGCCATTTGTGCTTTGCTGTCCACTGATTCAGATTTTACCAGGCGATTATCCTGCTGTCTGTATTCGGACAGCTTTCTTTGAAAGATGTCGAGTGGCTTATTAACGTGACTGGAGTGTGTTGTCTCTAAGTGTCTTCCTAATTTGGTCGGTCTCATGCGGTCTGCTGCCAGCGGTTTAAGACACAAAGCACACACGAGCCTCTCTCCTGCCCCCACACTTTGAGAACCACTGCCCTAGAGAAATGCATTTTTTTAAATTATAGGCTATTTTTTTTAAACCATTAATGTAATGATCATACTAAAATAAACAGGTAATAGTTATTCCTCTGATGTAATTAAATCTAATTCAGGCTAAAAAGTAACAAGGAAGTTGCAAATATTTAAACACTATGAATTACGTAAAACCCTCAGCAGATATTCTGACTTCTGGTTTGCTGTTACCATAGACCTGCCAACACAATATGAATTACTTTCAAACATTACTTTTTATTTATGTGTAACTATACACTCATCGATTTCATTTATCGCAATTCTTTGCGATACAGATATTGCGTATACCATTATCGCGATAATGATAATTTTTCTATATATTGTGCAGCCCTAATGTAAAGTGTTTGTGGTTGGGGGGAGAGAGAGAGAGAGAGAGAGAGAGAGAGAGAGAGAGAGATCCACTCACAGAAACACGACCCAGCTCTTGTTCCACTTTGTCCAGATTCTTCTGCTTACTGGCTGCAGAGAACAAGGCAGTGGCATAACGGCCTTCCACTCCATACACCTGGATGGGGGGCTGAGGACACAGTTTGAGTTGAGCTTCTTAGCAGAATACTACTACCAATAGTAGTCTCAATGTAAAATAAATCCACTGAGGTTAGGACAAAAACTTTCACAGGTTCTGGGTTCTTGATGATCGTGTGTTTCTTGATAACGTAACTACATTGTTTTGAAGAGGTACCATGACATTAATGGAACTCTAGACAGTTTTAGAACACGACATTCATTATTCATTCATCTTCTATACTGCTTATTTTGTACAGAGTCATGGGGGGACTGGAGCCTATTCCAGGAATCTTGAGGCGCAGTACACACTGGACAGAGTTCCAATCCATCGCAGGGCACATCCAACCACTACAGACAATTTGGGAATGCCAATTAACCTAATCTACATGTCTTTAGATTGAGGGGGAAACCTGGGAAACCTACGAAGTACGGGGAGAACATGCAAACTCCACGGACACATACGCAAGACAGGATCAAACCCTGGCCCTGGAAGTGCGAGACCACAGTGCTAATCACTACACCAAATTGTAAACACCGGCAAATTGTTGTGGTATGATAGGAATAAAGTATTGAAGCATAAATCGCACATCATGGATCATTTTCCAATAGTAGCATGCCCTGTTATGGTTTACTGTGTACTTATTGTAATTTTACTCTACGAGGACTTTAGTCATTGAGTCAACAATGTAAATACATATATTCATGTGGCTTAGTACTGTCCCCTTTCTTTATCTAAAGTGCCATGGGTTTTAATCATTGCACATTGAATTGCCATTTTCTCCATGCTTGTTTTCCTCCAAATACTTTGGTGTACCCTCAAAACCTAAAGATATGTCTTTGATCTACATATAGAATTACAGAGGATTTTTTTGTTCATAACAGAGAACACAATCAGATGGGGAAACAGCTGTGCTCTATTTTACCTTAATCAGTTTGGAAGCCGGTCTGACCACCGACGTGCTCAACTGCCGCACCTGGAGAGAGAAGAGAAACAGTTTGCATTACCAGATAAATAATATCGGTTTTATCATTAACCTTACTAACAATAAACGCGGTGCGCTTACAATTAGAAAGCAATTTACAGCTACCTCTCTGTATAACCTTCAGTGTTCAAGTGCATGGCGGTTACCCAGACTGTCACCACCGTTAGCATTTTGGCTAACCATGTCAAAATACACCCTAACTAACCCCGTACCTAAGAACGGAAAACTTTCTCTTCAGGATAATTATATTTCAACTAATTACATCACTGAAAGGAAATCCTGGTAAGTCCCGCACATGACTGGATAATTTATAGGGGGGGGGGGGGGGGGAATCTAGCTAGCAAAATTGTGCTGTTGCTAACATTAAGCTGCTATGAACTGATTAGCCGGCTTGTGCCTGTGTGATCATAACTTACATTTACATACAAAAATAAATTATTAATTGGATGTTTTACTAATAAAAAAAGTACCACACTTGTTCTTTGGCACTGAATTGCTTATTTAAATCGAATATATATAGTAAAAGTTTTCAGAATGTCATACCTGCAGCCCCAGACCAAGCGCTGCCATTTTCTCCTGCGACTGTGTAGGTCAAAACAGCTGCGCATGCGCGGAAATCTCAGGCAAAAAAAAAAAAAAAAAAACGCGAAGCGCTGTGGCTGCAGCAGTGGATTATGGGTAGAGTAGTTAATAACGTGGTCTGCGTGGAAAATTAGTCTGACAAGCATGTCGAGGGCGAATTGAATAATGAAATTGGTGACAGTCAATTCCAAGAACAATGTATTATTTGTCTACTGCTGCAAAGCCACATGTCACAACAACATCAGCTTGATCAAACAAGACCTAAATATTATATTAACAGTGAATATTATATTAACATTATTAAACGTACACTGATCAGCCACTTCATTAACACCACTGCCAACTGAACTGAATAACATTGACTAGAGGGCTGATCCTGGGGCTTGTAAGATATTTGTAAAAGTTATATATAGCATGTATTATAGAACTATAAATAAAATACTAATATTATTTGCTACTCAGTTGGTTTACATAAAGTTTAGTAGTAAAAAGAATAACCGTGTTTCTATCAGTTTGCACAGCTTTCTGTGTTTTGACTTTTGCTGTAATTTTTGCTCTGGCACCTCAGGCTATGGCTCCAGTGTGTATGGCACCTTGGGTGAACTCCTATTTAGTGAACTGCAAAAAAACTGCTTTAACTTTGCGTTATGACATGAAACATTGGATATGAAAGTTAACAAACAGAGGTGGAAAGAGTAATAAAATTCTGTACTCAAGTACAAGTACTGTTACTTCAGTGAAATTTTACTTAAGTACAAGTAAAGTTACCATTATAAAAATCTACTCAAGTAAAAGTAAAAAGTAGCTCATTAAAAAATTTACTCAGAGTAAAAGTTACCGAGTTAATTTATTATTTTTTTAACAGCGGAGGTGGGATGAGGCATTCTAGCGTAGTTCAAAAAAGATGAGCAGATATAAATCTCAAATTAGTTGTTTTTAACTGAAGGAACACCTTTGCATAATAAAGCTGTTGTCTTTCTTGTGCTTGAAAATCAAAGTGGTCACTTAAATGTGGTGTTACGTCCCAGTCTAGGGCCATACAGCAAAAGAATGGTTCAGGGTTCTATTTTAAACTGTATGGAAATGGTGGTACTGTATATGGCAGAAAGAACTAGATCCAATCATTAACTGATGAAATAATGAGGTTTGTATATACAAAACAATACACACACACACAACAGGAGGAGGAGGATCAGATTCAGGGTGGACCCAGGCCAAAATAATAAACAAAATGGTATTTATATTTAGTAGCTAGATTACCTGCAAAAAAACAACAACACACAAACAAAAATACAGGTACCTTCCCCGACTCCCTAAACCAAAAACAGTGAAATTATGTACAAATACAGGTCCTTCTCAAAACATTAGCATATTGTGATAAAGTTAATTATTTTCTGTAATGTACTGATAAACATTAGACTTTCATATATTTTAGATTCATTACACAAAAACTGAAGTAGTTCAAGCCTTTTATTTTTTTTTATATTGATGATTGTGGCATACGGCTCATGAAAACCCAAAATCCCTATCTCAAAAAATTAGCATATCATGAAAAGGTTCTCTAAACCAGCTATTAACCTAATCATCTGAATCAACTAATTAACTCTAAACACCTGCAAAAGATTCCTGAGGCTTTTAAAAACTCCCAGCCTGGTTCATTACTCAAAACCGCAATCATGGGTAAGACTGCCGACCTGACTGCTGTCCAGAAGGCCATCATTGACACCCTCAAGCAAGAGGGTAAGACAGAGAAAGAAATTTCTGAACGAATAGGCTGTTCCCAGAGTGCTGTATCAAGGCACCTCAGTGGGAAGTCTGTGGGAAGGAAAAAGTGTGGCAGAAAACACTGCACAACGAGAAGAGGTGACCAGGCCCTGAGGAAGATTGTGGAGAAAGACCGATTCCAGACCTTGGGGGACCTGCGGAAGTAGTGGACTGAGTCTGGAGTACTAACATCCAGAGCCACCGTGTACAGGCGTGTGCAGGAAATGGGCTACAGGTTGCAAATTTTGCATGTCATTCGGAAATCAAGGTGCCAGAGTCTGGAGGAAGACTGGGGAGAGGGAAATGCCAAAATGCCTGAAGTCCAGTGTCAAGTACCCACAGTCAGTGATGGTCTGGGGTGCCATGTCAGCTGCTGGTGTTGGTCCACTGTGTTTTATCAAGGGCATGGTCAATGCAGCTAGCTATCAGGAGATTTTGGAGCACTTCATGCTTCCATCTGCTGAAAAGCTTTATGGAGATGAAGATTTCATTTTTCGGCACAACCTGGCACCTGCTCACAGTGCCAAAACCACTGGTAAATGGTTTACTGACTATGGTATTACTGTGCTCAATTGGCCTGCCAACTCTCCTGACGGCTTGAACTACTTCAGCTGTGTGTAATGAATCTAAAATATATGAAAGTCTAATGTTTATCAGTACAGAAAATAATTAACTTTATCACAATATGCAAATTTTTTGAGAAGGACCTGTGTGTGTATGTGTATATATATATTCATTCATTCATCTTCTATACCGCTTTATCCTGTATTTAGGGTCGCGGGGACCTGGAGCCTATCCCAGGATGCAGGGTACACCCTGGACAGCTTGCCAATCCTATATACTGTGAGGGACTGTGAGAGTTACTGTGAGTTAGTGGCACACATACAGTAAATTGACAAGTAAAAATCATGGGTAACAGCAAAAAAAAAAAAAAAAAGATCTTGTAGCATTCCTTGGTAAAGATAGCATCTAAATTATGTCTAAATAAAGAAACAGAGATGAGGGTACACGCCAGCAACCTCAAACATGTTCCAGAACCTAAGAGAAAACAACACAGAGGTCAACAAGGGTGAACAGTGATGTGCTAGTAACCTCTCCTGTAAACCCCAACAGACCCTCACCTGCACGCAAAGTGCATAGGTCAGAAGAACCAACTAGAGTGACAGAAATGACCAGAACCACAACTCTCCACTCAAAATTCATCGCAACAATAAGTACACTACATTTGAGGACAACACGTGAGGAAATTGTAAGGTGTCAAAGTAGCAGTAGCACTGAGTAACATTGGTGACATATAAAAGTAATTACAGTTAAAAGTAAGTGTTGTAACTAATGACAGGATAGAAGACTGTTTTAGAGGACGGAGAATATTAGTGACTGAGATTATTCACACTACAGACATTGAATTAGCTGGACTGGACCCTTGGTTACAAATGAAAAAACAACACCCCAAAGCAATTTGGGTAATTTTAGGAATAATAATAGTTATGGTTACCCTGATGTGCCTACTTATTGAGAATTCGGAGAGAAATGGCCATGGTAATGTCTATTTAACAAACTCATGCCACATGCATTTAACTAAAATAAAGAGAAGAGACAGCATGATAAAAAGGCATAACGCTAATCTCAATAGATGTGCAGGTAATTGGGAATGTGCCCTATCATTAGACATTGCTGATAATATAACAGACATACACAACCTCTTGTGTTGTGTATGCCAAGTCATGTCCTTGAGCTGGGTAGCACTGCCCCTAAACAATGTCACAGCAGCAGAAGCAAATGCAGACAACACGTCTTGTATTATACAGATAACCACCATGGCCATCTTACAGTTAACTACAAACAGTACATACTACAAACAAACAGGGAGGCCAAACCCAGCAGTCCCTGGGTGTAATTATCCCAATAACCTATGGTCTGATGCCCCAGTGAGCTATTGCTCCCACCAATGCCTGAAATATGAAGACAATTCTACTTATATGGTCCCTTGGCAAAAAGGAGACACTTGCATTGTGCAAGATCAAAAGGAAAATGGGGAACCTGACGTAGGATGGTCTGAGTACACCACTTACGTTCGTATAACCAATTGTTCAAAAGGTAGGTCACCTAAATGTAGTATAGATGGTAATTATTTTCCAAATGATGGTAGTTGTCCGTTCATAGAACTATCGTCAACAAATACAGTAGTGTGGGTCAATCGCATATGTGACGTTACCCAGGTATTTCAATTGGACAGGCTCATGTTATCCTTCATATGTAACCCCTATAGTGTGTCAGTACACACAGAAAATCCGTGGGGGTCACGGATGTTAGAGAATAGAAGAAAAAGAGATGTCCCTATTAAATTTCATGGATACACTTTAGGAAATCCGTGGACTAGCCCAGGAGCAAGGCTGGTCACTCTTCCTCGGCGGAGGAACAGCTGTAGTCCTAAACAAGTTAAATGGTTTAGTATACATGTTACTGATACTAAAAAAATGACACCGTGAATGCCTTTCAGTTAGTAAATGATGAACTTAAGCAGGTTAGAGAGATCACAATTCAAAATAGAATGGCTCTGGATATTTTACTAGCCGAGAGAGGTGGAGTGTGTAAAGTTCTAAACACCTCTTGTTGTTTTTATATTCCTGACAATCATCAGAATATCAGCAACATCATAAACCACATGAAGAAGGCTTTGCAACCATCTCCCCAAGTAGAGTCTTGGATCTCGTGGTTAACGCAATTGTGGGGAGGCTGGGGTTATTGGCTGGTTTATAGTGTTTTACCAATTGGGATTATAATCTTGTTAGTCCTCTATATAACACCCTGTATTTGCAGATGTATACAGGGACTAGTTCTGAACACAGTAAATTATTAAATGTTAAGACAGACTGACAACACAAAATGGAAAACGGACTGGGACGACCCGACTTCTGACAGTTCAAAATTCCGGTGACTATCATTTAGAATTTTTAGATAATGATATGGAAGAAGACATAATATAAATCTTTAGAGAAATATAAAGCATGTATATTTAAGTGGGTTGCCGAATTTTTCAAAAATGCTTTTGTGTCAGGGGTCTGTCCCCATAAAAACAGCTGTAGTATTAGTGATGTTGTTTAAAAACCCAGTTTGGAGAGACAATATCTGATGAAATTTACCTAATGCATAGCTTATTAGTATTGTTTTGAATTGTAGAATTAAAATATTTAGGTTGTCATAGAATGACAAAAGGGGGAAATTGTAATGGAAAAATCATATTTTAATTATGTATGAATTCTGATCTTTGTAGTAAGTGTGCCACATAGGCTATAGAAGTTTGAACTTTGTTTGTCGAAGCTTAGAAACACAAGAACGAGACGAGAAACGAGAACAGAATAGAAACAACCGGATTGTAGTTGTCCCTGAATAAATGATAAGGTATGGACAACTGGTCTGGGGCAGATAAACAGTCAAGAGTTTGAATGTAGGAACTTCATGTACGGGGCGTTGATTATGTTAACAGAGATGTTTGTGTATAAAATAGGTCAGCTAGAGAAAGAGATCACCTTTCTCTATGCTGCAACTGTTTGCTGTATGAGACTGGTCCTTATGCAGAAGTTTAAAATAAAACCTTTGTTACTTTGTTCTTACACAGTGTATGGATTACTTGTCTTTGTAATATTTTCAGAATTTCCACCACAACATATATAATAATATATATATACAGTGGCGGTTTTAAGGTAGGGCGAAGTGGGCACAGAAGCTGAGCGAGCGGAGAAGAGCGGGAGGGGGGGAGTTGAGCGGAGAGGAGAGCGGGGAGATGGGGGGGGGGGGGGGCGCAGAGTACAGTTCACCTCTCCCAAATGAAGCGGACAAGAAGGGGGTTAAATTATGTCTACCTGACTTTCTTACAAATAACGCACATTTCATTCAAAATATTATAAACACAGACCAATAATTTGCACTTTTTTTTATTTATTTAATTGTGTGAAATGGCTAATAAAAATAGATAATAAAACGATGATGCTGTGGAGGTGAATTGATTTACTGTAGTCTTGACTTCTGGTCGTGAGTGACAGCTTTGGGGGAAATCTGTTGATTGTCGAATCGTCGATTATAAAGTAAACACAGCGATGGAGAGAAAAAGTCCAAAGCTGTCAGGGGCCCAATTTAGAAACAAAATAAAAGAAGATGAGGAGAAACACGCAAAACATAAAGATATGCAACAATGTTCTCTCTGTATGATTAAGTTATTCATGTCATCATGTTAATTAGCGCTATAACGTTAACTCTTAGGTTTGTTAGCCTTCTTGCTTATGATGCTTGCTATGCTTACCTTGCTAAAAAAAACACACACACAATAAAAGCCTAATTTGCAAACCATCACAGAAATTCTAATGGTTTCTATTAAATACCACAAAATGTAACTACAAAATTATGCTTTGCAGCAAGACTGTTGCGAGTACAGTTATTTATTTCCATTGTTTATTATGTTAATGTTGGCTATAGCCAATATATTTATGATATATTTACAGTATACTGTAAATAGCCAGTTTAATTTATATGTGTGTAGATAGTTTAAAAGACATTTTCCATTTGCTATAACTCTGTTATGTGACAAAGCATATAATTTGAGGCAGTAAATTAACCAAGGAGCTAATTGTTCCTCCCTTAGATTAGATTATATTAGATTAATAAAGTGTCTAATGACTGCCATCAAAAACCATGAGCCTCTTTGAGCTTATCACTTTTATGCACGATAAGGATCTATCTGAGATCTACCCCAACTTTTGGACTGCTCTCAGGATTGCACTTACATTGCAAGTGACTGTAGCTCAAGCAGAGAGGAGCTTTTCCAAACTCAGCACTGTAAAAAAAAAAAAAAGCGTAAAAAAAGGGTCAAATGACTGGCAGCAATGGCTGGCAAACAAAAACCGTAAAATTAAGGTAAAATACTCTAGTTCATATTATGCTCAAAAACATTAAATTTACAGAAATTGTTATTTTATATTTTACAGAGAAACACCGTTATTTTACAGATTTTTCCTACATTTATACGATTAAACACCTTCATTAAACGATCAGCAGTAGAAGTTTAGCAGTGAAACACCGATATTTTACAGATTTTTCCTAAATTTATACGATTAAACACCTTCATTAAACGATCAGAAGTAGAAGTTTAGCAGTGAAACACCATTATTTTACAGATTTTTGCTAAATTTATACGATTGAAGACCTTCAATAAAGCAACAGCACTATATGTTTAGCAGTGAAACACCATTATTTTACAGATTTTTCCCAAAATGTATACGATTTAACTCATTCATTAAAACAGCACTAGACGTGTAGCAGCAAAATGTTTTTATTTTACAGTTTTTTCCAAAATTATTCCAATCAAACACCTTCAATAAAACAAAAGCATTAGGCATTTAGCAGGGAAACACTGTTATTTACAGATTTTTCATAAATTGAAGATCAAACACCTTCAAACAAAGCAATAACACAAAACCCCTGATATTTAACTTTTTTCCCCCCATAAATTCCTATGAATACACATGTTCAATAAAGTGGCAACACAAACTCAAGATTACAATATTTGTAAAAATAAATAAATAAATAAATAAAAAATTGTCTGTATAACTGACACAGTATAGTACAGGTATGATGCAAAATACAGTAAAAAGAAGTTCAGTTTTTATAGTATTACAGTAAAATCCTAAAATGAAAAACAAAGAAATATTTAGACTATTGTGCTATAACAGTGAAACATTCTCTCTCACAAACTTAAACATTGCTGCGAAATATCCTTGACTAACAACCTATGAAGAAATTAACAATTTCAAACAATATTCTCAATGTTCCAATTAATGTTGGATTGGAAACTTATTACAAATATAGTACAATGTGGTCCCTTTTTAACTCTATTGTTCTTATATAATGTATGTGTACAAATAACTTAAACTTTTAGTTCAGAATCCTAATGTCTTAGTGCAATTAAGTCAAATCTAAAACATACCAAAATGGCAAAATGGACGGTCCAGTGTATCCAAGAAAGATCTTCTTCCAAACAGGCAGTAAAGAACTGTATCAGGGTGGATTGGAAGAGAGAAGAAAAGAACACATTAAGACCTTAGATTTAAAAGAAAAATGTGGCAGTATTAATAAATGAGCTTTGTTTACAGCATCAACAATAAGAATTAAAATAAGAATAAAAAATCTCCACCCACATCTACCCTGACATTGGAACTCATATTTATGTTTACATTCTGGACCCTTGCACAAAGTCACTTTAATAAGGCACCTTAACCATGTTTCTATGCAAATTACTTGCACACCATACATCCTCCACCAAATTTAAATTTTAAAAGAAAATCTCTATTGTAAAGTATATCTCTATTTTTATTTCTATTTTATGTACAGTATACTTTTATTTTTTATTTCTATTTTTATTCTAGTTAAGTTAAAATTTTCCTATTGTATTTCTTTATTCATATTTATTCCTTACTGTAAGATTTAATTCTCTTTTTAAGGTCACTGGCGGTCGTGTAAGCATTTCACTGCATATCGTACTGTGTATGACTGTGTATGTGACGAATAAAATTTGAAATTGAAAAATATCTTATCTCATTGTCTCTTGAGCTTGCAGGTATTTTACATTTCAGAGTCTTCTCCTCTGTCCCTCAGAGACTGCTTTCCTCCTCACCTGTAGCTCAGCAGCATGTCTTCACTCCTCTGAATTTACACACAACCGCTTACTGGCTGCTGAGTCACATCACCCCTGCGCGCGCTAAACATTTGAAGGACGCCTGTTTCCCATTGGCTGGTTCATATCTTACGTCTGTACCTGAGCAATAAGCGTAGGCGTTTTCCGCATCAGGTCCCGCCCTCACTCGCGCGCTTATTTAAATGCGCCAGTAATTCAATTCAATTCAATTCAATTTTATTTATATAGCGCTTTTAACAATGGTCATTGTCTCAACGCAGCTTCACAAAAATTAAAGAAATTTAACAAAAAAAAAAAAAAAAAAAAAAAAAATATATATATATATATATATATATATATATATATATATATTATAATAATTATAGAAAAGAAAATAATTGATAGTGTGGATGTGTGAGAAAAATGTGCAGATAATAATAATGAGACGAATGAATGAAATTTCTCTGATGAGCAAGCCAAGGGTGGCGGCGACGGTGGCAAGGAAAAACTCCCTGAGATGGCATTAGGAAGAAACCTTGAGAGGAACCAGACTCAACAGGGAACCCATCCTCATTTGGGCGATAACAGATAGAAATGATATAACATCTTGTGTGTTGTGCAGGTGAAAATTCAATATGACAGAAATTATTTAAATTGAAATGAAGACCAGTTCAGCATAGGGACGAGTCAGTAGATGCAGAGGGCAGATGAGGTCTGGATCACTGGAAGCACAGGAGCAGCATGTGTAGCTCCAACCATCATAAAGCTGAATCCAGCTGGAGCTGGTCCTTCTCTGGATGCCTCAGGAACCTCGCAGGGTTGGTCTTTGTCTACTGAAGCTGGCAAAATCTCCCGATGCCTCGGGATGGGTAGAGAAATACAGAACAGATGGGGAGAATTAGCGTAGTTGCCATTCGGTATAGGTGTACTGGAGTATGAGATTATGGGATGAGTTATGTGTATGCCAGATTAAAAAGATGCGTCTTGAGTCTACTTTTGAACTGAGAAACCGTGTCTGCTCCCCGAACACTGTCCGGAAGGCTATTCCAAAGCTTTGGAGCTAAATATGAAAATGAAGAGGTAATTGTAATATCTCCGCCTCCGGCTGCTGATCAGCCAATCAGAAACAAGATTAGAAGGTTCCCGCCTCCAGCTTCTGATTGGCTGTGGCATTTAACACGGAGAGTTCATAACGTTTTTGGTACAAAAATGACACCATAGTTCCCCTAATACAAGCTAAATATCAAAATGTAACTTAAAGCGATGCTTTAAAACAGCTACACAGTATGAAACAGCTGGTTCATACTGGTTCCTCTCAAGGTTTCCTCCTAATGCCATCTCAGGGAGTTTTTCCTTGCCACCGTCGCCGTCACCCTTGGCTTGCTCATGAGAGACATTTCATTCATCATTCATTCGTCTCATTATCTAGACACATTTTTCTCACACATACACACTTCCAATTATTTTCTTTTCTAAAAAATTCTTTCATTTTTTGTACATTCTTTCATTTTTGTGAAGCTGCTTTGAGACAATGACCATTGTTAAAAGCGCTATATAAATAAAATTGAATTGAATTAATTCGGAGTTGCCCTGCTACTGTTCGAAGGCCTGTTTGGGCTTTTGGCTGTCTGCATCTGTGATTGGATGGTGGAGTGTTGTAATGTAGCTTCCGGAGAACTCTGAATTTGATATGACCGCTTCAGTGAGCATTAACATTTCCTTTTTTTTGTTTGTTTGTTTTAATTGCTACTCTTGTTGTTTTCCTATTTTCCTGTTTCTTTTGTGTTAATGTAAATTTTTTTGGTTCTTTTTATATATATATATATATATATATATATATATATATATATATATATATATATATATATATATATATATATATATATATATTTTTTTTTTTTTTTTTTTTTTTTTTTTTTTTGGATGTGGTTTTGTTGTATGATTGGATGTAATGTTGGTCTCTTGGGTACTGTTGGGCTGGGAGGCTAGCTAGCTCTGAGTACTGGTGGTACTGTAATATAACTGGAGTGCAGAGCGGTTTCACCTTGTGTCTGAAGTGCACCTTTAGGATCTATACCTCGTTTAACCTGCCACTGGGAAGCCTGTGCGTGAATTTTGATTTTTTTCCTCTTATAAGTATTTATTTTTCCCCTTTGTGTGGGTTTTATTTTTAAGTACAGAGTGCCCTGTTTGACTTATATTGTGCGTGATGGCGATTTGATACACGTAGCATTGCATGTTATTGAGTGTTAAATTATTGTGAATAAAAATAATGTTTTGTACACTTGTCTCTGGGTTACTTGGCCTACGAACCTGTGTTCCTTATTTGGGTAATCTCCCCGGTTAATTTCGGGGTGGCGTATTCAGTTTCAAGATATTTAACATTTCTCCTTCCTTGGCGTTGCCACATAATTTTGTAGAAATTAGCATGCATTTGAAGCTGCATGAATCACATGCAAAATAAGGGATAATCATTGGAACTGGCAGACTGGTGCTGAATCTAATAAAATAAACTAACATTTAAATGCGTTTACAACCTGCAGCAAAGCACACACCAGCTGGAGCATTAAAGGGTAAATGAGGGCAATGACGTATTATTCAAAGAGGGAAATGTGAGTATTTACAGTGATATTAATATTTGCATTGACTTTAATCACAACTTTTTTTTTGGTTAATATTTCCAATGCCAGTTGTACAAACTGGAATAAAGTCACATGCATATGTAGTTTCACTTTAACATTGCAATGCTAAAAGTCAGAACACAAATCATACAGAATAAGGTGCATTAGTGTTAGGCAAAATGGCTGGGGGGGTGGTTTGTGTTCTTGTACGCACAGAACCAATACCCTTATTTTCAGAATCTTGCGCAAGCTTTCCTGAAAAATCAAACCAGTAGTATCCAGAAAAGTTCATTCTAGCCTGAAATGGCATTTCTGAACAGACCATTTGCTGATTACAAAGACCTTGACTATGGATTCCAGGACTAAATTAAACAATAGTGATTGAAACCCACATGTGCTCGTATGAATTATCAAGACTGAGGTTGCCCATAATGGAATGAGTGCAAAAAAGCTATAATTGTTTGGAGTCAGAGGGTCACAGTGGCAGCAGAAAAGTGAATGCATTTTACGAAGTGATTACAATACCTCTTTTAAAGTAAATAGTTTCAGGACAACACATCACGGAAAATAGGCCACATCAACTGTGGAATCAAGAGAAAAAAGGGAAAGCGTGTAAATCTATTTGTAATTAATTGCAATTTAACATGCATCTAGAAAAACAAATTCAGGTAAGAATAATTTTTGCTATCTTACTCTTTTCTGAAATACTGGGTCTTTTTTTTTTTTAGAAGCCTATGTTGAATATTACAGTTAACCTGGAAAAAAAATAATGCTAAAGTGCACAGAGAAGACACAAACTGGTTGGATGAGTTAATGACAGAAATAATTGAGAGCCAGCAGTCTTTGCACAATATATCAGATGTACATCTACATAGATCACTTTCAAAATTCCCTTACACCATTACTGTACATTCTATCTACAGTACACATGTTCTATGAACTGTTCTTCTTTCAAGGAGAAAGTAATGAACAAAACTGAACTGTTGCATGGCAGGATACTGTTTGTTTTCAAGGGTAGCAATGTCTGCCAGTACTGTTCACTTACTGCTGAATTTCATGAACTTAAGTAAAAGTAGCTTAAGGAGGAGCATGTAATGATGGTCTTAGTACGCGTGTGAGAAACCACCCATCAACTATAAGTTCCTGCAGATTATATTGTTTGCATGATATTTGCATTTAGGCATTTGGCAGATGCTTTTATCCAGAGGTAATTACAAAAGTGCTTTGAAGTTTCTGTCATTGGATAGATCCTTAAACTGGTTACTAACTATAACATCACTCAAACACTATTGGGAATTAACCCACCTATCTCAGAAATGATATAAGCGAATCTGCGACTACAAAAAAAAAAAAAAGGTTTCCAAAGAAAAGGATGTTTTGTTTTAGGTGAATGTCCTTCATCAGCTGTGCAAGCAGACATTTTTCTGAAATGTTGTTTCTCTGGAAACTTTAAATACACATTTGCTTGCACAGCTGATAAACACAGTATGTCTGAAAAATCCTGTTTCAAGCTCATCAGCCAATCATGTAGCAGCATCACAAATATGAAAATCATGCAGATTCAGGGTAGGAGTTAACATTCACAAAGAATATTTTAAAGTCTGAAAGGGTGAAAAAAAAACTATGCAATATTAGTAATATTTCATTATGGCATGTTATTTTGTGCCAGGTGAGCTGGTTTGAGTGTGAGACTGCTACTGTATGTTTGCCGGATTTTCATACATGATATCTCTAGAGACATGGAGTGAAAAACAAAAACATCAAGTTAGCAGTAGTTCTGCAGGTGGCATGTTCAAAGTGAGTACCCCCTCTTTTAATAAATTCTTTTTGGGTAAACACATAATAAAAATCATCATAGTGGGTCTTTGTAATAGGCAAATACAACCTCAGATAAACAACACATAGCTGTGTAATTATTTCATTCATTCATTCATTTTCTATACCGCTTAATCCTGTGTTCAGGGTCGCGGGGGACCTGGAGCCTATCCCAGGAGACTTCGGGCACTAGGCAGGGTTCACCCTGGACAGGGTGCCAATCCATCGCAGGGCACACACACATACACACACTCACACACCCAATCACACACTACAGGCAATTTAGGAACGCCAATTAGCCTAACCTGCATATCTTTGGACTGTGGAAGGAAACCGAAGTACCCGGAGGGAACCCACCAAACACGGGGAGAACATGCAAACTCCATGCACACAGAGGTGTAATTATTTATTTAACAAAAATTAAGTAATCAGTTTATAACTGATCATCAGCAGGTTTGCAGACCTCTATAAAAGCAAATGTTTTGGCAATTTTCTGGTCTGTAGCACTCAGGTGTGTATCATAACACAATGCCAAGTGGGAAAGACATAGGAATGGTATTAGAGTAGAAATTGTTGCTGCACATCAATCTGGAAAGAGTTGTAAAACCATTTCCCAGCAATTTGGAGTTCAACATTCTATAGTAAGAAATGTTATTCACAAGTGGAGAGCATTAAAGACAGTTGCCAATCCTCCCAAGAGTGGACATCCCAGCACATTCACCCCAAGGTCAGACTGTGCAATGCTCAAAAAAAAACACAAGAGCTACATATCAGCCCCTACAGACCTCACTGAGCATGTTAAATGTTAATGTCCATGAAAGGACAATTAGAAGAAAACTGGACAGGTACAGTTTGCTTGAAAGGGTTGCAGGGAGAAACCTCTTCTGTATACCAGAGTCTTCTAGAGGCAAATGTGAGGCCATCTGACAAACAGAACAACAACATAGAAATAAAAAAAGGGGTTAGTAACTTTTGAACACATATATTTTATTAACAATCACAGCTGCCAGACACATTTTTTCAGTATATTAAATATGCAAGGTTAAAGATTTAGTGTCATTGAACAATGAAATGTCAATAGCATACTCCTCAAAACAGTGTCATCTTACCTTCTTATTTAAGATAAGAAAATGGTTTATATAAAAAGAAAAATACACTTAAAATCACACATCACTCAGGCTGACTGTGAAACATTTTTATGACACGTTGCATTATGCTCATAGTATTGAATACTTTTTATTGCACACACTGCATACAGTACACATTCAGTCATGATAGTGCATGATGACTCTACTGTAAATAAACCAGTTATCAGTTTCCTTATTTCCTGTTTCCACACCTTGAAGAAATTCAGTGCAGTCTCACATGGCTGAGACCTGCACTTTAAATACTCAAAAGTCATTTTGGTTTACTTGAACTTTTTAAAAATTTGTTTTTTATTTTGGTTTTTAACTTTAGCGATTTGGTGGAAATTAGAGTTAGATCGCAAACAGATGCTGCAAAAGCAATGCATAAGGACAGAGAGAGAGAGAGATAAACAGAGAGGCACAGAGCTTGAGAGGTTCTCTATCTGTATCCCTCTTGCTAGACACACATGCAAAAGCCTGTTTTCACAGTAAGCCATTGTATGAAGTGCTAAGTACAAAATATAAGGGTTGCAAAACACTGTTTCAAATACAAAAACTTTCTGTTGTGTGGGATTCCCAGAGTACAGATAAAGGTCATGAGATGTTTAAAAGCAATAATTCTTTACTCCCAAGTTTCTATTTTGCTTGTGTTTGGCTAAAAGCAATTGCAGTATATTCGTCAATACTTTATACTTTAACAGTAAATCACTTATGTATATTTTCATTGCATTTGTTAGCATATTTCATATGAAACTCCACATCCAATTGGAGTTAATTAATTATCACCTGTTTGAAAAAAAAAAACTGTTTTTAAACAGAATGTAAAAATCTGGTTCTCAAACAAGAACTCCTGAATTTAATAATAATAATAATAATAATAATAATAATATGATCACACTACTTGATAAGTAGACAGGCAATTATCTGAAAATGGATGAATATTAAATACTTGTACCTTCTCATTCTACTCTTCCTTATTACACTGAACCAATCTAAAAAATGTAAAATCTTATTTATGTAACACAAATATTTTGACTTGTTTTAGTGTTCACCAGTCTACCGGGGCTGTGGGAAATTAGGATGCTACAGTTTAGTTTGCATCTAATTTCTTTAATCCAGCCAAACAACATTTTTAGCTTCCCATATCTACGCAATCACTCTCTCTCTCTCTCTCTCTCTCTCTCTCTCTCCCTGTGTGTTCAATTTATCTCTGCCCTCTTACACTGAGTTACACTCAAGATTATCCATGTGAAACGAGGGAAGATAACAACTTGTTACTTGCTCACAACAGAACCAGAAGGAAACACAACTAGCAAATCAAATACTACACATGCAAAGATTCAAACTAAATAATAAGTTGCTGTAAATTATAACAAAATTACCGCAGCAATAATGCTTGTTCTCACTTAAAATGCATGCATAAATAAGTACTTTATCAGTGTACTGCACATCATAATAAATAACATAAATCAATACAGTGAACTTAAAATAATAGATAAAAAAAAACATTGTGTGCAGGAACTAAGGGAACATTTGTTTATGAGGACTTGCTGTTGTAACCCCGGCATTTAAGTCATAAGTGGATGTGGTGGCCATTTAAGACTGATCCACTGATGATGAGGAATAATACAGACCAGGTCTACCATAGTCTACACAGTATTAAGGTGGATGTTGATAGTATTAAAGTGATTTGAACTTGCCAAAAGTTGTATTTGTTGTATTCGGCTACTACTATTATAATGATTATGATTATGCAGTAAATATTTTCAGAAATATGAGGCAGTCTAGTAAAGGCAGGCTGTTTATGTTGGCTTTGCTTTTAGGTCCAGGACAGGCTAGGGTTAGGCTAGTGAATAGTCAGATAGAGTACTTTATTAATCGCAAAGGGAAATTGTGAGTGCTAAATGTGAGAGGTAAATGCAGGGATGATTAACCCTTAGAGGGGCTCGGCTCTGAATAAGAATGTATAATTATTTAAAAATGTCTTGGCCAGTTTTTGTGTATGTGTGTGTGTTTCCTGATTTTAGACCTGTGTAATAGCGTTCGGGACTCAGACACAGTCTCAGTGTTTAAGTCTAGGCTCAAAACCTATTTATTTAGCCAAGCATTTTTATAAATAGATTTGCCATAAGGTAAAGGAGCAGATCTGGGGGACTCATGGACGTAGAGTATTATGGTGAACTGGTATGTTTTAGATGCTGTCTTCCTCAGTCTCATTTGATCACTCAGGTTTGTTGACGGTGAGGTGATTGTTTGCTTTACATCTCAGGGAGCCCTCATGTTTGTGTTTCCTTCTGGCTCTCCCTTTTAGTTATGCTGTCATAGTTAGTCCTGCCGGAGTCCCTGCTTGCACTCTACAGTAAATATACATTCACATTAGACATTGTGACTGTGACCATACCTAATTGCAATCTCTCCTCCTCTTCTCTTCCTCCCCCTCTTTCTCTTTCCTCTCTCCCCCTGTCTCCCCCTTTCACTCTTTCTCTCTCTCTCTCTGTCGAGCTACACATGTGGTTCCTGAGCTGCCAGTGATCCAGACTCCCTCTGCCCTCCGGACCTGTCTGGTCCATCCTGGTGCCCGGTTTCTGGTTGGAGGTCTCATCGCATGGATGCCCCGTGTGTCTCTTTAGGATGTGCCTGGTGTCTGGGGATGATTCTATCTACTTAGAAGATGGTTCTGGCCTCGATTGGTGTTGTCAGCTGTTTCTCTGAGGACTTGACAATTCGATAGTTCAGGACTGGAACTTTCTACAAGTCTATCTGAGTCTCGAATAACTACTGGACTCCATTTTACATCAACTATTATAACATCAATTAACATCAACTATTATAGCTGGACCTAACACTTAACACTGTATAAATGCAGATCATTTCCTGCTATCTGTTTCACCCAGATGAGCATGGGTTCCCTGTCGAGTCTGGTTCCTCTCAAGGTTTCTTCCTATTACCATCTCAGGGAGTTTTTCCTTGCCACTGTCGCCCTCGGGCTTGCTCACCAGGGACTATCTGAACATTTTGATTCATACACATTCACATTCCATACAAACTTAAATAATTCTTTTGATTGTGTAAAGCTGTTTTGAGACAATGTCAATTGTTAAAAGCGCTATACAAATAAAACTGAATTGAATTGAATTGAATTAATAAGTATTTAAACGTAGCCTGTTCCTTATAACATTTGTTTTTTCCACTTAAAATATTCAGCATTTGGACAATACAAAATTAATTTAAAAACAAGAGTTTAACATTTAGCTTAAATTAAATAAAAAGCTACATTGTTACTGAGCAGCATGTACTGTATTGTTGTCTGTCTGTTTGTTTTACTTATATTTATCATTTTATATTAGACATTGTAAAAGAGAAAAAAACGACTAACTTGTCTATTTTATTATCATTATCATGTCAAATAATGGTTTGAGGTTGATATAAATAGAGGGTGTAGAGGTCTACACTACAAAAGGAATGCTGGGAGCGGGAGCGGCTTAACCATGGTGTGCGTGTGCGCGCGCGCATGTGTGCGCCCCTCCCACATGTCCACCCGCTGTGGGCGGAGCCTCGATTCATCGCTCAGTATTTTAAAAGCGTCTGTTGAAGCGCTTCTAACTTATTCTTCCAGCACCACTCTGTGTGACAGAAGAAGATAAACAGATTGAGAAACCATTTAACCATCAGCATCTGGAGTTGTTTAAAGGTCATCTGCTATCAACTGCGTGTTGGAAGACGTTGCCAAGTGTGTGAGCTCTGTGCGGCACAGTCACTTCCGGAGTCTTTATTTTCATTCAATGGAATCTCTAGTAGCAACGTTGTACGGTTTTAAGTCGTACCAGTGTACATGGTAAGTCAATCCTTGTGGTCGTCGCCTCATTTGACAAGTGTAACAGTCGTAAGAGACAGGTCTGAGAGACAGGGGTGCTCATTGTTGTGTCCTGCTGATTGAGAGGACTGAGCGGAGTCGTGTTTTCTTGTGTCATTGCACGGCAATTTGCAAGCCCGGTGAGATTTCTTTCTACATATAAGTAATGACATTGTAACAACACCTTAATTCTGGTGCTGATGTTTTCAGGTAACCGAGTGACTGAAAACGTGAGAGTGGAAGAGCGCGCGAGCGCAGGTCACACTTCTGGAAAATTCCACGCACTTGCTGCTTCTTGATGAGCTGATGATGCTCGAGCGCGTGTGTCTGTTGACGTGGTCTGGTAGTGTGATTAAACCTGTCACGCCTGGCGGAGGCCAGGACACTCCAGTGTTAACCAGCGCTTTTTTTTAATATATAGATTGTTCTTTGTCAATTAATCTAAACGCTTCGCATCACAATTTTATTTTGGTAATACACTCCGCTGTGCCGTTGCTGACTGCCATCTCAGGCACAGATCGATATCACTATCTTGGTGTTTCCGATTGCAGAAAGACAGAAAAATGTCACGTGTTAATGTTATGTTTTACCTTCCTGTAGCTTTCATTTCAGTTCTCGTGCTCTGTTTTTGTTTTGTTTGTTTGATTTAATGTTCAGCTGTAAACTGTCAATAATACAAGCTACTATGTCATTGCATGCATTTATAAGAAAACATGTCCCAATGACCTTGTCATCTCTTATCATCAGCTGCTCTGTTGCCAAGGGTTACCAGAGACTATCTAAGTGAAGAGCATGGACATTGAGCTCAGTCATGCACATCTATGAGTAAGAGTAGAAGCCAGTATCCTCATCATTCTCTCTCTCTCCCTCTCGACAGAAAATTCTGCAAGGGAATTAGATCAGCCTGTCTGTTCATAAACCTTAAATAGAGCACAGGCTTACATGCCTGACCTCAGCATCCCTTTTTGGCACTGACTGAACCCTGTGATAAGAAAATAATCTGAAAGGACAATAATCTTAAAGGAAATAACACTGTAGTTTATCAGTATTGGTGCAACATGTGTGTTTTGCTAGAATAACAAATGGAGAGTATCACCGTTGAGAGTGTGCAGGGAGGAATGAAGAGAGATGAGAGAAATGACTTACTAGGGTTAGGGTTAAAACTTGGCCTAGTGTGTGAATGAAAACTGTATGCCATGTCACATGTAAACCAGGAGAGGGCAGCATTACAGATGGATTCTGGTTTTGAATAACCAAAGCCAATACTTGTCAATAGTTAGAACAGCTTCAATGTGCAGATGAATGATCTGGTTTCAGGTTTGGGTGGAATTGCAGCCTTATTGTGTGTTAAAATTTGTAATAGTGGAGCAGTGAAGGGAAGTTATCAGATTTATATTAATAGGTTATGCCAACATCAATATAAATATTTTATAGGTGTTGCTCTGGTACCTGAGGAACTTGCAGTTTAACAAAGTAGTTTATGATTTGTATATGTCTATGGAGAGCTACATCTAAATGTTTAAATGTGTTAAAATACAGGGTGTGCCAAAAAGTTTTGAGTTCACCATACACATGGAAAATTAACATTTTAATAATATTTAAGTTCATTTATAAAAACATCCTCTAATCGATGAGAGTCATGGAGTCATCTCTCCCACTCATGATGAATTCATGGTAACACTTCTTGTGTTAAGATTGCAGTTGCACTTTGAATGTGTTCCTTTAAATGATCTTTGTGCTAAATCTTTTATTGCTACACCAATGGCCTTCATGTGACCCCCGTGTATTCTTGAAGACCTTCTGGGGAAAAAAAAGTATGAAACATTTTGCAAGATGCATGGATAAATAGTTTAATTTTTTTCGTTATGTATGAATACCTTTGTGTGACCATGTAGTTAAACCTTGTATAAATTTACTGTAATAATCAGACAAAATTATTTATTATAAACATTTATGACAATAAATAGATCTCAGTAAAAGGAATTCAAATTGACATTTGACATCTGATTGACATTTACACAGAACTTTAAGCACAGTACGGTGATGAAACTCTTAGTAAGGATAAAAATATTTGGATTGTGGAAAAGTTATAAAGAAGACAGTACATCTGTGAATGACTCAGAGTCCACTTCGGTCATTCCTGTGGACATACAGAGAGTGACATGACTGATCCTTGAAAATTAATGGATAAATTGTCACCAACTTGTGGAACCACTTGCCTATCACATTCCCTGTACAGTCCTGACCTCACTCCAAGCCATTTCCACCTGTTTGGACCATCCCAGTCCTGGGACGCCAAAATTTCAGATGTGAATCAGGCAGTCCAATTATGCCTTCAGTGTACTGAGAAAACATTTTACCTTGATTATATTCAAGCACTAGTAAAACTCTACACATTAGTGTAGCAGGTAATTATATAGAGAAATAAAGGGAGTTTTACATTTTCTGTTATTCTGCGCAATCAAAATTATCGTTTTGAGTTGAACACCCCTCATATGTTAGTGATTTTAAACCTTGGTTTTGGAGGATCTCTTGTGTTTCATATTTGAGTATTTTCCTGCTATTTCCCATCACTTCAATTCAGAAAAGGTAATTAATAGTTAAATCAGGTGTGCTGGAGGCTGAGAAAACACAAAAATGTGCAGTGCAGGGTGTTCTCCAGGACCGCGGTTCAGAACAAGTGTAATACAGTACTGCATGTGGCTCTGCAAGTGAAAATTATTTATATTACCATTGTGTGACTGTACATACTGTACTAATTAATGCTCTTTTTCTCTCTCTTTCATTTCTGTCTTGTTCTCTGTCTGTCTCTCTGTCTCTCTTTGCTGTCTTGCAGGAACATAAAATCTAAACTTTGGTAGACGAGAAGCCTGAGACATGTTCCAGAAAATCTTCTCTTCATGAGGGGCATCAATTGGATTGTTTAACCCTAAATGCTAAAACCAAATAGTAATTACCCTACGAGATGGTGGATGCATATGCTCCTTTCTAATAAGACACTAAACCAAAGATTTAAAAGGCTATTTTTGTTTCTGTCTTTATTTAAAGACAACATATATTTTGAACTTTACCAGTAAACATTTAAACATGGCAGCATCAATGGAGGTAGCAGACATTGTAGTTGTTGCACTTTATTTTATTCTTGTGCTTGCCATTGGCTTTTTTGCCATGTGGAGGGCCAACCGTAGCAGTGTAAGTGGTTACTTCCTGGCCGGACGAACTATGAACTGGGTCGTGATTGGAGCGTCCCTGTTTGTCAGCAACATCGGCAGTGAGCACTTTATCGGCCTAGCTGGCTCTGGGGCAGCAAGTGGTTTTGCTGTTGGTGCCTGGGAGTTCAATGCCATTCTTCTCCTTCAGCTTCTGGGCTGGGTGTTCATCCCGGTCTATATCTACTCTGGAGTGTACACAATGCCAGAATACCTTTCAAAACGCTATGGAGGAAAACGGCTAAAGGTTTACTTTGCTGGTCTTTCACTTTTGCTCTACATCTTTACCAAACTGTCTGTGGACTTGTATGCAGGAGCTCTTTTCATCCAGGAGTCCTTAGGCTGGAATCTCTACCTGTCAATCATCTTGCTCATTTCCATAACAGCATTGCTAACAGTAACAGGTGGCCTGGTTGCTGTGATCTACACTGACACTATTCAGGCCATACTTATGATTGGCGGAGCTTTGAGCCTTACAGCCATCAGTTTGATTAAGGTGGGTGGACTAGAAGGTGTTAGAGAGAAATACATGGAGGCTGTTCCAAATGTCACTGCCATTCTTACTAGGCACAACTATAGTTTTGCATACACCAATTCCTGTCGGATCCACCCAAAGCCAAATTCTCTTAAGCTCCTGCGAGGGCCCCTTGATGAGGACATTCCCTGGCCTGGGTTCCTTTTAGGCCAGACTCCAGCATCCATCTGGTACTGGTGTGCTGACCAGGTCATAGTACAAAGGGTACTTGCAGCTAAGAACATTGCCCATGCAAAGGGCTCCACCCTAATGGCAGGCCTACTGAAAATTCTTCCCATGTTCATCATCGTTATTCCAGGGATGATCTCCAGAATAATGTTTGCAGATGAGCTGGCATGTATTGGACCTGAGCACTGCATGGCAGTGTGCCACAGTCAGGCTGGCTGTTCTAACATTGCCTACCCCAGACTGGTGATGAGCGTAATGCCAGTGGGCTTGCGTGGACTAATGATGGCTGTTATGATTGCTGCACTCATGAGTGACTTGGACTCTATCTTCAACAGTGCCAGCACCATCTTCACCCTGGACATCTACAAGATGATGCGCAAGTGTGCCTCATCCCGAGAGCTAGTTATCGTGGGCCGGATGTTTGTGATCATCATGGTAGGCATCAGCATTGCTTGGGTGCCAGTTATCATTGAGATGCAAGGTGGCCAAATGTATCTGTACATCCAAGAAATGTCAGGATACCTTACACCACCCATTGCTGCTCTCTTTCTTCTTGGCATTTTCTGGAAGCGTTGCAATGAGACTGGTGCCTTCTGGGGTGGCATGACTGGCTTTGTTCTTGGTGCCACACGTCTTATCCTTGGTTTCATCTATCGTGAGCCTCGCTGTGATCAGCAAGATGAGCGACCGGCTTTCATCACTCACGTCCACTATATGTACATAGCTGCTGGACTGTTCTGGACCTCTGGTCTGGTAGCTGTTGTGGTCAGTCTTTGTACTCCACCTCCAACCAAGGAGAATATTGAGCGCACCACTTTGTGGGGACTAAGAAAATTGGAAAAGCTACCAGTGAATGATCGGAAGGAGATGTACAAGCTATCCAATAAAAGTTCTGCCCACTGCAATGGTAACAGCACCTGCCAGAAAGACCTGCCGCTGGACGTCCGCAAAGAACAATGTCTTGATGGAGCTGATATTAAACTCCTCATACCTTGCCCTAATGACCAGGATCCTATGACACCCAGCACAGAGGCACCAACTCCAGTGGACACATACAGCAATGGCCATGCAGAATTGGTCGGGCAGAAGGATGAAGGCAAAAGCAAGTCAGGGACATTCCAGTGCCTATTTGATTGGCTTTGTAAACATAAGGAAAATACAGCAGCATCAGCACCAAAAGTCATGGAAGAAGATGAACAAATTATACAGGAGATGCTTTACGAGTCCCCTAAAATCAAAATTTTGCTAAACTTCTGGTTGGTGATAGTCTGTTTATTCGGAATAATCATGTTTGTCTACTTCTCCCTGTAACATCCTGCTCTTTTACTCATTGGACACATATATCAGCTATTTATTACTACAAAGGCTGTGTGGGTTATATACAGTAAATATACTTTTTCAGAATTTTTTTAAAAGGTGGTGTCGGGATATTCTGAAAAATATTTGTTTGTTTATTTGTCATTAAATCAAGTCACCAAGTGTGTGAATACATTACAACCAGAAGCACTTCTGTTACGGTGGAACTTTTATATTAATATGTAATAACTGTAAAATCTGTGAATTCTGCCTTATTTATTGTAAGCAGTCCTTTATCATCAAGCGTATTCGGGTGATGGCTGTTTCATGTACTCTATATGCATTTATCATTGTTGTTTTATCTATTAAGATATATAACAGTATCTAAAACTCAACAGAATTAGTAAACCTGGCACCTGTATTGTCTAATTTGTTCTTACATTAGTGAATATTAAAAAAAAAATCAGTAGAGTCATATTTCGTAGATTCAGGTCATACAGCTGTAAAAAGGGAAATCATCATGTGTTTGATGTACAGATGTGCTTTTTCAGTGTAGCGAAATCTGCAGAAACATAACTTTATTTTTAAGTGCTAGTGAATCATTGTACCTCTAGTGGGCTTGTTTTAATTAGGTTTTTCACCTACATTACTTAAACTGTGAACCTCTAAGGCCTTGTCCAGACTGCCAGCCCAAATCCAAGTTTTGCCATATCTGTGACAGATTGAAATCAGATTGCTTTCATATAGTCTGAACAGTAAAAAAACACATTGAATATGATTTTTGCAAATCTGGTTTAAACCACATCCAGAGGCGATTTGAAATCAGATCCAAATCAGTTTTTAAGTTGTGTCTCAGTCTGGATGCTTTACCTGCTCAAATCGGATGTCAAACTGTCTATTGCATCACTCACATTATGTCACTGTAACGATGCTATTACAATATGAAAAGTCATGCCCTTTGGGGACTGCATTAGTACAGGCAAGGCTAGAGGGAAGTAGCATGCTGCATGTGATCATCCGGCATTGTTACCACAGCAACCATTGCAGATAGGTCAACAATGATTCGGATTTGGTCTGCCAGTCTAAACAGAGCCAAGTACGATCTGGCCACTTTCAAATAACAGTTTGGACAGTCCGTTCTAAACATTAGATTTGTGAAACAAATTTGATTTGGACAAGGCCTCAGAGCAATGTTTAGTGCTTATATGTACAAAAATATAATATTCACCACCAAAATGCCTTCTTGTCAAGTAGAAATCCCCAATTTGGGGATTTATCTAAGTCATGGGTGAAATTCTGTTGACTAGTGTCTCATAACTTTCACCACTGAAACATAAACCATTCAAACACAGCATGTTTTCCTGCGGATGTCAGTTCATTCTGCACCTCAGGACAAACACCAGCTAGAAACATCTGCTTAAATCACAGTGACGTTTCAATTTGACAATATGTGAAAGCATATTACTTATCCCATGTCAGGTCAGCTAAGCTTGGGATGTCTAATTTTGATTGCTGTGCAAAATATTTAATTCTTCTAGAGGAAGAATGTCATTTTGTGGTTGTTGTGGGAACAGGCATTGTCTGTTGTACTGATTTTTAATAGACTATTTAGTAAAAGAGGAATTTAGTTGTTACATGAAGAGGAATTTACCAAAGCTGATTATTTTGGAGTCAGGAACTGGTATCATGTAACTTGTAAACGCTTTGTCAATATTTTGCTTTTCCGGTTATGTTGAGTCTGGTTTCAAAACCCTTGAAGACCACCAGAAACACTATAAATTAGTATTGTGTGTACGTACTGTAATAAACAGGCCACAGAAACAGCTATAGATAAAAAATTTTTGATGATGAACAAGTCATGTGCTAAAACTCAATAGGATTCTAATCTGTTTGCAAATTGTGTTATGAGTCTTACCACTTCTTTGGTATTGCCCCCAGGTAAAATTAAGTTAATTAAAAGGTAAAAGGTCTGCTATATTAGTTGGCACTGATATATATTGGGAAATGAGCATAGGTGGATTAGTTAAGATTTGGGATTGTTCCTATTTTCTGGTCCAGCAAAAATACATAATGTGAATGAATGACAAAATAAAAATAAACTGGATTTTTGTGCTTGTGATTTTATTTGGTTAGTGAATGGTTTAATAAACTTTGGCCCAGGGTCAGACATCTCCTTTTTTACTTGCATTTTTAAGATATCTTTGCTGCAAAAAGCATGAAACCAAATATAAATGCTGTAATTAGCCAATCTAGTTATATTTCCAGCTAATTCTTTGGATTGACTGGCTGAATTCTTAACATTGTAGAATAATCAGCAAATTCTGATTTAAACCTTACATGTGTTCTTGATTTTAGGGAGCTGAGCATATATTTTTGAAATGTTCCTTTCATAATAGTTGTGTAATTAATTTTTTATTTGGATGATATTTTGACATGATGACATTGTTTGAACGTGTTCAGACCTGATAAGGTCCAAAACTGTGGAAAGGCAAATTAAAAAACAATTATTTTGTTTACTCATTGTTTTGAGTGCCACTCCTTAAATTCTGTGAGACAGTTGGTACTTATATTCTCAGTTGTTGTATTCCCATTTTATGGGAATATTTATAAAACGATTCTTACCAACTGTAGCTTATTTTATTTTAAGTTGTTCATTCTAAAATGCAGTGGGAAACAAGCATATCAATATATAAATACCATACATGTAGCTTTTCTAATATTCTGCTAGAACCCACAGTCTGAAAGTGTTGCTTAAATATAAATCTGAAATCTGTCTCAGGTCAGTTGTAAATGAACAAAAATTAACTAATTGCTACTATTAGATTTTTTATGACTAAATAAACTTGTTTTAGTAGACCCACATGTTAAAGGTCGCTTATTTGTCTCTGTCTTTATTTCGTCCAATAATGATCATATTAATTCATTCTTTCACTCATTTATTTATTTTTCCTAACTAAATCAAGGCAAAAAGAAAAAAAAAGGGGGCAATTTTATTAAGTACCAGCCATGATTTAGTCGCCGATAGAGCCACCTTTAGCAGGAATAACTTGAGGTGATCGTTTTCTTTTATAACATCAGTCTCTCACACCATTGGGGAGGAGTGTTGGCCCATTTTTCTTTACAAATTTGCTTCAGTGCAGTACATTGATGTTTGTGAATTCACGTATGCACAGCTCTCTTAGGGTCTTGCCACAACATTTCAATATGGTTGAGGTCTGACCATTCCAAAACTTTGATTCTTTTCTTTTTTTCATCCATTATAATTTAGGTTTACTATTGCATGACTCAATTTTGCCCAAGGTTTATCTGCATTGATAGTCTCAAGACTCAAGACTCTAGAATACTCTGTTATACAGAGGAGCTCATGGCTGACCCAGTGACTGCAAGGCGCACAGGTCCTGCTTGACAGTGGTTATAAGTAGTTTTTACTGAAATGCTGTTTAAATGTTAATTGGAGGTCATATGATGGCAAAAAATGGGAATAAATGCATCGTTCACCATTGCTCTCCATTATATATATATATATATATATATACACACACACACACACACACCTATACACGCCTACTGTATGTTGATACCTTTAAAATGAATTCATCAGTTCAAAATCAGATAAAATTTGTTCAATCATTACACCCCTAGAGCAGAGAAAAAAATATATACTTATATTAAATAGTTACTGCTTTTATACTGTAAATGTCTTTAAGCTTAGTACTTACAGAATTCCTAACATAATGAAAACTATATTTATATTTATTTGGCACTCTTATTTACTGTAATGGCAGTGGAATGAATGAGTCAGTGTGTGACCATTTTAATAATAACATAGTACTTCTTTTCTATTTTAGATAGAGTGTTTTTCCACTGTATGTAGCCTCAGCTGTTCGTGCTGACATAGGGCAAGATTAACCAATAAGCCCATATGCAGGAAGTGTAGCCTCTTTATTCAAACAGTTTTCATCTCTCACATTGTCATTGTCATCTGTCTGGCAATTGGCCATTAGGGTTTGGCAATGTGAAAACTGTATCTCTGAATAAGGCAAGTGAAAGGTGGTAAAACGGAATATCAGAAAAAAGAACTCTTTAAATGCAGCGACAAACAGGAGATTGTGTATCGACTCTTTAGCTCTCTTTTCCATTAATGGTATGGAGGTTGACTTGCTGTATGAGGTGAACTTCTATTAAAGCATTAGATTAGGCTCAGTTGGTTCAGGTTAAAGCATAACTAAAATAAAATTTTGGCTGATTTCTTGTGCTGTGGTTAGGTGAGATTTAGGCCATTAAACCTTCATGAAATAGTTTCTTTAAAACTGGGCGCAGGTAAATAAATCGTTGACCCACATGAGATTTATATGCACGTGCATATGCACACACCCTCACTCAGCCACCCACTCACACACACATACATTCTGGGTACATTCCAGGACAAAAAATACAGTTCCTATTTTTAGCATGTTTTCTCTGTTACAGCATGCTCTCCATTTGTTTTCTCTGTTTGAGCTTTTCCCCACCTTCACCCCACATGCCACACCCACTTTTAATCCCTGTCTTCCTTTGTTGCTGTCAGCCTGTCAATACCCTTTCGCAGTACTTTTCCATTACCAGTTTGCATATTGCTATGAAGTTTGTAAATGACTATGTGAAAGTTTGGGTGGAACACTGATTACTGCACATGGATGTCCTCACCACGAGTTCATACAATTATTATGAACTATGCAGTAATACATGAACACCTGGTGGCATAATGTGTTTCTCTGGATCATGTACAGTAGGAATTTTTTAATAATCTTTGAAAATTCCAATGCATAACTCCTGGTCACTTGTCAGAACTAACACCTCATGAGCTTTTGCATGGATTCAGTCCCCTACTGGTGCAATTGCACAATATCAAATTGAAGTGCTTTGCAGTCCTTGAATGTTCAGTCAAGTCTGTCAAGTTTTCTAAGTATTCCTTGAATGCTTATCTATAAACAGTCATGCAACATTGCAGGTCTGTTTTAATCATAGGAAACTTCACACTTAAGTTAACATGTCATTTTTCTTGGTGGAATTGGGAACTTGTGTAACTTCTTGGAGCAACATTCAAATAAAATTCTGCAGTAAACCCTCATTACCAGCATTGAATTACAAAATCCTTTCAAATACGTTGTTAGATTGAAAACTATATTTTCTAATATTTTATGATAAACCTGTTGATATCACTGCATGAGTACTAATAAATATCATTGTGAAATAAGTGTCTTTCTGTGTGAAAAGGACTCCTTTAAAATGTGCTAGATAGCAGTCACACAAATACAATGTCAGTGGCACCTCTTTGAATACACGGTTGTTTTTTACAATTCTGTATTGTTAGTCACTGGATTTTCTGAGTTATGCTGATCTGATCTCTCTCCCTCACACTCACTGTGTGTCTCCGAGCGTTTTTGTCATGGGCGGAGTCTGCTATTTCAGACAGTGGAAAAGTACTGGCAGTTAGAATGATGCAGTGGGCTGCCCTTTGTTCATTGTGGCTGCAACACAAGAGACTAAAGCAGCTCTATTTCAGAATCCAGCACTGATCTCTGTGGACTTGTCACTGTCCACCTGTTGTTGGTCGTGTTTTATTTTGTATTCTAAACATTATAGATTTATACTTTCTAATATCTAGAATATCTAAATTAAAAGAACTGACTAACCGACATGCAGAGTAAAGCGAATGTGTGTCTTTGAGTACAACCAGTTTCATTGGGAAGTTATTTTTAGGTAACAGCAAATGGAATTTGTGGATTATTAATAGTTAAACGTCCTTAATGTGCAGCAATGTAAATGATTACCTTTACCTGCTTAGTTCCTGTTAAAAAGACAAAGTCAAGTGAGTGCTTTGCTCTTAATAAAGCCAGTTGCTGAAATATTCAGAGTATATCTGAATATGTCTGTCCCTGTGTTATCCTTGTTTGATTTTTACATATACAAAGATTAGCAATAACATTCCAATGCAAAACATTGTGCCCACTGCCCAGTAGGTTCCCCTTGTGCCCCCTGAGCAGCATCAGCATCTGAGTTCATGACTCTCTGGTGTATGCTCTGGTGTCTGGTACTGGGATGTTGGCAGTAGCGTTTTTGTGTGCTGTAGGTTATGGGGTGGGGTTTGAAATTCAGATTTGAATTTGGAGCCTTGTTTTGTGGTCTTGGGCATTTTGCCTGCCTGGCCCAGTGCGTGCCAGGCTGTGATGCACTCTAGGTTCTGGTGCCTGTATTGCGGCTAGCATTAACTTTGTTTGCCAAGTTTTGGCAAGTGCTGCATTAACTTTTCTGTGAGATTGGATGAGACTGGATAGCCTTTGCTCCCCACAGGCATAAATGAGCCTTGGGTGGCCATGATCCCCTCACCAGTTTACTGGTATATAATTGATAATTATTGTGAATTTGTTGATGCTATATGGTATTAATGTTATGACTGATTAATGTTTTTTGTTTTATAAGTGTACTGTATGTTAGTACTACAGTATGTCCTTTAATGTATATGAAGTACTGTGCAAAGAAGTCAAGGCTCAGAATTTTCAGTAATGTATATGATAATTTTAATTACAGCTAATTATTTATAATTGTATAAAATGCAATTATGTAAAATTATAAATAATTAACTGTAATGGTATTGTTTTTTTTTTTTTGCAAATATTTTTTATTGAAAAAAGGGAAAACAATACAGTACTTGCATTTACAGAAATCCAATTTACCTTTTCATTTTTCTAAATAAACAAATACACACACATAAAAACACTAAACAAAAACACTCAAATAACTAAACAAAACAAAAAAAAAAAAAAACAAGAAGAAAAAGAAAAAAAAAAACACCCCCCCCCTCCCCGCCCCACACGGCTCAAGACAACCACCAAACATATTACATAAATATCAGTAACAGGTATACATTTAATCAGGCAATACCTCTAGACTAGTAAAATAAGAAATAAATGGTTGCCAATTGTGGAAAAATTTGGCTGTACATCCTCTTAACGTATATTTAATTTTTTCAAGTTTTAAAAAAAACATGACATCTTTAAGCCACTGGGAGATAGTAGGATACTTAGCAGACTTCCAATGCAACAACAATAGACGTCTTGCTAATAAGGATGTGAAAGCTATGATATCCTTTTGTGTAGAATTAAGTGTAAGTGAGCGATCAGGAATCCCAAATATAGCAATCAGAGGGCAAGGTTGGAGAGTTACCCCAAGAACAGTGGACATAATGGCAAAATAACCTGTCCAGAAACCTTCCAGCTCAGGACACAGAAAAAACATGTGGCTAAGATGACAAGGAGAGCCATGGCATTTATCACATTTGTTTTCCACTTCCGGATACATTTCTGAAAGTCTAGACTTAGAAAAATGTGCCCTGTGTATGACCTTAAATTGAATAAGTCCAAGACGAGCACATGAGGTGGAAGACCGTACCCTTGCTATAGCCTGTTCCCAGGACTCCTCCCGTATTTGAATTCCTAGTTCCCCTTCCCATGTACACTTAAGCTTAACATTTGAGTGGTTACTAAGAGACAGGATAGTATCATAGAGTTTCGAAATGGTTCCTCTATGATGAGGAATAAATGATAGCATAGTTTCCCACTGCTGTTCTGGAGGTAAAGAGGGGAAATTAGGGAAACGCTTGGCAACAAAATTTCGAATTTGAAAATAGCGAAACAGATGGGTAGTGGGGAGACCATAACGAGATGACAAATTGGCAAAACTATCGAAGACACCGTCCACATATAAATATTTAAATTGTTTTATACCCTTGTCACACCACACTGAGAACGACGAGTCCAGGAGTGATGGGGGAAACAAATGGTTATCTTTAAGAGGACCTGAGGAAGATGCCATTACAAATTTAAAGTGCCGTCTAAACTGGAACCAGATCTTGAGTGTGTTAAGAACCACCTGATTATCAGTATACAGAGAGGGTTTTATGGGTAAAGAGGAATAGAGCAGAGCCGGTATAGAAGATCCCTTACAAGATGATAGCTCCAATTTACACCAAGAGGATCCAGAAGATTTTAACCAGTAGCAAAGTTTATGAATGTGAGCAGCCCAGTAGTAAGCCAGAAAATTAGGTAATGCAAGTCCTCCACTAAATCTGCATCTCTGCAGTATAGTTTTACGAACCCTAGGTGGCTTCCCTCCCCAAATGAAAGAACCAATAATTTTGTCCAGTGAGACAAAAAAATGTTTTGGCAAAAATAAGGGAATCGACTGAAATAAAAATAAAAATTTTGGTAAGATATTCATTTTTACTACATTAATCTTACCGATTAATGAAAGGGGGAGATTACCCCATCTTTGAATATCAGATGTGATCCTTGATATAAGGGGAGTAAAATTAGCTGATTTAAGGCCAGATAGAGAACGAGTCACATTAATCCCCAAGTATTTAAAGCCCGATGGACTAAGATGAAAGGGTAGATCGGACTGTTGAAGATGACATGCTGACGTATTAATGGGAAAACACTCACTTTTCCCCAAATTTAATTTATAACCTGAAAATGAGCTGAAATTCTCCAGAATACCTAAAACAGCCGGGATGGAGAGTGCAGGATCAGTTATATATAATAACAAATCATCTGCATACAATGATAATTTATGTTCAATTCCATTACGGAAGATTCCCTTGAATACGGAGGAAGATCTCAATGTGATTGACAGAGGCTCGATGGCGATGGCAAAGAGTAAAGGTGACAAGGGGCAACCTTGACGACATCCGCGACCCAGATCAAAATAATCTGAATAAACATTATTAGTATGTACACTGGCTTTAGGGGACGAATAAAGAAGCCGAATCCACAAAATAAATTTATCGCCAAATCCGAATTTCTTTAAAACTGCAAACAAGTACTCCCACTCCACTCTATCGAAAGCCTTTTCAGCATCTAAAGAAATCACAAGTTCAGGAAGTTCAGATAAATGCTTTGAGTAAATAACATTAAAGAGTGTACGGGTATTAAAAAACAATTGACGTCCCTTTATGAAGCCATTTTGCTCTTCAGATATAATACAAGGAAGCACATCCTCTAGGCGAGATGCAATTACTTTAGCCAACACCTTTGCATCGGCATTAAGCAGAGATAATGGCCTGTAGGAACCACAGGAGGTTGGATCTTTGTCATTTTTGAGAAGGAGCGCTATAGTGGCTTGTGTGAAAGTTTGTGGTAATGAACCCCTTTCCAAGGATTCATTAAACACAGATAAAAGCAATGGTGCCAATTTACCAATAAATGTTTTATAAAATTCTATTGGAAACCCATCAGGGCCTGGAGCTTTATTAGACTGCATAGCTGTAATAGCATTTGATACTTCTTCAACGGAAAATGGGGAGTCCAATTGCCCGGCAATATTAGTATCAATGACAGGGTTTGAAAGATTATGGAGAAATTTATTCATTTTAGCTTTGTCCGTAGGAAATTCTGACTTGTATAACGAAGCGTAAAATGTTTTAAAGGTAGAATTAATTTCCAAGGGATCTGTAGTAATAGTGTCATAAGTGTTTTTAATACTAGGAATTAAACGCGAAGTGGCTTGTCGTCGTAGCTGATGTGCCAACAAGCGACTTGCCTTGTCACCATATTCATAATATGAGCCACGACTGCGTAGTAACAAGCGCTCTGCCTCTTTAGTTGACATAAGATTGAATTCTGCTTGCAAATCAAGACGCTGCTTCAGTAATTCTGGAGAAGGGTTCAGTGTATAACATTGATCAAGGTTACTAATCGCAGCTGTAAGTTCTTTAAACCTGGCATTAATCTTTTTATTAGCAAGAACAGAATAAGAAATAATTTGACCTCTCAGGTAGCATTTAAGTGTCTCCCATAGCAAGGAATATGAAACTGAATCATTTTGATTGAAGGACAAGAACTCCTCAATAGAACTTGAAATAAATTCACAAAATTCTTTATCTGCCAGAAGAAGAGAGTTAAATCTCCAAAGTGGTGGGCTACGTTTATAGGTAGAAAGCTGAATATCCAATAGCAGAGGTGAATGATCAGATATTACAATACCAGAATAGTCGGAAGAAGTAACACACAAATCAAGAGCTCTGTCTATAAGAAAGTAATCAATCCTGGAATAAGAATGATGCACCTGGGAGAAAAAAGAAAATTCTTTGATTGAAGGGTTGCGAAATCTCCATGGATCAATAAGATCGTTCTGTTTCATAAAATCTGAAAATATTTTAGACATAGATGATGGAGTCAGATTACGAGGATTAGATCGATCCAAGATTGGATCAAAAACACAATTCAGATCTCCACCGAGGATCAGCAAATGAGTGTTCAAGAAGGGGATGTTACTCAGCAGTCTATTAGCAAATTCAGCATCATCAAAATTTGGGGCATATACATTTACCAACAAAACCTTTTTTTGCATTAGTGTACCAGCAACAATGATGTATCTACCATTCTTATCAGCGATAACATTGGTCGAAGAGAATTGAACTTTCTTATTAATGAGAATGGCAACTCCTCTAGCTTTCGAATTAAAGTTTGAGTGAAAGACCTGACCTACCCAAGGGCAATTTAACCTATAATGATCTTTACTGCGAAGGTGAGTCTCCTGTAAAAATGCTATATCAGAATGTAAACGTTTCAAGTGTGTGAAAACCTTAGATCTCTTAACAGGATTGCCCATACCTCTGACATTCCAACTAATGAATCTAAGAGGCATGCCTGACCCAGCATTGCTGGGATCTATATTACCATTAACCATTCAAAAAGAAAAAAAAACAACAACCAAAATGCCAAAGAGCCGAAGCGGGACACCCTCCCCCCCAAAATACCCCTAAACACACACACCCAAAGTCTCCATATAAAAACAAAGGAGACAGCAGTGTTCCCCAAAATAGCATACTATCCACTGAAGTGAATGGACTAACCGGAGCCCAAACAAAAACAAACAAGAGAGAGAGAAAAAAAAAACTCCCACCGACTTCACACTGTATAACAGCGTGCGTGTAACAAACACGTTATATATACATATATATAAAAGTATAAAAAAAAACCCTGTACAAAATATTGTTTCCTCAGAAGATGAACATTCTAACAAAACAACGAAAATACGTAAAAATACCACAAAAAAAGGAAGTCCTGTGCAAATATTTGCAATAAGCCTAGAAAAGATTGTGCTGGACTAATCCGAAGTACAAGAGTATAATGTACGATTTAGTCTTAATATATAAAAGTGAAAATACAAAAATAAAAACCGTACAGTAACTAGCGCAACATACTTTTTTAAAAAAAAAAAAAGGAAGAAAAAAAACCCAATGCGCAGGTAGCGTTAAACCTAAAGAAACCGTAAACACCTAGCAGCATTACAGCACCAACCTGAAGGACTATTGAGGCTCAACCCGAAATCAACGTTTTAACATAAACACTGGCTTCCTCCGCTGAAACAAAGTCCTTCTCAACCCCCTTATGTGTGATGCGAAGTCGCGCTGGATGAAACAGGCCATACCGAACTCCCTCAATGCCACGCAGCTGCTGCCTGACCGTATTAAATGCAGCCCGAGCACGTGCGATCTTGGCAGTGTAGTCAGGAAAGACTGAGATGGTCTGGTCTCCAACTTTAATCTGCCGGCGTTCTCTAGCGCGTCGTAAAATGTCAACGCAGTCAGTGTGGTAATGAAACCTGCACACGATGGCTCGTGGACGGTCGCCGGGCTTAGGTGCGGGTTGGAGGGTCCTGTGAGAACGATCCAAAAGCGGCTCCTTCTCCAGATTAAATGCTTCCTTTAGCAAGGAGGCCACGGCCGCAGTAGTGCACGTGTTAGGCCCCTCCGGTACTCCCACTATCCTAACATTGTTACGCCGCGTCCTAGACTCCAAGTCTTCACATTTATTCTCCAGCTTGGCTACATTAGCTGTGAGGCACTTGATAGTGTTTTTCATTTCGGCTATGTCGTCGGAGCACACAGTAAGCGCGTGCTCCATCTCCCTGACCGTACCTTTTAGCTCGGACACGGTAGCGTCATTAGCGGCTTTATCTATCGCTAGCTGCGTCTTCACCGCTTGCAAGTCGAACTTAATAGTAGACAAAGCATCACCGATAGTATCCTGAAGTTCTTTTTTAAAAATTTCGGCGATATCTTTCCTCAGCGAGGCCAACAACTCTACTTTAAGAGCGTCGATATCCGGATTAGCCTGGCTCGAGGGGGGCCTCACAGGTGACGACGGCTCACTCGAGGATGTGGTCGCGGTTTGCAAACTAGGCCTCAGTTGTGTTTGAATCGTACTGCGAGTTTTTATATTTTTTGCTGCCATTTTACACAGTCCCGAATAAACTTTTTAAACTCAACTAACTACAAAATAAAACAAGACTAAAATTATGGCCAAAAAGCGCAAAGGAATAACAATTGTAATGGAAATCGGCGGGAGCTCCCAAACTCACGTCCTACTCCATCAAAGCTCAACCGGAAGTCCACTGTAATGGTATTGTATATGAAAATTACAGTTACTGCTAATTGTACATAATTGCATTATATTGCAATGAGACTTCCCTTAAGCCCTTGCCATCATCATCTTATTCATATCAGTGTATTTGTGTTTATTTCAATATAAAGAAAAACAATACATATATTTGATTTCTTACAGTACATTTTTTAACCTAAGGCTGAAAGGAGAAAAAACATCCTTAACAAGCCTGTCCAGTATAGTTTCATCTTCAACTCACATTATCTTCAAGACCCATCATCTAAGACAAAAACTGCATAACCTGTATTCGGTATTCTTTCACTTAGTATAGCCACTGTACAAATAAAGTCTCTAATTTGACTGATGTTATAGGGCATGCACAAGTCCTAATCATCCTTTATTCATTCCACATGTCTCTGCATCTACTTATTCATGGTTAGATGGTTCTTACCTTAAGTATTAAATGCAACAGAGAGAGAGAGAGAGAGAGAGAGAAAGAGTGAGAGGGAGGTGGATGAATGGATGGCAATCAAAACTCTCACTATGTATTTTATTTTAGATTTACTTTACAATAAGAAGTTGGAAACCTAAATTATTAATTACTTTAGAAATCATACTCTGCATCATTTTGTTCATTAGTTTTTTTTAAAGTTAAAGATCTTTAATCCCCTAATTTAAATGACTGCTGAAGAAATTAATATTAATATTAAAATTAGAACCGTTCCGAACCATTATAAACTGTTCACAAACCAGAGTTCTGAACAGGCAAAGGCGCGGCCATTTATACACACAGTTGCCAGGCAACGCCGCAATCAGTGTGAACGCGCCGCACCTTTTAACATTCATTTGGCTACTTTTAGCAATTTTTAAAAAGTGACTCAAAAGAGTAGTGGCTGCAGGCTTTACTCAGTACAGTGCGGGGGTGGTGCTACATAAGGTCTAAATATCCAGGCACGTCACACATTTCAAATAATGTTTTTGCTGAGATGTTTAAGACGCTGGCGAGAGCGAGAGCGGCATGCATCAGTCCAGTGTGCGCGCTCAGGTTAAGTTTAGTGCACAGCACAAAAACATAACTCTCTCTCTCATAAATCCTCGGTAAAGGGATAGGCCCTGAGACGATATTAGTTTTTGTTTTAGTTTCCAGAGCCCTGTCCGTTCTCGCATAGATGGTGTAGCTCTGGTTATTTTGTGTTTTCAATTTTCTTTTGTTTCCTTTAAGTTCCTTAATTAATAATCCCACGCCATCTCCAAACGGGATGGTCTTCCCGTGCCTGTCATAAGCACTCTCACAAACTCCTATTTCGTTGACCCTCTAAAGCCCTGCGTCAGGGCTCTTATAAATGTTCTTACATCTAACAATATTATTTTATTAATTTTCACAGAATTTTCACATCTTTGAAAAACCCATTAAAAGTTATTCACTAGTTTTTATGTGACGTGTGCACAAACAAACAAACAGAAAAACAGACAAAAATTCCTAAAACATTCTCAATGTGTTCTATTACTTACATTCCTACAAATTGTTTCTGCAAATATCTTCAATGTACAGACATGCCAACTTTACAGTTTTATTTATCATTTTTATCAAGTTCAAGGGGTATGCATACTGTACTTTTGCAAGGCACTGTATGTGTGCCCTCAGTCATGAGGAATGCTCTCTGCAACATCTGGACATAGCCAGCGGCTATTCTTATCAGAGAATAAAACTTTCTTCCACCTTTGAATGTCCCATGTTTGGTGCTCTCTTGCAAAGTCCAAACGAGCAGTTCTGTGGAGTTCAAGGAGACATGGTCTTTGAAGACGTTTTGTGTTTTTGAAGCCCTTCAGTCTCAGAAGCCATCTGATCTGATGGTTATGGGGCTGCAGTCAACACCAGTAACAGCCTTAATTTGGGTTGAGGATCGTCCAGTGTCTTGACGGACAGCCAATTGGATCCTCCGGCTCAGTGCTGGTGAAATTTTTTTGGGTCTTCCACTTGACTTTTTTGTTCCATAACCCTCAGGATCATTTAAGAAATTCCAAATGACTGTCTTACTGCGTCCCATCTAAGAGTCCCTGCTTATGCAGTTCAACAACCTGACCACGTTCAAAAAGGAGAGTTTTTTTTGCCTTTGTCATCAGAGCGTGTGACTACCTGACAGAAAATTACAATGAATCCACATCTTTGCACAGATTTGACCTTTTAAAGGCATGTGGTCCTAAAATTTTGATCAGCTGTAAAACAGCCTGTTTCAGTTTAATCGTTATTTCCAATTAATTGAATGCTCAATTTTTTTTGTCTCACTCCCATTTCTATATGTTGCATATTGAAGCTCTACTTGCAACCTTGTTAAGATCCAACCATGCAAAATATGATTTTTTTGTCATTTTTCAAGTGGTCTTAAACTTTTGATCGGGAATATATATATATATATATATATATATATATATATATATATATATATATATATATATATTACATGTATGATCTTATATTACCAATGTGGAAAGGAATCTGATTTGTGTAAATGAAAATGCACCAAGTGGTGTACCAGTATTTAAAATAACCAATCCCGAATAAACCTCATTTACTAAACTCTCTGACACACTGTAGAAATGTCTGTTTTAATATATACAACAGACATTTCTACAGTGTATGCACTATACAGTATATAAAATAAGACAGTATATAAGATAAGACAGCCTTTCATATGCAGTTTTAAAAAGCCAAACTTTTTGAATGAATGAATGAATTAATTAATTAATGAATTAACATTTTGAAGACCAGTGCATGGGTAATCCATGAACAAACCTCATCCTGGGATTTTGTTTTCAAATGCCCCCAACACTTGTGCAAAGTAGGTGAATTACTATTACATGATTGTCTTTGTGACCATTTATCCAATAATCATATATACTGTATTTAACAATAAAAGTAATAACGAAATAAAAGTTATTTATTTTGATGCATTACTTTTTATTGTGGTACAAAACAAATCCACATGGAGCTGACGAAAGCATGAAGAAAACAAAGATGATTCAGTGCAATAAATTTGCTGTTTGTCTGCCCTTAGAAATTTTACATTACTTTATTTGTAATGACTCCCTAATCTGAATTTTGTAAAATGCTAAAATCATAAAATTTTCCACTAAATAACAAATGCAGATACAAGGCTTTGGAGTCATATGTAGAAGGGTATGCATGTTTTATGTGCAGGAGGTATAGTAGGTATTATATATACTGTATATATATATATATATATATATATATACACTGTACGTACATACATACATACAATATATATGGGGGCAACTGAGTAGGATGACTTTCACCCATAGAAGAAGGCTTTCGCGAAAATGTAACGTGTAACATTGCATTGTCATTAAACACGTTCATCTCCCGCACTGCTACTTTTTAACCTTTTTCTTCACGAGGGCCGTTGTTGCAATACAGTTACGACACTTGGACACAAAATAAAAAAATTCTTTACGCATGTGCACACATACATGGTTACAATGTTATTGTAAACAGTACGCGTGAGCATGAATGTTGATTATATGAATGACGCACAAGCACTGAGACCGAGCATAAGAGACTATTACACAAATCCTACAGCAAGATAGAGAGAGAAAAACCATTTGCTCAGTTGTGATCATGTGATTCTTGGCAGACAAAGTGCATGCATACTACTCGTATTTCAAAACCTTGCTTGTTTATTAGGTTAAAATTTATTTTTAAAAATTGCTCATCTTGCAAAATGCTCGCAGACCAAGTTACAATCCAAGGTTCCACTGTATATACAATGACTTTATTACTGAGTCAGTACAAAAACATTTGAGAGTCAGTATTTTTATAGATGAAAAATATTTTGTTTGCCTGTAAAGAAAGCAGCATTATATAAGCAACCACTTTTAGGAAAAAGAAAAAAAAAAGAAAGCAGCTGGATTTTGCATGCAAAAAAGGAGCAGGTCCAACAGTCGAAGTCCTCATCAGAACTGTGGGTGGCTTTCCTGGATCCACCTCAGTAAAACTTAGTCACTAATTTCCTTACCTGTACCTGACACCAATTTGAACTTCACTTTATTAATTACTGTTGACTGGGCTTTATTATTAATTATCTTTACATTTATTAGTAATAATGTATCATTATTTTTGAAGGCATCCTTGCTCTACATGATTTTTTTCAAGACTTTTGCACAGTACTGTACAGTATATGTATGTACTGTACCATGATTGTGGTGGTGAAGACAGGTTAAGAACACAAAGATACATAGTGGTTAATTCAGTGTGAGATTATTACTTATTACTTTTTAGGCTTTAAAGCATTGTCTTGTAATGTGCAGTCCATTAAATCATTGGTTCAAGTAAATATGTCTGAAATGTTTGTGATCATAATTTTTTGTTTATACTATGATCATGGCAATGGATTCAAAATCTAAGACCTCTCATTATTTTGTTCATTAGAGGGACAACCCATGTGAGATGTTTTGGAGATAAAGTCAGAGAGGCCAGATTGAGGTGGTTTGGACATGTTCAGAGGAGAGATTGTGAATATATCGGTAGAAGGATGCTGAGGTTGGAACTGCCAGGCAGGAGGTCTAGAGGAAGACCAAAGAGGAGATTTATGGATGCAGTGAGAGAGGACATGAAGTTAGTTGGTGTGAGAGAAGACGATGCAGATGGGGTAGATGGAGGCAGATGATTCGCTGTGTCGACCCCTGAAAGGGAACAGCCGAAAGACAAAGAAGAAGAAGAAGCAATGACTTTGCAAAGTGTAACAGAAAAAAGTGCTTGTGAATGGTGATATCTGTTCGTATATGTGACACAATAGACTCTGTTCTGTTGTCTAGGTTGTGCTGTGGACAAAACAATGACATGATGTCAGTCAAAAACAAACAAACAAGCATGAGTACCAGCTTGCCTCTGAGATTCCCATGAGCCTTGTTTAACAGGATCTTACTGGAAAACAAAGGCTAAATGATGGCAACATACCTTAAAACTTTTATTAAAGGCATTTGCTAATATGTAATAAAATTTGTTTTATATGTAATAAAATATGTAATAAAATAAACATCATATATCATTAAGAGCACTAAAATAGAAACCATCAGTCCACAAATCAAAACATTCATTGTGTCATTGTCTAACCTGCTTATCCCCTATGAGGTCACTATTGCACAAAGCAGTGTACTCTATACCTTGGATGGGGTGCCTATTCAACACTAGTCAACCTTCTGTTCTTGTCTTTGAACCTTCTCTCTCTTCATTTATGACTTCCAACTATGCATTGTAAAAAAATAAATATATATAAATATAAATAAAACAACTGCTGTGCATTCTGTACATGTACGGTTGACCAAACATGGTGGATGTACAGTACTATGGAACACTGTGAAGACCCTGGCCATCAATAAGTGTAGAATCACAGTAACATTGCCAAAAACAGGGTGTTCCTCTCAAATTCATGAAAGGACAAGATTAAAAATCAATCTGTTAATGTGGCAAAATGTGGAATGGTGCAGTCAGATACCATGATTTAAGTGGTGCTTTAAGAAGGTGCTTTAACAAAACATTAGGTAATGCACTTCTGTGAACAGGTTTTTACAGTATAAGGGTTTTTTTTCCCTCTCAGTGTTTGTTTTTCCTTTTCACTTCAGTTTTGTTGGTTGCCAAGGGTGTGAATCTGTTTCTACAGTTTCACTGTATGTATGTGTTAACATTCTACAGCATGGAAAGTTACTGCAAATAGCCCATTTTATTACTAGCTGGGTTTCGACTTGCTGCCTAGCTAATTTGTTATGTACTAGAATCAATTTTATTCTAACCTGACATTATACTGTATAATGAATTAATTCAATTCAATTCAATTTTATTTATATAGCGCTTTTAACAATGGTCATTGTCTCAAAGCAGCTTCACAAAAATTAAAGAAATTTAACAAAAAATAAATAAATAAATAAAAACAAAAATAATAATAATAATTATTATTATTATTATAGAAAAGAAAATAATTGGAAGTGTGGATGTGTGAGAAAAATGTGCAGATAATAATAATGAGACGAATGAATGAAATTTCTCTGATGAGCAAGCCAAGGGTGGCGGCGACGGTGGCAAGGAAAAAAATAAGGTTAGCAAAATAGTTAAACTTTCCTCAGAATGCTTTTTCAAATATTCAGAGTTCATGCCTTCCGAGGATGCAATAAAGACACTTAGTTTATATGAGCATTTTAAAACATGGTACTGCGGTTGGGCTGGGGCACTCATCCTTAAGTTTCACAATGCAGTCCAATAGCTTATCAATTTTAAAATCAACTTACATCAGTATAGCATTTACTGCACTATGACGTATGTGAAGTTCATTGCAGATGACACACAGTTCTTGCTATATATTTTATCTGAGTAAAGCATGATGGTATAAATAAGACGGAAGTCAAGAATAAACCTTTCCTTGAAAGGTAAATTACTTGAGTACAACTAATGAAGTATGTGGTACATGTATTTAATAGATACGTGTATTTATATATTGCGTATTTATATATATTTTACTTAACATTTACTTAAGTATAGTTGCTCAAGTGTAAATACAGATAGTTAAAGAAGTTTATTTTCATAAAGCTGTTTAAGTTCAAAATTGGCTAGAAATTTGAAACACTGTGCAACCTCAACAGAAAATCTTGTGAGCTTGATTAATAACTAGGTATCGTGGTGCTTGGATGAGTCTGCTATAGTTGAAATCACTCAGCTAAAGTTTGCCAGGACAGGGAGTAAGACTGTCCCTCCCCCTTAGAGACAAGGACTTTCCAGCAACAGATTACTGTGCCAATTAAATAGATTTTCTGTTACATCACAGCCTTCAGTGCTCTAGGACAGAGGGAAAGTTTTCAGACACTTAAGTTTTCCACATTTTGTCTTTTGTTTCACACAACTCTTTAAAGCATTTCCCCCCAGCATTCTGCACAAAAACACTACACAATGACAAAGTAAAAACAGGGATTTTAAATATTAATTTATAAAATAAAGAATAAATAAAGGCCCTCCATACCCTTTGTTTCTCGAAGAAAATTACAAAAGAAAGGAGTGCTAAGCTTGTAGCATCATTCACAAACTGAGTAGAGGCTGTCATTACTTCCAAGAGTGCTTCAACCAAATACCACTTGATGGGCTGGAATACATATGTAAATGATATATTTCAGTCTTTATTATTATTATTATTATTATTATTATTATTATTATTATTTCATTAATTTATTTATGGATTTAACAAAACACTCCACACCTGTTTTTACAATTGTGTGTAGAATGATGAGAAAAAGGTCCATCTCTGTCAGCACAGTAAGCAAAGGCATCTGACATTTACTGTAGAGTTTATATAAAATTATATTAAACCCTCAAAACACCTGATAATCTCCAGCTGTTTTTGAAATAGCCCATCTTTACAATGACACTCGACATCCAGGTCCAACCACATTTTTGTATCTAGTAATGTGTCTGTTAATCAAAAAAGTAGTAATGACATCAAAAAGATATACATTTTATACACATTTACAATTTACACATTGACACTGAATGTCTGCATTTGGTGAACCTGGTTGAGGCTTAAAGGGAATGTGGAGCAGACTTTGGTAAATGTTTTGACGTAAGTAAGAATATATTTTAAATCTGCAAAATATGTAATTGTTGGAAGCCAGTCGAGGAACTGTAGCAATGGGGTTATGTTGATATTTTGCAAAAAAAAAGTCTTAGAAGTTCATCATTAGTTAATTAGAATATACCACTTTAATTTTGAGTTTTATTAATTGAAAATCAAGCAATTTCTTTATAAAGAGGACCATTGATCTTATTCTGCAAAACAGAAAAAAAGATTCTTATTTATTTTTAAATGCCATCCTTTAGTACAGTACATTCCAGCTGAAGTAAATGTAGAAATGGTCAAATAGTAATTAATCAATTAAAGCTGATTCTTCTAGTCAGAAATATAGGATTAAAAAAAAAAGAAATACCTGTTGTCCTATTTTCTACCACCTTGGTTAAGTAAATCCATTAGAATCAGGCACATACAAGTACTTTAACAGAGCTGGGGGGCCCAGCCCTTGGTCACAAACACTGATTTACACTATTCCACACTGCCACTAACATTTATACTTCACCAAAAGAACCAAACATGGATTCCTCTCATTCCCAGGATTCCACATGGGCGTCTGGTGAATCTACATCTTGCACAGGAATTCCCCGTTAAAGCAATCATTTCCCAGAAAAGAAGTTGAATAAAAAAATTTTTTCAGTGTTGTAAAAATACACACTTACTGTAGAAGTGAGTATATAGTATAACAACAGAATGATGCAGAGCTGAGCTTCTGCTTTTGACTTGCTAGGGGTCTTAACTTTACAGCACAGATTCTAATTTTCTTTGAGGTTTCAGACAAAGTATTCTTTCGCCATTTAGTTTTGTGAATGGTAGTTTTGTAAATGTTAGTTTTTGTGAATTTTATAGAGTGTGAAATAATGTTGACTGTGGTGTTGACCATTGTTAAAAAAAAATAGCTCTGAGCATGTTACTAATTAAGTAACGTGTACAGTATAAGAGGAGTTTTAAAGTCGAACCAGGACTTTTGAATGTGCAGAATAACAGAACAAATTTATCAGAGTCCAAACAACTTTTCAAGTTCAAGTAGGCTTTATTGTCACTTCAACCATACAGTATACAGTACAGTTAGTACACAGTAAAACAAAACAACGTTCCTCTAGGACCAAGGTGCTACATGCAACATAAATTTACAACATAAATTAACAGAAAAACTAACCTACAGTAGCTAACTGGCCTAGTTAGCTGGCTAGCGGAGACAAGACAGATTGACCCGATACCATAAATTAAGAACATAAATTAAGAACATAAATTAACAACATAAATTAACAAAAACTAACTAGATAACCCAGAGAGGAAGACTATCTACGTTATAAAACTTTTAAAATGTTTTATTTCTTTATATAATCCCATGTTACACTAATGCATTTATCTGAGTGTTTCACTATGCTTGGATACAGTCAACGTAGAAAGTTTCATTAATATCCCAAAGCCTTGATGAAACATCCTGGGCTTCCATTTTGAAATGTTTCTTTAACTTTCGATACCTACAGTATGTGCACCAGAAATGCAGGTGTTTTCACTGACATGAGTATCTCTTCTGCAAGTTGGTGAAAAGTTATTCGATGATTTTCAAGGATCAGGAATTACACCCGTTCACAGTGAACACGGCTGCAGTGGGCTTTGAGCCAGGTCAGACAAGATTGTCATTCACAGAACTTCTTTAAAATGCCTTTTACCATTCAGCTGTTTTACTGCAGCAAAGAGCCTCATCACTGTATTGTGCTTGAAGTCTTCTGTACTGTACATGTCAATCGGTTTTATGCCTTCATTCTTCTGCTCATGAGTCTACTAGTCTTGGATTGACTTTAACACTCCTGGACTTGAAAGAAAAGAAAATGTTGAAATACTGGGCTAAAGACTTGTGGTTTGTTTGCCCAAAGTTGTAAAAGTTAAATGTTAATGTTTTGACATTTACTAAGCCGTCACTGTTGCAGGGTCCCACTCTGTTGCTCATGATGGGTTACTTTGCTATTGGAAAGACACTGAAATCAGTGCAGTCACTGCACTGTAACATTGACAACTTATCATACAACTCAGGGAGGAGGCTATGTGCAAGAGCAGAGAGGAAGCATGGGAGTGTAGAATGGAAAAGTACTCTATAAACACGGTGATCTTTCACACAAGTGTAATACTATTTTTACTAAAGCTTGTCACAATATTTTCCCACACTTAATCTTTTTACTTTTGCTATCACACCATTTCACCATGTCAGCACAGACTTTCCATAAACTGTGCTTAAGTTACAAAATCAAAATCACTGATAAAGGGGCACATAACATAGATCACGCATAAATATTTGATGTACAGTACATTTACATCATTTTGCAGATGCTCTACAGCATGACTAATGTTATCATTAAACTTACAAATAATTAAAAGTATACGCGCAAATTATACCTATTGACTTTTTCTACACATTTGTTCTACAGTACAAGACTAGTCAAAACCAAACTTCCCCATGTCTGCTGATTACTGATTTACTGCTACTTATTATTCCAGAAAAAAAACCTCCACCATTTTATGAGCATGGCTGTTGCCATAAGATGACAGGACTGTTGGGATTAATATGGCAGGGTTGGTTTCAAATGTTGATCTGCAGACCTTTGTAGGTAATCAGTGATATAGTCTAGAAAAGTGGTTTTTCTACTTGTGAAACCTTAACGAAAAAAGATTCTGAGTCCCTGCAGCACCTTATAAAACATCAGATGTGTTGCATTAGTGAATTTGAATGAAGGTTTAGAGCATCTTTTTGTAAACATCAGTCCATATGCCATTATTAACTATTTATAATGACTTGAACTCATATTGAAGGTGATCTTTTATTTGTCACTTTCTCTTATTAAAACTAAGCTGTTGGTACTTTTAATATCAAGATTGATGAATCCGACTGATATTTCATCATTTAAAACAATCTGAAATACCCCTAACATAATTTATTATTGTTTATATCTCAAATTCCCCTTTGTTTCACTGATGGTAAGAATAGCATCAATCCAATGTGTATAAAAGCTACTGTCGACTCAGACACCTCTACCGCCAAACCACACCCAGCCACACGTCATTGCTGAAGTGGATGTTACATGCTTCATCAGTGACACCTGGGCAGGGTTGGGGCTTGAACCTTTAAACTTCCGATCAATAACCCTTAACCATTTGAGACACCACTGCCCGCTAATTTATTCCTAGCCATTCATGCAAACATATGGTTAAGCATTCTTGCACAGACCTGGAAGTTTCACTGATATGTGAACTTGGATTGTTGGATTCAGAGCACAGTGTTAACCATTATGCCATGGAACCATACATTTGTGGTTTGCTGGGAAATGCTAGCCTATCCTTTTCAGCTCTTAAAAATAAACGACCCATAAAATGGAGGTCTACACAAATGATGTTTTCACTTAAACAACACTAAACAGGATAAAATGAAGGATGTCCCGGCAAATTAACAGTCATATATACACAAAAGAAGCTAGGTTAGCCATTTGTGCTTAGCTGATAATGTCTAGTCTACCATTTTAGCTCTTAAAAACAGACAGACCATTAAATTTAGCTCAGTATAAGTTACATTTTATTAGTCATTAATTTATACAAACTGCAAGTTAACGTTTAATTAAAGAAACTAGGTTTGTTCATGGTTCCCATTAACGACTAACACACTCTTCTTAATTTTTACATACCTAAACAGATTAAAATACCAAAAGCCTTAGTTGGCTTATTTTTGCATTTGGGAAAAAATAGCTAGGGAAAGGAGAGCACAAAGATCAAGTTGTTTATTATTGCAACATTCTGAGTAAACTCTAGAGAGTACCTGTATGAATTTATGCACTGCACTGCTAAAACACAATAGGCTGATTAGAGAATTGCATAAATGTGTTGGTGCCCTATTAAAGTGTGCAGTGAGTGTAAGTAACACAGCTTATTTGAACAAACAATCCTTACATAGATGTTTTAAATGCTTGTTAACTACATAAATGCTTGAACCTGTTATGCTGTGCAACCTGTTATGTGGTAAGGTATGGCCTTTGTGTATTGAGTATAAGGTGTGAGAATAATAAAACTAAGGGGCGTCAATGCTATACAGGTCCTTCTCAAAAAATTTGCATATTGTGATAAAGTTCATTATTTTCTGTAATGTACTGATAAACATTAGACTTTCATATATTTTAGATTCATTACACACAAACTGAAGTAGTTCAAGCCTTTTATTGTTTTAATATTGATTGTGGCATACAGCTCATGAAAACCCAAAATCCCTATTTCAAAAAATTAGCATATTTCATCCGACCAATAAAAGAAAAGTGTTTTTAATACAAAAAAAAGTCAACCTTCAAATAATTATGTTCAGTTATGCACTCAATACTTGGTCGGGAATCCTTTTGCAGATTCTTGTGTCTCTCAACTTTCTCTTCACAATATCCCACAGATTCTCTATGGGGTTCAGGTCAGGAGAGTTGGCAGGCCAATTGAGCACAGTAATACCATGGTCAGTAAACCATTTACTAGTGGTTTTGGCACTGTGAGCAGGTGCCAGGTCGTGCTGAAAAATGAAATCTTCATCTCCATAAAGCTTTTCAGCAGATGGAAGCATGAAGTGCGCCAAAATCTCTTGATAGCTAGCTGCATTGACCCTGCCCTTGATAAAACACAGTGGACCAACACCAGCAGCTGACATGGCACCCCAGACCATCACTGACTGTGGGTACTTGACACTGGACTTCAGACATTTTGGCATTTCCCTCTCCCCAGTCTTCCTCCAGATTCTGGCACCTTGATTTCAGAATGACGTGCAAAATTTGCAACCTGTAGCCCATTTCCTGCAAACGCCTGTACACGGTGACTCTGGAAGTTTCTACTCCAGACTCAGTCCACTGCTTCCGCAGGTCCCCCAAGGTCTGGAATCGGTCCTTCTCCACAATCTTCCTCAGGGCCCGGTCACCTCTTCTCATTGTGCAGCGTTTTCTGCCACACTTTTTCCTTCCCACAGACTTCCCACTGAGGTGCCTTGATACAGCACTCTGGGAACAGCCTATTCGTTCAGAAATTTCTTTCTGTGTCTTACCTTCTTGCTTGAGGGTGTCAATGATGGCCTTCTGGACAGCAGTCAGGTCGGCAGTCTTACCCATGATTGCGGTTTTGAGTAATGAACCAGGGTGGGAGTTTTTAAAAGCCTCAGGAATCTTTTGCAGGTGTTTAGAGTTAACTAGTTGATTCAGATGATTAGGGTAATAGCTCGTTTAGAGAACCTTTTCATGATATGCTAATTTTTTGAGATAGGGATTTTGGGTTTTCATGAGCTGTATGCCACAATCATCAATATTAAAACAATAAGAGGCTTGAATACTTCAGTTGTGTGTAATGAATGTAAAATATATGAAAGTCTAATGTTTATCATTACATTACAGAAAAGAATGAACTTTATCACAAACTTTTTTAGAAGGACCTGTATAAAACAAACAAAGTTTTTTGGAGTTGAGTGTTATGTTAATAATCTATGCCACTACAGAAGCCAGTAAAAGAGACCAGATTCAGAGATCACATATTTTATACATCAACCATAATAAATATAAATCATAATAAACTGTCTAAATTCTGCTTTTAATATTCTCATATGACTTTAAAACATGTAGTGTGGGATTTAAAAGTACAAAAAAAGAACAAAGATAAGTTAGGAAAATAAATAAATAAAAATAATAATGATAATAAAAAAAAAAAACAGGTTGAGCAAGTTGGTCATGTAGCAACAAATCTCACCTCATGTGAACTAAATCTCAGCCTGTCTGCAGCATATTTGAATGATGAATTTCATCCTCCCTGGGCAATTTAGTCAGATCTACCTAAAACACTCTCAAACTATTTAAGCTGTTAAGCTGTTATGTTCTAAGATAATTACAGTGATTCATCTGTTCTCATGAAAAAAAGATGATCATTCAACACTCAGGAATTTCCTGTGCGTTACAAGAATAAGCAAAGTAAATGGAATATGCAGCTTACAAAAAAGATGTCCAAACTTACAGTACCAGGCCCTATGTGAAAAAGTACAGTATTTGCTTTCTCAACTAAATAACTGGTTGTGCCACCCTTGGCAGCAACAACTGCAATTCAAGCATTTTTAATAACTGGCAATGAGTCTTTCACATCGTTGTGGAGGAATTTTGGCCCACTTGTATGCAGAATTGCTTTTTAAGGATTTCAATCAGATTTAAGTCCAGACTTTGACTAGGCCCCTTGAAATAGAGACCTGCGCGGGACGGATTTTTCAGTCCCGCTCCCGCCCGCTCCCGCAACGTTCTGTCCTGCTCCCGCCTGCTCCCGCAAAAATATATTGTGGCGTGGGCGGGGCTGGCGACCGCCGGCTTTGGGCCAGCATTATGTTTATGTTCACCATGGGTGGGATATTGGTTTTGGGTTAAGCGGCTTCGGCCATGTTTAAGCATGTGGTATGTGTGCTTACTGGTGTGTGTGTGTTGTGCTGAGACTAATAAATTACTCCCAGTCATTACATTGGGTAGCCACCAAGCTCACTCGTCCTCCAAGATCCCTGCTAGCGTTGAAAAACGCAACATTGGTGTCAGAAGTGGGATGGAGATCTCTGAGCTGGAGCGAACGGCGGAGGATCTGAAGAAGATCAAAGAGGGCCGCCGAGTGGCAGCAGAACTCCTGCAGAGGAAGCACCTTCCGGACGGTGCCAGCACAAAAAAAGCGGCGCGGCAAAAGCAGAGCGGCGAGATGAGAGTCCCGGCACTGGATCTCGGGGCGGAGCTTCCCACAGACCAAGCCCCGTGCGCCGTTAACCGGAGAGGCGACTTACAGCTGCGCCTTCCTTTCTATAACGACATCGTCGAACCCTACGCATTTTTTGCGCAGGTAGAGCTCACCGCCGATCTTGCGGGCTGGTCCCCAGCGGAAACCGCGGTCCGCGTAGCACTCTCGCTTGAGGGCGACGCACTCCGGGTGCTCGAGGACCTCCGGGCCGAGGAGCGGAAGGATTGGGCAAAGCTGCGGGAATCGCTCCACTTCCGGTTCGGCGCGGGTGACCGCAGAGGCGAAGAGCTCGCGGTCCGCGAGCGGCGCGCTTCAGAGCCACTGGGTGCGTTTGCGATGGATGTGCGAAGCCTCGCGTGGCGGGGCTACCCTGAATTTGAGCACGATCAGCAGGAAGAGCTAGCTCGTCGTGCATTCCTCCGGGGGCTCTGACCGCTGCGGCTCCGCGAACACGTCAGGTTGGCGGCACCCGGTTCGTACGTTGTACGTTGTCCTGTCGCCGAGCAGAAGCTGCGTGAGATGGTCGACTCAGGCGTCATTGAGCCAGCGTCCGGACCGTGGTCTTCACCGGTTGTGCTTGTGCGTAAGAGTGGCGGTTTTGTGTCGATTACCGGCGGTTAAATGCGTTGACGCGGAAGGACTCGTACCCGTTGCCACGGATAGATGATGCGCTGGAACATGTCGCAGTCTCGGCTTGGTTTAGCTCGTTAGATCTGCGTAGCGGGTATTGGCAAGTAGAGCTCGCTCCGGAGGAACGCCCTAAAACCGCGTTCTCGATCGGGCACGGGTTTTGGCAATTCCGGCGTATGCCTTTCGGTCTATCCAACGCCCCGGCGACGTTTGAACGGTTGATGGAGAAAGTGTTGGCGGATATCCCTCGTAACCGTTGCGTCGTCTATCTGGATGATTTGCTGGTGCACGGCAAGGAGTTTGAGGTCACGCTAGCTAATCTCCGGGTGGTATTTTTGTCTATCCGACGCGGCTCAATCCTAGGAAGTGCCAGCTGTTGCGTCGAGAGACCGCGTTTCTGGGCCACATAATTAGTGCGAACGGGATTGCTACCGACCCAACCAAAATCGCTGCAGTACAGAATTGGCCAGAACCGGTAAATGTGTCGCAGCTGCGCACTTTCCTCGGGTTAGCCTCGTACTACCGCCGGTTTGTGAAAGACTTCGCCACCGTCGCAAGTCCGTTGCATGGGCTGACTAAAAAGAACCAGCCGTTCTGCTGGGAGGTTGTACATGCGCGCGCGAAGCTTTGGTCACGTGTCCCGTCCTCGGTTATCTGGATGCAGCGCGCGCGTTCATCCTTGACACAGACGCGAGCGATGTAGGGCTGGGGGCCGTACTGTCTCAGGTTTCCGGTGGCCAAGAGCGGGTTGTCGCGTATTTCAGCCGAGCGTATTTCAGCACCACGCCACTTCATCCACAAAGTGACGGCCTCGTGGAGCGTTTCAATCGGACGCTCACCACACAACTCACCCTACTTACCAGCGATCGGCAACGCGATTGGGACGAACATTTGCCTCTCGTGCTTTGGGCATATCGCACAGCAGTACAGGAGTCATCGCAGCTAACGCCAGCTGTTCTCATGTTTGGCCGCGAGCTGCGCACTCCAGTGGACCTTGTTTTTGGACCACCTCCACAATCGGACTTACCCACGGAACCGGGGTTGGATTATTTTTGTTCTTTGAAAGAAAAACTGTTCCGTGTTCACGAGTTAGCGCGCAAACACTTGGCGGACGCCGGTGTTAAGCAGTGCCGGGTTTATGACACTCATAGCCGGGGGCGAGACTTTGAGCCGGGAGAGCAGGTATGGGTTTATTCCCCGAGAAGGAAGAGAGGGCTATCACCCAAACTGATGTCCCACTGGGTGGGACCCTGCACGGTGATCGCTCGGCTTTCGGATGTCGTCTACCGGGTGCGGCTGGTGGGGCGAGCGCGGATGATTGTGCTTCACCGAGACCGTCTCGCTCCCTACCAGCCGCATGCCGGTGAGACTGCAACTGCTGCGGAGGCCGGACCGCCTCAGGCTAATGTTCAAGTTTCATCTACAGCAGGGCTCCGGCGTCCACAGCGCCAGCGCCGACCGCCTGCACGCCTCAGAGACTGAAGGATTAGGGGTGACCGGGGACGGTCACAGCTCGGGTGGGGGCAGTGTGGTGTGGGCGGGGCTGGCGACCGCCGGCTTTGGGCCAGCATTATGTTTATGTTCACCATGGGTGGGATATTGGTTTTGGGTTAAGCGGCTTCGGCCATGTTTTTCCAGAGAAGGACCAGCTCCAGCTGGATTCAGCTTTATGATGGTTGGAGCTACACATGCTGCTCCTGTGCTTCCAGTAATCCAGACCTCATCTGCCCTCTGCACCTACTGACTCGTCCCTATGCTGAACTGGTCTTCATGTCAATGTAAATAATTTCTGTCATATTGAATTTCCACCTGCACAACACACAAGATGTTATATCATTTCTATCTGTTATCGCCCAAATGAGGATGGGTTCCCTGTTGAGTCTGGTTCCTCTCAAGGTTTCTTCCTAATTCCATCTCAGGGAGTTTTTCCTTGCCACCGTCGCCGTCACCCTTGGCTTGCTCATCAGAGAAATTTCATTCATTCGTCTCATTATTATTATCTGCACATTTTTCTCACACATCCACACTTCCAATTATTTTCTTTTCTATAATTATTATTATTATTATTATTTATATATATATATATATATATATATTTTTTTTTTTTTTTTTTAAATAATAATTATTTATTATTATTATTATTTTTTTTTTTGTTAAATTTCTTTAATTTTTGTGAAGCTGCTTTGAGACAATGACCATTGTTAAAAGCGCTATATAAATAAAATTGAATTGAATGTTTAAGCATGTGGTATGTGTGCTTACCGGTGTGTGTGTGTTGTGCTGAGACTAATAAATTTCTCCCAGTCATTACATTGGGTAGCCACCAAGCTCACTCGTCCTCCAAGATCCCTGCTAGCGTTGAAAAACGCAACAATATATTATTTTCTCCCGCCCGCAGTATTCAAGTTTTGTCCCGCTCCCGCCTGCAAAAATCCCGCAGGTAAAAATTTAAGTAGTTTTATTTTTTTAGGGAAGTGGCGCTGACCATTTATTTAAAAATAAATTAATTTTAAGATAATTCCATTTTGCGGGAGTCCCGCGATTAATGTTATTCTCCCGCATCCCGCACATACATGAGGACCTTCCCGCCCGCTCCCGCATTCACCCATCAAATTTTGTCCCGCGCCGCACGCCGTGCGCTGGGTCCCGTGGTACTCCCGCGGGAGTGCAGGTCTCTACCTTGAAATGTGCCATTTAAAGGTAGACTTGCTGGTGTTTTTTGGATCATTGTTTTGCTGCAATGGATGCTAGTGTAACCCTTCTTTCTTGACTTATCTAACTATTCTCCAGTCTCTCTGGCTGTGGGTGAAAAAGCGGGCTACAGTTGAGTTTGCAAAAACTTGTTTTATTCAACCAAACGGCACGACAGTATACAAAACTTCTCTCATGTGCTTCTCGAACACTGGGTCACACTCTCACTTGTCCCCCTGGGAACCGAGGACAGGTAACTTGTTAGTTCCTCTTACTATAGGCAACGTAACCAATAAATTAAATATTACACATGCAGGGATATAGACAAAATAATAATGCAATGTAAATAATAAATAATAATTTCTAAATTAAAACACAAATAAATAAATACTATGATATGCAATACCTGTAAAAAAAAAAATCAATGCAGTAAACTTAAAATAATCCAAAATACTGTTTGTAGGATCTAAGGTTACACTAGCATAACCCAAGTGTGCTTGAACGTGATGTCACAAAGTGATGGTCCGACATTCTCCTTTAGGGTTTTTTGGTAGAATGCAGTATTTATGGTTGCATTAATAATTGCAAATCAACCAGGTCCTGAAGGTGCAAAGCAGCCCCAGCCGCCATGGTTGGATGTTGGTATGATGTTCTATTTATAATATGCTCGTTTTAAACCTGATGTAATGGGATGCACACCTTCCAAAAGTATATGTTTTCTCTTAAAGTCCACAGAATATTTGCCCAAAAGTCTTGGGGAAAATCAAGATGTTTTTGGCAAATGTGAGATGAGCCTTTGCGTTCTTTTTGGCCAGCAGATTCAACTTGGAACTCTCCCCCTGATGCCATTTTTGCCCAGTCTTTTTCTTATTGTTGAATCAACCTTAACTGAAGGAAGTGAGGCATGCAGTTTTTAGATGTTGTTCTCAGTGCTTTTATGAACTCCTGGATAAGTTGTCGTTGTGCTCTTGGAGTACAGATGGAAGACATGCATCTAGAAGGTGGTGGAATGAACTTCTAGATGGCCATACAGCTGAGTCTGTGACAATCTTTAAACAACAACTTAAGACATATCAGTTTCTTTAGTACTGTACTTGGGTTACAGGCCTGGGCAGAGCAAGTAAAATTTAAGCTCAGCTTTCTAAAAAGCACAGTTCATTCAAGATGTAGAAGGAAGGCATTACTTTTTCACATACAGTGTGAGGTCAAGTAGGTTTGGCCAACGTTTTTCCTTTAATAAATGAAATGATCATTTAAACAACTGCATTTTGTGTTTATTGGTGTTATCTTTGTGCAATATTAACATTTGTTTAATGATCTAAATCATTTAAATGTGACAAATGTAAAAAAATTAATAAAAATAAAAACTTTTTCACAGCATTGTATAGCCAAAGCTATTGCTAAGTAATTTGTAATGATCAGCCTTATATGGATAAGTTAACCAGATAAATCAATGCAGTCCAATCAACCAACCTGTAAATTGTATGCAATGTTGAAATAACAACAGCTCTGTGTAGTCTTTTAAAACCTTTGATTGTAAGGAGGCGGCGCGGTGGTGTAGTGGTTAGCACTGTCGCCTTGCACCTCCAGGGTTCGATTCCCCGGCCAGGCTCGATTCCCGTCTCTGTGTGCATGGAGTTTGCATGTTCTCCCCGTGCTTGGTGGGTTTCCTCCGGGTACTCCGGTTTCCTCCCACAGGAAAGATATGCAGGTTAGGCTAATTGCCGTTCCTAAATTGCCCGTAGTGTGTGTGTGAGTGTGTGTATGCCAATCCATCCCTGCGATGGATTGGCACCCTGTCCAGGGTGTACCCCGCCTAGTGCCCGAAGTCTCCTGGGATAGGCTCCAGGGCCCCCGCGACCCTGAACACAGGATTAAGCGGTATAGAAAATGAATGAATGAATGAATAAGGGACTGCCCCTAGAGGGCACTGTGGTTGTGTCTTGTAGTTTTTTGTTAGAAGACCCAGTTTCCCAGAAGGCACCTCGGTCGGGTGGCTCATTAGTGATCTTATTAAAAAGCTGTTAGCTCTGGGAAACTGGGTCGAGCATTAATATTGTCTAGTGGGCTTTAGTTTTGTTTTTTGTTTATTTATGTTAAACTGGCTCTGTAGGCATATTGTCTAGGTTAAATGTATAAGTGTATTTTTGGATTTACCTGTGTTTGAGTATTGTGAAGTGAGTGGTGTCCTATTGTTTTCAGTTACTCATGTTTGTTTCTCCCTCATGTTTTTAATGTCTCTCCCTGTTAGTCTAAGCTCTAAGCTTGTGTACCTTCTACGGGTGTGTCTGCATGAAGGGCATAGAGGTATGTGTGTGGGTATGGAGTGCATAGGTATGTGTATGAAATGCATAGTCGTACTGTAGGTATGTGTGTATGGAGTGCATAGGGGTGTGTATGAAGTGCATAGTCGTAGGTATGTGAGTATGTAGTGCATAGTCGTAGGTATGTGTGTGGGTATGAAATGCATAGGTGTAGGTATGTGTGTGGGTATGAAATGCATAGGTGTAGGTATGTGTGTGCCTGGAGTGGAGAGTGTATGAGGTGCGAGTGTGTGTACGAGGTGCACAGAGGTGCGAGTGCGTGTACGAGGTGCACAGAGGTGCGAGTGCGTGTACGAGGTGCACAGAGGTGCGAGTGCGTGTACGAGGTGCACAGAGGTGCGAGTGTGTGTACGAGGTGCATAGAGGTGCGAGTGTGCGTACGAGGTGCACAGAGGTGCGAGTGTGTGTACGTCAGTGTGAGTCTAGCTCCCTGGAGCGCGTGTGTGTGTATCGCCCGTAGAAGCATAGGTTTTACTACATCTCGAAGAGCTCAAGTAATATGTTCAATGTCTTAGCACCTGTATATCCTAAGACGAGTGTCACAACACAGAGCGTTTGTTAACTGTCCCAGGTATTAGAGCCTGTGCGTCTTGTAGCCTGTGTTGCAACCTCGAGCTCTCGTACGGTGTTATGGTTCTCCGCACTACTGTATGTTCCTAGAGTTTCTGTACTGTGTTCTGTTTGAAGAACCAGTGTGTATGCTAAGCTGAACGAGCCAGTGTTTTGTTTATTTGGTTTGAGTTTGGTTTGTTTTAAATAAAAACTCTTTATTTGAAAAAGAACCCTCTGCGTTTATGCCTGCCCTTTGTAAGCCCACGGCGATAACATCATGCAAACATGACATTGATATACGTATGGGAGAAACTGTGTCTATTCTCTGCTCCTCATTTTTTTTTCTCAACTCACAATGCTAAATCGCTATTATTTTCATACTATATACTTATAGCTATGTCCAGTGACAGCCGGTTAATAAGGGGCCCTTAAAGTTAGGCAGAGAAGAATGCTACTTTAACATGTAATTATTTAATATAATTTTTTTTTATTTTTTATAATTAAATAAAGTAATTTAGTCACAATATTCTACTGTATTTCTTAATATAATTTATTTACAAAAAAAAATCTAAACTGTACATTTCTGAAAAGCATGTGATTTGAGGCTGAGCTCTAATTGATTTTTTTTTAAATCATCCTTTTTAACCCCCCCCCCCCCTTTTTTTTTTAAAACCCTTTTTTTCAAACCCTCCCACTTTTGTTTTTAGCGAATCAATATTACATATTGATTAAACACAGAGACACTGAGGAGGAGCTTCTTCCCGCAGGCGATAAGGTCTCTCAATCACAACACAGGACTAATTACCATCTTTTTGTAACATCCAACACAGACTGGGCATTCATGGCCACTTTGGACACATTCATGCACACTGCACTATATATTTATATTTTTCATCTATGGACCATTGCACAAATTACTTTAAATAAGACATTTCATGAAGTCACTTTTTATGCACATTTGCACACCACAGCCATTTAAAAATTCTAAATTTCTGTTTTTTGACAAATTTCTATTTCTATTTTCTTTTCTATATTTCTATATTTGTTATATTGATATTTTTATTTTATATTGATATTTTGTTCTTATTTGTACAGTATATTTTACTTTGTACAGTACATTGCACTAGTTAATCTTATTTTTCTAACGTATTTCTTTTATTAAGTATATTTTACTTTTGTACAGCATATTTTACTATTTTACTAGTTAATTTTATTTTTAACATTTTTTTAATTCATATCTCTTATGTATAAGCTTTTACTACTCTTTAAGGTCACTGGCAGTCGTATAAGCATTTCACTGCATATCGTAGTATGTGACAAATAAAATTTGAATTTGATATTTGGGCTCATGTGATTGGACCATTCTCAACGAGTCTTATTAACAGTCAGCAGATTGTTAATGTATTGAATAGTGATTGACGTGGAAGCCAGCTAAATATGAAAGAAAATTCCAAATGGTTCCATACGAGTGTGCACCCATTAACTCTGTTGTGTCCGATTCTCTGTGACCCCATGTACAAATGCATATCAAACCTTCGTATCTTGTACTACATCCTGTACTTCCCTGAAGTTACTACTTTCAGTTATTGTACTTTTATGAAGCCATGTACTCTCAGTCATGACATGTTTGAGTACTGATTGATTTGTCCTATTTGTTATACATGGTCATTTCAAAAGTCATGTCTAGCACTACAATACAAAGCTTTTTGTATTGTAAAAATTCTTTACTGATCTTTATCACGATGGAAGGTGGAACATTTCTTTATCTTCAGCTGTCTAACAGAGGCCTGAAAGCTTTGTGACAAATTAGATTTCAAGCTATACACGATTCTTTCTACATGGGCTTCACCAAAAGTAATCTAAAAGTAGGCATCATTTTTAGATTAATTGGTTTAAGTCATTCAAGTTGCAAATGTTGTTAGTCACTCTTCCTCTATAGCAGTGTTTCTCAAATAGTGGGGCGCGCTAGTGATAATAGTGAGGCTCCGTCAAGGGGGGCGCGTTTGACCTCGGGGAACATGCTTTTTTTCTATTTTGATTTTTTTACTGTTCTAGAATAAAGTGCAATACCACTCCACTACATTAGGGGGCAGTGGCGCTCTCATTCGCATAGTGCGCGCAGGGAGCATTCGCTCGGTGGTGTAGTGGTTTTGTTTGCACTGAGCATGCGCGCTTATTATTTATGTAACTTGGTCCATATTTCTTTCTTTTTTATTCTCTTATACGTTAATAAGGATATAGTGTTATGCAAAGGTTTAGTTATAACAATTTTATAGACAAATTATACTTTTTATAGTCGCGCGGGGGGCGCGAGATGTTTTCTTCTTCCTAGGGGGGGGGGGGCATGACAGAAAATAATTGAGAAACACTGCTCTATAGTAACTCTTCTTCCAGTTCTTCCATCATTGACTTCTTAATGAAGGAGCTTCCTAACATCCCCAGAATTCTATAGAGATCAACAAGTACCTTTGCATAGAGGAAGAATTACTCTACCAACATGTGCAATTTGAATGACTTACATTCGCACTTGCACTACGTGCATTACTTTTGGTAAGCCCTCATGCTGTATATTTACAAGAGACGCAGAATCAGCTCCATACAACAGTCTAATGTATTATTATTATTTTTTTTTTTTTTGGTATCAATTATTTTAATGTTGATGCATTTCGGCAATGAGATCTTGTACATATATTGCAAACTCTTTGCAAATCATAGCTTACTGAATGCAAGACGATTTCAAGAATATCCCATAGAAACAGCTGGACTTATTTTGCTGTTAAATAGAGTCACTTCATTGATGACACGTGTATGATAGTTAAAACTGAACAACAGTTACAGTACATGCCCGCTTTTTCACATGCTTTATCACACGTTTCCTCATTTCACTTTAGTGTTTAATTGTCTTATGCTGACAATTTTTTTTCTCTGAGAAAGTCTTAGGCTACATTACATTATAATTATTCAAAGGTTAACAGCTCTTAGACAGGTGCTTTCTAATGTAAACGGAAAAAAGAGAGAATGTTGTGGGGTGAGAACTGACAGGTTATTTTCGCTTTGTTGTAATATTTGCTGCTCCACGTGCGCCAATGGAAAATTCCTTCTTCTCTCTATGTACGACAATAGACTACAAGGTACCGTAATGATTGATGTGTTTAAAGAGGGTGTGAGAGAGAGAGGGGAAGAGAGAGAGAGAGAGAGAGAGATTAAGGACATACAGTAATTGCCTAGAGGAATATTTGTCACTTTGATTGACTGATCAGAGGCTCAGAGGAAAGAGAAAATATAAACCTCAAGAGTTGATACAGGGAAGGTAGCAGTATATATAGAGGACTAAATTCAATATTGTAACCTCATTGAACTTTCTTTTGAGGTAAGATCTGTGCGAAAGCCAACAAGGATTACAGGTTCTGCATTGCAGTGTTGTTGTCTGCTTAACATGGCAGTGTAATTAATTTCACCTGAAACATAGGTCCACACACACACACACACCCACACACACTCACACACCAGATAGTGTTTATGTACAAGAACCTGTCTGTCTCCCCCACATAGTGTTACTTCTAGTAGTAGTAACATTGTGTCTAGAAGTAACACTGTGCCCACATATTATGCCATTCTTCTTTGTCATGACATGATTCAAAAGCATGCACTAGGTGGGCTTGACCATGCTTCCAGAAATGAATTTTACAGTTCTCTAGTACTTGTATGACAGTTTAAATCACTGTGTGCAATGGTTACCTTATACAGTCTCTTTTTGTATATTTTGCTGATATAATGAGATACAAGCTGACATTTATAGATTTGTGTGCTTATTCAAATTTAAAACATTCAGTGCATCTTAATCCGATTTGTGCAGTATGCAAATATATAGTCTTCTCACATATGTCATTACTAAAGATTTGTTTAGCATTCCTGACTAACCAGCCTTGTACAGCCACGGAAGTTTTATCTAATAATGAGAACACTATGTCTATATATTTTTTGTCACAATTTTGGTTTAAACAGCTTTTATTTCCATTTGTTTGGAAGACACTTTTATCCAATCAAATGATGGATTTCTTTTCTTTTCAAGTAAACGTGCATTAGTCAAGATAATTTGTTGAACTTTGTCCTACCACCATGCTCACTAATAGGGGACTTGAAACTTCTCATCATTAGAGCTCTTAGTACAGTGTTTTTACCAACAGCAGCAAGTCTTCTACAGGTATGTCTCCTTGTTTTAGTAAATTAGCATGATCCATGCTTTATCCCACTCAGCTATTCAACTGCTTGCTAGCCACGTTATAACATGATAAGCACATGAAATTATGCTCATACTGGTTTACAAGAATAGTCATGAATGCCTGGCTCTATTGGTTTTGGCACTTTAGTTTGGTATTGCCAATGAAAAGACAGATGTTTTCTCAGGCTTATGACACAATTGTGATGCGTCATTTTATTCATTCTGTAAATATTTTTGCTGTTGTTTGTACTAATTTTTATAACTGAAGATTCAACATTTAAGAGCCTTTCTCAAGTTCTCAACATTATGACACTGAAATTAATTTCTTACTCACCAAGAGTGCCAATAAAAACTGGAATGACATAAAAAAAATATTTGTGTGTGTGTGTGTGTGTAAAAGAGGGCGAGAGAGAGAAACACACACCGCATCAGAGTTGGCACTGGATATTTGAACTTTGTTCAGAAAGACACCACATGTGGCACCATGGTGTCATGTAATATTCTTATACAGTAATTAGTATCTAATGTTGCTAGATCATGGGGAAAGGAATTTATGTTAGAATGGACTCTGATCGTAGGGTGTAAGAGTAAGCTCTGTATGCACTGATGTTTTAAATATACAGTACAAGAGCTTGCATAAAAAGAATTCCACCATAAGTAGAAATACTGTAACAATTATTTTTTTTATTCAATCAGAAGTACTAAGTATGTGCTCTAAAATGTAGTGCTTCATGTTATTATCAATTTGAAAGATTTACTGATAAGCAGTATTTGAGTGCTTTAAACACAGTTTGACTCACCCATGTTTGTGTGTGTGTGTGTGTGTGTGTGTGTGTGTGTGAGAGAGAGAGAAATTAACATTTTAAAGTTCTGCAGAAAACAAATTTCAGACTTGCAGATATGTGTGTGTGTGTGTGTGTGTGTGTGTGTGTTATATTGGTTATAACTGCTACATGACAGCTTTAATAGGATAAAGGTTTATAGCCCTTTCGTATAACACAAAGGATACGGAGGACAAAACTTCCTAGAAAGTTCTAACCTGACTGTACAAGAGAGCAGAAAGGGAGAGGCAAGTTTAAACAAAACAAACTTTAATAGGCAACTAGCCATAATTAAGTTAATATATCCAACCAAAAAAATTACAGGAGTGCTAAATGTGAAATAATCTGAATAATTACAATGCTGCTGACTAATGTGACTCCGCTTCTGAAAGCTCTTCATTGGCTGCCTGTTCAATTCAGAATTCATTTTAAAATTTTACTATTTGTTTTTAAATCGTTACACCAGCAAGCACCCTTCTACTTATCTGAATTGCTGCACCATCATAACCCCCCTGAGAAGATTGACAGCCTGCGACCAGAACCTCCTCTTAATCCCACACTCCAGACTTAATCGTAGAGGTGACTGTGCTTTCTCGGTTATTGGGCCTCGTCTCTGGAATGACTTGCCATTTGATATTCGAATGGCTCCCAGTTTGACCATTTTTAAATCCCTTTTAAAAACCCATCTGTTTTCCCTGGCCTACTAGCGCTACTGTGCCTATTTCGTTGTTGTACATTTTTGTGTGTATAGTGTACCTTTAGCCTTTTTATGATGTTATGATGTGGATGTACAGCACTTTGGTCAGTCTCATGGCTGTTATAAATGTGCTTTATAAATAAACTAAACCTAATCAGTTTAGCAGTCCATCAACTCTTAGCATCTGTCTGAGGTCTGAGTTACAAAAGCAACTCCTTGGCCAATAAAACTGTCTTTATAGTAGAAAACTCAAAATGTACAGTACTATGCAAAACTCTTGAGCTCACCCTATTTATTTATATTAAATTCAATTATGTGGATTCAATTAAATAAATGAAGACACTTTTTTTTTACTGCAACAGGCTTCAAAAGGGCCCAAAGAGATTTTTCCTAAAATTGATTTTTATGTAACAACGGCAGCAGCAGTCTCATTTCACCTCTCATCTTCCCAACCACTCAGGACTTAGCAACTGCATTATACTAATTACCTGCCTGATTATCTATCATCATCTGCACCAGTTTTTTTACTGGCTTATGTGCATTTATCCCTTCAATAGAGTTTGCAATTTCTATGTTTATTTCTGCATATTTCTCTGTAGCAGACATACAGTATTTTTGTTTGGTTCTTGAGTTTCCTCATCTTTTTAAAATGATTTTGTCAATTGATTAACTTATTAAAAAATTTTTTTAGGTTGCTTTGTTCAACTGATTCTACACTCCCCACAGTTTAACTGCTGAGCTTATTAATTTTTATTGTAATTATTTTTTTTCATCATTAATACTAGAGGCATTGTGTATTTGTATTTTTGCATGTAATAAAGTAACATTATTATATTAATTTCGTAGAAATTTGCATGACAAGGTACTCAATACATGACAAGCAAATAATGATTTCGTTGATTTATTGTTTTAATGCTTTTTATTGCTTGAGGAAAAAAGATTTCCTTTCAGAATAGGTTGGGCTTTTGGATTCGTGTTTGGGGATGTTTTTGGACAAGACACAGAATTACTCTGGAGAGGCTCTCAGCATTCCTGCTTGAATATAAATAACTTTTTGGAGCGGTCTGATTTCCCAGTGGGAATTTGTGGGCAGTGGCAGATTTCTGATTTTTGTAACCTCTTTGTTACAAAGTCTCTTTGTTTATCACAGAAAACCATAATTATTTTCCAGTTGTATAAGAACTCCACTGTTTTATCATTGCTTGAATGAGTATATTCCTTTAGAAACACTCCAACATGCCATTATGTTTGTTTTAATGAGTTTTGACAACTTACAGTAGTTGTCAAAACTACAGGGCGCCTATCCATTTGCATGGCACAAAAGCACACACGATCACTCACACACTACGGGGAATGTGAAAACACCAATTAGACTACCCTGCATGCCTTTGGACTGTGGAAGGAGACCAGAACACTCAAAGGAAACCCACCAAGAATGAGGAGAAGATGCAAATTCCATGCACACACTTCTTGACCCTAGAGATGTGAGGCCAAAGTACAAACCACTATACCATTGTGCAGCAAAGCTAAAACTTCAGAAGAGAATTATTCCTGTTGAACAACAATGCCTTTCAGCTTGTTATTCAACTAGGTCACATGTTGAGAAATACTGTCTTGGATACTGTTCAAGTTTCATCATACATCATCAATGCGATTCTTTATTGGAGGTTTAAAAACCCCTTTACTTAAAATAGTAACTTGTAAGTTGCAGAAGGTTAAAAGTCGATTGAACAATTTCAGATCCAAGTTCATAGACTTGTTTAAATAATTGTTACTTAGTAAAATCAGCTAACTTATAAATGTGCATGTACACAGTCAGTAATGGGCATATTTACTGTAACTTCTGGATAATCATGACAACATAATACCACTGTCATACCAAACCATACCTAAAATGAGATGGTGAAACAGGTTCTAAAACTTTCTGTGAGAGCTTATTGTACTATTGCTGTTGATGCATTGACTGTGTCATTAAAAATAAGTGGTGCACTGTCAAAGCTAATTGATCTGCATGCATTTGCCAACAGCAATAAAGTTCTTTAATACTAAAGCATGTGTTTTCTTTACAACCACTTAAGGAATTCAATATTACACACACACACACACACATTTCATTAAGTGATTAAGTTCATTATTTTCTGTAATGTACTGATAAACATTAGACTTTCATATATTTTAGATTCATTACACACAAACTGAAGTAGTTCAAGCCTTTTATTGTTTTAATAATGATGATTGTGGCATACAGCTCATGAAAACCCAAAATCCCTATCTCAAAAAATTAGCATATAATGAAAAGGTTCTCTAAACGAGCTATTACCCTAATCATCTGAATCAACTAATTAACTCTAAACACCTGCAAAAGATTCCTGAGGCTTTTAAAAACTCGCAGCCTGGTTCATTACTCAAAACCGCAATCATGGGTAAGACTGCCGACCTGACTGCTGTCCAGAAGGCCATCATTGACACCCTCATGCAAGAGGGTAAAACAGAAAGAAATTTTGAAACGAATAGGCTGTTCCCAGAGTGCTGTATCAAGGCACCTCAGTGGGAAGGAAAAAGTGTGGCAGAAAACGCTGCACAACGAGAAGAGGTGACCGGGCCCTGAGGAAGATTGTGGAGAAGGACCGATTCCAACCCTTGGGGGACCTGCGGAAGCAGTGGACTGAGTCTGGAGTAGAAACATCCAGAGCCACCGTGTACAGGAAATGGGCTACAGGTTGCAAATTTTGCATGTCATTCGGAAATCAAGGTGCCAGAGTCTGGAGGAAGACTGGGGAGAGGGAAATGCCAAAATGCCTGAAGTCCAGTGTCAAGTACCCATAGTCAGTGATGGTCTGGGGTGCCATGTCACCCGCTTGTGTTGGTCCACTGTGTTTTATCAAGGGCAGGGTCAATGCAGCTACTGTAGCTATCAGGAGATTTTGGAGCACTTCATGCTTCCATCTGCTGAAAAGCTTTATGGAGATGAAGATTTCATTTTTCAGCACGACCTGGCACCTGCTCACAGTGCCAAAACCACTGGTAAATGGTTTACTGACCATGGTTTTACTGTGCTCAATTGGCCTGCCAACTCTCCTGACCTGAACCCCATAGAGAATCTGTGGGATATTGTGAAAAGAAAGTTGAGAGACACAAGAATCTGCAAAAGGATTCCTGACCAATTATTGAGTGCATAACTGAACATAATTATTTGAAGGTTGAATTTTTTTTTTTTTGTATTAAAAACACTTTTCTTTTATTGGTCAGATGAAATATGCTAATTTTTTGAGATTTTGGGTTTTCATGAGCTGTATGCCACAATCATTAATATTAAAGCAATAAAAGGCTTGAACTACTTCAGTTTGTGTGTAATTAATCTAAAATATATGAAAGTCTAGTGTTTATCATGTATACATGTGTGTAATGTAATGTGATAATGTGTAATGTATACATTACAGAAAATAATGAACTTTATCACAATATGCAATTTTTTTTGAGAAGGACCTGTGTACTGTATATGTATGTATGTATATATATATATATATATATATATTAGGGCTGGGACTATAACGCATTAATTTAGATTAATTAATTACACAAAAATAACGTGTAATTTTATACTGGATTATACTGGAGCACCAACTAGCGTTGTTTTTATAACAAAAACTAATGGATAGAAGCGTCGATAAGAGCATGGTTGTGTGCAAGCTATGCAACAAGGAATTTGCATATCGCATACCTATAGGGTACCTGAATTTCTGAAATGTAGGCTACTATATTTCTAAATATTCTATTGATACACTTAATGGCAATATTGCACTGGTCTGTTGGACTTGGTTGAACAAAAATAAACAATATTTTGTTGCTTAAGCTTATGTATTCAGTCATTATTCAATGGTATACTAACAATCTATATGAAAAAACTTAATTCTCACTGTTCTCAGGGCAAATATTTCAAATATAAACGTTTCTTTTTTTTGCTGTACAGTATATATAATATATACAGCAAAAAAAGAAACGTCCCTTTTTCAGGACTGTGTATTTCAACAATAATGTTGTACAAATCCAAATAACTTTACAGATCTTCATTGTAAAGGGTTTAAACAATGTTTTCCATGCATGTTCAATTAACCATAATCAATTAATTAACATGCACCTGTGGAATGGTCATTAAGACCTTAACAGCTTACAGAAAGTAGCCATTTAAGGTCACAGTTCTAAAAACGGAAGACACTAAAGAGACTTGTCTACAGATTGTGAAAAACACCTAAAGAAAGATGCCCAGGGTCCCTGCTCATCTGCGTGAACGTGCATTAGGCATGCTGCAGGGAGGCATAAGGACTGCTGATGTGGCTAGGGCAATAAATCGCCATGTCCGCACTGTGAGACGCCTAAGACAGCGCTACAGGGAGACAGGAAGGACAGCTGATCATCCTCGCAGTGGAAGACCACGTGTAACAACACCTGCACAGGATGGGTACATCCGAATATCACACCTGCGTGACAGGTACAGGATGGCCACAACAACTGCCCGAGTCACACCAGGAACACACAATCCCTCCATCTCACAGCAAGAACTGACAAATCTGGTCCAGTCCATGAGGAGGAGATGCACTGCAGTACTTCAAGCAGCTGGTGGCCACACCAGATACTGACTGGTACTTTTGATTTTGAGCCTCCCTTCATTCTTCATTCATGTCTTATGGTGTTGACTCTCTTAGTATTCATACAAATATTTACACATTAAGTTTACTGACAGTTGAAAGTCAGATGAGTGTATATATATATATATATATATATATATATATATATATATATATATATATATATGCCTATACATAAGCATTTCAACAATTCTTTCTTTTTTTTGTTTGCATTACAGTAGCACATTTTGGTAGTCTATCGTAAATATTAATAACAGATGTTCTGCATTAGATACACAAGTAATAGAATACTTTAACAATAATCAAAAAGGATAACTACCTTCCTTCAGTAAACCTACAGTATGTAATAGAAAAGAAAAGCAGCATTTTGTATCACCTGCATTTTTCTCTTGTAACTTGCTTGACCGCATATACCTACAGTATATAATGAACTTGTTACAAATATTATGTTTATATTTGTTCGGCCCTGGGATTAATCAAATGCAGCAAAACACTCTGCACAAATTAATTCCCCTAAAATGGAAGCAATAAAGTGTTATTGAATTGCTGTCCACTGAGGAAGTATTTTGCATCCCATTTTGCATCTGTGTTCCCATGATGAACTCTAGATCAGTCCACTACTGCCTTTTTGTGACATTGCACTAGTTGCTTAATGAAGGGTAGTTAAGTAGTGAAGACATTGGACTATTGCTTGTAAAGTCACAGGTCCTGTACAACTCCAGCATGGCCAACCTGCTATTTGTTGATCCCTTGAGCAAGGCATGTCATGCTCGGATGTAAAACGAGTCACTCTGGATAGGGCATCTGCTTTTTGAAAAGACATCTATAGTATGAAGTATGTTGTTGTTGTCATTGTTGTTTTGATCCAGTCTTCATTTCCAAGGCTATGGAGGATTCAGTATGAGAATGAGATTATTGTCCAATAACATACTCCACTCCACTGCTCAATTCATGTTTCCATCAAGGGCATGCAACACCCTGTTTGTAGAACAACATGTCATGATCCTCCCTTCTCTGTACTTCAGTGTAGGTATGAAGTTCTCTACAAGCCTTCTTTCTCCAAAAGCGGCAAGCTGAATAATTAAGAATTTAAAATTTCTTTAGCTGTACCTTCCTGTACATCTCTGTGTTTTGTGTGGTAGAGAAATTGCAGTCCAGTTCATGCTTACTGTATGCTTCTTTCCTACTTCCTTATAATGAGTAAGAGCGGGTTTTGAAAGCTTGAATGGGCCATTTGTCTGGGGATGATTTAGTTGCAGTAGGATTAACTTTCCAATTGCACTGACAGAGAAGCTGTATTCTGATTTTGTAGTTTTTCGCTTGGGTATTATTGTTATTATTTTCTTCAGTTGAATGGTTTTGTAACGCTTTGTGTCTCTCGGCTGGCAAACCACCAGAATCTACACCGCGGATTTCCGGACAGGCAGGTCCCGCGGCCAACCTCACATGGGGTCACGTGTAGGGTTGTGTACCGAAAACCGGTGCCAATACGGCACCGGTACCTATAGAACCGGTATGTACCGGACCAAAACAGAACGCGAATTTCGGTGCCTCATTTCGGTGCCACTTAAATGCCTGAACTATCGATTGAAATATTTGTTCTCTAGATTCATATATTTTTGTAGATTAATAGTTTATTAGATTAAATAAAAAAATTAAAAGCACAAATTATCCGGAAATGAGAGACCATCCGACATGCGCGTGAATGCAGCAACTAACGTTTCACTCGCTCTGATGGCAGCAGGCGGTCTACCGACAGCTTAGCATGCTAAATTAAACAACTCTCGTTAAAATGCCTAAAACTAAACAGTCGAAAGTATGGCTGTATTTCACAAGAAAGGATTCCGGCACCGCGACATGCAAAGAGGTGTGTAAAGGGGGAAACACGTCAAATCTAATGAAACATTCGAGGGCAGACGGAATAAAGTTAAAAGCAGAATAAATACACGGAATAAAGTTAAAAGCAGAATAAATACACGGAATAAAGTTAAAAGCAGAATAAATACACGGAATAAAGTTATAAGCAGAATAAATACACGGAATAAAGTTATAAGCAGAATAAATACACGAAATAAAGTTATAAGCAGAATAAATACACGGAATAAAGTTTAAAGCAGAGGGATGCACCGTGTTTAACAGCTTGTGGACAACAGCTGGCGCTATCAGTGTGGACGACCCCAGTCCCAGTCACACCAACTGTAGCAAAAAGGAGTCTCCGATTATGATGACGACAGCAGACTTTCCGCAGGTTAGTAGTAGGATAATGTAATGTTAATAGCAAAATGCAAATCTTGCATTCATGTCCTGTGCAGGGCAATAAGTCAGGAAAGGAGTCGTATTTTGACAGAAAAGGCAAATATGGTGAAATTTCTGCAAAAGAATTGATAAAATTTGAAGCTTACATATTCATATATACTTTAAACTTTTAATATATTGTTAAATTTTAAGCATAAAATTTTTTGTTCAATAAAAATTCATTCTTGAGTCATCCACTATAATTTTGTGGCTTAAAAGTATCGGTTCAGGCACCGTTTTGGCACTGGTACCGTTTTCAAAGTATCGATTTGGCACCGGTATCGAAAAAAAAACAAACGATACCCAACCCTAGTCACGTGGCAACACCACCGTACAGGCAATCAAGGGGGGTTTCGCGATATAGGCCTGGGCCCGGTTTCTCGAAAGCTTCTTATCGCTAAGTAGTTCTTAAGTTGTACCTTAACCTCTCTCTTAACGTTATGGCGCATTTCCCGAAACGTTCTTACGCTAAGTATCTCTTAGCTAAGTCATACGTTCGTACGGTTGGTCTGGACCAACCTTAACTCATTCTTAGCGTAGTTCCAGCTCAAGACGCTAGTGGCCGCCACTGAGCAGCAGTCTTTATAAACCAGCGGTGTATGTACAGTAAACACATTATGGCACGTTATCAAAGTCGTATTAATGATGGAATATACTGTAGGTCTGTTTAAGAATGTTATTTTATTTGATATCAGAACTAATAGATTGACTTTTAATTAGCCTATTTCATAATGTGACAAATGCATTAAAATTGCCAAAGGTGGCCAACTATTTGGAAGCGATACAACGTGTTGTTGTGTTAAACTGAAGACGGCACCGTCCATGGAGCCGTGTGGGTCATGTAAATTTTTCCTTTAGACAAAACTTCAGCCCTTTTCATATTTTCCCCGTAGTCGTTATTAAAAAAATAAATAAAGTTGTGCCTTCCAAGGCAACAGATTATGGAGCTTCTTGACCTGCTCAGACCTGTGCGTCCCGACGTCCAGCTGCTTGCTGCTTTTTGTTTAAAATATGTTTCATTGATCATTAGCCATTATCCATAACTTTATGGACATTTCTTTTGACACGTTTTATTTTTATGAAATTATTTTATGAAATTTGATTTAGTTAAATGAGAAAATAACCTTGGGAGTTTCAAACCCCGCATCCATTCATTTTTCTGGGTGATTGTAATGTTTTAATACCCCTATTCACTTATGCGGTTTGACTCGCTGTGAGATGCGGTGTTATACCCCTATCTCACCTGCGCGGTCTCGCGCTGTGGCCGTAAGTGGGGTTCATCATGATTCACCCCGAGTTTTTGCGCTGTGATTACGTTTCCATCTTTCCACGTGTAAAAATTCAACGTTTCATTTTTTTGCTGGTCCTCGCGGAAGCTTGCAGACCTTGTAGAACCTTGTAACATTGTAGAATGTTAAAGGAACATCGCGGGCAAAAGAGTGTTATCAGCTGTTTGTCAATCAACTATGACTGTATACCCGGTTTGTTTCACCGCCACAGGTTACATGAAAATATTAGCGACAGTTTGGTGATTTAATTTATATATTTGTCTATTATGGCATGTTATTGATAAGTTAACCCATGTCGAAATAAACGCTATTAAAAGAATTTAGTGCAATGTTTAATTAGCATAGAAAGCTGTCATGCAAAAGGAGACAAAAATCGATTCCTGAGCAATCGATGTCAGCTAATTCAGGACTTTCACTGTAGACAGCGCCTTGTAATGTCAGACGTAAGAGGCAGCGACTTAAGAAGACTCTTAAGAGACAGTTCGAGAAATACACTTAGAAACGTTATCACTTAACTTAAGATATATCTTAAGAGTCTTCTTAGCGCGCGAATAGTGTGCGTTATCGAGAAACCGGCCCCTGTGCACTTAGACAGCGGACATGAGTACTACAACAATCTGTCTCTCCGGTGTAGAAGAAAGACATGTTTAAAAAAAAAAAAACACACGCAATCAACAGAGAAAATTATGTGTTAAGAAAACAAAAGGGAAAACTAAATAAATGAAAAAAAAGTGTTGAAATGGAAAAGAGAAGAAAAAAGAGAGCAGTTGAAAGAAAAGGAAAAAATAAATGTTGATAAGGTAAAGAGAGTGTTGAAAAGAGAAAAGAAAAGAGAAAAAAGTGTTGGTAAGCAACTAAAAAAGTAAAAAGAAAAGAGAGTTAAAGTAAAAAGAAAAATAGAAAAAAATAAGTGTTAAATACTGTAGAAGGAGAAAAGGCAGTGTTAAAAAGAAAAGAGAAAACTAAAAAAAGGAAAAGGCAAATAAAAAAGGTGTTGAAATGAAAACGAGTACAATCAAAAGAGGAAAACAAAACAAAAAAAGTGAAAAGCCAAAAAAGTAAAAAGAAGTGTTGAAAAGAAAGAGAAAATTAAAGAAGGAAAAGGCAAAGAACAAGTTTTGAAATTAAGAGGGAAAAGACAAAGAAAGAAGTTTTGAATGAAAGAGAAAAGTTCAAAAAGAAAAGACAAAGAAAATAAACAAGAAAAGAGATGTTTAAAAACAGAAGCAAGTTTATGAATCTCCTTCACAATCACCATGTAATGTACAGTACATTACAGCGCAAAGCAGGCGCGTTTCTAGGATTTTCAGTTAAGGGGGGGCTCAGCCCCCATAGATGTTTAACACATATTTGACTTGTTCAGAATTAGTACTCAAATGAGTCTTCTTGATCACACACGTTGTTTATTTATGCTATAAACCTTTTTCCATGTACAGGTACAATCAGAATAATTTAACCAGAAAACAGCATATAACTTTAAACTTACATTGATTAGCAATATAAACAACAAACCCATGAGGCTGAACAATGGAATAAACTGTGTGGGTGCCAATAATATCAAACATTTATCTGTTAATTCTTTGACAATATTGCTGCTTTTTGTTGGAAACTTGCAGACATAAATGTGAAAAATAGTTTCTGATGCAATGATGGGCACTGGTGGCTCAGTGGGAGGTGTTTCGCCTGCCATGCGGAAGGCCCGGGTTCGATTCCCAGCCAGTGCCCAAAACCCCCTAGCCACTGGATGCAGTGACGGTCCCAAGCCCGGATAAAATGGGAGGGTTGCGTCAGGAAGGGCGTCTGGCGTAAAGCCTGTGCCAAGTTGTTGTGCGGACTGGATATTCCGCTGTAGCGACCCCTTGTCGGGAGCAGCTGAAAGACCAACAAGTTTCTGATGCAATGACTTCTATCAATGTTGAGAACACAGTGTTAATGTAACTGTTAATATAGACAGTTAGGTTTTCCTGAGAGGTTGCGCTTTCAGAGAACTGGAGGTGGAAGGTTCTTCAATAACATGGGAGTAGGTCTCCAAATGAGCAGCAGGTAAGAATAGGGGGGGGGGGGGGATCATGTGACTTGAAAAACCTTCCATCTACAGTTAAATATAAATATTAAAACTTTGATCATCATGTTATCTAGTTTAATTTAGTGTTTTAGCTACATAAATAAGACAGTAGGTTCTCTATTCAACCCCTCAAAATGTCATAGCTACTAGGCTATTTATTCAAATTCATTAATATAGACAAACATTGTTTTAATGTAATTAAACAAAACGTCTTTTTAATATCATTCCTTTTTTTGTTTCTGTTCATTAAATAACTTTTTCTAAAAAACTTTTTCTACAAAAACCCTACTCTAAGGCTAATAAATGTATTTTACAACTTGGAACATTATTTAATACAATACAACATTTATTACAAAAAAAGGATTTTTCTATCTCTGTAAATCACACTGCTATGCAGTTAAACCGAGTGCACTGAATGCTGTCTGTCACTATTTTTAATCATTTCTGTGCATAACTCTATGGTAGTTAATGCCATATGCACTGCAGTGTTTTATATAGACAGTTAGGTTTTCCAATTAAAACAGCAACGGTATGATTGTTTTATAAAGTAGACTATAGGTTCATAGAGTATGAAGTATTAAGGGCTTCACCTTCACTAGAGGAAACAGCTGGTGTGATGAGGGTGAACACAGAAGATTTAACTGATTAATCCCTAATGGCATTTTGTAAACTGTATTTATGAGAAAGGACTGCACTGATGCAGGTATAACAATTTATGGAAAAACACACACCTTGTCTTAATCCTCCCTCTGTGATGGCGAATTGAAGACCGCGCTGAAAGACGGGGAGGAGCCGAAGTCTGCTGACACTTTCATATCAAATTTAAAGGGGACGATGGGCGACCAGCAATTTGTGTCAAGTTTATGGAGAATTTTTAAGGGGGCTGAGTACAAATGTTAGATGGGCTAAGGCCCCACTAAAAATGGCCTAGCGACGCCCATGGTGCAAAGGTCTCCAGCCACCACTCATTTCTAAATATTTTGCTTCCAATGAGCCAGACTTTCTTGTATTTTTAATGTAGTCTTGAAGAACAGTACCTGATATAGTACCCTGTACCTGACAAATGTCAGAGGAATGTTTTTTTTAAAGCCACACAGTGAACTATGAAAAAAAAAGCATTAGAAGCGTTCAAGCATTAACAACCAGTGAGAAACAGGTACAGATGATGATAGATGATCAGGCCGGTGATTGGTATACTGGTGAGGCTAAATGCTGAGTGGTTGGAACAGACGAGAGGGATTTGTTGCTGAGGTTGTTACATAAACATTTTTTTTAAAATGGTATCTTTAGGCACTTTGCAGCATGTCTCGTTAAAACATTTGTTCCCATTTCTTTAATCTTTAATCTACATTCAATTTTATTAATTTAAAGAAATTTGTGCTGGCTCCAGCTTTTTGCACAGTATTGTATATTATGGAAAATAATATAGTATTTACAAAATGTCTCAATGTCAATGTATTAACAAATTGTACATACACATTTCTCAGCATCATGCATGATGTGTATTTTGCATACAGGTATGTTGTGCCAGCTTAAAGGCTTTCAGGCTACTTTCCTGGGATGGCTATCAACCTTTGTAAATATGGATGTGAACGATTTAAGCACGAAATTTAATTTTTTATTAGTCTAAATTAATTAATACATTAATGTGGTTTAGGTATGGAGATATTTTAAAGCAATACATATTCCTGTATGCACTTTATTCCTTTTCACGTATTTCCTCTGTCTATGTTTTATTATGTTATTTTCTTTTTTTATGATTATATCATTTATAGCACGAACATAAATGAACGGTATGTACTCTGCTACTTTGAATATGTCACCATCTGGTGGTAAAATAGTACAAACAAATCACTTTTTCAAAACTCTCCACACATGCCATTTTACAAACACACACACACAATTCCACTGAGAGAACTTGGTGTACACTTGACATACAGTATGAAATATTTGTTACTCATTGTTTATTGCGATTCATTTGATAGTTTAAAAACAATACAATACTCCTTATGAGTACAGTACACGCCAAAATAAATATACAGGGGGAGAGTGAAGCCATGGTGTATTAGATAATGTTACTGTATCCCAGCAAAACAGGTTTGACCCTGAGCACTGGGACTGAGAATGGTGACTGGTGTCTTCAGTGTTGAGTTTCTATGAATGTCCTCTGCATGCTCATGTGGGCTTCCTCCCACTTCTCAAAACATGCCAGTAGGTGGTTTGCTAATATAAATGACCCTTATTTGAGAACGAGTATGAAATGTCTATGTACTTGGTGCCCTGCACTAGCCTAGTGTCCCATTCAGATGGTGACACCACATCATACCCAGTGTTCCCAGAATAAGCTCTGGATGGACTTTGAATCCAATATGACTCTGCCAGTGATCATGTGGTTGCTGAGCGAAAGAGTGATACCCCAAGGGTAAACTCAATAACATTTGTACTGGAGTTTCAAATGGTACAGTATGTTCAAGAATCATCTGCAAGGAGTGGGGTTGTGTATAAGATTATGGTACATGTTATGAGACTAGGCCAAAACTGTCAGACAACCTACTTCAAAGTATGACCATGGACAGGGAAGGGATGGTGCAGAGACTGACAGAAGCTGACATTGGCATTGGTAAAATGACCGGAAATAGCAAACCTGCGGATATGTATATATCTACAGTATGTATCTAATATATATATATTAAAATACAGCACATGAATCATCAGCACTTAGTTCTGTGTGCCTTCATGAGTTTTTTTTTAATTAACTAAAATGTTGTTATTTTTTAATTTGTTTTCAGAGAAATTGCTGATGCCCTTGAGTAAAGATGCCCTTGAGACATGAGATTTGTTATAATGGAGCAACAAGGAGCTGATATGGGAAAGTAGGACACACACACACACACACACACACACACACACACACACACACACACACACACACACACACACACACACACACACACACACACAGAATGTAGTTAAATAGTGTAAGAGGTAGTGCCTGGAACTTCTAATCACTGGTCCTGGTGATCACCTGCTCTTGCACATAAAAACAGCACTGGAGCTAAAACTAGTGTAAGTTGAACATTATTTTCTCTATGATGTGATTCATTTCCATGTCCATGACTTATCTATATTTTATTGTTGAAAACAGGTCAGTTGAAAATGTCTTAACCAAATGCAGTGTTGAATCTTAAACAACTAAAAACTAAAAAAAAAAATTATAATTTTTTTTTTACTTATTTCACTTTATGAACAGATAGAAAATATTATTACCTAACTTACCTTTAAAATGCACTGATGATTTGATGATAGTCTGATTAAAAGTTTATTATGATTATTAAAAACAATAAGTGGATTCTAACTATTATACTGTACGTATATCCTATCTTGGTGCAATTTTTATATGCTATAACACATGTCTAATTTGAGATTACCTGAGACTGTTGACTATAGTATTTGGTGAGAATAGTATTGTCTCCTACCATCTATGGCAGGAAAAAAAGGTCAGTAGATATTAAGGACGATACACCTGTATATACACACAGAAGTGCATGCCAAAATCTCCTATACAGGTGAGATGTATACCATGTGAGATTGTGAAACAGATTTGGTCTGTGTAATTATATGCTGTTGTAATAGTTTCATTAGTAGTAGCATTTTGAAGACAGAAAAAAATAACCATGCATGAAATTAGAAATGAGAACTTAAGATATTATGTTAATTATGGGATAATTAATTGGGTTACTCTGACATTATTCTTTTTTTGTTTGTTTGTTTGTTTGTTTATACTACATATGGCCATTGTAGTTAATGCCATGTTGAAAAATTTAGTTTTCTCCACATTGTATGATATAATATAATATATCACATGATTGGAGTGATACATGAATTCATGTTTGCGGATATTATGTATTTAAAAGGCCAAAAAAATATATCACCCATAATCAGGTAGTATTTTACCAAAATATAAGACTTAGTTTGCACTTAAAGTGCCGCATGTTTTATTTGATCAGATGAATATAAATCATTGCATAAAAAGTGTGAAAACGAAACATTGTACATATGAGCAGACAGGACATCCTTTTATCAGAGAGACTGCCATCCAGGAATCCAGAAAGAAATAATTAGCAGATTTTTATTATTATTATCATTACTATTATTATTATTTTATTTATTATTATTTATTTTTTTTAGACCAACCAAATTTTCTTACAGAACACATGAACATGTCTGTCGAATAGCTTCTCTTTTAGCTAGCTAAAATTTTCAAAATGTGTGTAGCGGGAATGAGTTCATCACGACTTCTTCGCAACTAATCTGTGCAATCTGCATTGTGAGCTTTTTAACCCTCCCTAGGGTTTTATGCAGCCCTGAAATAGCAAGCAAGCAAGCTTTTAAAACTAGTTACAGTACATTCAAGCTGTTGTTGAACAGAAAGTAGGTTCACCACAAGCTGGAGCGTAAGATGATATACTGTATATACAGTATAAAAACAAAATATACAGCTCCCACTGTAAATTACAATTGCAGCCTTAGTCCCATGGCTCTTTATCACATCTTACTATTAAGACTCTCACATAGCTTTTACATGTCACACATTCCATGCATGCACACAGTATTTGCACAATAATAAACAAGAAACTACAAGATTGCCTTGTTAAATACAAACCGGATTCCAAAAAAGTTGAGACACTAAACAAATTGTGAATAAAAACTGAATGCAATAATGTGGAGATGGCAAATGTCAATATTTTATTCAGAATAGAACATAGATGACAGATCAAAAGTTTAATCCGAGAAAATGAATCATTTTAAAGGAAAAATATGTTGATTCCAAATTTCATGGTGTCAACAAATCCCAAAAAAGTTGGGACAAGGCCATTTTCACCACTGTGTGACATCTCCCCTTCTTCTTACAACACTCCACAGACGTCTGGGGACCGAGGAGACCAGTTTCTCAAGTTTAGAAATAGGAATGCTCTCCCATTCTTGTCTAATACAGGCCTCTAACTGTTCAATCGTCTTGGGCCTTCTTTGTCGCACCTTCCTCTTTATGATGCGCCAAATGTTCTCTATAGGGGAAAGATCTGGACTGCAGACTGGCCATTTCAGTACCCGGATCCTTCTCCTACGCAGCCATGATGTTGGGATTGATGCAGAATGTGGTCTGGCATTATCTTGTTGAAAAATGCAGGGTCTTCCCTGAAAGAGATGACATCTGGATGGGAGCATATGTTGTTCTAGAACCTGAATATATTTTTCTGCATTGATGGTGCCTTTCCAGACATGCAAGCTGCCCATGCCACACGCACTCATGCAACCCCATACCATCAGAGATGCAGGCTTGATAACAACTTGGGTTGTCCTTGTCCTCTTTGGTCCAGATGACATGGCGTCCCACATTTCCAACAAGAACTTCGAATCGTGACTCGTCTGACCACAGAACAGTCTTCCATTTTGCCACACTCCATTTTAAATGATCCCTGGCCCAATGAAAACGCCTGTGCTTGTGGATCTTGCTTAGAAATGGCTTCTTCTTTGCGCTGTAGAGTTTCAGCTGGCAACGGCGGATGGCACGGTGGATTGTGTTCACTGACGATGGTTTCTGGAAGTATTCCTGAGGCCATTCTCTGATTTCCTTTACAGTAGCATTCCTGTTTGTGGTGCAGTGTCGTTTAAGGGCCCGGAGATCACGGGCATCCAGTATGGTTTTACGCCCTTGACCCTTACGCACAGAGATTGTTCCAGATTCTCTGAATCTTCAGATGATATTATGCACAGTTGATGATGATAAATGCAAAGTTTTTGCAATTTTTCGCTGGGTAACACCTTTCTGATATTGCTCCACTATCTTTCTGCGCAACATTGTGAGAATTGGTGATCCTCTACCCATCTTGGCTTCTGAGAGACACTGCCACTCTGAGAAGCTCTTTTTATACCCAATCATGTTGCCAATTAACCTAATTACTGTTAATTGGTCTTCCAGCTCTTCGTTATGCTCAAATTTACTTTTTCCAGCCTCTTATTGCTACTTGTCCCAACTTTTTTGGGATTTGTTGACACCGTGAAATTTGGAATCAACATATTTTTCCTTTAAAATGATACATTTTCTCGGATTAAACTTTTGATCTGTCATCTATGTTCTATTCTGAATAAAATATTGACATTTGCCATCTCCACATCATTGCATTCAGTTTTTATTCACAATTTGTTTAGTGTCCCAACTTTTTTGGAATCCGGTTTGTATACTAGGCTTGTATAGCTCCGGGATAAAATCTAAGGAGAAAACTCCAGAGAAACCTCACTCCACAGAGAATCCCCTTTTTCTTACTGCTCTTCTGTATTCTTTACTTGTTAGATGACATCATCATCTGATTGGGCAAACCTGACCCTCCACCTGCAGGATTCATTAACTCATGCTCTGAATGATTTCCTGAAGCAATGGCATTGGAATAACACTCAGGCTGAACGTTACCTAAAAGGCCGACTGGCTCAAGAAAACTTTGACAATGTTATCTGGTACCTAGTTGTAATGATTGGGATATTTGCCTTCATTGTGGTGGCCATTCTAATCAGCACAGTGAAGTCCAAACGCAGAGAGCACTCCAATGACCCCTATCATAAGTACATTGAAGGAGAATGGAGCTCGCAACCACAGATTCAGGCATACAACCAGAGCTACGTCATCTCCAACCCAAACGCCAGAACCTTTAGTGGACCCGGTTCACCCTGACCTTCACATTCTGCTTGAAAGACCCACAGAGAATGATGGATCATGATTACTGTGATTGTATAAATGTCATAATTGTATTAAGCATTAAGTTAAAGGGTGACAAATATGGTAATGGTCAAATAATGTGCAATAATGCACAATTCGTGCTGACATACCTATATTCTTTCCTATAATAAACTCCCATAAATCACTCTTTTGCAGACATCATAGCTTTATTTCTTCAACATGGTAAAGGGCAATTATAAAAATAATTGAATCCAAATACGAGCAATTATTAAGTGCAATGTGCAGTATACGTTTAACAATAGACATGGACGCTTTAATTTCTACAGTATGTAGATTTTGTGGCAAGTAAAAACAAAATGCAGATCTCCTCCACTACCTTAACATCATTAATAATAATAATAATTACTTTATATTTTTATTTCATTATCTCAATTTTATTGTTATTTAATTAAAAAATCTTAACAGAACTGTCTAACATAACAGGCAGCATTAAGACTGCAATTCAACTACATAATTGACAGAATATATGCACACAGTTATCGGTGTAAGTTCAACTCTAACATTAAGATAACAATGAGAAGCCTTGAGTATCAGGTTTCCTGTGCTACAAATAACCTGCGAGATATTCACCATAATTACTGACCATATTCATGAGCAAAACATTATAATAAATCAAAACAAATCTAATGTTAGGATGGAAAGACCTCATAATCCACTTAATTGAAACAAAAATTAATCATAGGTCAGGACTCAATCATCTCCGTAATGGCACAATAATGTTTAACTGCTTTTGCTAAGTTGCAGCTGTCTGGCTCCAATCAGCCTTTCTCTTCAGAGGATTTCTCTACATTCTGAGGGTCAGGAGGGTTAAGGCAGCAGGCTTCTTAAGGAATAAATTTATCTGTGGCTTCTCCTGTTGCACCTCCCAATTAAGGAGCTAATTTGTCAGCTGTCTGGTTTAAATGGCTGTGAGTAAAGAGAACTCACTACACTGCCCTTTATCCATCTGCATGCTCTCATATGCATGCATAAAGTTAAAGGTCTCCATTTGTAGAAATGCATGTTTCATAATGACTAGTGGGATCACGAACATTATTATTATCACTAATGGTATCACTTAAAGTATAAGTGGTTTGGTTTTTATTAAACTGATCAAATCTTCCAGTATATGAATGTCTGGCTACTGTAAAGTGTACACACACACATACACACACATGTCTCAAGGCCCTAAGTTATGACTACTTTCCAGCGATACTGCAAGTTATCAAGCAGTCATGTTCACCTCATGATAAAATATCATTCCTACAAGTAGAAACAGTCCTCCACATTGTTCCTGCTGTTACACTTCAGCTGGAGTATTTTTAGCAATGAAACAACTGGGCTCCTAAAAAAGACCCGGGAGAGTGTCAGAGGGCTGCTGCTATGTAAGGTATCCCCCCTCAAAGCCCTGTGCTTTGTTTCCAGCCAACAGAGAGAGACGGAAACAGTTAGGAAGACTGGGAGAAAGAGAGATACAGGCTGGACAGACCTGGTTTTTCTTTGGAAAGGTGCATAAGACCATGTTGATATTTAAACCTACTGCAGACATTTGTCTAGAATTGAATCTTTCAATCTGATTTCTTTTTTTTTCTTTCCTTCATTTTTGGGAATTTTAGCTCCTTTTTACCTGGGAAGCTTCTCTGATCTCGGTGCAGCTTAATAGAAAATTGACAGACCTAAGTGTGTGAGAATTCTATCAGTGTGTGTGTGAGATTAATACCAGTGTGATTGTGTAGTAGTGGCAGCTATGAGGGCACCGTGGTTGGTAGCGCTTGTGTGTCTGAGCTTGGCAGCCTTTGCCTGGGCCAAAAAGGGCCTGGAGTTTCCCCGCTATGATGGCAAGGATAGAGTGTTAGACATCGACGAGAAGAACTACCGCAAAGCATTGAAGAAATATGACATGCTCTGCCTGCTCTACCATGAACCAGTGCCGACCAACAAGGAGCTGCAGAAACAGTTTCAAATGACTGAGCTTGTGCTGGAGGTGAGTGAGTGAGTGAGAGAGAAAACAGAGAGAGAAATTGAATGTCATTTTAATCGAATGAAGTACAGTAATATGACTTACAATTACCAGAATCAGAAATAGTTTGTACAAAATGTAGCATTTAGAATTGAAGTCATGTCATATATAACAAAATAATGTTCTTTATTTTCAAAATGTCAGGTGTGTGTGCGTGCGTGTGTGTGTGTGGCAGTGGGGGAATGGGGAGGGGGTGGGCTCAGTATTAATACTGGTCATTGAGGAAATAATTGTTTATCCTTGCTCATTCATATACACAACAATCCCTAATTAATTAAAACCCTTAATACCCAAATGGCACAGATCCATGCTAGCAATAAAAAAATAAAAAATATATATATATTAAAAAAATAATAATAATAAATAAATAAATAAATATATATATATATATATATATATATATATATATATATATATATATATAGTTTTTCAGATATGTCAGGTAGAATGACAGTTATTTTTACTTTTATAACGTATCAGTTTTTCCTCTACTGGAATATGGAATTGAGATGCAAAAAAATGTTGAGCTCTCAAAATGAGCATCACTACTTTTTGGTCATAGAACCAACCAAAAACAACCAGTGTGATCATGTGTATCGGCGCTATTTCTTTTGTCTATGTGAACCTTTTTTTTTCCTCATACATACACTTTGTCATATTGTCTAGGTTGTGTTAAAAAAAAAAAAGGATATGTCACTCTATACTGCACAATCCTGAGCCCTATATACAGTATATTCACAACAGGTAGTTTTAAGGGCTACCTCAACTTTGGGATTGTGTGCTATGTATGTAAGAAAATAATTGTTCATCTGGTGTATAACGTATGCAGCATCTTACTAAAAATCCAGTTTCTGCTAAGATATTCAGGTTGCCAAATATTTGTGTTAGAGCTCCCTGTTTCCTGCCTCCCACAGTTATTCACCTCTGATCTACAGAAAAGAACACTGTGCACAGTTTGTATTCGTAATTGCTATTCTGATCATGAACTCCATGGAGTGCTGTATTTTATTCTTAGGACATCATGAATGCCTTTAAATACATGCTTCAGTTGGAAGGTGTTGTACCTAGCTACTCTTGTGTCTGTCACACATTTTAGACCAACAGTGCATGGCTCGAGATTAGTACTGTTTTTATTAGACATTTTCTGTTGGTAATCTGGTAAGAACTAAACAATATGTTCCATTGCCAAAAAAAAAACAGTCCACATTTAACAAAATACTACTAATAAAAAAGTTTAATAAATAGGTCGTAATAGGCTTCATATTTTCAAATTGGCTGTATACTGTCAATACAATATGTTGCTAAATACACTGTATGGCCCAAAGTTTGTGGACATCTGACCATCATACCCATATGTGCCTTTTTTCCCATTCCAGATTTAGTCATGCCTTTACTGTTATAATAGACCAGGGTTCGAATTACACAGTGGCTTTTGGAGGAGCCCTATTTTCAGGTGTGCACCATGACTTCCCAATTCGCATGCATCTGTGAACATATACAGTAAGTGCATGGCAGCGCGGTCAATAACAGGGTTACTGCAGGGTGGCTGCAGTCAATTAATATCATCAGTAACAATTAAACAAGAAGTTTAATAGGCTATACAAAGCAAACAAAATCATAAAGCAGAGGAACACAGGGAACATGCCACAGCAGGAATAGACAAAGAACTGTGTTCATTTACAATATGCAGACAGTTGCTCAGAAAATGGATTGACTAAACACATAATACTGACATTTATGCTATTTTTTTACTTTTATTTCAGTAGCTCACAGAAAATAAAATCTAACCAATACCATGAAAGTGGACATTTCACAGGTCTAAAGGGAGGCTTTAAAGGGAGCTTTTGCCCTTTCCATTTTTCCCTTATCCTCCCATTAATTCATACTATGAATTAATCTTACCCATTCATACCCATCATCTTTCTCCTGACATTTCTTTGAAATGGGCTTTGTACTACATTTTGCAGCATAGTTGTGCTCCAAAGCTCATACACTGATGTTGGATGAGAAAGTCGGCTATGCAGTTGACATTCCAGTTTATCCCGAAGCTTTTAAGTAGTGTGACATCGCATTGGCAAACTATGTCTTGCTTTCTGCACAAGGACATTCTCGTGCTGGATCAGGTCTGGGCCTCTTAGTTCCAGTTAAGAGAAAATATAATGCTCCTGTCATCCCATACTGCTAACTGCTTCAAACTTTGTGCCAACTTTTGGCGAAAAAACAAATATTGATGTTTTTGTCAGGTTTCCAAGTCTCTTGGCCATAACAGGTTTCCATATATCTTGGCTTTGGCCGTATAATATGTATTATATTTAATAAATGATGTGAAAATTAATTTGCACAGATAATACAGCTTTAATCTTGTTAAATACATGATTAAATATGTGTTAAATATGTTGCTTAGATACGTATCTGAGTGTTAAATACATAAGTTTTACATGGCAAATAACTGAAAAATGTAAAGAAAAGGTACATTTTAAAAACAACATACGCTGTAAGTCATACTTTTTTTATGGTAGTTTATTTACAGCATCAATTACTGGCTTAAAAATTTTATCCATGCATGCTTTGAAATTCTAGTATAGTATAGTCTCATTGAAAAGACAAAGCCACTAAAACTGGTTAAATTTATCTTTGTACCAATTTCACCTTTGTAGTTTTCTAAATAACCAGTCTTGGTGTGTTGATCTGCAGATGACTGCTCAGGTCTTGCAGGAAAAAGACATTGGATTCGGGATGGTTGATTCTGAGAAGGATGCCAAGGTCGCTAAGAAACTAGGTAAGATTGAGAGAAGCCTGCTGGCAGCATAATTAACTTGCAAAGGGTGTGCAAGGCTTCAGTCCAAGTCTTCCGTAATTAGACAGTGAGAGATAAACTTAGAACTTACACAGACAACATGCAGAAATCTACAAACCCTGGCACGCCGCTGCTTGTTTAAAAAAAGGAAAACATTAGTACAAGCTTTGTTTTGTTCAGTGTTGATTTGTGTTTTAATATCCAAGTTTCACTATTGGAAAGGTCAAATGGTTCATTCAATTGCCTAACCTAACCAGCCAAAAATTTATGTTGATAGCACAAGAGGAAGGTTACATGAAGGTAAAATAGGAAGTGTCTGGATATAAAAAAAATAAAAATAAAAAAAAAAGAAGCAAATTATTACTCATTCTCAAATAATATAAGGTAAAGTATTAACATTGGGGAGTATTTATTTTCAGGTCTACATGAAGAAGGCAGCGTGTATGTTTTTAAGGCAGAGCGTGTAATTGAGTATGATGGACTACTCTCTGCAGACATCCTTGTGGAGTTCCTGCTGGATGTAAGGATTCAGTTTCCTTTTTACTCAGCTCTCATTTTATAAGTCCATTTAATTACCCCTTTTGTGCTGCATGTTGAATAAGTGCAATGTGCAATGGAACAGTACTCTGACTTTCTTGCAGCTGTTGGATGATCCAGTTGAGATCATTGACAATGCTTTAGAGCTGCAGGCTTTCGACCGCATGGAAGAGGATATCAGAGTAATCGGCTACTTCAAGACTCTGGAGGCAGAGTGTGAGTGTTTGCATTTATGTTTCAGTATGTGTAACAGTTGGAGAAACTGAACACAATGCTATGTAATGGGAGGCAAAAGTTTAGTTTGGTTCTTACACTTTTCCCAAATTAATACACACATTGTAAATGTCCGGAATGTAAACTACATGGCAGTATATGTGCATTTTATATATAGGACATTTATATACAGTACTATATAAAATCAAAGTAAGGTTTATGACAGGAGAACTGATCTCTCTTCTTCTCTCCGCTCCTCTTTTTAGATTTTCTGGCTTTCCAGGAAGCTGCTGAACAGTTCCACCCTTTCATAAAGTTTTTTGCCACCTTTGATAAATCTGTAAGTGCTCTATCGACAATATTTTACCAATTACCAGATCAATTAATATTATGCATGGAAAGAGATTTTTCCTCATCTACATGGACTTGAAAAAAATTGTGTGTGTGTCTACACTCACCTAAAGGATTATTGGGAACAACTGTTCAATTTTTCATTAATGCAATTATCTAATCAACCAATCACATGGCAGTTGCTTCAATGCATTCAGGGGTGTGGTCCTGGTCAAGACAATCTCCTGAACTCCGAACTGAATGTCAGAATGGGAAAGAACGTGATTTAAGCAATTCTGAGCGTGACATGGTTGTTGGTGCCAGACGGGCCGATCAGAGTATTTCACAATCTGCTCAGTTACTGGGATTTTCACGCACAACCATTTCTAGGGTTTACAAAGAATGGTGTGAAAAGTTAAAAACATCCAGTATGTGGCAGTCCTGTGGGCGAAAATGCCTTGTTGATGCTAGAGGTCAGAGGAGAATTGGCCGACTGATTCAAGCTAATAGAAGAGGAACTTTGACTGAAATAACCACTCGTTACAACCGAGGTATGCAGTAAAGCATTTGTGAAGCCACAACACGCACAACCTTGAGGCAGATGGGTTAGAAAAGCAGAAGACCGCACCGGGTACCACTCATCTCCACTACAAATAGGAAAAATAGGCTACAGTTTGCACGAGCTCACCAAAATTGGACAGTTGAATACTGGAAAAATGTTGCCTGGTCTGATGAGTCTTGATTTCTGTTGAGACATTCAAATGGTAGAGTCAGAATTTGGCGTAAACAGAATGAGAACATGGATCCATCATGCCTTGTTACCACTGTGCAGGGTGGTGGTGGTGTAATGGTGTGGGGGATGTTTTCTTGGTACACTTTAGGCCCCTTAGTGGCAATTGGTCATCGTTTAAATGCCACGGGCTACCTGAGCATTGTTTCTGACCATGTCCATCCCTTTATGACCACTATGTACCCATCTTCTGATGGCTACTTCCAGCAGGATAATGCACCATGTCACAAAGCTCGAATCATTTCAAATTGGTTTCTTGAACATGACAATGAGTTCGCTGTACTAAAATGGCCCCCACAGTCACCAGATCTCAACCCAATATAGCATCTTTGGGATGTGGTGGAACGGGAGCTTCGTGCCCTGGATGTGCATCTCACAAATCTCCATCAACTGCAAGATGCTATCCTATCAATATGGGCCAACATTTCTAAAGAATGCTTTCAGCACCTTGTTGAATCAATGCAACACAGAATTAAGGCAGTTCTGAAGGCGAAAGGGGGGCCTAATAATCCTGTACAGTATGTGTATATCTAGATGGGCCCGCAACTTCGCATGGGACTTAATTGCACACTCATAAGAACCTTTTAAAAACTGTACAGCAGCATATGTTGAATTTTGGAATGAACAAAATTGATACAGTATATATGTATTTATAAATATATAAAGAGAGAGAGAGAGAGAGAGTTGTATGCATACTTCAGGAAAATAACAGTAGTATGATGTACTGTATATTATATGAACATAATATTAATATTATTGTCATATATCAATATATACTGTATAGCAATACATTTAGTATTCAAATATTTATACAAGTTTTCCTAAAGTGTGTCGAAGAGAACATGAAAACAAAGATTTTCTGTGTCTAACATTTTATGCTCTGTCATTTTTCAGGTAGCGAAAGAGCTGACTCTTAAGATGAATGAAGTAGACTTCTATGAGCCCTTCATGGAAGAACCAGTCACCATTCCAGACAAACCCCATACTGAAGAGGAACTTGTGGCTTTTATCACTGAGCACAGGAGGTAACTGTATTGACTGGTTGGAAGGATGAATGGATGAATAAATAAATAGAAGAACGTTTTTGAGTATGAATGGAAAAAGTGGCTTTATACAGTGGATGGATGTACATAAAAACTAAACATTTAGTATTCATGCTTGATTCTCTTTAGTTAGAACGACAGTCCTCTGATGAATTTTCTTGTTTTACCTATACAGGCCAACATTGAGAAAACTGAGACCTGAAGACATGTTTGAGACCTGGGTGAGGATTATTCAAATATTTAAATTAAAGTAATCCAAGAAAATAAAGAATTCATATTGGTGTGACCAGTATCAAATTTATTTTTACAATGATTATCTCTAAACCAGGAGTCCTCCCTTTTAACTGTAAAATTAATTCCCATGTCAGTGCAGATTTATTTATACCAGAGGATAATCAAACTAGTCGAGCATTAAACCACTTATTGAAGCCATAATTTCCTTTATGTTGAGAGAACGCATTATGTCAAGTCAATTTTACATTTACTGTATTTAGAAAACAACTTGTTTGAATTAAAACAATTAACCATCAAGTGACCAGCCAAAGACCTAAACCCATATGTACACTGTATATCATGGAATGAGCTTCAGCATTTTGTGATTAGGCTGAGTGATTTTAAGCAAAAACATTCAACTGCAGGCCCACAAATGTGAATGTCATATGTGCTGATCTGCAGGAAGACGACTTGGATGGCTTTCATATTGTAGCCTTTGCAGAAGAGGAGGACCCAGGTACTGTACAGTACATAACAACATGTAAAGCTTACAGTGTTTAATATTAACTACTGATATAAGCCGTCATTTTTATGCATGTTGTTTTTAGATGGTTATGAGTTCTTGGAGGTTCTGAAGGAAGTTGCACGAGACAATACACATAATCCTAACTTGAGTATCATCTGGATTGATCCTGATGACTTCCCTCTGGTCAGTAACCCAAACTCTTATTTATTCAAAAATAAGTCTGACAGAAATGGAACTTGACCTGTTTGTATTGCTTTTAATTTTTTCCCCCTCAGCTTCTTCCATACTGGGAGAAGACATTTAAAGTCGACCTCTTCAAGCCTCAGATCGGAATAGTTAATGTGACAGATGTAAGTATGGCAGCACACTCTTGGTTTCCACTAAAACATGCACAAGGGCTGTAAATGAAGTACTGCAGAAGTGTGCAGTCATATAGGTCTTAGGTCTCAAATTCCACACATTGGTAGAGTAACTCTTCCTCTATACAAATGTTCTAATCAACATAATTTCCATCACGAGGGTTGCATTTGCACCATCTTGAAACCTCAAATCTTGAATCCTTTTTAAAACAGTTTATGGTCTCCCACTGTGAGGTTTGTCTTTAATGCTGTAGACCCCTGCTTGCAAGTTACAGTATAACACTTAAGGGATGTACTCTCAATGTCTTGGTGCCAGACACTACAGCACATCCTCAGAGGTCTTGGGGAGTCCAGGGGTTGGAGCTGTTTTGGTGGCACAAAGGGAACCTTTAATTTGTTGGGCATAATGTTTTATGGTTTTAGAGCAAATGTGACATACCTGTACAGTAGGTACTTAAGAAACTGATGTTGAAAAGATTTGTTTTGACAACAAGACAATGACCCAAAAAAGTGCAAGCTGAAAATTTTGGCATGACTTTCATTCCGTCCCATGACTGTGGTTAGAGTTTCAATATATTGGGCATTCATGATGGCCCAAGTATCTTAGAATAAGACATGTCCTGCAAACAGTAGTTAGTGAACACTTTTTAAAACTACAAAAGAAAGATTTCTAGCTGTCTACAAAATACATTCACTGTAATATTTCCATTGTGATACATTGCATACGTTTAAAAAATAATAATAATAATAATGATTTTCTGCATAGAGTTTTTGCTTATTGTTCAAATATCAACAAAATTAATAATTTGGTGATGGATGTTCCCCTAAAAACATGCTCTCTGGGAGCTTACTTTTTATTTATTTATTTTTTTACATTTTCACATTTTTTATTATTATATATATTTTTTTTACAAAATATGTTTGTATATTTTATACTTTTATGTTTAGCTGATTATTCAATTATTATAATTGAAATTAAATGATATGCATTTATAAAAGTAAGGTCTAAGGAATTAAGGATAGCACAAATCTGCTTTGTGGTAACAAATGTGGTAATATTGGTGAATGGATATACTGTAATATTTTGCAGAATCCATTATTATTGGGAAATAATGGATTAATCTCCATCACTGCAAATCAGATTTAAATATTAAAAGTACTGTACCTCAAATTAGAAAGAAATTTTTTTATATGATTAGCAGATTTGATCTCTCTCTCTGTGATCCATTTCTAGGCTGACAGTGTGTGGATGCAGATAGATAGTGATGATGACTTGCCCTCTGCTGAGGAACTAGAGGACTGGATAGAGGATGTTCTTTCCGGAAAGGTCAACACTGAAGATGATGATGATGACGACGACGATGATGACGACGACGACGATGATGATGATGATGATGATGATGATGATGACGATGATGATGATGATGATGATTAACCTCTAAACTTGAATTCTCTGGAACCAAAACTTAAGCAGTTTTTACTCGCTCAGGGACATCTAGATCCTGAGCACCTTAATGTCATAATCATTTTGCACATTTTTGTGCACAAGCTCTTCAAATGTCAAACTTTTACGCTCGTAAATGAACAGAACTCAGTGTAACCTACTGGCAGCATTGATTTATTTGAAATATAAATAACTTTACCTGCTCAGACTGATTAAAAAAATATTCCAAATTAAACACTGTGCTTCAGAGTTCTTTTAGAACAGAAAGTAGTATTGGTAAAATTACTATTGCTGGTTACATTTATGGTAAGTTCAATAGTACTGTAATTTAAGCTTAGAAATATGTGTATTACCCACTGGCATTCAAACCTTCCAAACGCCCCTGATTATACCTGTTAATCTGCCTTTTTCTTCACATTATGCCATTCATGATCAGGTGTCCACATACTTTTGGCCATAAGGTGTACTATAGGTCCCAAAATTAAAAACATGCGGTAAGAAGTGGATTAGCCCTTTTTATGGGGCCTAAACATTTGGACGGACATCAGTAGCAGGCTACCAGTGCATTGGTTTTCAGTACAGCAACCAGTGCAGATTGCTAGTCTGGTTGTCATTGTTACTCAATATCAGATATTGTCTTGTACATGCATTTATACATTGCCTATCCGAAAAACTTTGCACATTATAATATTTCATAAGACTGACTCTACGTTTAATTATGGGATCCATTCACTGTGGCAAGTTTCAATATCCTTATGCAATATCACAGAATTTATTTCCACCCAGAGCTGGATTCAGATCTTGTATTGGTGACAGGTCGAACCACTTTCCATTCACCACTCCAAGTTTTTTCTAGCACATCCCAAAAAACTTCAGTGGGATTTAGCTCTGGACTCTGTAAAGGCTAATTAATGTATAAAAATTACTTCTCATGCTCCCAGAACAATTGTGATATGGGTGTGTAACATAACACCTTTATATTAGTTATGTCTTATACATACAGTTATATTAGAAACCAAGTACTCTTTCAAGAGCAAATCTACGTGATAAGAAGACAAAGGAAACCAATGTAGAATCTGAAAGGAGTTCATTATGATGATCTCAGAGAAAATGACAAGTGAAAGGGCTACAATAGCAGAAAAAATGAATACCTTAATATGAATATATACATGCAAAGGTACACATGATGTTTCTCCATATATTCATAAATTAAAATCACACAGACATGTACACATAAAAATATTGATGTAAACAATATAAAACGTACAGAATGACTGCACTTTTCAGATTTTACAAAAAAAAGTTTCCCATTGTCATAGAAATTGGCAGGATAATGTGACGGTGGCCATATTCTTCACAAATGGGCATCTTCAAACTTTAAACTGACAGTGATCACATATCATCACACAGAAAGGACACAGAAATCAAAATCAAATTCAGAACCTTATAAATACATGTATAAAAGAGTTTCTATGGGTTGTACAAAATGTTTACTAGGTAGTTTTTTCAGCTGCATTGAAATTTATAATGATCCCTTTTGGTGAAAAGGTTTTAAGCCCTCTTAAATTAAATGGTTTAGCAAAAAAGGTTTAGGCAGCATTCCTGGGCTTGCGTTGTCCTCCATGGTTTTTGTGCACTGATAGGAAACTGTGTCTCTTCTTCTAGATAAATTGGGTATTAAAGTCATTCATAATTTCTAATACATTTTCATAAAATTACTTTAACTGTATGTAATGCTTCTATGGTCCCTCTTCCTTAGTTTCTATTTGGGTTGTTCGGCTGGGAAGTTATATGGCATGTAAGACAACTCTTCCTAATGGTCACAGTCTTGGTTTTCTGCCTCCTTTAATAAACAGCAGCCTTCATTTCTTAAACACTGCACAGCACACATACCTATGCACAGAAAACACACTCTTCCACTTCCAAGTATTTGTCTTTACATAAATACTTTTCATTAAAAAAAAAAACTAAAAAAAAAAAACACACACACTGCTGCGTATCAAAATATTTCCAATATGAGAAGTGTGACTTCTAAAAAAAGTGAAAAAAGAAACACTGTTTCTGAGTTTATTGTATACAGTATATAAAAGGGTTGGACACAACAGAGGGTCAGACCGAGGTCTCTGACTGCACAAGCAGCACGAATTTGTGCGACTTGGGGTGGACGAACTCCTCGTTGATTCTGAGCTGTGGGATAGCCTTGCTGCTGACCACCAGGCAAAAATGGCTGTTTTTAAGCTGGAACTCTGTGCCATGACGCAGTGGGCTGGTCACCGATGCCTCGCTGACCAGCGTCCACTGCAGAGCCTGCCAGCACTCACTGTTGTACAGCAGAGTTGGACCAGGAGTCAGGTAGCTCTCCAGAAATGCCTGGTGAAGAAAAAACAGAACTAACACAAACAGAACTGAACTATTTTAATGCAATTTGGCCTAATTGTCTCCAGTAACTAACTGCTTTCTCATTGTTAATAACAAATAAAAAATTATTAGAATTAAATAGTGCCAATTAGACAAGATAAATACAGAAGGTAAATTTGGTTACATTTTTCTTGCTTTGATTTAAGACAGAAAAGCAGTAGTTTTGTGTGGAGCAGGAACTTAAATCTGTTCACTATGTAGTCAAATATGGTTAAATGCTAAATAATAATAATAATAATAATAATAATAATAATAATTTCGAGTTTAAGTGAATTTGTGTGCTCTGGACGCATAATATTTGGTAGGCAGGTACCAAAAATCATAACAATTTACACAATTTGCAAACTATTAATAATGATGTGCTTTTATAAACAGGAGATGTTCTTACAGCAAATCTATTATTATGTATCACGTTCAAGTTCAATGTTCATGTATATACAGTAGATAGAGAGAGTGTGTGTGTATGTGAGTGTGTGTGTGTTTGTATGTGCGTGTATGTACACACACACCTTAGGGCTCATGTTATTGGTAATACAGAAAGCGAGATGGCTCTGGATGCTGTCCATGCTGTGGCAGTGCTGCTGTCGTGTTGTTCGCAGGTACTTCTGTAGAGCACGTGCCATTGAGGGGAAAATGGCCTGTGCTGCCTCACGTGCCTCCATCACATCTCCTGGTGGTTTCTTTTTTTCCTCCTCCTGTAACCGCCGCACGTGCGTAAACGCCTCCTCTACTGCCACCACCAGCCTTGAGAGAAAACATGTAGTAAAGTACATACTGAACAGTCGAAACAACTTGATATGGAACTAGTAAACTGATTTAGGGATATAATGAATTCTAGTCCATTAGTTACTTAATCTGATGTCTGTGTATCTTGTTTTTTTTTGTTTCTTAATCTCAGTAAAAAGATTCAGTATAAAAACTTCTATCATATCTGAACTGTCTCTATCATTTTATTACCGTGCTTTGCGTTTGCGGACTCTTCTCTCATAGTCAGCCTCCTCGTAGTAAAGCTCACTGTGACTGGTGTCTTTGTGTCGGGTTGCAGCAGCAGTCTTGGCTCGAGCCTGACTCGCTGCACCGTCATTGCCAGGACCTGACAGGATGCAGAACAGCATGATGAGACCTTAGAGAGCTCTAACATGAGAAATTACACTTGGACAAAGGACAATTACACAAAGTTGATTATTTGTCTATAATAGCACATTGTGAAAATATTTATTTCTTTTTTACCACAAAAAAAAACATTTTATTGATGAAATTTTTAAAATACTAATTAATTAAACTCATACTCCAGTTTATCTATTAATAGTTACATGTGATGTTGAGGAAATCTGCAAAATATATTAGTTTCTGCTTTGTTCTGAAAACTTTTCGGTGGCAGAAACCTTAATGTTACAACGTTATTTATTTATTTTATTAATTATGACTCTTCCAAAGTGCTGACACTGGAATCTTCTAACTGAAAACTTCGACAATGTCTTAAAACTTTTAAGTCCATGTTTGTGGCAAGCTCACATTCCATACAAAAATTTTATATATGGAAGTATATCTGAGGTTTTTATATATGTTTCATATACGTGATCAATTTTTATATATGGTGATGTTTGTGTGTATACATTTCTATGAGATGTTTAATGTTTTGCATTTTACACGTTCATAGTTCATTGAAATACTTCACATTCAAAATTTTAAGTCTTTTTTTCGAGACCTTTGTTACTTGATTTTTTCCTCCACAATTTTTCAGTGTTGTCATTTTTTTAACCATATATTACAATATTTCCTTTAACTTAAGTAAAGAATCTGTATTTTTTTGTCTTTTTCTGTTTTAACATTTCTATACTGTAGTTAAAATAAATGTACGTTTAATGTTATGTTTTATATATAAATAATATACACTTTTTGCAGTTAATTAAATGAACACATGAGGGCAGCACCATGACTGTACAAGACATGAGGATGTGCTCAAAAATGCTCAAAAAGTGCTTAAAAATAATACCAAAGGTAAGCCATACTGTATGAACAAAATACTATTAGCCCAAACCATGAGCCAACCACTGCATAAAAGAAAAAAGGGTTTTTCTTTTCTTTTGTATCTAAAATTAAATCATGAAATTTGGGTCATAGGTAATCTATTACCCTAGGCAAAAAGACACTCTTCTGCAACATGTTTGAATACAATAGTGAATGCAATAAATAACTTTAAATGATCAAGACCAATGCAAATAGTGACATTAATTCCTGTTCATATTGGACAAAAAGGTTGCACACTAATATTTTGTAAAATTGCCTTTAGATAAAAAATTACAGTGCTAATTCACCATGTTATAGGTTCACCAACCTTATTTACTATAATAACATTTAGAGACATTTAGAGACATTTTTCTCTTGTATTGATGATGGAAGTGTCAAACCCTTCTATAAAGTTTTCCCTCCAAGTCCCAAAAGCTTTCAATAATGGTTAATTCATACTTTTTTTTTTTTTTTTTTTTTTTTACAATGTAACGTTATCAAAACAGCCAACAAGGGTTCAGCTAATTTAAGGACTACAAGAAAATGCTCCTGTGTGATGCTGCCTCATGAGACTGGTTAGGAAAAATGCCCAAGAGCATGCAAAACCCGCAGACAAAATCAGACATCTTTTTAAAATTCTGTTTTAATTGCAAAGCATAAAACAATTTGAATTGTAGACCCCTGTTACTGGCCGCTGAAGAATTACATATTTGTTATTTCAAAATGTAATATTAAATACTATAAAAAAGCAATAAATCAAGAAAATTTTGGAGTCCTGCAATGAGTTTTCTTGATTTATGACTTGTACAGTATAAAACAGAAAAATATCAATTATCCACAGACTTGTGGTTGAAATATGCAATACTCTGTGCACACTTTGCCTGAAATGACACTTTGTAGGGTAGGACAAAGCACAAAGTCTCTAAATATGCCCTGTATAATGGCCGAATACCAGGTCATACTTTGGTTGGATTAAACATGTGACTACTGTGTGTACTAGGGCCAGGGGATTGTTTTTCTTTCTTTCTTTCTTTCTTTCTTTCTTTCTTTCCTTCTTTCCTTCCTTTTTTTCTAATATATTTTAGGAGGAAACTCTGAATGAATATGTGCTGTTGTAACTGAAGTAAATACTGGATGAACGCCTGATGGGTGAAATTGCCTCCAGGGCAGAAGAAACACACACACACACACACACACACACACACACACCATGGGCACTCAGTGCATTCCATGGTTTTAACTTACAGCCTAAAAGAACGCTTTTGGGATTAACTTTAAATGTTGCAAGGAGAACACACACACACACACACACACACACACACACACACACACACACACACACACACACACACACACACTAAAATATCAAGTAACAGACTAGATAATAATGCTAATATTCAGAAATCCTTAACCACAGGAATTGAAAGAATTTGTTCTGTTAGAATTCATACTGTTGTTATATGCTAAAGAGGCATAGTTCTATTGTTATTAACACTGTGTGTTCATGATTGTTGACTTTTAATACTGCATGCATATACTGCATGCATCTGAGGGACTGAAGGACACTTGCTTTGTTTGGGCTCCTTCTTGGTTTTGGAAAATAAAATTTTCACTGTCACTAGAGAAAAAATCTTACAAATGTTCGTAGTTGTTTTTTGTTCTTAGGTGCCTTGATGTAAGTAGCCATAAGTCTTTTTTTCTTCATGAAAAGAGTTGAATTTGCACTAAATACACCATCATTTGATTTAGCTCAGTGAAACTGCAGAAGCCTCATAAGAGTCTCTGCTGAAAGGAATGCAGTTTTGTATGGAACACGGGTTGGTTAATTTGGCCCCGATTACAGTTATATTTACATTTAGGCATCTGGTAGACGCTCTTATCAAGCTTTGAAGTTTCCGTCGCTGGATAGATACTTACACTGGGTTACTAAGTTACTAACTAAGTGCCATCAGTCAAACAGTTGGGAAGAGGAGTAAACTTCCTTCGTATTAAACATCCTTCGTGATGCCCAATAGGAACAAATCACGTGCAAAAAAGTTTCAAAGAATCACTACGATCCACATATAATTTTTTTTTTTGCCTGCTACATTTAATTTTTCATTCATCAATTTAATTTCATAATTTCTCTTAAACCAATGCCGCCCCCTTTTCTGATCAAATCCTTATACTGTATGTGAGAAAGCCCACTTATATTGAACTGTTACTTGAACCTGAAACACTCTTGAAGTTTTGTCTCAATGTCAAGAATAATGAAGAAAGTAAAGTGTAGAACCCACCATCCACATTGTAGACCTTTAGAGCAGCCAGGTGCTTAGCTGTGCGGGTTTTAGCAGCTGTTAGCAGTGCGGCATTATGTACTGAGAAATCCTTATAGTAGTGCTCCAGGACCACCAGAGCTGCCCTCTGAATACTACATGCAGAAAGAGAGAATAAGAAAAATGTTAGACTAAAGGTATCATCACTGGTATATTAGCTAAAACTATAGAATATACAGTAATTTCTTTAAAGCTCTGCTCATGGTACACATGAGAATGCAAGATAATAAATGAATAATTACAGGCAGGGGAGGGAGGGAGAGAGAGAGAGAGAGAGAGAGGGAGGGAGGGAGGATGAATGTGTGCATTCATCTTTGCCCTGAATTAAGTAAATGATTTATGACTGGATTCTGGATTTGCCAATCCGCACACAGCACCACTGCAGATCTACAGTATATTGAATTTATACGGTGGACACAGAAAAATAGCATAGCGTACAAGAATAAAAGTGTAAACTACAATAAACAACAACTTCCTATGTAAACACAGACTATGCAGAGTATGCAGTAATTCCAACATTTTATTCTTTTCTTTTTTATTTCTCTTTCTTACACTCAGTATGTGTGTTACCTGAGTTGGCCCAGGTTGTAGTGTCGTGTCTCTCCATCAGTCGAGCGTGTAACACACAGAGAGAAGCACGGCTGTAGCTGCCGTATCTCCAACAGCACCACGGCCAGGTAGTGTGTAAACAGCAGAGTATCCACCAGCGACACAGCAAACTGCACTATCCCCTGATAATTATCATCCTGTTACCCACATACAGCAATACATCAGTAATACAAATAATGAACACACACATATGCAAACAAAGATATTCTTTCTTTCATACTAGTTTAATCGGTGATCTTTAATTACAGTAAATGTCATAGAGAAAATGATTTAATTAGTTTCTTTTTCTTTTTTTCCTATCATCCAGTCCCACACAAGCATTCCATAGTGTATGATGAATTTATTGTTATTATTTATTATTGTTATTATATGTTATTATTATTATTTTTTAACGACATCACAACGCAGGTTAATTCTCAAATCCGATTTTGTATGAGAGCACAGCTTTTGCGGAGGTGAAGGACCGACTTCAACTCATACATTTATATTATTGTGCCTGTTTTGATACTTTTTCAGTCATTTAAATAGCAACAGCTCATTCACACAGGCTTTACAGGTCCTTCTCAAAAAATTAGCATATTGTGATAAAGGTCATTATTTTCTGTAATGTAATCATCTGAATCAACCAATTAACTCTAAACACCTGCAAAAGATTCCTGAGGCTTTTAAAAACTCCCAGCCTGGTTCATTACTCAAAACCGCAATCATGGGTAAGACTGCCGACCTGACTGCTGTCCAGAAGGCCATCATTGACACCCTCAAGCAAGAGGGTAAGACACAGAAAGACATTTCTGAACGAATAGGCTGTTCCCAGAGTGCTGTATCAAGGCACCTCAGTGGGAAGGAAAAAGTGTGGCAGAAAACGCTGCATAGCGAGAAGAGGTGACCGGGTCTGGAGTAGAAACATCCAGAGCCACCGTGTACAGGCGTGTGCAGGAAATGGGCTACAGGTTGCAAATTTTGCATGTCATTCGGAAATCAAGGTGCCAGAGTCTGGAGGAAGACTGGGGAGAGGGAAATGCCAAAATGCCTGAATTCCAGTGTCAAGTACCCACAGTCAGTGATGGTCTGGGGTGCCATTTCAGCTGCTGGTGTTGGGTCACTGTGTTTTATCAAGGAGATTTTGGAGCACTTCATGCTTCCATCTGCTGAAAAGCTTTATGGAGATGAAGATTTCATTTTTCAGCACGACCTGGCACCTGCTCACAGTGCCAAAACCACTGGTAAATGGTTTACTGACCATGGTATTACTGTGCTCAATTGGCCTGCCAACTCTCCTGACCTGAACCCCATAGAGAATCTGTGGGATATTGTGAAGAGAAAGTTGAGAGACACAAGACACAAGAATCTGCAAAAGGATTCCGGACCAAGTATTGAGTGCATAACTGAACATAATTATTTGAAGGTTGACTTTTTTATATTAAAAACACTTTTCTTTTATTGGTTGGATGAAATTTGCTAATTTTTTGAGATAGGGATTTTGGGTTTTCATGAGCTGTATGCCACAATCATCAATATTAAAACAATAAAAGGCTTGAACTACTTCAGTTGTGTGTAATGAATCTAAAATATATGAAAGTCGAATGTTTATCAGTACATTACAGAAAATAATGAACTTTATCACAATATGCTAATTTTTTGAGAATGACCTGTATTTATATTCCGTGTCCATGAACTAGCACTGGAATAGCTGGAAGAAGTGTGACTGTTGATAAAGGTTTATAGCTTGTAGTATAGTATAGTATAGTATAGTATAGTATAGTATAGTATAGATTTTGATATAGATATTTTGATTTAAATATTTTTTTAAAGATAATTAATAACAGTCAGACTTTTTCTATTAAAAGGAAAAAATGGTCTTTATATCTGCTATAACATAACTCATAACAGGAAATCCTTGCTGTGGTATAACAGAATTAAAACATGCCATTGTAGGAAAATGATCAACTTTATGCTACTAATGCATTACACTGCTCTGTGGTTGGTTAATTTTCTTTTTAATAATTTTTATGATTGTCAATTAAACCATCAGCTTGTTATTCACTACTAGAAATTATTTATTAATTACAATGAAGAAGTTGTAGTAACAACATGAATGGATGTGCTTAGAGAGCAAGAGACTTTAAATAATTTGAACAACTATGATGCTTGGAACTTGATGCCAAATGATTGCCAAATGGCTATATTATACGGTACAGTATGTACTGTATACAGTCATAGTGGAAAAAAAAGGGTATTCATTTTATTTTAACAATCTTTTAAGGCAATCTTTAAACATACCTTTAATACAAATGATATGAAAGTATCATAGACAAATACACACACCTGTGTGTCGAGGATGCGTACTCCATAGAAGAGCCAGTAGGAGAGCAGGAGGAGCAGCGTGAGTACAGCGAGCAGTGCTCTGTAAACAGCCAGGCGAGGCAGGGTGGACCGGGGTGGACGAAGGAACAAGGCCCAGCCAGCCAGCATTAAGATCAGCAGCTTAAAGGCCAGTGAGAGAAAAAGTCCCTCACAGGCTGTGCCACACGATCGCACACGCTCAGCCCACAGCAGCTGTGGAAGCACCACAAAGGCCAGCGGTGTGACGAGAACCACCAGTCCAAGGAGCAGCGTCAGGGCCAGTGGCAGCATACGCACAAAGCTCTGCTTATGCATGCTACCCACTGTCTCCTTCCCAAAACTGGCCAGCTCCTCCTGAGAGAGACTGTGATCTGACGTACCGGTCACCGCTGTGGTGGTCTCGGCCCAGTTATCGTCCTGATGGGAGACATGAGAGAGACCGTGATAGAGAATTGTACGGTTTCAGAACAAGTTGTTTCAAACTTTTTGTCATGCTTTTTCTATGTTGAAAAAAATGTTCTTTGTCAAAGCTATATAAAATCTAAGAAAAATATAGAGTCTATTTTGATGCCTATAGCTGAGAAAAGGCTAATGTTATGGATGTCACATCATAACCAACGGTCATATTTAGTTACGTATATGTCTTCAATTAAATTATTCAACAACTACTATCAAATATTTAGTGTAGTACAGTAAAACTGATAGCTTAGACTAAGCAGGTAAGGTATAAAGGTGTTAAGAATAAGTAAAATTGATCTCATAAATAAATGTATGATGTAAAGTACATACTCTAGTGGTAGTGTTATGCAATTTTTTAAAATGACAACAATCCAAAATTCACAATCATTTAATTTCAGTAGGCATTTAAAATCTAAAAATTTAAAAAGTTGATAAAGAAGTGGTCATGGTGGGCATGGTTTTTAGTATTAGCATGAAGGCCTTTGTTCATCAAAACCTGCTGGATCCGGCTGTGGAAAGTCAAGAAGAGGTCTGCAGTACTCTGGTGTCACTTGTTCAATCAATGCCTACTTGATTGCTTCCTGAAGGTCATGAACAGAAGATGTTTTCTTGATTGCTACTGGCTTCTTCACCTTCGTCAGCAGTTTTCTAAAGGGTTTAGGTCTGGAGATGACCCGGGTCATGGCTCCAAAAGTTGAATACCCGTGACACATGTTTTTTTTTTTTTTTGTTTGTTTTACTAGTTTTTCAGTTAATTAGCACAACTCTTTAGCCTTATACTGTAGGCTAGAACTAATTAGTGAAATCACCTGCTTTGTGCACTGGGAGAACTATAATACATGGCAGATGTTATTTTAATAGTTTTGGCTATCAGTGTAATTTTAAATAGTTGAAAGATGAGTCAATCTGCACTGCAAGATGATCTGCAAGGTTTGATCTGCAAGGTTTATCTCCATAATCAATATTACACCAGTTTCAACTGCAAAAACGAATTTCAGTTAAAAAAATTTCCAGCCATTCATACAGATTCATACACATCACATGCTTCAGTTAATGTTAATTACGGACAAGTGATTTTTTTCCTTAATCTTCAACTCTATAAGTGTTAATATTAAACCATAAATAGATCATAAGTGCATTTAGGTAGTATTTGGGGTACTTTTCCTATTTCTATTGAATATGGGTGATAGAATCCGTGAACATTCACAAAAGTGGTTGTAAAGAATAGAATGGTTTTTAAAGCTGAACTCCATTTAAAGTCATTTAAAGTCACGGGATAAGACTGCCCCTTTCTCAATAAAAAAACAAAACAAAACTGAGTGATCAGATTTTAAACATCATGTGTTAGTCACATTCAGCACGCTCACTTGAGCCATGAAAATAGCAACTGCAACTGTCACAGAAAAAAAAATCAGATGGTTATTATCAGTTTGATTATAGAACAGAAGTGAAAATTGAGTGAGAAAGAAAGAAGCAAATGTGTGTGATGAGGCACATCTGTGTGTGTGTGGTGCGTGTCCTGTTTGACTGAGACAGACACTCGTTTCCTCCTGGTTAACAGAGGGCAGACTGTCAGCTCCAGCAGAGTGAGAGAGAACAGCAGGAAGAGAGGGAGTGATAAACAAGTGCGTAAATGTACTGAACCTCTCCTATTTCCACCCTCCATCCCTTTTCCTCTCATTCTTTCCAGAATAATACTGTGTGACCAGGCGTTCACTTTGGGCCAGGGCAAAAAATCTAAAACTTGCCTGGCAATGTAGGGCAATAAGAACATGCCATACAATCCATACAGTATACTGTATGCAATAGAATCTCTAAAATCAGTTTTTTATAAAATTAAATAGTATCTAATATTATAGAATTTAACAAGTGATAGGCATGTTTAAACATTTAACACATATAACACATACATTAACAAGAGTGTAACAATGGCACGTTTTTGCACACTTAGCTTTCCTTCCTTTTAATTGCAATTTAAACATTATTAGTACAAAAAATTTCATAAAGCGATTTATACAGTAGATCACGTGTTCTAGCAAAGAATTTTGTTTACAGATATATTAAAATATTACACTAATTCTGAAATGAACACTTTATTCAAGCCTATACATTTCTGTAATACCTTGCTCCCCTCCCCCCCAACCCCTCCCTCTTTCAGGGAAAAATCTTTTAAGCTTTTTTGCAGGCAGTGGTGGGTTAAGCGGCAGTGGTGGTTCAAAACTGGTGGCGCTGGGCTACTGATCGGAAGGTCAGGGGTTCAAATTCCAGAAGTACCAAGCTGCCACTGTTGAACCTTACACAAGGGCATTAACCATATCTGCTCAAGTTGTGCTGTTTCCTGGCCGATGTAGTCCTCTGATCCCAGCTTCCTAACTGGGATATGTGGGAAACATAATATTTGTTCTGCTGTAAGGTACATGTGACTGAATGTTAATCATACTGTAATTGTAATGCTTGTTACAGATTTGAATCTTCGATACCCTTCCTTGAAAAAACACCAAAGCCGCTGAAACTGATTTACACCCCATCTGCTACTTAACTGACCAGATCAATGTCCCAGAAGTTTAATTGACTTAATGCTATACTCTGATTATATACAGTATATACAGTATATACAGTATAAAAAGTATATACAGTATATACTACTGTATACACACACACACACACACACACACACATAGTCAAATGTTTGAGTTTGTTTATTTGCATATTTTTTTCAACACTGTATATTAATACTGAAGACATTGAATTTATAACAGAAAAAAAGGTAAATATTTTACATTGTCAATTCTTCAAAGTAGCCACCTTTTGATGCTTTAATGACAGCTTTGCACACTTTTGGAAATTTCTCAGTCAGGCTTACTGTGAGGGTTGCCCACTAGAGGGCACTGTATTTAAGTTGTAGTTTTTGTATGTAGACTCAGTTTCCCAGAAGGCTCCTCGGTCAGGTGATGCGGATGCTCACCTGAACTGAGGATGCTCATTAGATTTCTTATAAATAGCTGTTAGTTCTGGGAAACTGGATCGAGCATTAATTTCTGTTCGTTTTGAGCTGGTTTTGTTTTGATGACAGTTGGCCTTGTTGTTTATGGAGCTTTAAGTTACGTTTGTTTCTATTAAGATGTCTTTGTCTCTGTGTCTCCTAGCAGGATTAGCCCCTAGGAGAATTAGCCTTTTGTGTTTACCCCCATTGCATGTTTAGTTATTAGTCTGTATAAATACTAATGAGGGCACTACTAACATGTTTAGATCTTAGTCTGTCTAGTCTCATCGTCTGATTAGCTCTTAGTCTGTGTAGGTACTAACCCGTTTAGCAACTAACCTTTAGAGTTCTTAGTCTGTTCCATACCTAGTCTGTTGTGTACCTTGTATGTTTGTCCCTTGGGTCTCAGGCTACTAGCCTGTTTAGCAATTGGTCTGTTTGGCTACTAGCTAGCTTAGCAGCCAATGGGCGTAACAGTTAGTAGACCTAGCCAAGCCTGTCTTGTTTATCCCTTACATGCATAGTCCCTAGTGTTTAGTCCGCTAGTCTGTTTAGTGTCTTGTCTTGTCCAGTCTGTATTGTATCAGTGTTTGTAATCCCTAGTCTGTGTATGTTTTAGTTTGAATTCTGTTTATAGTATGCTCCACGTTTTTAGCCAACTTCCGTTGTTTGGTTTTGTTATGAAAGACTTTCATTGTTTCACTGCATCCCCTCTGCGCCTATGCCTCACCTTCATGCCCACAGTCCACGTGACAAAGTATCCTTCTGGAATGTTTTCTCAACAATCTTATTATGGTTCCAAGTGCAAATCAGATGAAATTGGATGTCACTGCAAAATTCTATATTGGTTAAGTGTGCCCTCAATTTTGACAAAGTCACCTACAGTATCATCTGCAAAGCACCCCCACACCATTAACCTTCTCCATGCTTCACAGTGGGAATCACACATTCAGTAACTGTCTGTTCACCCTCTCAAAGTCTAACAAGGACATGGTGGTTAGAAGCAAATTCACACAGTTGTACTCACCAGACCAAAGGACAGTTTTCCACTCATCTAACATTCATTCTTTGTGTTTCCTGGTCCAAGCAGCTCTTCTGCTTGTCAGAAATAGTTTCTTTGCTGAACATTTGACAATGGAGAACTCATACAGTCTCCTCTGAAGAGTGGCTGTTGAAATATGTCTGCCACTTGAATTCCAAGAAGCATTTATGTGGGCATACAAGATGGAGATCTGAGGTTCCTGTAAATTGACAGTTTCCTATGTTGGTCATTCCAAAAAAAAAAAAAAAAAGTATCCTCTGCAGGGAGGTAGCGCTTGGTTTTCCTTTCCTGGGACAATCCTCATGAAAGCCAGTTACGTCATAATGTTGAATGGTTTTGGTGAGTGCACTTAGGGATACATTCAGAAAAACCACTAAAGTAGAATGTACTGTATGTCCAAACTCTGGACTTGGAGTAATGTTCAACAGGATTTACTGTAGATCACAAATATATCATCCAACATAGTCCAATGTCTTGTACTTAGCCATTCTTGGGTGATGTAAGATATACTGTATCTTATGGATCATTATCCTGTTGGAAGACCTATGATGTCAACCTAAGGGTTTTATGATACTACATAGTACATTTCCATTCAGAATGACTATCATATTGTGCATGGATTTGAGATATCAGTGCAGCAAGACAGTCCCAAACTACAACTGAACCTCTTCCATGTTTCATAGATTTTTAAGAGCATTTTTTTGTCCTTAAACATATACTGTAGCTGATTGCCAAAAAGCTCCAGGTTTGTCTTGTGTCCAGAGAACAACGTTGCTTAGTATTGTTCAGTGGCTTGTTCATGTGCTTTTATGCGAATTTCAGTATCCCACTCAGTTTCCCCCACGCCCCCATATCCAAGTCCTCGTGGGTCTTCTTCCATTGAGTGCAGTGTTGCTCAAAAATTTTTTTAATCAAACTTTGGGTCAATACAGACTACTCAGAAAAAAACATGACTATGAGGCAATAAATCATCATTTCAATCTATTAACATCCAGAATTGTTAGCCAGCTTAAAACATTGCACCATTCGTTTGATCCCACTCACTTTTCAACTAATCAAATAAAATGGAACAAGTGACATTGATTGATTAAGGTTTGCCAAAGATTGAGACTTTGATCTTTTAAAAAAACAAACAAAAAAAAACATAAATACTAGAGCTCTGTCTTTGGGACAAAAGCATGCCTTTTAAGCTGATAAAAGAGGAGGAAAAAATCACAATCATTGGACACACCCAGTAAAACTATTTGAAATGCCTTCAAAAAGAAGGAAACAAACGGATGTTGAACTGGTTGGCCAAGGAAAACAACAGCAGTTGATGACATAAACATATGAGAGTTATGAAAAGAAACCCAAAAACAACACCCTGTGTCATAACCAATAAGTTCCACAGAGCAGAAGAGGTCATGGTATTATAATCTAATGTTCAAAACCATACCATAAGTTGCAATGTTAGGGTTATCAACATTACTACTAATGTTAGGGTTAACTCAACTATGCTAATAACAAATATATGCCAAATCTTATGCATGCTATAACACACACACACACACACACACACACACACACACACACACACACACACACACACACACACACATTGAGAATATGAGCATATGTCCAGAGAGGTAGTGTTTAAAACTGAGCCAGAGTGACATAAAAAAAAAAATAACCTAGTTGTGTCTTAAAGAAAGGAACATGATTTATGGCTCTTAAGACACAGGTGTAAATATTTACACAAGAACCCAAAGGGATCAAAAAATCCAACAAACTCTATTCTTGCTTCAAATCCCACAATGGAACCATAGTGATACACAGGAGATGTTAAATAAGCCAATTAACTGTAAACAGGAAAACAATTCATTTCATTTGACTTATGAAATGACTTCTATGTTGGTAATTCATTCATTCATATTTTCATTCATTCATCGTTAGTATTAAGCCCCCCTCCAGCACACACATAAATGCACATGCATACACATGCACACAAACACACACCTGAGGAAAATTCATCATAGTCAATGAATTTTTCAAACAAAATGATTTTGAATAGTTGGATGAAACTAAAGAACCCAGAGGAAACTTGGACATGAACCTTATTGGCAAGATACAACAGAAGCAGCAACAGGAATTTGTGTAATATATCATTTTCATCACATCTGTCAGCTGTGTGTGTGTGTGTGTGTGTGTGTGTGTGTGTGTGTGTGTGTGTGTGTGTGTGTGTGTGTGTGTGTGTGTGTGTGTGTGTGTGTGTGTGTTCAGGAATTAGGCAGCTCATCTTCCGCCTGAGTGGTAATGTCTCAGTGTTTAGCCCTGCATGCCTAAGGAGAGTGTGCGAGCTAATGCACACACTGAGATACAGCGATTCCTCATCAGTTTCCAGTTAGAACTATCAAAAACTAAAAAGAAATCTTGATCATATTCTCTGAGACAACCTAATGTGATAATAAACAGTCACACTATTGTGCTTATCATAGAAAGCTGTTCATTTCATTAGTTCTCATTATTATATAAAAATATGTGAAACTGTATATCTCTAAAATAATTACTCTGTTCATACAGTAGAATAATTTCTATGTTAACAGTCACTCAAATTTTTAAAATGTATTCCTTTTTGGAACATGTCATACTTATTTATCCTCTTGTCTTAACTGTTTTATTACACCTCATCAGGGTTAAGGCATTCCAAGTGTCCCTGCCTGGTACAAAATAAACTCATTAAACATCTCTGTATGTATAAATATGGAGCTACTGATTGATGTCCAGAGTATTTACAGTAAAGGAATTCCTCTGCCTGTCTCCAGTTTCTTCAGGTTAGAGTGGATTTCACACAATAAAGGAGTCAACAAGGCTGCATTACACAGAGAAGAATAGATCTTGAAGCCAGTATGACAAGCAGTCATGGATTATCATCGGCCCTCTAGCACTGCCAGGGAACACATGAGACACTAAAGAACAGAAGTCCAAATATGGACATCTATAATGAGGTTCAGCTAACCTGGTTTTTCAGTGTTGCGTAGGAGGCGGATGGATGGTTCATAATTAGCCTTGATTTAAAAGTAACTATAAATGAGTACACACTCATTCTCTATAGGGCTTAACAGAGTCGCAGGAGGCCTGGAGCCCATCCCAGGAAACTCAGGGCACTAGGTGGGGTACAATCTGGACATGGTGCCAGTCCTTTGCAGGGTAAAAATTGTCACACACTCAAACTCTTACTCACACTACGGGCAATTTTGAAATGGCGATTAACCTACACTGATGTCTTTGGCCTGTGGGAGAAAACCGGAGTACCCTGAGGAAACCCACCATGCATAGGGCGAACATGCACACCCCACACACAGACCCCAGGCAGGACTCGATAATAGGAGATATAAATAGCAAAATTTAATGAGCTTTTAATTGTTTTCTTTAAAACAATTAACGGTGACGCATGTTCTCCCCGTGCTTGTTGGGTTTTCTCCAGGTACTCTGGTTTCCTCCCGCAGTCTAAATGCAGATGTCCAATAGCAAAATCCTGCAGATAAGGATACAGAAATTTGAGTTTTTTTTGCATTATTTTTTAATTATGTCTATCATGCATTCAACACACACACACACACACACACACACACACACACACACACACACACACACACACACACACACACACACACACACACACACACACACACACAAATGAGTTCAAACACAGTTGAACATTTGTAAAAACTGTGTGGATTTTCCTGCTGTGGGAAACAACTAGGTCAGAGTGAAGTGTAATGCCTAGAGCAGCTCTCTCTCTCTCATAAAAGACTAACAAAATAATAAAATTTGTCTTTAAGCCTTTTAAAAAATAGATATTTGGATAGAAGCTAATTGATTGTATTTACATGATTAGGCAAAATGTAGCATGTAAGCCTGTCAGAGTTCATGGTGCTGATGCGTTCACAGGCATGAATCACAAGTAATCTGCATCCTTTCCACAGAATTCAAACTGAGCATACTTTCATCAAGCGTACAAAAGCTATTGTAATCAGTGTTGGTGTGAGATTTTATAAGAGGAACACACATTTGTTCACTATGTCATTAAACTTGTTAATGCACTGATCCTCAGTATATATGAACAGGCTTAGAGGTAGCAGGTATTCACACACTTCAATACTGTATCATTGCATCCTCAGGCAGGAACAAACTTGTTACCTGAGGCTCTGTGCTAGCCGGAGTCTGTTCTGTTGCTCCTGTCTGTGCAGACAGGCTGCTGATGGTAACATTCTTGTCGGAGCGATTGCTGCCATCATGACTGCGTGGTTTGTGCCGGTCCTTACTGCGATCACTGCAACAACGTTGAGGAGAGTCAGGGAAACATTGCTGCCATTACCATACAACAAACATTATTCCCTTATCATCATCTCTTTATCTGTTTTTTTTATTTTAAAGATTTAGCAATCACATTTCCTCATGCACTTTATCTATAGTGGGAAGGACACTAGTTTAGCTAAAGGAAACTGTGATGTCTTTAATCCATGCAGGTCCTTATGTCAGTTCATTATTTTCCTTTTTTTAACTGAAAGAGGAGAATAAGCATTAGGGTTTGTCAGTGTAAAACAACATATTCAAATTGAGATTTCATTCTTTTAACACATTTTTTTTTTACAGTATTCCATCAGGACCTCATGCACGTACACAAAATTTGCATAAGCATTATGTTCCATCAAAGCAACAAAATAGGAAGCAATCTGGCTTGGCATGTTAGATTTAGCCAAACGCAGAACAAAAAAAGCTGCGACACATATTACAATCATCTCAGCGTATGGCACAGTTTCTGGTAAAGCAATTAACACAATCCCACTGACACAAATTTGTCTCTTCCTCCTGTGGCTTAGCAGCTCAGTTTGGGTAATTGGAGCAGTTATAATCATCAGACACACTTACACACAGATGGAAGGCATAAATGAAATGTTTAGTAAATAACACAAGTGTAACTTACGAATCATTTTAAAAAGCAAAAACATTGCTATATATCCACATTTGGAGTGGACGTCCCAGGTGTGAACATCCCAGCACATTAACCCCAAGGTCAGAAAGTGCAATGCTCAGAGAAATACAGTACAAAAAAACCCAAGAGCTATATATCAGACCCTACAGGCCTCACTGAGCATGTTAAATGTTAAATTCTATGACAGCACAATTAGAAGAACATTAAGTATGGTTTGCTTGCCTGTCTAAAAAAACACGGAAGCATGACTGAGATTTGCATACATTACAACAAGTGTATACATTACAGCAAGTGCATATGAATAAATGACATGATTTCCTATGGACAGATGAGACCAAAGCTGTTTGGTCTTTATACCGGTGCAATGTTTGGTGAAAACTGAACAGCCTTTCAACAAAACACCTCATACGCTATTGTCAAGCATCAAGTTTAATTTGGGTTTGTTTTTGGACAGGACCTGGGCACCTTACAGGCACTGAGTCGACCATGAACTCCTCTGGATACCAGAGAATTCTAGAGGTACAGTACAGTAAATGTGAAGCCATCTGTCCGACATATAAAATTTGGTCACGCAATGGGTTAATGATTTTAAGGACACCAGTAAATCTACATCAAAATGCCTGTATAAAAGAATCAGGGTTTTGGAAAAGCCTAGTCAAAGTCCAGACCACAACCCAATTAAAATGCTGTGGCTTAAGAGAGCTGTGTTTAAGGCCAAAAACCTCAATGAACTGAAGCGATGTTGTAAAAATAGTAATGTACTGTACTAATTTAAAGTTAAGATGTTGAAAACTTCTTGCGTTTCAGTTACATGAGTGCGGCTTATAACAAATAACATTTTATTTTAATTGATAACAAAATAACATAATCCGGTATTCAGTGTCCACATTATTTTCTGATTTTCTTTTATAACAATAATAATAATAATAATAATAATAATAATAATAATTATTATTATTATTATTATTATTATTATTATTATTAAGTTTAATGTGGCTTTGTCTTGTCTAAGATAACTGTCAGGATTTCAGGATGCACCTCCTGCTATAATTATTGACCTGTGCAAAATATTAGAATCAAGTGTTCTGGATCATGTGCTATTTTTTATGATATATGAATAATGAGGCTGAAATCCATATTGTTAAACTAAACTACATTTGCACAATCCTTTCAACTCATTGATGAAGTTAATTGTAATTCATTTTAAAGTGTATCTTGTTATTGTGTCACTAGATCAAATTGGAGTTGACAATAGGATGAAATGCGACCTGTTTCTACCTGTAAATATTATTTATTTACCAAAATGGAACTAGTAGGTTACATGGTGATAGAGATCAAAAGCTCTTGGTTGAACTGTTCTCCTGTTCTAATAAAGCTTCAGATGTATACCGATCACCCATAACATTAACAACATAAAACATTTACAAGTTAACACTGATTATAACTTCCTGATACCAGACATTGCAGAATACACCCAGAGGTAATACTGTATAGAGGTCATTCATCAATGGCACAAGGCAGCACAAGGGGAACCTACACAATACCAGGCATAATGTTTGGTGTTGTAGCTGATCAGTTTATATATATATATATATATATAATATATTATATTGTGTGTGTGTGTTTGTGTGACTACTTCCACTTACCTGTGCCTATTTGACCCTCGTGATTGCTGGGAGTGGCCAGAATGGACAGAGTCTGTGTCCATGGCGATGTTGTGTCTTTTCTATGATTCGTCCAGGGCTTTATGTGGTTTGCCCACAGAATGAAAAAGGCCACAAGTCAGGAAGCAGACACCAAGTTGTGGTTACACCAATTTACTGTCAACCTGAGACGGGAAGAGAGAAAGGAACATAAAATCAGTCAGGAAACTCTTGCTCTGCTGCTAATGTTTGTAGTCCCTCTTTACAGCGTGATTTTCAGTAAGATGCATTGTGCTTTAAAAATAATAACATATGTTTTGCCGAAGTGGGGTGTTTTGCTGTGTGGTGTTATTTTAATATATATATATATATATATATATATATATATATATATATATATATATATATATACCTACACACAGTATATATGTATATGTATATTATTATTATTTTTATTTTATTTTTATAATTCAAATTCTCTTGCTTGCAACCCAAAAGAGAGTTTTAGCATCAAATCACATCTGGGAAAATACATTTTCATAACAGTTTTTCATAGGTGAGCGCTCCTGTGATTTACATTTTCAACTACCTCTATCCGATCCCACCTTGGCCCATGGCCCTAAACACAGTAACAAAACAGCAGACGACATTTGAACCTATGTGGGGGAAAAGAGCACAACTTTCCACTGCAGATCAAGCTCTATATTTGCCATCTTATCTCACCCAGACTGTTTCCTACATTTCATAGCACCAACTCTAACCCTGCACAATTACTATAACTGTACACATTTGTATGTGTAGAATCATTCACATATCTAGAATCAGTTACAAAAGTAAGTGTTTAATATTTTACTATTTCTTTAACACCTTAACACAGTTCACTGTTTCTGTTGATTCTGCCACTGTAACGCCCCAGAACTACACCTCAAACTTCTGCTCTTTCAGTGCTTCTCGAAACATGTTATTTTATTCTCTGTGGAAATGAGCTACAGCTGGGAAACACCCTACCAAAGAACAACAGAGCTGAGTAACAAGCTGGGGGAGGAGTCCCCTTATATGAGGTCACATTAGGGGGGGAAATCCAATTTGCTTGGTTAAGCCCTGGCCAATATATGAAAAAAATATATTTACTTTTTGTTTGTATGTGCAAACACACTGGAGACTTATCTGAACATTCATAATTTGCTAAAATGTGGTTTTTGCATAACAAGTCTCCTTTAATCAAGAGAATTTGAACTTGCTTAAAAGCATGCATTACCACAATTTCAGTGTCATACAGTATATTGATTCATACGTACTAATCCAGCTAACCTTGAATCTTTATCCTGATTACATTCTCATCCTAAACACACCCTCACTTAGACACTTCCCTATTCATACATCAACATTTCCGATAGCCTCTGCAGTCCAGCGGTCACTGCCGTCAATATGGGAAATTTGAGCCGGGAGATACACTTGCGCACACACACAATTCTTCTGGAGTTACCTCATGCTTCAATGAAACACACACACAAATAGTTCCACTGGGATTACATCACTGACAAACCCCGCAAACAAAATGCAAGAGACGACAAGAAACTCTTCTGATTTTTCTTTTTCCGTGTGATTCAAGAAATGTGTCTTGCTTCTGAACTTTATAAGCAAGCTGAGCTGTTGCCGAAGACCCCACAAATCTCATTTCTATTACAAATGACATGCAAGAATGTGTAGAGTTACAATAGACGAGGCACCGTAAATCTGCAATATGGACATCGTGAAGACGCAGAGAAAAGGCAACAGATACACTGGGTTACAGCAGATGCCCAGTCCAGATGTCTCATTATGAAAAGGATACATCATTGCTGATTCCTTTGTGAGGGAGTGAAAGAGGAAAGGAGGGAGGGGTGACATACTACTGCAGCAGAATCCACAAGCTGTAAGGCAACAGGGATGGGCTGGACAATCCTAGTTTGCACTTCACATTCTGACAAATGATAAATGAAGGCAAAAAAGTTAAATAAAATAATAAATCAATTTCGATAGAGATACAGATTTCTGTATAAGTTCAATTTATTTTTTCTTGTTCTCGTGCCTGCTTCATGAAATCTAGCAGCTAACGTGTAAATCCCTTTCTATCATACTTTATAAAATTCCTGATGGGCCCAATGTACTGTAAGGCCAGATAAAGCCAACATCAAAGTGAAACTGGAAGTTGTGGTTAGAATCAGTGATTTGACAAGCAGGTCATGCTGACTGATTTACGGTATTGTTATAATGAGTCCATTACTGCAGAGTACACTGGGAATTGGAGCAAGAGAAGAGAGCCTCAGGCAATGACATTTAGCTTTCAAAACTCTAGCTTTATTCAGTCATTACACCTACAGAGTCAAGGCATATACAGTACACACAAACGCACACACATACACACACATACTGAGATATGCTTTAAAGTATTAGATAGATAGATAGATAGATAGATAGATAGATAGATAGATAGATAGATAGATAGATAGATAGATAGATAGATAGATAGATAGATAAAGTAGATTTAATTAAAGAAATGAGAACAAATGTTTGACTGTGACAGGCTGATACAATTGTATCTGCAGTAAGATAAAGATACAATTTAAAAATGTGTTGTTTATGTTTTAACAACTACAGCAGCAACCTCATTTCCCCTCTCATCTCAATTCCATCCATTCAGCATTCAGCATCAGCAGTTTACCAATCACCAGTCATCAACAAGTCCTTTAGGAAGCCTGAAGAACTATTACATTCAAAATACAAGAAAGTCTGGCTCTTAGAAAGCAAAAAATGAGAAAGAAATGAGGTGTGTCTCAAGGCTTTTGCATACTGTATGGACACACACACAGAAATTTATCACACAGCATCGCCTAGACAAGTCTTTAGTTCCTAATGTCTTACAATTAAAAAGTATTACCAATTTTTCTAAACCTTTAGCCTATCCACCATTTACACCATGACCTGTAATTATATTTAAAATGCCTAAAAGTAACTTCCATTTTAACAAATCATACTGTTTAGGCTGCGTAAGATGACTCAGTTTTATTATATGCCTGAGATCACTGAGGCAAAAGCCTGACCAGGGCTCAGGTTTTTACTGCCTCTGTACACACTGAATGGAAGAATTTTTAAATATGATAAATTAAAAGAGGATAAATTAGTTTATTACAATTAGTCGCTGATGTACAGTACTGAATGGTTCAGATATTGCCTTTTACAATCACGCTATTATATCTGAATAATATATGGGTTAGCTCTCGTCATCTACAGTAGTTGCTGGTTTGCTTCTGAGTAATCACTCCAACTTTGAGAACCCAGTGTCATTTTCTTGCACTGCATCAAACTACTGAAACTATTTGAATTTAAATTGCTTTAATATTCTTTAATAGATATGCAAGCTATAATTCATTCATTCATTCATCTTCTATACCGCTTTATCCTGCATTTAGGGTCGCGGGGACCTGGAGCCTATCCCAGGAGACTCAGGGCATGAGGCAGGGTACACCCTGGACAGCGTGCCAATCCATCACAGAGCACACACACACACACTATGGTCAATTTGGGAACGCCAATTAGCCTAATCTGCATGTCTTTGGACTGTGGGAGGAAACCGGAGTACCCGGAGGAAACCCACCAAGCACGGGGAGAACATGCAAACTCCATGCACACAGAGACGGGAATCGAGCCTGGCCGGGAATCAAACCCGGACCCTGGAGGTGCAAGGTGACAGTGCTAACCACTACACCACCGTGCCGCCTGCAATTGAACAAATTGAACAAAATGTTAGCTACAACTAAAGATGCCAATAAAATGCACCTGAAGCTTTCAGTAATATTTACACTTATATTGTTAGAATGTAAGTAAATGCAGTGGCAACAAAAAAATTCTCTGCATACTGTATTTAGGTCAAATACATTATGCTAAAATTTTATCTCTTTTTTTATTTTATTTTATTTAACTTAATGAATGAGTAAATCTGTCAGCTAACTGGTACTTACATATTTCGCAGAATCAGAATATTCAAAACACTGTTAAAAGACAACACGCAACCCCTTCAAGCCAGGCCCCTGTCTATGCTGTGCTGAATCCAAGCTTCAGTGAGGGTTTGATGTGGTTAATCTGACTCTATTGTAACACTGAGTAGTTCTGAAAACAACTGGAGTGACAGATAATCATTTAAACAATTTTCCAATTCGCACCAGCTGTATGCATATGTGCAGGAAAATGAGGGGTAAGGAATGTGTCACATTGTTAGAAAATTGTTATGCAGCAGCTTTCTGGGCTTTTGAATGGGGAAAAAACAGCGTTACTGTATGTCAGCATGTGTGAGCGTGCCAGAGTATAGCAGAAATCTATTATTCATGATCTCTGACATACAGAAGCTGAGAGTGTACTACAGATGTGAGACAATCTAGAAAGTTGGGCAAATAAAAGGATAGAATTTGCCATTTATATATTATTTAGTTATTAATAAGTAAAGCATGCAAAGCTTGCAACTTTAAAATTCGGGTAAGTAGCCATGATATAAGCAGGGGTGGACAAATCTCTACCTAGGGTGCCAGAGATAGGCAGATTATGTATATATTTTTTCATTCACAGCTGCATAGAGATTAAGCAGGCTCAGTAAACATTTTTATTTTCATGTATTTTGTTTTTCATAGATAGATAGATAGATAGATAGATAGATAGATAGATAGATAGATAGATAGACAGATAGATAGTCATTGAAAAAAGATTATACTAAATGTATTGCCATATGTTTGATAGATCCAATCAAAAATCCAACGTTTTCCTTTGGATTTTTGTTTTCATGTAACAGGCGGCTGTGGGCTAATATTTGTGGGTCACGTTACGCTCTTCAGAATCCTGCAATCTGCACAAATCAAGAATATGATCTTGTTGCTGGTAGGAATTATTTTCATCAAGCATATGAATTAGCTTGAATCCTAAACAATCATTCCAGACGCAGGACAACAAATGAGGTAGTCCAGTGTGGTATAATAAATGTTATATACCGATCAGCCATTACATAAAAACCATGAACATTATAAACACCTCGGTAAGGGATCTAGTGGTGTGCTGTGCTAGCTGGCTCCAAGATGTTGACCCATTGGGCGCTGTGGGTTGCGGGCTAGCCTGTGGTCCCTGTGAGCACTGCTTAACCTTGGGTGTCCATGATCCTGTCACCAGTTTGCTGGTATAGTGTTGATGATCAATGCTGTTTAGTTCACCTGGCATATGTGTTGATGTTCTGGTTGATCAGTGTAGAAATTAAATAATGCTAGCACAACAAGATGTATCCTCTCAATTGGACCCTTCATTAAGTCAAAATTAAGAGGCTGTTCAGCTTTAGATGCTTTATTTAAAACAATGAGAACACCATGGCTGAAAAACTAAAGATTTTTTTGTCTTCTTGTCACCTGAAACATTATAAGAAAATCATAAAGCTTTAACAATTTCAGTCTGTACTAACGCATATACCTTTTGTATCTTGCCATACTTTTGAGTTAAAGTACATTAGTAGCTGCATTTTAGATTATTAATTGGAGTTCTGGGAAGGATAATATGCAAAAACATAAAAGCACTGACTTTTCCAGTGGGCTACTCAATTAATTTATGGTATATTATGCTTCCTGAAGCAAATAACAAACTGGACAGATCCATCAATACTTTGCCTTGCATTGTGGTGCACTTCATATCCGTCTCATCCATTACTTTCTTGTATCAGATTGCTTTATTAGCTGGTATTTATTACACATCCTCTTGGATTTCCTAAGAAGTACTGGAGGCAGCTCTCAGATGACAGAGGGAACACCACTACGCAAATATTAAAGTAGAAAGTGGGAAGTTAAACAGTGGTGCTCCACAGATACTGTGCATGACTCGTCTGAAATCAGGGCAAAACTTCCTGGGGAAGGGAATTTAGGTCAGTTGTGTACTCTGCCGGGTTCTGCAGTATTCCCTACCCCATCTGTCTGCCTGCAAATATGACATTACTGTCAGTTTGTTGGAAACATTAAACTTTTGTCCTGCGAGAAAGCGCATCATCTGTAAATCCAGGTCATTAAAAAGAACCAATAAAAAGGGAGGAACACAGTCTACACAGATTTATGTTTTGCTTCGTCTAACTTCCACTGCGAAGCCTGCGAAGGTGGTGATAATGAGCTAATGAGTTCAATCAAGCATGTTAAATGGAGTGGAATAATAAATTGTGCAATATTGTGGGCTTCCAAGCCTAAATTAAGAGGGCATCTGTTGTTTGAGTATATGGGCACATGCTTCAAACCTGTATAAGTGATCTAGTTATTTATGATAGACTAGGCTAGCACAAGGATATAAACAGCTATTTGTGTGCATATGTATTCATAAGGAAATCTCAACCACTGAAATGGAACCAATCGTCTTACAATTAACCTTAACAGCTTTGGTTTCCAGATAATATTATGCACAAAGCCTCTTAGTTTTAAATTCAAGTGGTATCAGAAACCATTAAAGCATAATTCTTTCCAGATTTGATTTTTTTAGATGGACAGAAAAGACTAAATGATTTTTTTCACCAAGCCTGGAAACCATCAAATTACATGCCACTTGATTTCAAGGTGAACTTGCAACGAAGTGATTACAGAATTCATAATGCTGGAGATTGTTAACACCATCACTGGCTGAGGAATGGATTACATCAATCACTTTCACTCTGTCTGCTTGGGGCAAAATTAGCACGTCTTGATGGAAAATTACAGCTCATCAAGCTTTGACGCAAAAGGTCCATTTATTTCAGAAAAAATACTAGCACTCTGCAGAATGTGCACATGTGCACGCCTTTCTTACAGCTGCAGAGTTTATTAAAACTGAAAATAAATCATTGCTCAGATGGATGGCCTTTACAAAGGAAGACTTTGCTATATGCAATTTTTAATGATTGTTAAAAAAGGCGGCACGGTGGCTTAGTGGTCAGCACTGTTGCTTTGCACCTCCAGGGTCTGAGTTCGATTAGTGCCTCGGGTTTGTGTGCATGGAGTTTGCATGTTCTCCCGGTGCTTAGTGGGTTTAAAGACATGTGGATTAGCCATTCCCTAATAGCATGCAATGTGTGAATGACCATGAAAGAGTGTATGTGCACCTGTGATGGATTGGCACCCTGTCCAGGGTGTAACCCACCTCGTGCACAAAGGCTCCAGGCCCCTGCGACCCTGTACACAAGATAAACCGGTATAGACGGTTTGAGAGTGAGTGTGTCTGGTCCCCGTTTTGTTGTACCTGTTGTACCTACCTTATAGCCTCTTGGGGGTTGGGGGGGGGGGTATTAGTATCGGGTGCCTCTCATGCTGCCTGTGCATAACCGAACATCTGCTGAGCAGCCAGTGTGCATTTCAGAAGAGGAGATACAGCATAATATACTTAATGATCACTGAATCTCTGTAGTGTTTGGAATGTAGCATTTTTATACACTAACCAAATCTATGCACCCATGTGAATGCATTGTCCGTGTGCACAATAATCATACTGATGTCTATCTAGTGAAATAAACAGCAAATGCAGCGGAGCGCGCGCAAGGGAGAGGAAGACCCGATCGGCTCGCGCTACGCCCGCTGCTGGAATTTAAAAAAAAAAAAACCCCGCAAGATAAAAAAAAAAAACATCTGGACCAGAATAGCAAAAAAATAAATAAAAAATGCATGTACTGTATACAGTATACCCCGATTTCATGATACATTGTGTCGCGATTGTCTTGCTGCTTTGACATTACTGTACTTAGTGTGATGGATGCGCTTTGAGACGCACCAAACCGGGCCAATGAAAATCAGGTTTATTATCAAATGCAGATTTCATTCCAGACCTTGCATTCATACATCTCTGGTCAATATTACAGATTCCAAACGGTAAAACACGAAAGACTATATCTGCACTAGCAGATTTAATAACAGTAGGCTGTGAATACAATAGGCATCCTGTTCATTCCAAATGAGATTACAGCCTGCGACCCTAGCGCACAAAGAATAATGTCAGAGCAACGATTTAAGAAAGCCACACTTACCCTGACGCCTCAAAAACATCCCAACAAAATAAACACGAATACGCAGAAAGCAGAAATCACCTCCGTACAGACATATGCACAGCACTGAAGCAGCACACCTTTTTCTTTCAGCAGATGGGCGGTGTAATGACTTTAGTCCCCGCTAGAGGGAGCAGATTTCACCTCTCACAGAAATAAGTGTCTGGTTGCATGTTAGACGCTGATCCTCATTTTGCAGTCGATCTGTGTTCCTGCAGGTAGGCACACTTAACTAAACACACTGCCTCTGCTCAATATTCTAAAGGCAGAAGCTACTGCCTGGAGCGTTGCACAGACCAGGGATGACCTCTGCTTACCCCTTTAACCTGCACATGTCTGTGTTTTAATAAGAACCAACACACCTGCATTGGCTGCTGAAAAGCATGATCATTATCTGATCAGATAGTTTGGCTGTTACAGAAAAAAAGCGTGTGTGTGATTCTCTGCAGTCGAAAGATTTTGGTCTAGCCTGCACACTGTTAAAGTTATTTTGTTGCAATTCTATTTTGTACATTATAATTTGAACATTCAGTACATAATTAGACATTACTGATACTAACATTTTCATTAAAGTTTTACTCCAAATGTGCACCATCTTCCCAGGTAAAGTGTAGATATAGCTTTAAATATACAAACAGGTTTTTTTTTAAAAAAAGTTAGTACATTTAATTGTACCAAGCAAACGACAAGAAAAAGTAGCCTTTTTTCTGAAGACTCTCTCTCTCTCTCTCTCTCTCTCTCTCTCTCACACACACACACACACACACACACACAATCATATATGACTGGACTTAACTCATGTCAATCTGTGTGTGTGTGTGTGTGTGTGTGTGTGTGTGTGCATGCATGTTATGACTAGTGTCCAATTCTGGGTGCATTCCTCCCTTGTGCTCCAGATCTAACCCTAAACCCCTGACCAAGATTAAGGCTGAATATAGTGTATCAGTCATTCGAGGCAAAATCCACAATCAGTGTATGTCTGTGTTTGAGATGATTGATGCTCCTTTTTGACTTTAATAACGTCCCCAAAGGGCTTTGTGATTTAAATTGTCCCTTTAAATCACTGAATACATCAGTCTATACTGCCCACCCTATTGTTTAACTTAGTGTAGTGTTGCCTGATGAATAGTTTTCACTTAAAAACATGATCATCACTCTGGCTGTATTGTAGACTGTATTGTCTAGTATTTCACCATAATATCTATAAAACAATTCTCAGTAGTAAAAATTATACTGTGACCACAATTATAATTAAGTGCTTGACATACTCTCTCACTTCCTCCTTCACTTTCGCATGTCAACTAAAATTCAAAAAAGAAAAAAGGGGCGGGGGGGGAGTACATTGTTGACTGGGTAGCAGCCTCAAGTAGTCAAGGGCCAGGGGTAGCTCAGTGGTTAAGGCATTGGACTACGGTTCGGAAGGTCCCAGGTTCAAACCCACTGTTGGGCCCTTGCAAGGCCCTCAACTGCTCAGATGTATAATAAGATAAAAATGTAAGTTGCTCTGGATAAGAGCGTCTGCCAAATGCCTAAATGTACTGTGTAACCACAGTGTATGGAAACAGCAAATAGTTTCCCAGATATTTTCAGTACTAAACAGTTTATTATTATTAATGATTTATAATATAAAATGTAATAATTATAATTTGTAAAAAGTTTTTTTTATAATAAAATATTTATTCGTATTTGTGCTGTAAATAATTATTTATTAATAATTATCATAAAATAAAAAAAACTTTTTCATAAACAGTTTCAGACTTTTCACTAGGGTTAATGAGATAATATATAATAATAATAGATAATATTCCAGCTTTTGTGACTAGAAAGTGTAGTAATGTGTGTGATAAATCGTACGTGTGTCAACATCTGTCACGTGCGCGCGGATCGCGGGCTGTGAAGGTGGACCCAGGTGCAGGTTAGGGTGCGGGTCATGAGCCTCCCAGATCTTCTGCGGTGCCGCCTTAGTGAGAGTGGAGAGGTTGGTGCAGAGATATGAGATCCGTAGTGTTGCATCAGCACCGAGACGTGAGCTAGAGCCGTGGTCATGAAAGCGGAAGTGTTAGATCAAAGCCGTGAAAGTCCGTCCGCGATGTCGTCGTGCCAAAACGTGAAGCTGAGCCGTAGTCAAGGAAGCAAGAGCGATTAGTTCAAAGCTGTGAGATCCGTCAGTGAGGGCGTCGAGCCAAAACAAACGTGAAGCAAGCCGTGGTCGAGAAACTTACTGTAGAGGACAGATTACGATGCGTCGTAGCTGGGACACATGGAAGGTGGGGTGTATGCGTCTCATGGACGACGGAAGGAGAAGTTGGACAGCGCATGGGTTGATAATCCTGGTTATTGTGAAGGGTCCGATGAAACGGGGAGAGAGCTTGCGTGACAGTGTCTTTAGGGGGATGTCTCTGGTGGCGAGCATGACTCTGTCTCCTATTTGATACCTGGGGGTCTTGGAGCGATGGCGGTCCACCTGTTTCTTGTATGTCCTGGATGCTTGGAGCAGGGATCTTCTGGCTCATAACCATGTACGTTTACAGCGGCGGACAAAATGTTGCGCCGAGGGGACCTCTACTTCCTCCTCTTGAGTTGGGAACAGTGGTGGTTGGTAGCCCAGACAGCACTGAAACGGGAGCCCTGTGGAGGCAGATGCTAGGTAGTTGTGAGCATACTCAACTCATGGGAGAAACTTACTCCAGGTGGTAGCGTCACGAGGGTGACCTCCATGGCTTGATTCTTTCGTTCCGTCTGGCCGTTGGATTGGGGATGAAAGCCCGAAGACAGGCTAGGAGAGGCTCAGATGAGTTTGCAAAAGGCCCTCCAGAAGCGTGAGGTGAAATGTCAGTGGGGAGGCCGTGGAGACGAAAAGCATGGAAGATCAACTGCTCTGCAGTCTCTTTGGCGGAAGGAAGCTTGGGGAGTGGAACCAGGTGGACGGACTTGGAGAAGCAGTCAACGATGGTCATGATGCAAGTATTCCCATCAGATGAGGGTAGGCCAGTCACGAAATCCAGCGAGATGGTGGATGGACCAAGGATGGTGAGGTATTGGTAGGGGTCTGAGGAGACCAGCTGGACGGCGGTCGTTGGGTTTGCAGCGGGTGCAGATGTCGCAGGCTGCCACAAAGCTGGAAACATCCCTCCCCATCGTGGGCCACCAGAAGCGCTGTTGAATGACAAAAAGTGTTCGGGCAGAACCTGGGTGACAGGACAGCTTGGATCCATGACCCCACTCCAGGACCTGTGAGCGCAGACAGAGGGGAACAAAGAGACGATCTGGAGGAACATTGCTTGGGCCGTTTTCCTGAGTCAATGCCTGCTTGACTTTAGTCTCGATGTCTAGTTCTAAGGCGGCAAGGAGACAATGCGATGGAAGGATGGAGTTGTATGGTGCGGGATCCTGTGGGGGGGAGAACTGACATGAGAGGGCATCAGGCTTAGTGTCCTTAGAACCTGGGCGGTAGGACAAGGTGAAGTTGAATCTAGAGAAGAATAACGACCACCGAGCTTGACGGGCATTGAGTCTTTTGGCGGTGCGTAGGTACTCTAGGTTCCTATGATCGGTCCACACTATCAAAGGGAGCTCGGTCCCCTCCAGCCAGTGTCTCCACTCCTCCAGCGCTAGTTTGATGGCTAGGAGCTCTCGGTCACCTACATCATAATTCCTTTCGGCCGGAGATAGACGGCGGGAATAGAACGAGCAGGGGTGCAGCTTGTTGTCTCGTGGGGATCTCTGGGAAAGGATTCCACCAACACCAGTGTTGGAAGCGTCCACTTCTACCACAAACTGGCGAGATTGGTCAGGTATGGTGAGAATGGGAGCTGAGGTGAACCGTCTCTTGAGGTCTGCGAAAGCCTTGTCTGCCTCCTCGTTCCAGTAGAACCACGTCAGGGAGGTTAGGGTAAATCAAGCATCAGCCCTTCTCTATGCCAGTAGAACCATTGAATGCATTATTCTTTTCTTAATACCATATAAACAATAGAGAATGCAGGAAAAAGGCACAAATGAACAGCTTTATATAATGTTTTGTTTTCAATTTCAATTTGTTTTACAAATGTGTTAAACACAATGGCAAAATATTTTATTAAAATGTGTGCCAGCTTAGTTTAAGCTTAAAAAAGGGCCGATAGTTAGTCTAATAAGTTTGACTGGGAAACTATTGGATGTTGTATACTGAATTGAATTGAGTAACTTTGAAAGATCAACCAAATTGATATTTGATTTTATAACAAATGGGAATGCTTTGATATATATATATTTATATTTTATTTGTTTTCCATTGAATTAATTTGTTTTATAAACACTTATCTGGCTGTTTATATTTTCATTAAGAATACAATTATTATTCAGATCACTACTGAGTGGCAAGCGTTTGTCATGTGTGTGTTTAATACAGTGGCTTGCAAAAGTATTCGGCCCTCTTGAACTTTTCCACATTTTGTCACATTACAGCCACAAACATGAATAAATTTTATTGGAATTCCATGTGAAAGACCAATACAAAGTGGTGTACACGTGAGAAGTGAAACGAAAATCATACATGATTCCAAACATTTTTTACAAATAAATAACTGCAAAGTGGGGTGTGTGTAATTATTCAGCCCCCTGAGTCAATACTTTGTAGAACCACCTTTTGCTGCAGTTACAGCTGCCAGTCTTTTAGGGTATGTCTCTACCAGCTTTGCACATCTAGAGACTGAAATCCTTGCCCATACTTCTTTGCAAAACAGCTCCAGCTCAGTCAGATTAGATGGACAGCGTTTGTGAACAACAGTTTTCAGATCTTGCCACAGATTCTCGATTGGATTTAGATCTGGACTTTGACTGGGCCATTCTAACACATGGATATATTTTGTTTTAAACCATTCCATTGTTGCCCTGGCTTTATGTTTAGGGTCGTTGTCCTGCTGGACGGTGAACCTCTGCCCCAGTCTCAAGTCTTTTGCAGACTCCAAGAGGTTTTCTTCCAAGATTTCCCTGTATTTGGCTCCATCCATCTTCCCATCAACTCTGACCAGCTTCCCTGCCCCTGCTGAAGAGAAGCACCCCCAGAGCATGATGCTGCCACCACCATATTTGACAGTGGGGATGGTGTGTTCAGAGTGATGTGCAGTGTTAGTTTTCCGCCACACATAGTGTTTTGCATTTTGGCCAAAAAGTTCCATTTTGGTCTCATCTGACCAGAGCACCTTCTTCCACTTGCTTGCTGTGTCCCCCACATGGCTTGTGGCAAACTGCAAATGGGACTTCTTATGGTTTTCTTTTAACAATGGCTTTCTTCTTGCCACTCTTCCATAAAGGCCAACTTTGAGCAGTGCATGACTAATAGTTGTCCTATGGACAGATTCCCCCACCTGAGCTGTAGATCTCTGCAGCTCGTCCAGTGTCACCATGGGCCTCTTGGCTGCATTTCTGATCAGTGCTCTCTTTGTTCAGCCTGTGAGCTTAGGTGGATGGTCTTGTCTTGGTAGGTTTACAGTTTTACCTTTTTTACCTGATTGCTTGAACAGTGCTCCGTGGGATGTTCAAGGCTTTGGAAAAAAAAATTCTAGCCTAAGCATGCTTTAAATTTCTCTAACTTTATCCCTGACCTGTCTGGTGTGTTCTTTGAATTTCATGGTGTTGTTGCTACCAATATTCTCTTAGACAACCTCTGAGGCCATCACAGAGCAGCTGTATTTGTACTGACATTAGATTACACACAGGTGCACTCTATTTAGTCATTAGCACCCATCAGGCAATGTCTATGGGCAACTGACTGCACTCAGACCAAAGGGGGCTGAATACACACACCCCACTTTGCAGTTATTTATTTGTAAAAAAATGTTTGGAACCATGTATGATTTTCGTTCCACTTCTCACGTGTACACCACTTTGTATTGGTCTTTCACGTGGAATTCCAATAAAATTGATTCATGTTTGTGGCTGTAATGTGACAAAATGTGGAAAAGTTCAAAGGGGCCTGTCATGCTTCCTCTGTGAGTAACACACACTACGCTGCAGGTGCAGGAATGAACAGGTTTTATTCAGTCTCTTTAAACAAAAACAATACAAAAACGAACTCAAACTATCCACCCGTGGGTGGTACTTCCCGACGCGGTCTGCAGGCGGCAACACAAGAAAACGAAAAAGGCGTTCATAAAACGCGGAGTTCAACATGAGACTGGAAATGCTGCTCCACAGCCGAGTCAGTCCATAAGTGTGAAGCGGTCTTGCTTCACACTACCTCGCCTGCAGATACCGCTAGCCCTTGGGGAGAAACACAAAAAGACAGTCATGCAATTAGGGTGTGGCATAGTGGTGACCAGACGCTGAGGTATGGGTTCGGCTGGGTTAAATAGTGCGACACATGAGGTAGAGACAGGTGATTCCTATTACATCATAAGGGGCAGACAATGACATACGCAGACACACTAGGGGGAGACAAAGCTACGGCTCAGTAAGCCGGTGAACCGGATCTCCGGGGCTGCGGAGGTTCGGATGTTACATTACCCCCCTCCCCAGGACCGGCTTCCTGAAGAGGAGGTGGGCGCTCCCCCTGCGTTACCAAAGGGGGTCGGAACCCGCCGACCTGATGGAATTGCCGGCGGGCGGGTCGGCCTCGGGGTCGCGGCGCAGGACGATCCGGCCGTGCCTTGTGGAACTCGGAAATGAGTTCGGGGCTCAGGATGTCCCGCGCCGGAACCCAGCTGCGGTCCTCCGGTCCATAACCCTCCCACTCCACCAGATACTGGAGTGAGCCTCCTCGCCTTCGGGAATCCAACAGCTGTTGGACTCTAAACGCCGGAGCGCCCTCGATCTCCACAGCCCCGGGGAGCGAGGGGGTCACGACCCCTCCGTCCAGCGGTCCCCTTCTTACTGGCCTGAGAAGAGAGATGTGAAAGGTAGGGTTAATGCGCATGTGTGGGGGGAGTTGTAACTTAAACGATACCGGGTTAATTTGGGCTACGATGGGGAAGGGACCGATGAATCGTGGGGAAAGTTTACGACAGGGGAGGTTGAGAGAGAGGTCCTTTGTCGAGAGCCAAACCCGATCACCTACCTGGAGCGGAGGACTTTCCCCTCGCCGCCTATCGGCGAATTTTTTAAAACGGCGAACTGCTTGGGAGATATGAGCATGCGCTCCCTCCCATACATTTTCCGCTTTTTTAAACCACTCATCCACCATGGGGATATTGGTGGGAGTGGCATCCCAAGGACAGAGCGGCGGCTGGTATCCGAGCACACATTGAAACGGCGTTAGGCCGGTTGAGGAATGTCTTAAAGAGTTTTGCGCATATTCCGCCCAGAGTAAATAGTCAGCCCATTCATGTTGTCGACTACTACAATATGCGCGAAGGAATTTCCCGAGATCTTGCACAGTCCGCTCTGCCTGTCCATTAGACTCCGGGTGATAGCCTGAGGTTAGACTAACAGTGGTCCCCAATTTCTGGAAAAAAGCTTTCCAGACTCTAGCGATAAATTGGGGACCACGATCTGAAACGATGTCCTCCGGAATACCATAGTAGCGAAACACTGCATCGAATAGGGTTTCCGTCACCTGAGCGGCGGTTGGGAGAGCACAGAACGGGATAAATCGACAGCCTTTGGAAAAACGATCCACCACCACTAGGACTGTCGTGTACCCTTTTGACACTGGCAGGTCCGTCACAAAATCCACCGCTAGGTGGGACCACGGTCTGTTAGGTGTGGGCAAGGGCATTAATTTACCAACTGGCAACCCTCGGGGGCTTTTAATAGTTGCGCAAGTAGCACAAGACGAAACAACTGTTTTCACTGTTTCCCGCATATTTGGCCACCAGAACCTAGGTTCTAGTAATTGAAATGTTTTTAATTCGCCGGGGTGTCCAGATGTGAGGTTAACGTGGGCCTCCACGGTCACTCGTTCTCGTAGTGATCCCGGTACGTAGGTTCGATCCGGAGTACAGTCAGCCGGCACGGACTCGGTTCGTGTCGCCTGTACTATCTCCGTATCGAGATCCCACGCAATCGGGGCCACCACGAGTGCCGGGGGCAAAATGGTTTCGGGAGCCGTGGGTCGGTCCTGCGCCGCGAAACAGCTGGAGAGCGCGTCCGCTTTTAAGTTTTTAGAGCCGGGGCGATATGTAATGATGAAATGGAAACGAGTGAAAAACAGTGCCCAGCGGGCTTGGCGAGGGTTTAGTCTTTTAGCTTGTTGGAGGTACTCAAGATTCTTATGATCGGTGAGCACCGTGAATGGATGTTCTGCTCCCTCCAACCAATGCCTCCATTCCTCTAACGCCGCTTTTATGGCAAGCAGTTCGCGATTTCCGATATCATAATTGCACTCAGCAGGTGTCAGTTTTCTCGAAAAGAAAGCGCAGGGGTACAGCTTCTCTGGGTGGCCATGGCGCTGTGACAGTACCGCTCCTAGTCCTACTTCCGACGCATCGACCTCGACTACGAAGGGCTTAGTTGGGTCGAGAAGTTTTAATATAGGCGCAGAAGTAAAAGATCGTTTTAGCCGCTGGAATGCGAGACGCGCTTCCGGCGTGAACTGGCGCAGTTTTTGTGGTTTTCCTTTCAATAAGTTAGTGAGCGGTGCCGCCAACATACTATAGCCCCTAATAAAGCGCCTGTAAAAGTTAGCAAACCCAAGGAAACTTTGTAGCGCCTTCACTGATGTGGGTTCCGGCCATAACTGGACCGCACTGACATTAGCTTTGTCCATCATGACCCCCCGTGGCCCTATGCGATAGCCCAGAAATGCTACCTCCGTTTTGTGGAATTCACACTTCTCCGCCTTCACATAGAGCCACATATATCCATGTTTGATATATATATATATTTATATTTTATTTGTTTTCCATTGAATTAATTTGTTTTATAAACACTTATCTGGCTGTTTATATTTTCATTAAGAATACAATTATTATTCAGATCACTACTGAGTGGCAAGCGTTTGTCATGTGTGTGTTTAATACAGTGGCTTGCAAAAGTATTCGGCCCTCTTGAACTTTTCCACATTTTGTCACATTACAGCCACAAACATGAATAAATTTTATTGGAATTCCATGTGAAAGACCAATACAAAGTGGTGTACACGTGAGAAGTGAAACGAAAATCATACATGATTCCAAACATTTTTTACAAATAAATAACTGCAAAGTGGGGTGTGTGTAATTATTCAGCCCCCTGAGTCAATACTTTGTAGAACCACCTTTTGCTGCAGTTACAGCTGCCAGTCTTTTAGGGTATGTCTCTACCAGCTTTGCACATCTAGAGACTGAAATCCTTGCCCATACTTCTTTGCAAAACAGCTCCAGCTCAGTCAGATTAGATGGACAGCGTTTGTGAACAACAGTTTTCAGATCTTGCCACAGATTCTCGATTGGATTTAGATCTGGACTTTGACTGGGCCATTCTAACACATGGATATATTTTGTTTTAAACCATTCCATTGTTGCCCTGGCTTTATGTTTAGGGTCGTTGTCCTGCTGGACGGTGAACCTCTGCCCCAGTCTCAAGTCTTTTGCAGACTCCAAGAGGTTTTCTTCCAAGATTTCCCTGTATTTGGCTCCATCCATCTTCCCATCAACTCTGACCAGCTTCCCTGCCCCTGCTGAAGAGAAGCACCCCCAGAGCATGATGCTGCCACCACCATATTTGACAGTGGGGATGGTGTGTTCAGAGTGATGTGCAGTGTTAGTTTTCCGCCACACATAGTGTTTTGCATTTTGGCCAAAAAGTTCCATTTTGGTCTCATCTGACCAGAGCACCTTCTTCCACTTGTTTGCTGTGTCCCCCACATGGCTTGTGGCAAACTGCAAATGGGACTTCTTATGGTTTTCTTTTAACAATGGCTTTCTTCTTGCCACTCTTCCATAAAGGCCAACTTTGAGCAGTGCATGACTAATAGTTGTCCTATGGACAGATTCCCCCACCTGAGCTGTAGATCTCTGCAGCTCGTCCAGTGTCACCATGGGCCTCTTGGCTGCATTTCTGATCAGTGCTCTCTTTGTTCAGCCTGTGAGCTTAGGTGGATGGTCTTGTCTTGGTAGGTTTACAGTTTTACCTTTTTTACCTGATTGCTTGAACAGTGCTCCGTGGGATGTTCAAGGCTTTGGAAAAAAAAATTCTAGCCTAAGCATGCTTTAAATTTCTCTAACTTTATCCCTGACCTGTCTGGTGTGTTCTTTGAATTTCATGGTGTTGTTGCTACCAATATTCTCTTAGACAACCTCTGAGGCCATCACAGAGCAGCTGTATTTGTACTGACATTAGATTACACACAGGTGCACTCTATTTAGTCATTAGCACCCATCAGGCAATGTCTATGGGCAACTGACTGCACTCAGACCAAAGGGGGCTGAATACACACACCCCACTTTGCAGTTATTTATTTGTAAAAAAATGTTTGGAACCATGTATGATTTTCGTTCCACTTCTCACGTGTACACCACTTTGTATTGGTCTTTCACGTGGAATTCCAATAAAATTGATTCATGTTTGTGGCTGTAATGTGACAAAATGTGGAAAAGTTCAAAGGGGCCTGTCATGCTTCCTCTGTGAGTAACACACACTACGCTGCAGGTGCAGGAATGAACAGGTTTTATTCAGTCTCTTTAAACAAAAACAATACAAAAACGAACTCAAACTATCCACCCGTGGGTGGTACTTCCCGACGCGGTCTGCAGGCGGCAACACAAGAAAACGAAAAAGGCGTTCATAAAACGCGGAGTTCAACATGAGACTGGAAATGCTGCTCCACAGCCGAGTCAGTCCATAAGTGTGAAGCGGTCTTGCTTCACACTACCTCGCCTGCAGATACCGCTAGCCCTTGGGGAGAAACACAAAAAGACAGTCATGCAATTAGGGTGTGGCATAGTGGTGACCAGACGCTGAGGTATGGGTTCGGCTGGGTTAAATAGTGCGACACATGAGGTAGAGACAGGTGATTCCTATTACATCATAAGGGGCAGACAATGACATACGCAGACACACTAGGGGGAGACAAAGCTACGGCTCAGTAAGCCGGTGAACCGGATCTCCGGGGCTGCGGAGGTTCGGATGTTACATTACCCCCCTCCCCAGGACCGGCTTCCTGAAGAGGAGGTGGGCGCTCCCCCTGCGTTACCAAAGGGGGTCGGAACCCGCCGACCTGATGGAATTGCCGGCGGGCGGGTCGGCCTCGGGGTCGCGGCGCAGGACGATCCGGCCGTGCCTTGTGGAACTCGGAAATGAGTTCGGGGCTCAGGATGTCCCGCGCCGGAACCCAGCTGCGGTCCTCCGGTCCATAACCCTCCCACTCCACCAGATACTGGAGTGAGCCTCCTCGCCTTCGGGAATCCAACAGCTGTTGGACTCTAAACGCCGGAGCGCCCTCGATCTCCACAGCCCCGGGGAGCGAGGGGGTCACGACCCCTCCGTCCAGCGGTCCCCTTCTTACTGGCCTGAGAAGAGAGATGTGAAAGGTAGGGTTAATGCGCATGTGTGGGGGGAGTTGTAACTTAAACGATACCGGGTTAATTTGGGCTACGATGGGGAAGGGACCGATGAATCGTGGGGAAAGTTTACGACAGGGGAGGTTGAGAGAGAGGTCCTTTGTCGAGAGCCAAACCCGATCACCTACCTGGAGCGGAGGACTTTCCCCTCGCCGCCTATCGGCGAATTTTTTAAAACGGCGAACTGCTTGGGAGATATGAGCATGCGCTCCCTCCCATACTTTTCCCGCTTTTTTAAACCACTCATCCACCATGGGGATATTGGTGGGAGTGGCATCCCAAGGACAGAGCGGCGGCTGGTATCCGAGCACACATTGAAACGGCGTTAGGCCGGTTGAGGAATGTCTTAAAGAGTTTTGCGCATATTCCGCCCAGAGTAAATAGTCAGCCCATTCATGTTGTCGACTACTACAATATGCGCGAAGGAATTTCCCGAGATCTTGCACAGTCCGCTCTGCCTGTCCATTAGACTCCGGGTGATAGCCTGAGGTTAGACTAACAGTGGTCCCCAATTTCTGGAAAAAAGCTTTCCAGACTCTAGCGATAAATTGGGGACCACGATCTGAAACGATGTCCTCCGGAATACCATAGTAGCGAAACACTGCATCGAATAGGGTTTCCGTCACCTGAGCGGCGGTTGGGAGAGCACAGAACGGGATAAATCGACAGCCTTTGGAAAAACGATCCACCACCACTAGGACTGTCGTGTACCCTTTTGACACTGGCAGGTCCGTCACAAAATCCACCGCTAGGTGGGACCACGGTCTGTTAGGTGTGGGCAAGGGCATTAATTTACCAACTGGCAACCCTCGGGGGCTTTTAATAGTTGCGCAAGTAGCACAAGACGAAACAACTGTTTTCACTGTTTCCCGCATATTTGGCCACCAGAACCTAGGTTCTAGTAATTGAAATGTTTTTAATTCGCCGGGGTGTCCAGATGTGAGGTTAACGTGGGCCTCCACGGTCACTCGTTCTCGTAGTGATCCCGGTACGTAGGTTCGATCCGGAGTACAGTCAGCCGGCACGGACTCGGTTCGTGTCGCCTGTACTATCTCCGTATCGAGATCCCACGCAATCGGGGCCACCACGAGTGCCGGGGGCAAAATGGTTTCGGGAGCCGTGGGTCGGTCCTGCGCCGCGAAACAGCTGGAGAGCGCGTCCGCTTTTAAGTTTTTAGAGCCGGGGCGATATGTAATGATGAAATGGAAACGAGTGAAAAACAGTGCCCAGCGGGCTTGGCGAGGGTTTAGTCTTTTAGCTTGTTGGAGGTACTCAAGATTCTTATGATCGGTGAGCACCGTGAATGGATGTTCTGCTCCCTCCAACCAATGCCTCCATTCCTCTAACGCCGCTTTTATGGCAAGCAGTTCGCGATTTCCGATATCATAATTGCACTCAGCAGGTGTCAGTTTTCTCGAAAAGAAAGCGCAGGGGTACAGCTTCTCTGGGTGGCCATGGCGCTGTGACAGTACCGCTCCTAGTCCTACTTCCGACGCATCGACCTCGACTACGAAGGGCTTAGTTGGGTCGAGAAGTTTTAATATAGGCGCAGAAGTAAAAGATCGTTTTAGCCGCTGGAATGCGAGACGCGCTTCCGGCGTGAACTGGCGCAGTTTTTGTGGTTTTCCTTTCAATAAGTTAGTGAGCGGTGCCGCCAACATACTATAGCCCCTAATAAAGCGCCTGTAAAAGTTAGCAAACCCAAGGAAACTTTGTAGCGCCTTCACTGATGTGGGTTCCGGCCATAACTGGACCGCACTGACATTAGCTTTGTCCATCATGACCCCCCGTGGCCCTATGCGATAGCCCAGAAATGCTACCTCCGTTTTGTGGAATTCACACTTCTCCGCCTTCACATAGAGCCACATATATCCATGTTTGATATATATATATATATTTATATTTTATTTGTTTTCCATTGAATTAATTTGTTTTATAAACACTTATCTGGCTGTTTATATTTTCATTAAGAATACAATTATTATTCAGATCACTACTGAGTGGCAAGCGTTTGTCATGTGTGTGTTTAATACAGTGGCTTGCAAAAGTATTCGGCCCTCTTGAACTTTTCCACATTTTGTCACATTACAGCCACAAACATGAATAAATTTTATTGGAATTCCATGTGAAAGACCAATACAAAGTGGTGTACACGTGAGAAGTGAAACGAAAATCATACATGATTCCAAACATTTTTTACAAATAAATAACTGCAAAGTGGGGTGTGTGTAATTATTCAGCCCCCTGAGTCAATACTTTGTAGAACCACCTTTTGCTGCAGTTACAGCTGCCAGTCTTTTAGGGTATGTCTCTACCAGCTTTGCACATCTAGAGACTGAAATCCTTGCCCATACTTCTTTGCAAAACAGCTCCAGCTCAGTCAGATTAGATGGACAGCGTTTGTGAACAACAGTTTTCAGATCTTGCCACAGATTCTCGATTGGATTTAGATCTGGACTTTGACTGGGCCATTCTAACACATGGATATATTTTGTTTTAAACCATTCCATTGTTGCCCTGGCTTTATGTTTAGGGTCGTTGTCCTGCTGGACGGTGAACCTCTGCCCCAGTCTCAAGTCTTTTGCAGACTCCAAGAGGTTTTCTTCCAAGATTTCCCTGTATTTGGCTCCATCCATCTTCCCATCAACTCTGACCAGCTTCCCTGCCCCTGCTGAAGAGAAGCACCCCCAGAGCATGATGCTGCCACCACCATATTTGACAGTGGGGATGGTGTGTTCAGAGTGATGTGCAGTGTTAGTTTTCCGCCACACATAGTGTTTTGCATTTTGGCCAAAAAGTTCCATTTTGGTCTCATCTGACCAGAGCACCTTCTTCCACTTGTTTGCTGTGTCCCCCACATGGCTTGTGGCAAACTGCAAATGGGACTTCTTATGGTTTTCTTTTAACAATGGCTTTCTTCTTGCCACTCTTCCATAAAGGCCAACTTTGAGCAGTGCATGACTAATAGTTGTCCTATGGACAGATTCCCCCACCTGAGCTGTAGATCTCTGCAGCTCGTCCAGTGTCACCATGGGCCTCTTGGCTGCATTTCTGATCAGTGCTCTCTTTGTTCAGCCTGTGAGCTTAGGTGGATGGTCTTGTCTTGGTAGGTTTACAGTTTTACCTTTTTTACCTGATTGCTTGAACAGTGCTCCGTGGGATGTTCAAGGCTTTGGAAAAAAAAATTCTAGCCTAAGCATGCTTTAAATTTCTCTAACTTTATCCCTGACCTGTCTGGTGTGTTCTTTGAATTTCATGGTGTTGTTGCTACCAATATTCTCTTAGACAACCTCTGAGGCCATCACAGAGCAGCTGTATTTGTACTGACATTAGATTACACACAGGTGCACTCTATTTAGTCATTAGCACCCATCAGGCAATGTCTATGGGCAACTGACTGCACTCAGACCAAAGGGGGCTGAATACACACACCCCACTTTGCAGTTATTTATTTGTAAAAAAATGTTTGGAACCATGTATGATTTTCGTTCCACTTCTCACGTGTACACCACTTTGTATTGGTCTTTCACGTGGAATTCCAATAAAATTGATTCATGTTTGTGGCTGTAATGTGACAAAATGTGGAAAAGTTCAAAGGGGCCTGTCATGCTTCCTCTGTGAGTAACACACACTACGCTGCAGGTGCAGGAATGAACAGGTTTTATTCAGTCTCTTTAAACAAAAACAATACAAAAACGAACTCAAACTATCCACCCGTGGGTGGTACTTCCCGACGCGGTCTGCAGGCGGCAACACAAGAAAACGAAAAAGGCGTTCATAAAACGCGGAGTTCAACATGAGACTGGAAATGCTGCTCCACAGCCGAGTCAGTCCATAAGTGTGAAGCGGTCTTGCTTCACACTACCTCGCCTGCAGATACCGCTAGCCCTTGGGGAGAAACACAAAAAGACAGTCATGCAATTAGGGTGTGGCATAGTGGTGACCAGACGCTGAGGTATGGGTTCGGCTGGGTTAAATAGTGCGACACATGAGGTAGAGACAGGTGATTCCTATTACATCATTAGGGGCAGACAATGACATACGCAAACACACTAGGGGGAGACAAAGCTACGGCTCAGTAAGCCGGTGAACCGGATCTCCGGGGCTGCGGAGGTTCGGATGTTACAGGGCCAACTACTTTTGCAATCCACTGAATATTTGAATTATTTCATTGGAGCGTTATGATACATTGGAGTAGAGAGAGAACCCAGGACGCCCGCTTTATAGGGTCTAATTTTAGGTCAAAGGGGCGTTACATAAAATGGAGGCACTGCTGGGATATAGAAAAATAGAGTAAAAGTAAGCTTAGTGAAACTTTTTTGGTTTTGGTAATTATTATAAGCAAAGTTTGTCTAAAATGTAGTTAAAATGGCTAGCCGCAATGTGTTTGGAGAAGAACTTCGCAAATGGTGTAGCAGTGAAGAGTTAGATGTCTCTCATGCTTTCATGTTAAATATTGATTATTTTTGCTGAAAGAGTTGCTGAAATTGAGGAGGTAACACACACAGTAAAGTGTCTGGGTCGTGTGCATGTTTGGGGTATGAAATATCTTGCATCCAGAAACAAGTGGACAGTGTTCTGTGAATGTAAGGAATCAGTGACTTCTCTAGCTGTTCCTTCTGAGATTCAGTCCCCTGCACATCGAGAGCCTTGGTTGCTCATTACACTGTTTACAAAGGCCTCGGAGCCCAGTGAGTTTAGCACACGGTTGCAGGATTTCTTAAAGGCAGAGCAGAGAAATTGGGGTGACCTACAAGCTCTAATGGCTCATGACCATTGTTAAAAGCGCCATATAAATAAAATGTAATTGAATAATGGGTCATTGCGGGGCCCTCACCCGAGTCCTTCATTCGTGCTATGCGGGAAGTATTTAAAAAACGGTGAAGTCCCCTGCTGAGAGCACTTACCTGTGTTCTCAGGTGTTTCTCCCACAGCGGCAGGAGAAGAACAGTTCGAGCATTGGCCTCGAGCAAGCTACAGTAGGCTCATGTTGGGAGAGCATGACTCCTCTGCCAAAGAAAAGAGACGCAGGATTATGGAGAGTCTGATGGGCCACCTAGTGGTAATTCAACTACGTTTGAGGGAGAGAAAGAAAAATCTCCCTGATTTCCAGTGGTGTCAAAAGTATTCACATTCATTACTTGAGTAGAAGTATAGATACTAGGGTTCAAAAATACTTCTTTAGAAGTTGAAGTATCAACCCAAGCTTTTTACTTAAGTAAAAGTTTAAAAGTACTGGTTTCAAAACTACTTAAAGTATAAAAGTAAAAGTACCGTGAGGGGGGACAAAAGCATTAAGGTCTCGCTCTCTGAGATTCATGAAGAAGAGGAGTATGAGACCTCACGTTCTAGATTAAATACAGTGGTGCGAAATGTCAGTAATGATCAAAGCAATGAGGTTCAGACGAAGGACATTCAGGCCCTAAAGAAAGAAATAAAAGAGCTTAAGTCCATGGTAGTAGGCTTGATAAATTCATCCTCTCTGACTAGCGCTGGTATGGAAGTATCTACTGTAGCAAGAAAGTAACAACACCAGAACCTTAGTGTTACACTGAAATAGTCTTGTTAAAAAAAAAAAAAAAAAGTTGGCTGGGCAGGAGAAAAGCTCTTCAAACTGCTTGACTATTGCCTTGCCAGTAGACACCTCTAGAGATGGGTCAAAAACAAAAATATGTTATCGATGTGGGAAGGATGGTCACTTTTCGGCTGCATGTAGAAATAGAGAACCAATCCAAAGACTTGTCCGTTCCCTTCATAGGAAAGATCAGACTACCCTACATAGGAGTGATAAGAACAGCCAAGATGTGTGTTCTTCCATGCGGGGGGTAGTGAAGGCTTCCAGAGTTAGTGGGTTGTCTAAGGGATTAGTAGGCCCTACTGTACCTCTCTGGTGTCTGTGAAAATTAATGGACACATTTGCAAGGCTCTGCTGGATAGTGGTTCACAAGTAACCATTATCTTTGATGAATGGTACAACCAGTATCTGAGTGATGTTCCAATTTAGCAAGTGTTTAGGTTAGCAATATGGGGCTTAAGTGACTCAAGCTACCCATATAAAGGGTATGTGATTGTGACAATGGAATTCCCGGCTGAAGTGACAGGCAATCCTGAAACTATTTCTGTACTAGCTTTAATATGTCCTGGTCCTGAAAGCCCAGATCAGACATCAGTCATCTTGGGGACTGATGCAAGTTCGTTTACACGATTGGCCACACTATGTAGAGAAATACCAGGGGCTGACCTTTCCCAGAGTCTAGGCATTAAGATCTGTTGTAAGAAAGAAACCCGCGCAAAATCAGTTACATCTGATGATGCTGGCTGTGTACAGTGGGTACAGTATGTTCATACAGTATTGATAGCAGCTCTAATTTGTCTAAATCGCATTGCAGACAAGAAAAAGAAGTAGAGTCATCCTGTGACCTTGCATGCTTAATCTTTCCACACATGATTCTTGCTTCTCACTTGTTCCTTAATCTCCGGTTCGGTTCTGGTTTCGGTCTGTTCTCATGAGTTGTGAAGTGAGAGGAACAAAGTATAAATATTGTTTATCAAGTATCATGTATTTTATTGATGTAGTTTATTAAGTATCATGAATTTTAATTGAATATCTATCTCTGTATTTTTTTCACAGCAGTTTGTGACTGAAAGTGTGTCTGCATCTGACTTCAGGAGTTTCCTGACCAACGTATCTAACGGTCATATTTAAAAATCATAAAGTACAAAACGTTTCTGTTGGTGTTTAATTTTGTTTCTATGATTAATACTTATTTGTGGTGTTTTATGTTTTGTACATCTTTTCAAATTGAGACCTCATTTGTAAGTCGCTGTTATCTCGTTTTCTCATAAATTAATCAAATGTTTGCTTGTTATTAAATGTATTTTTTATAAAAAATTAACGAATCTGTGTTTTATTATTAGCTGAGAGTGTGGTTTATTTATTCATTATCATATTTGGTCATTGTAACATGCATTAGGGAGCATTATCTCTGCGATGTGTGTGTGCTATCTGGGAATGAATTAACTTTACTTGATTATTTTAAATAAATCTAATTTGTGCATTAAATATAATTATGTAACTTTTACTTGATTTCTTTGATTGTTAATTTAATTAAGTAGATTTTATCTGACAATTATGGGTGAGTTTAACTTAATATTGGTCAATAAAATTTACTTAAAATCTACAGTATGTGTGCAAATTGTTAAGAGGATTTTATCAAGTAAATCTTACAAGTTCTTTTTTTCAGTGCATGGGTGAACACGATGATTTAAGAATTTAATTAAGCACGTGTGTACAGTATATATATATATATATATATATATATATATATATATACACATATATATGTATATATATATATATATATATATACACACACATATATATATATATATATATATATATATATATATATATATATGTGTGTGTGTATATATATATATATATACATACATATATATATATACATACAAACATATATATATATATATATATATATATATATACACATATATATATATACACATATATATATATATATATATATATATATATATATATATATATATATAAAACGGATTCCAAAAAAGTTGGGACACTAAACAAATTGTGAATAAAAACTGAATGCAATGATGTGGAGATGGCAAACGTCAATATTTTATTCAGAATAGAACATACTGTAGATGACAGATCAAAATTTTAATCCAAGGAAATGTATCATTTTAAAGGAAAAATATGTTTATTCCAAATTTCAACAAATCCCAAAAAAGTTGGGACAAGTAGCAATAAGAGGCTGGAAAAAGTAAATTTGAGCATAACGAAGATCTGGAAGACCAATTAACAGTAATTACGTTAATTGGCAACATGATTGGGTATAAAAAGAGCTTCTCAGAGTGGCAGTGTCTCTCAGGAGCCAAGATGTGTAGAGGATCACGAATTCCCACAAGTTGCGCAGAAAGATAGTGGACCAATATCAGAAAGGTGTTACCCAGCGAAAAATTGCTAAGACTTTGCAGTTATCATAATCAACTTTGCATAATATCATCCGAAGATTCAGAGAATCTGGAACAATCTCTGTGCGTAACGGTCAAGGGCGTAAAACCATACTGGATGCCCGTGATCTCCGGGCCCTTAAACGACACTGCACCACAAACAGGAATGCTACTGTAAAGGAAATCACAGAATGGGCTCAGGAATACTTCCAGAAACCATTGTCAGTGAACACAATCCACCGTGCCATCCGCCGTTGCCAGCTGAAACTCTACAGTGCAAAGAAGAAGCCATTTCTAAGCAAGATCCACAAGCACAGGCGTTTTCATTGGGCCAGGGATAATTTAAAATAGAGTGTGGCAAAATGGAAGACTGTTCTGTGGTCAGACGAGTCACGATTCTAAGTTCTTGTTGGAAATGTGGGACGCCATGTCATCCGGACCAAAGAGGACCAGGACAACCCAAGTTGTTATCAACGCTCAGATCAGAAGCCTCCATCTCTGATGGTATGGGGTTGCATGAGTGCGTGTGGCATGGGCAGCTTGCATGTCTGGAAAGGCACCATCAATGCAGAAAAATATATTCAGATTCTAGAACAACATCTAGTCATCTCTTTCAGGGAAGACCCTGCATTTTTCAACAAGATAATGCCAGACCACATTCTGCATCAATCACAACATCATGGCTGCATAGAAGAAGGATCCGGGTACTGAAATGGCCAGTCTGCAGTCCAGATCTTTCCCCTATAGAGAACATTTGCCGCATCATAAAGAGGAAGGTGCTACATAGAAGGCCCAAGATGATTGAACAGTTAGAGGCCTGTATTAGACATGAATGGGAGAGCATTCCTATTTCTAAACTTGAGAAACTGGTCTACTCGGTCCCTAGGAGTGTTGTCAGAAGAAGGGGAGATGCCACACAGTGGTGAAAATGGCCTTGTCACAACTTTTTTGGGATTTGTTGACACCGTGAAATTTGGAATCAACATATTTTTCCTCTAAGATGATACATTTTCTCGGATTAAACGGATTGATCTGTCATCTATGTTCTATTCTGAATAAAATATTGCCATTTGCCATCTCCACATCATTGCATTCAGTTTTTATTCACAATTTGTTTAGTGTCCCAACTTTTTTGGAATCCGGTTTGTATATATATGAATATGTGTGTGTGTGTTTACCGTATAAACCTTTTTCTACAGTATGTACTGTACAGGTACAACCAGAAAACAGCATACAAACAGCATAACTTTAAACTTTAAACTAAAACACACTGGGAATAACTTTGGACTGCAACAGAACCACGTAGGGATCAGCCCGAACCACGAGAAGCTGCCTTGCTTCCGCAACCTCGGATACCGCCTTAGACCTGGGAGAGAGAGAGAGAGAGAAAAGAGATGACACAGTTAATGTTCAACAGCGTGCACAACGGTGACCAGACATTGTGGTGTGGGTTCGGCTGGGTTAAATAGTGGGACACACAAGGTAGACACAGGTGATTATTATTTAGTGGTAATGAGAGACAATGACATACGTAGACACACTAGGGGGAGACAAAGCTGCAGCTCAGTAATCCGGTGAACCTGATCTCCGGGGCTGAGGCGGATTGGATGTTACAGTGTAAAGGAAATATCATCATCAATCAATCAATCATCTTCTATACCGCTTAATCCTGTGTTCAGGGTCGCGGGGGACCTGGAGCCTATCCCAGGAGACTTCGGGCACTAGGCAGGGTACACCCTGGACAGGGTGCCAATCCATCGCAGGGCACACACATACACACACTCACACACCCAATCACACACTACGGGCAATTTAGGAACGCCAATTAGCCTAACCTGCATATCTTTGGACTGTGGGAGGAAACCGGAGTACCCGGAGGAAACCCACCAAGCACGGGGAGAACATGCAAACTCCATGCACACAGAGACTGGAATCGAGCCTGGCCGGGGAATCGAACCCAGACCCTGGAGGTGCAAGGCGACAGTGCTAACCACTACACCACCGCGCCGCCGTGTAAAGGAAATATAATTTATATATTCGTGTTTAATTACAAAAAAAACATTTTAATGGTTAGTGATTGTTGCAGACATTCACATTATTTTTTGAGGAAGAGCTTGGCTTGTACAGGCTACTATACGCTCATCAGCAGTTGGCGCCCCGCTGTAACCAGAAGATCAAAGGAGCAGTTATCGGCTGACATGTAGCCTTCTGAGTTTGGAGACCCACAGAACCCCCACTGTAATGCCCCTTCTCACGTTTCATTCATGATTTCGCTGATGGGGGAATTCGTAGAATTGGGGGTTTTAAAACAAATTAACAAGGTCGAGCAGACGTCTCTGCCTAAAATGTTTTTCGCCAGCAAAACACCTCTCTCTCTCATATATATACAGTATATATATATATATATATATATATATATATATATATACACAGGTCTATTTATGATGGCGACACATTTTTACGTTTTAAATAAGACATGTCAAGACCATTTAAACCGATATTAGATTTCGCTCATGTCTCCGCTGCGTGTATTCATTCACAGGTTGCAGCGCACGCACAGGGAAATAGGAGACTGTGGTTTAGGAGTGGATTGGAGAGAAGAGAGCTGTTCATTTACTATTAAAAAAACCTAACAAATCTAAAAAATATATAAAAACATAATATGATCTTTTTGAGTTATGAGTTGTTGTTTTTTATTATTCATAAGACAACCTTTCAGTTTTGTAAATATTCTAGTTATAGTGTGTTAAGTCTTTCTTTAGGTTAAATGGTTTTGAGAATTAGACCATCCAGCTAAGATCAATATTATTAATATTAAACATTTTATTTCTATTTATTCTATGTTTTGCTGGAGAAATAAATTTTAGGCAGAGACGTTTCGGTTTGTTAAATAGTTTTAAACCCCTCAATTGTGCCAATTCCCCTATCCGAAACCGGTTTGATAACTTCACACCTACACCCTAAAAAATGCTGGGTTAAAAACAACCCAGTCTGGGTTGTTTTTATCCCAGCTGCTGGGTAAATATAGGACTAACTAAATGCTGGGTTAATTTCCCACACGGAAATAACCTATATAAACATATATGTTTCAATATGTTTCAACCGGTCAGGGGTAGCTCAGTGGTTAAGGCATTGGACTATGGTTCGGAAGATCCCAGGTTCAAATCCCACAACCACCAAGTTGCCACTGTTGGGCCCTTGAGCAAGGCCCTTAACCCTCAACTGCTCAGATGTGTAATGAGATAAAAATGTAAGTCGCTCTGGATAAGAGCGTATGCCTAAATGTAAATGTAAATATAGGTTTTTAATATATGTGACATGTGGCTGTTTTCCTATATTATATGTACATATTGTCAGGATGAACTAACCTTGGTGACCAGAAGACATAGCTTTAGCGGTTAGCCCAATGTAGCGTGGATGGTAAACCCAAACGCGGATGTAAGCGAGTAGGCAGGATAACCACGCGATTTAGTATAAGGACTCTCACGAAAAGGGAGCAAGGGTAAAACACAAATTTAACCCGCGTCCTATAGATACACACACAATGTCAGAAAGCAAAACCAAAGATAGTGAGTACTCACAGTTAGCAGACGGACAGCCGAAACCGACATGGGCCGAAACTCAATGACTGAGCGATAAGCCATCGTTTGTTTACCTCTTTTATACTTCCTGGTTTTGCGCCCGCCTTACTTCCGGGTCCTAGTGCCGGGATTGAGTGTGCATGACAGTACCCCCCTGTCCAGGACCGGTTCCTGACGGTCCTGGGGTGGAGGATACCCGACGACGGTAGTCTCGAATTAGTTCGGGGTCGAGGATAAACAATCCAAGACCGCTCTTCGCGAGTCGAGGATCCGACGCACGGTGTAGGCGAGACCGCCGTCGATGATCCGGGGAGGAGGAGCAGGGGGGTGTGTGGAATCATCGGGGAGGTGATGAAGGGTTTGAGTTGGGATGTGTGGAATATGGGGTGAATCCGGAGCGCCGCAGGCAGCTGGAGCCGGTAGGTGACAGGGTTTATTCGAAGTGGGATGTGGTATGGTCCGATGAAGCGAAGTGAAAGTTTCCGGGATTCTGTGTGCAGATGTAGGTTCCGTGTAGATAGCCATACCTTGTCACCTACGTGGTACATGCGTCCCGGAGGGTGTCGACGGCGGTGCTGAGTGATGTAACGTTTATTGGCTTTCTGGATAGCGAGGTTGGCTTGATTCCAGACCCATCGACACCTACAGACCAACTGTTGGGCCGGCGGTACATCAACCTCCAGTTCTTGATGGGCAAACTTCGGAGGTTGGAAACCGTAGCACGCCTCAAATGGGCTTAAGTTGGTGGCAGAGGACACGTGAAGATTATGAGACAGACCGCACACCGGGCACGCCTGAACGAACTCTGTGACCTCCCTTCTCATGGTGGGCCACCAGAACGCCCGTTCAATGAAGGACAGGGTTCTTCGAGCTCCCTGGTGTCCGGCGACGGTGGAAGAGTGCCCCCATTGGAGAACTTCCAGCCTTAAGTCCTGGGGTACAAAAAGTCATCCAGGCGGCACGCCTGCCGATTCGGTCTCCGCAGCCTGTGCCTGGCGGACCCTCGTCTCCAAGTCCCATTGAAGGGGTGCGATGATCCGGGAAGAGTTGATGACAGGCACGGGTTCGGCCCGGGGAAGGTCCTCGTCGTGTTGTCTTGACAATGCGTCGGCCTTGGTATTCTTGGACCCCGGGCGGTATGACAGATGGAAGTCATATTGTTCAAAGAACAAGGCCCATCGTGCCTGTCGTGGGTTGAGCTGCTTTAGGTTCCTGATGGTGATGAGGTTCTGGTGGTCGGTCCAGACGATGAACGGCTCACTGGCGCCCTGGAGCCAGTGACGCCATTCCTCCAAGGCCCACTTTATGCCCAGCAGTTCGCGGTCCCCTTCTCCGTATCGCTGCTGAGTGGGATTAAATTTCTTGGAGAAGAAACCACAAGGATGCAGTTTCTGGTCTGGACCTCGCTGGGAGAGAACGGCGCCGGCGCCCACATCCGACGCGTCCACCTCCACAACGAAAGGTTTGTTGGCATCGGGGTGGAGAATGATGGGGCGGTGGTGAAGCGATGACACAGCTCTTGGAAGGCGGAGTTGGCGGCGGGGGTGAGTCAAAAAGGATGGTGCGAGGGCCTGGTCAATGTGGTTAGTGGTGCTGCAACTGTACTGTAGCCCCAGATGAAGCGACGATAGAAATTCGCAAACCCAAGAAACCGTTGAAGCTGTTTGAGTGTCCTGGGTAGGGGCCAGTGACGTACAGCTTCGAGCTTCTGTGGGTCCATGGCCACACCCTGGGGCGAGATGACAAAACCCAGGAACGTGGTGGAGTGCTTGTGAAAGGCACATTTTTCCAGCTTGCAGTACAGTTGGTGAGCGAGCAATCTCTTTAGGATGGCCCGAACATGTTGGATGTGCTCTTTGAGGTTATGGGAGTAAATGAGGATGTTGTCTAAGTAGACGAACACCCATCGGCCCAGCATATCCCTGAGGACGTTGTTGATAAACTGCTGGAAGGCCGAGGGTGCATTGCAGAGTCCAAAGGGAATGACCAGGCTCTCGTAGTGTCCAGTGGGTGTGATGAATGCCGTTTTCCACTCATCACCCTCTCTGATGCGCACCAAGTTGTAGGCGCTCCGGACGTCCAACTTCGTGAATACAGTGGCACCAGAAAGGGCGTCCAGGGCTGAGTTGGTGAGCGGTAGCGAGTGTCGGTTTTTAATGGTGATCTTGTTCAGCCCCCGATAATCGACACGTCCCAGCCTGTGCCCGTAGGCAGAGTTCGGTGCAGGTCGGCCCCCACTGGAGGATCCGGTTTTGTGCCCAGGAGATGAGAAGGTCGTGCTGTAGCAGCCAGGGATAGCCGAGGATGATGGGAGGAGACGAGATGGGAGTGAGGTAGAACTGCAGCTGTTCCTGGTGTTGGTCGATGATGAAGGTGAGGAGTTGGGTCTGGTGAGTGATGGGGCTGGTGGAGAGGGGCCGACCGTCGACTGATGTAATGTGAAGAGGCTGGGATAACGCCTCAATCTTCACCCCCATTTCTTTGGCATAAGTAGAGTCAACAAAGTTACCTGCGGCACCCGAATCGATGAACGCAGTACTTAGGACCTGTTTGTGGCCAAATTGGAGGGTTACCTGAACCGTGAGGCGAGATGTGGTGGTGTTGGTAGTGGTGGAGAGGTGGATGGTGCCCGGTGAGTCTCTCCTCCTGCTCACCGGGGCTGCGCGTTTCCCGGGCGCAGTGGACAGATTGCTCGGTGGTGGGCCGCCGACCCACAATAGGCACACAAACCCTCTCGAAACCGGCGTTCTCATTCCATCACGGTCAGGGAGGCGCGCCCTAATTGCATGGGTTCCCCGGCTCCGGTGTTAACCACGGCAGGAGGTGGAGATCCGACATGTTCAGTGGTGGCAGGAGTGAAGGTGGTTGGAGGTCGAGATGGAGTGTGGGCATAGGTGGAAGTAGGCGGCAGGGTCCTCGGGGCTGGCTTCGGACGAGAGAGGAGGCGCTGATCAATGCGGAGGGCGAGCTGAATTAATCCCTCCAAGGTGGCTGGGAGCTCTCGTCCGGCTAGTTCGTCCTTGATACGGGAAGCCAGTCCCTCGTGGTAGGACGTCCGGAGCGAGGCATCTCCCCACGATGTCTGTACCGCGAGGGTGCGGAATTCTGCGGTGTAGCGGCTCACGGACGATCCTCCCTGCTGCAGATGGTAAAGCTTGGTGTCGGTCTCCACCTCGCCCGCAGGGTGTTCAAAAGTCAATTTGAGTTGATGGGTGAATTCAGTGTAGGAATAGGCGGTGTCAGAGTCTGATCGAAGTACTGCCGTGGCCCACTCAGCTGCCTGCCCGGATAGCAATGAGAAGAGGAGAGCAATGCGTAGCCGATCGGTGGAGTACTTGGTTGAATTGAACTCAAACACCAGATTAAGTGATGTCAAAAACACACTGCATCTCCCGTCGGTGCCATCCCATTTATCTGGAAGCGCAAGGAATACATCAGAAAGAGGGGGGCGGGGGCTGGTGCGGCACCGCGACGGGAGGTCGACTAGCCGCGCCATCCACAGCCGCGCGGAGATCCGCGTTCTCCCGCCAGAGCTCCGCCACCTCGCGGCGCAAAGCCGCGACGTCTTGGAGGCCCCGGCGCAGATTAGCGATCTCTCCGGTTAGCTTGTCGAAAAGCGCGGCATGTTGATCTACCACGTCGCAGAGGCGCACATGAACCGCTGGGTTCACCGCGGAAGGCTCAGTCATTCTGTCAGGATGAACTAACCTTGGTGACCAGAAGACGTAGCTTTAGCGGTTAGCCCAATGTAGCGTGGATGGTAAACCCAAACGCGGATGTAAGCGAGTAGGCAGGATAACCACGCGATTTAGTATAAGGACTCTCACGAAAAGGGAGCAAGGGAAAAACACAAATTTAACCCGCGTCCTATAGATACACACACAATGTCAGGAAGCAAAACCAAAGATAATGAGTACTCACAGTAAGCAGACGGACAGCCGAAACCGACATGTGCCGAAACTCATTGACTGAGCGATAAGCCATCGTTTGTTTACCTATTTTATACTTCCTGGTTTTGCGCCCGCCTTACTTCCGGGTCCTAGTGCCGGGCGCAGATTGAGTGTGCATGACACATATATGTACATATATGCGTGCATATATATATATATATATATATATATATATATATATATATATATAGACATATATGTGACATATATAAAATTGGCCGTTTTCCTATAGTATATGCACATATATGCGTACATATATACATGCATATATGTACCTATATAGGTACATGTATGCACGTATACATGTCCACATTACTAAAATCTAGGTAAACATAGGTGCATATATGCACACATATAAACATGCATACTGTACGTACATGTATGCATGTTTATATGTGTGCATATATGCACCTATATGTTTACCTAGATATTAGTAAAATTACAAAAATCCATATGCTAGACAACAAAGAAAAGCCCAAAATGTAGAAATTAATTTTTTTTATTTTCTTAAGAACAATCACATAGCATAAACAAAAATATAGTACAAGAACAAAAATAAGAAAAAAAACTGAACAGAAAGAAAAAAAAATTTATTTTGGAGGACCTTCTCAGCTCCGTGAGTGTTGAATTGATAGATGTGCCTATCTGCCCTCGGGTGGCTGCCGGCCACTTCTTCAATGTTGCATCTAGAGAAGACAAAAATAATGAGACAGTATAATAATAATAAATGATTATTTATTAAAACTTCAGACAACAACAATTAGTGCCACGAGATTATTTGCAACACTGTATGTTCTACAAAATAGAGGCCTACACACCCTACAGCGCAATATAATGTGGCTTTAGAAGAGGAAAGGTAGGATTAAGAAGTGAGCAAGTGATGAATTACAGTAACAATAATGGGTGCCCTACCTTATGCAGTCTCCATTGATGGCTAATAAACATTGATACAAGTAGGCTATGGTTAAAGTGGTGAACTTATAAAGGCTTAAATGTTTTGTTTTCCCTTCTCAACGCATTATGCATTTACTCACCAATAATGGCTACCTTTTTAATTTGGTCAAGTCTCCAAGTCGAAGGTGCCCAGCAGCAGATTCCGTACCATGGCAGTAGCAGAGCTGGCAAGGTGGGCTGCTCTCCACGCTTCTGCCTGGCAAAACACCCCAGAGCCCTTTATAACTTCAATCTGAAAAATAATTTCACATCACAATATTAATTTATTGGCAACTTTTAGAAACTTTTCATGTTTCATACTGATTCTTATGTTTAGCTTCCCAATAGTTAATAGGATTTTATGTATAAATGCAGATTAATGATAAAGATACATGCAGGGTAAAACTGCAACAGGAACAGTACAAAATAAAAACTGAAAAAAGACGGACATTCAGAGTAAAACAGTGCAAGATAAAAAATAATAAAAACCTGTACAAAACATACATGCAGGGTAAGCATTGGTGGGAGCAATGTCCAAGCAGTGTAGAGAAATATTTCTGTACAACTTCATTGTTTTGTGCTGTGTAGTATAGTATTGTAATAGCTGATCAGAGTGATCAACTCCCCATGTGCTGGTTGTACGCAGTCACCGGACATGGAAATGTCCTTCATAAGGCAGTATTTTAGCCACCTGGAACTGGGTTGTTTGTGCTAAATAACATTACCGATAGCAGTGTTATAAGCTAACCAAAATGGAGCCAAATACATATTAGCAACCATAATCTAAAGCTATCCAAAACAAGGTGAATATAAACATCTGTAAACTCCATAAGGCATTAGCTTAGCCACCGGGAAATATCATGTTTGTGCTACATGAGGCAGCATGTTAGCATGATTTACCTAAACTATATAAATGGCATTGAAAGCCAATGTGTCACACAAGCTGACAAGAGCTAGCTGTAGTGAGGAAAATATTTACTAATATTAGTTTAATATTATCAGAATAAGAGTTATATAAGACTTAATAACTTACCCAGTGTAGCATGGGTCTATTCTCTGTTCAAAATGCTCTCGTTCGTCGTCGGAGTCACACAGTCTTCTTCTGAGGTAAATGTAAACTCCTCCCACTTTCCAGAACATTCTGAAGAGTTTCCTCGGATGTGTAAGCTCGTGCCATCTTCCAAAACGTGCAGAAAACTCACTGAATCTGAGTGTTTCAAGCCTGTCTCTCTGTGTTCGTTTTTCATGCCGTTGTCCGGGGGCATGGCCTAGTATGTAAATTACCCGGACTGATTTCCGTGTGATTGGCGTGTGGTCTTGTCCTGCCTCGGGTCATTAGCAGATAAGTGCGACAGAAATTCTGTGCCTCTCCTTGGTTTCATACCGATTACATAAACTGAGAATATTTGTTTTCAATGTGACTTGCATCATATAAAAGTAGACACTTTAAGCTTTCTGTAAATATATTTCTCATTTCTCATTTCAGTTAATTTTAGTGACGTGTTTCAAAAAGATTTTCACGGAGATTGAGGTTTCATATATGTGCATACAGTATATCCTCATATACTGTATGTGGGCAATTAGAATACCAATTTCATGTGTTCGCACATAAGTTTTTTGCATTTTTTTTGTTACTTTTTAGTTATTGCCTTGATAATAGAAAATATGAGCTAGGCATCCTGTATGACAGTTGCCAAAGTGAGATATGAGCTAAAATGACCAGATCCTGCCATAGGAGACATATCTTGTATGTACATATAGGGCTTATATGTGGATATAAAGAAGCAATACAGGAGACCTATATCGCCTGTATATGCACATATATGCACCTCAATGTTGCCTACATGTGGCATATATACGCATATATGCAGCATATATATTATCATATATATATGCATATATACTGCATATAGGTTTCATATATGCGCATATATCCTCATATAGGTGAGGATATATGCACATATATTCTGCATATAGGTTTCATATATGCGCATATATCCTCAAATAGGTTCTTTCCATGTGGGTTAACCCAGCAAGATGGGTTATTAGTTTAACCCAGCAAGATGGGTTAAATTTTCAACCCAAATGCTAGGTCATATTTAACTATAATGCTGGGTTAATTTAACCAGCAAAATGGGTTATTTGCTTAACCCAACAAGATGGGTTAAATATTCAATCCAAATGCTACGTCATATTTAACTATAATGCTGTGTTAATTCTACCACATAAATTAGTCAAATGTTCTACCCATATGTTTGGGGTTTGTTGGTTCATTTTAACTGGAATGTTGGGTTAATTCTACCTCACAAATAGGTTATTATTATTTTCATGTTTTACAGTGAATCTGTAGAAAAAATAAAACACCCATGTCTATTAAACAGTTAAATTATTTTGATATACTGGTCTATTACAAAAAAACATACATATATGCAATAAACAACAACCTATTACTGTAAATGTTCTTAGAAAAACATTTATTTTTCAAAAGCACAAGAACAGATAATCAACAGTGACATCATTACTACTGTATACTATTACTGATAAGGGCAGAATGGAGTAATTGCACAAATAGATTGAGGCAGCTTCTACAGAGCAGGATCTCTGTGACTTAAGATATCTTTTCTGCAGAACAAAACTATCCAGCCCTGGTCTCATTTTAACATACAAACACTGTCTATGACTTTTCAGGTAGGCCTCGCTATTTCATAACAACATTCAGTGGTGTCAAAAGTATTCACATTCATTACTTGAGTAGAAGTATAGATACTAGGGTTCAAAAATACTTCTTTAGAAGTTGAAGTATCAACCCAAGCTTTTTACTTAAGTAAAAGTTTAAAAGTACTGGTTTCAAAACTACTTAAAGTATAAAAGTAAAAGTACCGTGAGGGGCGACAAAAGCATTAAGGTCTCGCTTTCTGATCATGCGACGGTGGGGTGGGGGGCATGGGTGGTGGGGGGTATGCGTTGTGCACGTTCTTATAATGCGACCGGGGGGGGGGGAGGGGGGGGGAGTTGGCGGGCGTTGTGCGCGTTCTTATCATGTGACCGGGGGGGGGGGTTGCGCGTGCTGATCATAAAAATAGAGTAACGAGGCTATTTTTAAAATGTAAGGAGTGGCAAGTACAGATATTTGCTTAAAAATGTAAGGAGTCGAAGTAAAAAGTCGGCTGAAAAATAATTACTCCAGTAAAGTATAGATACCCAAAATTTCTACTTAAGTAAGGTAACGAAGTATTTGTACTTCGTTACTTGACACCTCTGACAACATTACAACATTACTGAGAGCAGCGCTGGTCATTATCTCCCAACGCCAGGATGTAGGGGTACGGCCTTGCCATTTCAGCCTGCTGGAGGTATTCCACCATGTTGGTTCCAACCTTAGAAAGAAAGAAATGAAAAAGTTAAAATTTTGTTGAATAGCAAAGATTAAACTGAATAAGTCTATTAATTTAGTGTGAAATAGGATTGATACTAAAAAATTACAAAGCTGCCCATTAAGATAGGGTATAGGTAACCTAAAACAAAAACATGGAGACAGCTACTACCAAAAAGAAAACAGCAAAATAAGCATGGCTTTTAGGATACAGCTCTTTATGTCAGACTAGTTGATATTGTAGTCTTCATTGATTTTAAGCTAATTACCGAAAAAATTTCATAGCTGGTGTCATACTGGTACATTACAATCTCCAAAATATTAATACTTCCATCTAGTAGTTATCTGTACCGCTGTGGTACTTTTTCCTGTAGTTAATTTAACTTTGGTTAAAGAGGGCTACCTGGTTAGCTTACATGCAATTACTGGTGATACATTTGCATACTTGCCAGAAGGGGGAAAGGTGTAAAATATTATTATAACTCAGGAGAAACGCAGGAGAAATTTGACCGCAGAGTAAATTACTAGCTAGTGAAAAACGGGAGGGTTAGCAGGTCTGCATATTTGTGAGAGGGTCGGTGTTTTGTAACACCCCAGCATTTTATTGTCTCAAGCAGTGAGATTAATAAAGTTCTAAAGTGGCTGCTAATGCTAGCAAACTAACTAAATGCCTGCGTCATGCTAGCACTACAGTTAACAGTTTAGCGGTCATTCATCACTTCACCATCTTCGTAACCCTGCAAACATTCTACAGAGAAAGATAAAAAGCTCAGACATCTTAGCCGTTTCTTTCATACACAGGTGGGGTATTTTGGCTAGCAGCTATTCTCAGCTAAATTATCATACAGTACCTCAGACCAGCCGGAAAGTTTGTGTGTAACCTTAACATGGTAACAGTAATAAATGTTACATATAGTAATAATTTTTCAGTCATATGTGAATTAGGTGAGTGAACATGTCTATACAGAACTTGTATTTAACGTCATTTTACCTTAAATGCCTGAGGAGGATGAACCGTCATCAGCGGTGTGGGAGCTCAAGAGACACGAAGCTGAGTGACACCCGCTGAATCCACCGGTGAACTTTGGGGGAGGGGCCAATCAAACTTTAACCCAGCAGCTGGGTTACACAAAAACTACCCAACTCTCTGAAAATAACCCAGAAAAATGACCCAACAGCGGCAACCCAGCGTTTGGGTAGAAAAAACAACCCAGCATTTTTTAGAGTGTATCAAAGGTGAGAAGAGGGACTGAGCTGTAACTGAGCGTGCTGTCACGTTGTATATACTGTACACACACACACACACACACACACACACACACACACATATACAGGCACGTGCAGAGGGGGGGGCGGCGGGTGCTTGAGCACCTGCCCCTTTCCTCCAGGATGCGTCAAGTGCCCTTTTTTTATGTGTATGTGCGTATGAAGCCCTGTCTTTGCCCCTCAACAATAAAATGTAACTATTAATCTCAATTTTGCTAAATAAAAGGATCTGGCTTGCATCAGTCACATGCCTGCCATTAAACAATGCTCGCCCTTGAGGGCAGAGCGCGCTCGTTACGAGCCGGGTATGAGCACGCAAAGTGCACGCGCATTTTCTGCAGGCTGGGCGGTGCGGAGCTGGAGGAGAAGCAGGCAAATTAACTGGAAGGTGTAGACTGTAGCAAAACAGTAAATAGGGTGTACAGCGCACACTATAGTCTATAACAACAAATGAATTGAAATAAATGAGCGTGCTGTTTGTGCAACAGCGCGACAAACATTACCTGTCCTTTTATGAACTGCACAAGTAGTGGTGGTCATTAACTGCTAGCTAACTGGGTAAGGGGGTTACAGGGGGGTCTGTAGCTCTGTCCACCGTTTTAGGGAACATGTTTAGTCTTAACGTGAGTTACAGTTTTATTTCACTAAAAGCCATCTAATATGGATATCCACATAATTATGGATTATTATATTTATGATATAAAAACACACTGTTTTTAAAGAAAATATATTAAGTAACAGATAATATTAGGTTTATATTTCAAATTAGATAAAATGCTGATTTTACAGCAGTAAAATTATTGTATCTCTACAGTTTAAACATTTAATAAGCACTGCATATTCATGTTTGTGTGTTTTATGTGTATAGATTCTTAAAAATTATTACTAATAATATAATAATCAACAGCAACATTGTACGCCATCAGGTAAATTAATTTATTTATTAATTAGATTAATAAAGTTCTTTGAATCTTGAAAAACATAGGCTACATTTGCTTTGCATTGTCCCGACCTGATGACAGTCATACAGTATGATGCAATTCCATATTAGATTCGTTATGAATGTGAGTTGTTGTTATTCAGCATGTTCTATCTTTTTTAACTTTGAGCACCCGCCCCTTTAAACATCTCTGCACGGCCCTGCACATATTGTTCATTCATGTTTTCTGATGATGGCGACACATTTTTTCGTTTTAAATAATATATGTTGGCATATTCACGCATAGTTAACACTATCAGATAGCCTACTATCAGGAAATTTAATTTATTTCAAGACCATTTAAACCGAGGCATTGTCATGTCTTTCATTGTTTTGTAATGAATCTTTTTTCAAAAGAAAACTGAAAACACAAAATAACCAGAGCTCTGCCGTCTATTCGAGAATGAACGGAATTCTGGAAACTAAAACAAAAAACTAAAGATGCTCTCGGGACTTATGGCTTAACTGAAAATTTAGCACTTTAACCCGAGAGCGCGCGCTAAACTGATGCGTGTCACTCTCCCTCACTCTCTCTCCGGTGTCTAAGACAGACAGAGGCTTGGGCTTTGCCTGTGTCTTCTCCAGCGCGCTTTGTCTTTGGCACTGACACCTTTTCGCGGTGTCACGACCCGGCCCGTTCTGAACAGTTTATGCGCGGCTCCGCCCCTCGCGCGAGCCGCGTCGTTACATACATATCCACAAATACTTTAAAAACATACACTTATCATGAATTGCATTTTATATGAATGTTACATATGAGACACGCACACAAACACATACTTATATAATATATGCACATACAAACACATACACATTGTTAATTCATGTCTTCTGATGATGTCGACACATTTTTACGTTTTAAATAAGACGTTGGCATATTCACAAATCAGGACATTCGCATAGTTAACAATTAATTAAATTAATTTCAAGACTATTTAAACCGCGGCATGGCCATGTCTTTCATTATTTTATACCTATTAAGACATTACAAAAACTATATAAGAAACTTTTAAAGCACAAATTTGGGCATCTCATTTCATCATTATGAAAATAACATGAAGCACATACTGTATACACACGTTCATTATGAAATATCTGTTGTAAAACAAAATAAAATTCATGTTTGCTACAGCATTGGAAACAATATTGTTTTAGGTTAACGGTTAACCTTATACACAATTCATTTGTACTTGGTCCGGCTTTTAGATAAAGTCCTTCCATGCGCCATCTGGCGGATATTCAGTGAAGCACAACACATTTATTTAAAATTCCTGAATGTTGCCTCCGGCAAGTCGCGGCACGCCGCGCGCTAAATTGCGGCCTCTCGCGGGAAAACACGCGCAGTCTTAAAGGCGACGTCTGTAATCATCTCCCCTGCTGGGTCTTAGTGCTCATCTCTTATTGGTATAATCTACATCCGTGTGTGTGTGTGTGTTTTTCTTTCTCTTGCGCTGCAGTGTGTGTGTGCGTGCGTAATTTGACACACACACACACACACACACACACACACACACACACACACACACAAGAGTGTGTATTTTCTCTTGCGCAGCAGAGTATGTTGTGTGCGCGCGCGTAATTTGACACCAGCACACACACACAGTGCCTGTGGGCATAAATGGAAACACTTATCTGTCGGGATTTATTTTTACTTTTTTAAAGGTAAAGTGCAAAAGTGTGGGTTAATTTGTTTTATTTTTACAGAGCAACGTAAAAGACTGAGTAAGTACCGAGTAAGTACTGCGAACCGGAAGCTGCTGACTTCTCTCGGGAGAGAGACTTCCTCCTGTGCTAATGCAGTGACACAGGACTTGTCTGAGAAGAAGGCGTACCATGCGTTTTCTGTGAGACTAGTCGTCAGAACAATAACCAAAAGTCTATTGAGTAAAAGCGCGGATATCCGGAAATGGAGTCGCAAGTTTTTCCCCCATGTGAACTAAACTAGTTCGCGGCGTGTTTGACGGCATCGCGGTTAGTGCCACGCTATTTCGAACAGATTGTGCTAGCAAGACCCGCATGCTGCAGTTCATGACTTTCTCGAATGACAGACGGCGCGAGGACAACGGGTTGTGAACCGACTATTTTGTATGGACTGTAAACAAGCGAGGAGAATTGCCCTGAAATGGTGTGCCAGCTTTATTTAAGCTTAAAAAAGGGCCCATACAGTAGTTAGTCTAAGTTTGACTGGGAAATTATTGGATGTTTTATTTGTATACTGAATTGAATTGAGTAACTTTGAAAGATCATCCAAATTGATATTTGATTTTATAACAAATGGGAATGCTTTGATATATATATATATATATATATATATATATATATATATATTTTTTTTTTTTTTTTTTTTTTTTTTTTTCATTTAATTAATTTGTTTTATAAACACTTATCTGGCAGTTTATATTTTCATTAAGAATACAATTATTCAAAAGATCAAAAGAGTGGCAAGCGTTTGTCATGTGTGTGTTTAATATATTTGGATTATTGCATTGGAGGTTTATGATACATTGGAGTAGCTAGATAACTAATAGTTAATAGTTACCTAAAAACGAAACATTAGTATAACTTGTTACGTTGCAATTACGTTGTAAGAGAACCCAGGACGCCCACTTTATATGGTCTAATTCTAGGTCAAAGGGCTGTTACAGTTATATCAGTGTGAATTTTGTGTGATTTTGCAAAAAAATATAACTCTACCTACCACAGTTTTCTTCACAATGAATAAATCAGGTTGCAGATGTGTTTGTGGTTTGCGTATGCAATAAAGAATGCAGTAAAAATATAGTAAAACCTTGCTTTTATTGCGATTTGGTAGCATGGCAACGTAAGTTAGTTGCAACAAATTTGATCACGGAAAAAAGTATTGGATTTTGTTGCACAGGAAACTATAGTAACAAAGATTGTAGAAGCTCATGATAAACAATACAAAAAGTTCAGTTTACAACCTTGTCATACTCTTCGTCTACCAGTTTCTGCCATTTTACTTAGGTAGTTACTGGTAGAGCCTTATCAAGGGAACAGCATAGATATACAGTATCATAGTTTCGAAATCCCAATGGAAAATAGGAGTAGTAGATGGATCCATCCATCCAGGAACCTCTGTAGTCCAACTAGGGGCCATAGTAACCATTGTATTTATCCCATTTGACAACCCCAAAGCATGGGGAGAACATGCAAACTCCATGCACACAGTCCCTGAGGCGGGAATCAAACCCGGAACCAGGAGCAGTGCTAGTAACAGTAGGAGCAAGAAGTAAAAAGGGAAGTGTCAATTTGTGAAACAGAAGGGTAAACTACTATAACCTTTTATGTACAGTATGTGATTGTGTTCACACAACATTCAAATCTCATGGTGTTCTATTTTATAGAAGATTTGCAAATATTAACCAACATATACCTCTATTAATACTGAGATAATGGTAATTGCATCAATTACCATTAACACAGTGTAAATGTCATTTTGCTTGGGTTTGAAAATTCTCCAAAACAATCCATGCATTTATTTCACTCATAGCAGGTAGTTCACCTTTTGTTCTGAAATGTGGTTTCCCATGGCATAAATGTTGAAGTTTAAATCTTCTAAAAGAAAGATATGTAGTCATTTTCAAATTAAATATGTTTTGAGAAATGTGCCAGAGAAAAATAATTTGCAAAATTAGTAATATTTTAAAAATGACAATTATCACAGTTTTCTGTCAAACTGTTAAAATGAAAGAAAGCTTTGTGGAATACTGCAGTGTAAACTGTTTCACTTACAAATCAGTACTTCTCTTTTTTTGAGTGTGGAAAGCTGTCATGTTGGATATATCTGTTTACATTTGATCCATAAATGTTGGGATTTCTGAACTATAATTGAACTTTATGGGATGACAGACATACACTACAAGTCAAAAGTTTTGACAAACCTTTTAAATCCATGGTCTTTTCTTGATTTTTCTTTCTTTCTGGTAACTCTAAATGAAGTTATGGGCAAGTTTCCTCCTCTTCCAGTTTCATCATGGTACTTGATGAGTTTTACAAATGCACATGACAATAGTGTTCTAGCAAGAACGATTCCAGAACAGCTGACTTTCCTGTCTTTAAAAGACTACTGACTCTTGTTGTTGTTGTTGTTCCTCAATTACCTAATGTTGTATGGCTACGTTTAAAAATAGATTGTAGAAATCCAATACTTGAGTCCAAACTTATGACTGGTGCTGTACATGCAGTCTGACAATACCTGAACAGACGTTATGGTGCATATCTGTACTATAATAAGATGCTGACATTAGCTATCCAAGTAAACCTGAAACTGGCAGAGGGGGAGGCTGATGCTGCTTTAAATGTAAGTTTTTATACTGTTTATAATGTTTCTTATGATCAACAATCTTTGTAACTAATAAGGTTTTGTGTATGACAAAACACAACCCTTTTTTCTCACAAAAAAACACAATAAATGGATGGGTTTGCTATATTTTTATTCCTAGACCTCAGCCAACATATTGATACCAAAATGCATACTTTTTATGAACTACCAATTTCTATGTGAACTACCACAAACACAGCCACAGGTTGATTTATCCAATTACTCATCATCTATACTGCTTTTATACTGTATTCAGGATCGCGGGGAGCCTTGAGCCTATCCCAGGAGACTTAAGGCACTAGGCGGGTGTCACCCTGGACGGGGTGCCAATCTATCACAGGGCACACACTACACAAGGCCGCTGGACTGTGGGAGGAAACCAGAGTACCCGGAGGAAACCCACCAAGCACGGGGAGAACATTCAAACTTCATGCACACAGAGACGGGAATCAAACCCGGACCCTGGAGGTGCAAGGCGACAGTGCTAACTTCAGCATACATACACACATGTTAAAAGCATTTTGTTAATTTTGTTACACGGTTAATTCTGTTGCTACTAGTCAGGAGAAATAAACAGATACAAATTCCTCTTAATAACCAGCAGATGGCGCCATATAACATGCTGTAAATATGCTTCTTCAAAAGCTCTTGACTCATTGCCCACTCTATTACAGCTCTGATGACAGCTCATTACTGCATAATCACATTTCATGGTGGGAATATTAAGGGGGGAAATGATCTCCAAATCCTCCATACTTATTCACCATATACAATTTCATACAGCCTCTTCACTGATATAGGCTGATGTTCAAGCAATTTGGGTCCTTTGCATTTAGATAGAAGAAGTGGCATGGGATGGGATAGGAGGTGAAGAAAATGAATAATGCTGAAAAATTGAGACCTGATTATAATTTAACTCACTTTTAAATATGAATGACACTTCTGCTGCTGGTCTAGATGCCAGCACTGCTCCGACACACTGCAGATTAATGATGGTTTTAGATAACTGGCCAACTAGTTTGCTTTACATAAAATGAAAATCCGAAGAGAACATGAAATGGTGGGTTCCTTGCATGGGGGAATTAGCAATTATGGACTGCTGGCCTTTTAAAATTGTCAATCGTCATATTAAACTGCAATATGTTTAGTTCAAGTCAAACTGAGACTTTTGATTGAACAGAACAGTTATATAGCAAAACACAGGTATATAGTTTCTCTGTATAATCCCATGCTACACTAACGCACTAATTCCGGCATTTCAATAGTGCTTGGATACAGTCAAGGTAGAAAGTTTTCTCTGTACACTGGAGATGTGATCGGACTGCCTACTTCACATCTAAAACACTAGCTTCCTACTCCTTTTATGGTCCAAACATGCCTTTTGCCATGGAAATGCCTTAGAGTGAGGTCTTGACTGTACGCCAACCAGTGTTTTTGCAACGTTGGGGAGATGCGCTGTTTTTGCATTTTCATTCAGAAACAAGACACCTTTAGTGATCAAACCAGGCTATTTTCTCTATTAAAACCAAAGGGCCATTAAAAGAGGTTCTGGGGGGCCAGCATTTCAGATATGAAACTTGCAGTCTGATTATGGCTTGTACTGAGACATTTTTCTACCTTGATTATAGCCAGTCACCGGGGAAACTCTTGCATAAGTGACTTACTATAGCAGGGGATTATAGAGAAATAGTTTTTCCTCTCATACCTGTATTCTGTGATTCTGTACAATCAAAAGACCTGGTTTGACCTGAATACCCCTCGTATTAAAAGGCATTAAATTAACATTTCCTTTCCAAACCATATTTATTCATTCATATTCAGTAACTGCTTTATCATGGTCTGGATTGTAGTGGATCCAGATCTCTTATCCTGTGAACACTAAACTTAAAGCAGTGACACACTTAATGAGATGCCAGTTCTGCACCAGCAACCATGCATTTAGTCATTCCCACCCAGGACCATTTAACACTGTTAGCTATAAAAGGAAATACCCAGAGATTGCAGAGGAAACCCACTGATACATGATGAAAACATGAATAGAAACTCCACCAGGACAGTAACCAGGAGCTCAGGATCAAATTGGTGACTCCAGCTGTATTGAATCACCATGCTTCCCCCTGACCTGAGTCACCAGAAGAAAAATATGTTGAATGAAGAATGTTTTCACTTTCTGTCAGATGGATTGTGCAAAGTTGTAGAGATGCCATGGTGTCATTTGAATAATGAAAACAGAGACAGTCTTATGATATTTATTTGCACGTATGGCACTTTTTCCACATAATTTTTCCATCAAAAATGGACGGTGCTGAATCAGACTTTGCCTTTTGGGTCAGCTCTGCCTACATGTAACTTTTTCTCGACTAATATCTCCATACTTTAAAAAAAAAAAAAAAAAAAAAGTTTTTTTTTACTTTTTATAAAGGTTGGAAAAAGTGGTAAAAGGTGCTCAGTCTTAATTTGATGAAAGATTTAAGAAGTAAGCTGAAAGTTGCCAGGTGTTAGGAGATTTGTTGCTGCCCATACACTCCATTTTAACACTTCTCTACCAGAAGAAAAAACATGATTTAAATAGTGACCGAACAGATGATAGAATACTATCTATATCTGGATGAGACCCTACTACATATAGGGTATACATGCCTTACCTCTGCACATTATCATGAGGAACCATAGTCCAAGTGAGATTAAGATACACTTTTCACAGTCAGATTCCTACATTCTAAGGCTGGTGAATATGGATGTTAAGTGCAGCAATGCAAAGGTTTAACAGAGAACAGGGGGATCATGAACACTGGTGACCTGCACAGTTCATGAGCTGAAGCTTAACCAGACTGACCAGACTGGCATATGCTGCTACAGCAGGGCACTTGGCCACAACATAACAATCCCCATGCAGGCCTACTGACACAGACATATACAGTAGTTTGTTTTTGATGTTAAATAAACACTGTTTACATAACGTTGAACAAGCATAAGTGCATTTGTGTGTTTTAGGTGGTGGGTGGTGGGATGCTTTATTATTCGCAGACAGAACAGATATATAGATACTGTGTATATATGCATCTTGAAATATTAAAATATTTAGAAAATGCTAATTTTTATATGATTTATTTAAAAAAGTAATTCCTTTTAAAAACTTTTCCTACATATACATTCATTACTTGTAAAAAATTATAGATTTCAAGCCTTGTTTGTTTAATTTTGATGATTATGGCTTATGGTTCATGAAATACAAAAATCTAGTATCTCAAAATTTCCTAAGATCAATTTAAAAAGGCAGAAAGGAGGTGCATAGTGCAGTCCACATGGTTTTGTTGTTGTTGTCTTGAGTTTTGCTAAATATGTAATGACACGGTGAAAAAGGTTGTATGTTGTTGTGTTACCCGATGTGATCAGATTATTTTTATGTTTTTTTTTTTACACAAAATAACACATTTAATTAATGTAAAAGAAGAGGCACTGAGTCTGTGGCACTGCTGAGGCTTTATTGAAGACTAGCTACAAAAACAACTTTGTCATAATATAATTTTTTAAAGGCAATTAAATTATTTTGGGAAAATAAAAAACTTAATATGCTTCAACTACAGTATATATGGCATCTTCCCATAACTTTACCAAGTTTAGCAGTAACCAAACACAATTGAGTTAATGTTTTATTTTAATGTGTTTTTAATGTGACCCTTAATTGGGTATCTTTGGATATAAAGCAGATATGAAACATTTTGTACCATAAAATTTAAGACTCACAATGAAAATGTAAATAAATAAAATATACAAAATAGCTTGTCTGTAAAAGAAAAAAAAAAGCTTTATCTTTTCCTTGCTGCAGAAAAACATCTTTTGAATTGACAGTCTTGTTGCATTAGACAATATTGCATCCTTTTGTATTGCCCATAATTGATTATCGAAATGTCTTTTTTCCTGTTGAAAGAGTAGGTTGCTTATTACTTTTTTTATATTATTTAGAGTTATATAAAGAAATTATGTGTGTCTGTAAGCTCTATGTAAACAGGGGAAGTGCATCTTTTTGCCAAGTGGATATCAACAATATGAGTAATCACTTGCTTACTGATACCAAAGGCCTACCGTAGCATATCTAAATGTGCAAGCTAAGGGCAACAGCAAAAACATAAATGCAACAACTTTACAATATAAATAACTGTACATTTAGTAAACATTTACACAGGTCTAGTTTAAGAGCACAATTAAACAGTAAATTTTGAAATTGAAAATAAAAATAAAATAACACACTTACACATAAAGTGTACAAGTCTCAACACAAACATATAAATAACAATTTTAAATAAAAACTAATATTAGAATGTTTACAGCACTTGAGGCTCCTCATATCTGTGTTAAGTTTTTCTGGTGATTTTTTTTAAGTATGCCTTTTTTACTTTTTTCATACATGTTAGTTAAAGATGAACATAAAATAAGATGTGTAATGATTTTGGGGGCTGTAAATGACATGACATAAATACACTACTGACATAAATGTTTCATTTAAATGTTTTAAAATGACATGCAGCATTGCATGAAAGTGGAAGTATTGTTGAATAATTATTTCTGTGTGCAAAAATCATATTTTAAACTGCTGTCCTGTGTGAAACGTACATTGATTAAATGTCCTTTTTGCAGAATCTGTACTGTTTGCGTATATGTATATTTCTGCTCAACACTGTGCCAGTCGTGTTTCTTCCCCAATTATTATCTATACCATCCCTAATCACGTGACCTTTGTGAAAAGTTTGGAAATTATTATGAAAACATTTGCATATAAAAAAAATCCAGTTTGTAATTTTTTGTACATTTTTTTGTCATGTTGTACAAATCGACTGAATTAAATAAGTATTTATATAATTCTGCCATCATGCTTTTATTAAGTAATAAGGCTATAAATATGTAAAGATGTATACAAGCCGAATACACCCTTAAATATCTATGATTGCTATCACTACTGACCTGTTGCTCGACCAGTAGTCTACATCTAAGAGCTGACATCAACATATCGACAAAGTAAAATATTTCTGTCCCCAAAATAGTCTTATAGGTCATTTTTTATTTATAGTTTATAATCTTTCCCAGTTCTGTCACACGTCCAGGACGTGATTCAGGTATGATATGTAACATATAGCGAGACGAAGGATCTCGATCTTTGAGAGCTTCTTGTCAGGCGGAAGTGTAGGGAGAAGTTTCCGCAGCTCGGCAAACGCCACGTTAAAGGCCTCGACACGGATGCGCTCGCGGGTTGCATGGGCCAATCGGTACTTCGCTGTCGCGCGCCTCCGCCGCCGCTTTTCCTCGCGGGTCAGTGCGGGAGCCGCGAGCGCGCGCTGCTTCCCGTCCGTTAGTGGAGACTCTTCAGGCATGCACTCCGCTTTAATAACGTTCAGAACGGTTTCTGTGTCTGACTGAGCCCACAACAGGTCAGAATCGGACTGATCCGGACTCAGCATCATCTTCATCAAGCGCAGGGCAAAATTACACCTGCGAGGATGGGTTCAAAACAACAATAACACTTAAAAGGCAATACTAGAAGTTTAATTATGGACAAAAGTTGCTTATGAAAGAATGCAGGAAAGACATTTAAAATGAAGAAATGTTAACATTAAGAAAGAAACATATGTTTAAAATCTAAAATAATAAAATATATACGTTGATACATTGCAAAGAAAGAAAGAAAAGGACGTTGCTCATTATATGCATTATAAGTAAAGCTAGGTTAACAAGAATGACGAAAAGTTAACATTAATTGATTATATAGCGAGAAATTGAAACAAGGAAACTGAATGAATGAAAGCTGGACGTAACATTTTCGAGTCACAGATGTGCAGGTGCAGCCTAGTTTTTATCTTATCTTTTTTATTTTATTGTATATTTATTATATATTGTAGATCTTGTGTTACTTCACACTATATATAACTACTAGGCAAATAAATAAAAAAAAGATTCGATGGTTTTTATTTTGTAATATTTTGATCTTCCTGATCATTTATTAAGCACACCTCGCCGTTAGGAGTTATATTCTCTTGGCATTCCTAGTAGCAACAGTAACAACGGAAGTAAATCAATCAGCGCACAGTTGGCCATTTGGCGCAACATCCTGCACCCACAGAGGGGCAACAGCCTGCCTGCCACACTCCTATGATGTGCAGCTGGATGTACAGTTTAACACTCCTGAAAGCGAGACTGTGTGTGGTGCTGAATTGTACATGGGACGACACACGAGATGACACAAGTCGCTGTTTGACAAAAGCGCAAATGACAAACATAGGTGTTAAACTTTCTTTAAGTGAGATTTTTAAGCTGTCCGCATGTTTGAATGTGAGTCAAGTTGTATTTCTTAAAACAAGGCGGGACAATGCACGATCCAGCTAATGAAGTAACATAACAGTTTTTCATGAAAAAAATATTCAAAAACCTGACAAATAGATAATAGCTAATTTGCTCACCGTGTGCCTCCAGTAGGTGTGATGTGATGCTGAATGGGACCGGAGTGGGAGAGAGCTGCAGGATGATCAGGGTGTTGTCAGAGAATTTGTACCTTCTTCAGTATCCCATCCATTCCTTAGTACTGTATACCGTATAACATCCATGCATTTCCATGCGAATAGAGTAAAGCCAGGCACGTATTTCTGAGCAGGTCTTCCCCATGCAAAGTTTGTTCCGTTTATTTATAGACAGCAGTTACTCGTTAGGAAGCTTACTGACGCCTGTCCTGACGTCTCTAAAGCATGCTGAGGAATGACGCTTTTCAGCTGATTGACCCTTTTGCGCAGAAAACTGAAAGATGTAAGAGAGCTTCTCAACTCCACACGCTGTGTTGGGATGCGCGAGACGCTAGGGGAAGCACACACACACACACACACACACACACACACTCGACGCGTGCCAGACTTGGTGTTGACGGTTCGGGAGAAGAAAATAAAGTGAGAGTAGACAGCAGAGATGGAATACATTTGGTGCACACACACACACACACACACACACACACACAGAGTCTCATGCCCCGCCCCTTTCTCACCCCCATGCAGCCACAGCGCACATGGATTTAGTCATTATGGGGTCTGATATATCCTCTGAGGATATAATAATAATAATAATAATAATAATAATAATAATAATTCGAAGAACTGTTCATGAAAGTTCTGAAATGTCCCACCTTGGACTTGGAGTCTATTTCAGTACCTCAGCTTCCTTTGGCACTAATTATGTGGAAGCACACCTGAGCTACAGGAGCCTCCTACATCATTCACCATCACCTGAGCTCAGGTCATAATCATCTGCACCTGCACTTCTGCATAAATCTTTGAAACGTTATTATTATTATTATTAAATAGGCGGCACATTGGCTTAAGGGGTTAGCACTCTTCCACCAGACTTTTAGGGTTGATGGTTCAAATCACACTGTGTATGATGATTTTCCTGTGCTTGGTGGGTTTCCTCAAGCTACTCTGGCTTCCTCCAACAGTCCAAAGACATGCATTGAAGGTTAGCAGGCATTTCAAAATGGCCCAGGCTCCAGGCCCCCCATGACCAGATAAGTGAAAGGAAATCGATGAAATAATAGTAATAATAATAAAGCACTCCAAATCTAATCATTATGCTCTGAATATATTGTTTTTAAATAGGTTTTTATTGCCACTCCCCTACATTAGTGGTTCTCAAACTTTTTTTGAGAACCTTTTACATGACCCTATCAATGGAGATTTATTTTATGTGCTATTTAAATTTTCAACACATTTTTTAATTTTCGGCATTATTTTGGCTACTTATTAGAGCCGTTGGACATTTAGCCCCAGTCTTCCACTGGTATTGCTACAGTCAATTTAAGTTGACATATTTACAGTATAAGCTCATTAGATTTTAAGTTAGCAAGTTTTGGATTAAACTCAGTTCACTGAAGTGACAAGTAAAATAGAAAGAAATATAGACCTATATATGATATATACAATTTTGTCAGTTAATGTTTACGTCATTGAAGTTACATAAATATACATATAAGTTAATAACCAAAACAAAACCCCAACACTAGATTATTAATATTCATGAAGTATGTTGACATACAGTAGTGTATTCGTCTAGTGTTTGTGCCAGCAATACTTAAAAATGCCTTTTCTTTGTAAAAAAAAAAAAAATTTTCCCAGATGCACATGCCACACATTAGCACACATTCCCTCCCTCCTCCCCATGATGACACACACACACAGACACAAACGCACACGCACACACACACACACACATTATGTAGGAATCGGATGTGAGAAAGGAGCATATGGTGTCCTGAGATATCTACCCCCACCCCGTGTGCTGCTCACTGGGTAACAGTATGGGAAAGGGGGTAAGGGGCAAAGATTTTACTGACAGAATTAATCTCTCTCTCTCTCTCTCTCTCTCTCACTCTCTCTCTCTCTGTTGTGGGACAGCTGGTTAATAGGATAGGTAGATTTACTGTATGTGTAGAAGGCGAGATGAATGTAAGCGGGATATCTCACCCAGCAACTGAAGATTTTTGTGAGAAGTGAAAATGTATAGATGCCCCCTCCAATAAAAGTGCAAACAAAATCACTCTAAAGTGTTTCAGAGTAGACATTTAATTGAAAAAAAAAAAAATAATAATAATAATAATTAAAAATAATAATAATGGATCAATAATATATTTTCTGTTCCAGTCTCATTTCTTCTTTTTTTGGACACCTGTGATGCAGTTGTAGGCATGACGGTGCAGAGTGAGTTTCTGAAGATACCACATGCTGATAATACTGTACGGCATATCAGCACAAGCTCAGGTGTGATATTGCTTTTGTTCAACTGTTCTACAAACACTCTTTATTATCAATAGGTTATGATTTGTTTGTTAATTAACCAATTATTTTGATCCCTCACCTGGAGAAACTATAGTTTTAAATTCCAGTACTATTTTTACATATTTAACTAGTACCATGTAGCCAAAGGTAAGAAAAAATAAACTATGGAGATGGTAAACAGTTCTGGAAATTTTGTAAATTTCTTTTTATGTCTGCACTTGTATTCTAGTATTCTACTTGTACACTGTATTCTACTTTAACTTCTAGGCTAAGCTAACTAACTGTTCCCTAACTTACTGTTCCGGGGTTGAATCCCAAAAAGTGTAAAATGCCAAGCTAGTGTGCTATTAGGGTGTATAATCCCTTGTTTCCACACCAAGCGTCAGAGTGATACATAAAGTTAAACGTTCCAGTGCTTTACATCAGCGCTTTACATATGGGCTTTACCCATACTCTATATCAGCATTAACTGAATGCCTTTCATCCAATCAAATTGCTTGTTTGGAACTAAATGCCCTACAGTAGGTCTCTATTTTCATCTCCAGAACTTAACTCAATAGAAAACTGTTGGACAATGATGAACAATAAAGTAGCAGTCAAAATACTGTCTTCTCGACTTAATCTTCAGGAAGCATTCAAGCAGGCTTGGAATGAACAAGTGACAACTTGCAGACGTCCGCCCAGCAATATTGATTGCTAATAATATTAATTGTTGTATAGCACTTTCACTGCACACAATAGTATTACCTTGATTGTCATTACATACAAATTTTTTTTTAGTGCCATTACAACACTGAATTTCAATTGTGTCTTAATACTTTTGACAACCACTGTACTTCAATAATGTCTCAACCCTCTTTCAGATCCCCTATATCCTTCATTTGTACATTGATTGAGACAGATTGAGCTCTAGCTATCGTCTCTGTGTGCTGTTACAGGTTATAGGACAGCTTGCTCGATTTTTACTACCACTGCCATGACAACCGTTTGTGCATGTGTGCGTGTATGAGGACTGATTCAATGTAGTTCCTGGTTGAAAGGGGGCCTGCTTGAATCATGACTATCGATTTGTGTTGTGACAGCTTGATTGATGGAACTCTCTTTCACAGCTTAATACAGCTTAAGTTCTAAATCAATAAAAATCTCTCCTGCCATGCTATACCATGACACATGGCCTTTTAACAAACATAAATGTGCACACACACACACACACACACACACATACACACAAAACACACAGATGTGAAACATATGGGCCAAACAACATGGTGCGTATGCATCCTTTCCAGATTTCCAGTCCAGATTTAACATAAATATTTCATGTATTGGCCTTTTCAGCTGGCACAATTTTTATTTTTTGGAAAATGTTCCTCTAATCTTTATACACTCTTATATTTAGCCTGCATATAGTTATAGAACCAAATATTCAACTTACCATTTACTGTATAGTTTTTTTTTAACAGCGCCTGGTTCATGGCCTGGGTACATCATTAAGGAACTGATGGAGAAGTGTTTCTCTTACTGTCAGTGTATAGGAACAGAAGGGGAACACGAGTCTCCTCCAGCCGCAGCTGGATGAGTGTGACCTCTGAACTGGACAGCACCCATTACTGGCCAGCTGAAGCTCATCAGCACCACACACCTGAGCTCAGTCCTTCCGGACACACCGGGCTCTAATGCGCATACACACTGCACACACACACACACACACACACACACACACACACACACACACACACACACACACACACACACACACACACACACACACACACACATGCTTGAAACAAATATACTGCTAAGTTAACATTATTCTTACTGTTGCCAGTAAAAACATCAGAAAAGAATTCTATTAAAATTCTATTAAAAGAATAATAATTTGATCATTAAAAAGATTAGTACTTCTGCACCATTTTGATCAGCCGATGGAAATTAATAATCCTTTTTATGTATAAATTGAACAAAATCAATTCTAACACACAATACAAATGTGCGTCTCTATACTGCACATTCACACTACCAGGTCTAAAGAAATCTCCAAATCTAATTTGTCTATTTAATAATGCGTTTGATTGAATCCTGTTTTTTTTTTTTTTTTGACATCTGATCCAGAATGGTTTTAATATTGTCCTTCTTGAAACTCATGCTATTGTATTGTAAGGCTTAATGCATACTATATCCATGATGAGCAGACATGCAAAACAACAAAGCAGGAAATGGGGAGAATAAGGTGAGTGAGTTTAGGTCAGAGCCCCTGTCTTCCTTCCTCTCTCTTCACTGCTGTAGTGGGCTCAGGTGGAGATCAGCTGAGCCGAGGGGGCGTGCGTGTGTGTGTCTGTCATAGTGATGATGAAGCCAGTGTAAGGTTGCATGCCAGGGCCAATGTTGCACCTGTGCGAGACCCCTTGAGAAATGTGTGGAGTGTGTGTGTGTGTGTGTGTGTGTTAGGGGAATAATTTTGAACAGTTAAATAAATAAAAAAATTACTTACAATCTAGTATGTTAAATTGAGCATGGTCACATTGTACATCTCTCTTTTCCATGTGTGTGTGTGTGTTTTGTGAGTGCAGGGATGGTGTGAAGAGATTACCGTTCAGTGGTCATATTGGCCATAACCAATATTTGAAGTGTAAATAACTGAGGCAGTAAACACAATAGAAATAATGCCCCATCAGATTGGATATTTCATTACTCAGTGATGTGTGTCTGTAAATGTGTGTGACTGATGCACATTTATGAAAATAAAATACCCCCAAACATGATTTTTCTCACTTTTTACCCACCAACAAGTATCCGCCCTCCCCACACACACACACATCTGAAGTGTAAATAGTGATTCTATACACTTTCCCTTGGGGTCTGCAGTGAGTTTAAAGGCCATCTGTTTTTCTCTAACAAGCATTCTGGTCTTTTGTTATTCTCTCCTCCTCTGCTGCTTCCTGAATGTGGGCTTTCTCAGTGCTTTAGGAGGCGCCTGAACTGAGGGTTTATTAATAAAAATAAGAATGGCCGCAGGTTAAAAGCCATTTTCCAGTGCCACCATGGTCTGAAAGATAAAATAAAAATCAGTTTCTGAAGTAAATACTGTTTTCAAACCTTCTCAAAATATATTTCTCAAACTACCTTTTAACCACCTTTTAAATTATAATGATACATTCTTTTGTGTGGCATGTTTAAATGAATTATGGATTTAGAACTGAGAAATGTTAACCATAACCAACCTAATGATTAATGCTAACCATACTGACAATTATAGATGCACAATTATAAATGTGTAGTAAGAGAGAAAATAAGAGTCAACTGTCAGAAAGTTTTTTTTTCTTTCATTGTAAGTTACTGAGAAAAAATAAAGTTTGTTTTTCAAAACCTTTATTAAGAGTTAAAGATGATTACAGCAACGCAAATATCACAGGAGTGAGTTGGTAATATGGTTGCACAGGATCTCATAAATAGTTGGTGTATTGAGCTAGTCCTTTTATAAGGTAGGGTATGGCGGTAAGTATGGACAATTCCAAGAGCCCCTGAGTGACAGGGTGTCATAGGTTTCTCCTAGTGACATTTAACCATTATTGACCTTTATGTGGTTTGGATTTTGTGTTTTGGATCTTTTAAATTGACATAGTACCTCCCTCATGCTTCCCTTCCACAGATATTTAGGTTTCTGTTTAATATCATTATATAAGCTTTTGGGGTTTGCAGGTTTACTGTTGTCATCTCTGTTGTAGTATCTGTGTTTAGGTTACATTATGTCAAGAGTGCAACTGCTTTGGTCCTTTGTGTTTTGTTGGACTTATTGGACAGTTTTGGGACTTTCAAGTTGAAGTGGTTGCTTGCAGTCTCGTGCTTCAGTTTCACAGGTATGTTCAGTTAATTTTCCTGATTAGCATCATTATTTAAGATATCTTGCATTTCACAGTACAGTATTGTATTTTGTATCATTATCATTAATGTCTTTATCCTCACCATTTTAGTTCCCACTATTTATATTCTCCCATTTCTAGTTCTGTTCCATAATTGTAATATATTTTGTGTATATATTTTCCAGTTAAGTAAACAGTTAGTTTAATAAATTATGACATACCCAATGATGCTGTGCTTGTGAAGTGTTTTCATTACTCGGAGGGCACTTAAAAATCCATGGCAAATAAAAAAAACATGCCTCTGTAAAGGTTAGGGTCACAGTATATTAGGCTTTCAAGGGGTTCAGAGGGGTTACTGAACCCTGTTCCTGTTACTGTGTTAAAGGGCAGAACTTTTCAATGTGAGCTTATCAAAATGAAATCAAAGTGTTAACCTTTAAATTGAGATTTAAAACCAACAGAGCAAGAAATCAGTTTTCAAAGCCAAATGTTGACAAGTATGCATGTTTTCATTTTATGATGGCCTTCATACCAAAGGTATGCTAAGTGATTTTCAGTTTTATCTTGACCTTGGACTTTACATTGACCAATGTTTCAAAACTATACATTTTGTTACATATTAACACTGATGTTTTATCTTGATTTTTCTTGGTTTTATTTCTCATTTACAATCTCTGTATTGCTTATATTCTTTTTTATGTAAAGTAAAATGTAACTGTGCTGTCAGACTCCTGTGAACATATCCTTATATTTACGTTACTATAAGAATTAGTTAATTTCACCTGCTGGACATTGGGGATTTTTGGTATATGGTGATCATGAGTTCTCTGAGTACTCTATCACTGCTGCTGTCTTAATGTAATTCAGGCAATATATCATTTTCATCACATCTGTGTGTGTGTGTGTGTGTGTGTGTGTGTGTGTGTGTGTGTGTGTGTGTGATAGGAATGAAATAGACACATGGGCATGAGGAACGAGTGTTTGACCTGAGGAGGTTTGTCATTGTAACAAAGCTTCCATCCGAGCTGTTTCTCTCTCTTTCTCTCTGTCTCTAATTCTTGGTGCCAGTCTTTCAACAAAACAACAGAATTTCCTCCTGCAAGCCACTCCCAGACCACTAACCACTCCCTAATGAAAAGTGACGGGCCCCATGATGGATTCTTTCTTTAAATTAGTCTCTCTCTCTCTCTTCCTCCCCATTTCCACCACACTCTATCTCTCACTATGTGACTGTGAGCTTTGATTAGATGCAGCTTGGTGTATATCATCTAGATGAATTATCAAGGGATGGATGAAACTAGTCCTTGACTCAATGATTTTTAAAATTACCCATTTCAGAGAAAGTGCACTCGGTAGGCTCCGATAGCTCTAATTGCAAAAATCGTTTTGCTTATTAATGGTCTTGTAGTACAGTATATTCAAAACATATGCTACAATCTGACATGTGTATGTGTGTGTGTGTGTGTGTGTGTGTGTATGTGTGTGTGTGCGTGCGTGTGTGTGTGTGTGTGTGTGTGCATGCGTGTGTGTGTTTGCCAGTCAACTATTTTCTTGTGGCCTCTGAGGCCTTGACAATGCCAGGTCACCACGGTGACAATGCTCAAGAAAACACCAAGGGAGAGTAGTGGAGTGTAAATTAGCTGATCACATAATATAAAGTGAAACCTGGTATGAGTCACTTAAGCTAGAGGACATGAGGGAAGAAGAAAGAGCGAGTACGAGGAGGGAAAGAGTTGCACTAAAGCATGTCAGGGCATGAAACATCCCTCTTGAGAATATGGCTGCATGTTTGTCCATTGAAAAACAGCTCTGTAGCGCATGTGCATGAGCATCACTCAGGCTCAAATAATACATATTCATTATGATAAACAGCTGGCTCTGTAAACTGTTTGATTACATTTTGTTACAAAAAAAATAAATAAAAATCTCCAGAAGTATATGACATACTGGACTACTTGAGGCATTTACTTTCCTGATAAGGATTAAGAAGAAACCGGTATAAAATTATTTGCACAAATACTGAACTATCAATTATGTTTTAATGTGTATAAAAAATAGAAGGTTTTATGCTGAAACAAGCACTCCGGGAAACAATTTATGCTACTGAAAAATGTTGAACAATGAAATATACAATATATAAAGTAAACATAATGTGAAATGTGTCATTATTTTAGTTAGCTGTATTTGAAAAATTTACACTGCTAAAGTAACATCTTTATTCTGGTCAGTGTCACAATTAATCTGGAGCCTATGCAGGGACCCATGTACAGTACACACATACACAAACTTGGCAATTTGACATAGCCAAGTCACCTACTGTCATGTGTTTGAAAGATGAGAAGAAACTGAAAAAGTTCACATGCACACAATGAAAACATAACCAGAAAGGATGGAGATTTGAGGTGTCACTCTACTGCCCTACTGTTTTACTACATGAAACTGTCACTCAATATTGACAAATTCAGATGCATACTGTAGATCACTAAAGACGTAAGTACTATGTAATGATATTTAGCCAGGGATTGTATGGTGAGTGAATAAATGATTGTAAACCTACGGCAGAAAGTACCAAACTCATGTGGTACATTTCAAAATCATAAGCGACATCAATAAAAAGAAACTCATTACAAATAGTAGCAATAAATTATAGCTAAATGTTATAACTGTATGCACATGTATTGAAACAAGTGTTTTATAAGTTTTTTTTGTTCCTTTTAAAAGGGATAATGTTTTACTAAGAGGGAAAAGAAACCCTACTGTAGAGCTTTACAAAATGTCTTTAGGCGTGACATAGAAAAAATAGGCTTCATCATGCTGGCTTATAATAATTTCAGGAATATCAACAAAATAATAATAATAATAATAATAAATAAACATGCATTATTTAATCAAATGTCTGAAGTGTTCTAGAGTTGCTAGAACACCGTGTCTAACATCATAACATTTTCATGCCTGAAACAGGCCATTTTTTGTGAAGAATTTTGGCTTCAGTTGAGATCAAGGTCTACCCAGTTCTCTAAAAATGCATCTAATAAAGTGGGCATTGAGTGTGTATTAGGACAATTCTGGCAAAAACCTGGCTTGTCTCAGGCTGGAAGCTCAGCTAGGACGCAGGTGGAACTTTCAGTATGATAATAAAACTGAGCACACCATGAAATCAGCAAGAATTGGTCTGTTTGTAGGCCAGATTCATAGTGCTATTTTAAGCAAAGATCTACAACGAGTCTTGTCTTTAATTAATCTGCCTTAAAAATCTTATAGAAAAGATTACTAGAGGTGAATAGTTTTTAACAATAGGTGTCACAATCAATCTTTTCAATTAAGTAATTGAAATTAATATTCTTATAAATACTTTTAAATATATTTAAAATGTACATTTCAGTTCTGCAAGTTGTAGGCATAAACATAAACAGTATATAATTAAGGATAGAAAATATACAGTGAGTTCCTTCTCTACTGACATCCTTATATTTAGGCTTTTGATATTCTGAAGTAGTGGCACTGAATAATATAACACAGTGAATATTTTCAGTTTTTCATAGTCCATGACCAATAACAATGCATGTAGGTACAGAGGTCAAGTCTATCTCTTTATCTCTATGTTTTTTTCTGATTTTGACCTGTTGCTAGGTAACCTAGGGTCACATCTGTGATCTAAATCACAATGTCTCTTCCTCTCAGAGATAGTCTTTCTTACACTGCTGCTATGGAAGGGATGGACTGTAATTTATTAGTTTGATACAAGAACAGGCAGCATTATACAGAGCAGCGGCTCTAGGCAGAGCTCGTTTGGAATCCTTACCCGATCCTATTTCTGTCGCATTCCTCTTGCCATTTCTGAGAAATTCTTCTTTAAATTGACAATCTGAGGCTCCACGCCGACCACCTGAGCCAGCTCTCTGCATATTCAGTTGGGAGCAAAAACATGGCAAGCAAAAATACCTTAGGAACACTGCCATGCCACTTCATCTAAAGTCTGTCAGGATAAATCTTGTTCCTGTCATGTACAAGGGCAATAACTGCCTTCATCAAAAACTAATATGATAACTTTTTCCACACATTAATAGTTTTTATTCTGGGGAAAGCTGCCTGTTTCTCTACCAAGTGATTCTCATCATGCTGATATATTTTAATGGCAACACTGATCTGCCTTGATGTTTACGTTTCATTGCATCAGTCGCCAAGTGTGACATGGTCAGTGTTCAGTCCAACCCATGCATAAAGAGAACAAAAGCAGGATTGCAATATGCACAATAATTTCGCTTATAAACACATAATTCAGAACAGATGGGGTTTCTTTTTTTAATAGATTGTTGTAATATGTGCTGGGATGTTCATATTGGAGAAATCCCACACCTGCCCCATTTGCTCTCAAATCTCAGTTTAACTCACAATCACAACAGAATATTTAGACTGAGATGATTCCTTTGCTAGTTTTCAATGATATTTGATTCATCCATCACGAGTGCTGCCATTATGAGAGAGGTTTCGGGAGGAACTTACTGGATTTTCCAGTAAAGACTGAAAAAACAACGGGGCTCATAGGTGAAAACTTCTAAAAGTAATAAAGTACATGAACAAGTGAACCCTAATTTAAACGAGAGTTAGATAAAAGCCTCTTAAAGGTATTGCAAAATTATTATATTATACCCTACACACCAACATTTCATATATAATCAACATAATCACACTTACATTTCTGCTAAAATGTCCAAAGGGAGCCGTAAAAATGGGACTCAGTGTTAACCCCATGGCTATTTATTCGCCATCTGCTCCCCTCACTATGGCCAAGCTGCCATGACAAGCCGCGTGAACCCGCTGTCCAATTAAGCACAGTAAATGGAGGTAATCCGTGACCAATTCTGATTGGAGGACAGCATCAATTATTCAAATAATGCCAGGAGACAGCCGAGTCCCTTTGGACCACTGAAGCTAATGCCTTGAGACCAACCTCATTCAATGTATGAAAAATTACACTTCTGAGGGTTACACAAAAGAGATTTCAATAATTACTTCAGCACCCTTCTTTTAAGTATAAAATATGGGTTATTTGCTGTCTACCTTTGGCAGAGATGAAATCTGGCTTTTCATGAGGTCTGTGGGGATTTGGCCAAAAGAGCACTGGGGCCCATTTCATCCCAAAAGACCTCAGTGTGGTTGAGGTCAAGGTCCTGTGCAGGACACTCAAGTACATTTACAACCAACCTTTTCATACCTAATCACATCTTCATTGGGCTTGCTTGCATGGGGCTATTGTCACAGTTTTGTGTTCAACCCCTTAGTTCTAGTGAAGGCAATTGTAATTCTCCAGAATACAAAGACATCCTTTGTAGCAGTAGTTTGGGGAGAACAACACACATGTATAATGGTATAATAGGTGTGTCCATGCACCTTTGGCCATATAAAGAAATCTGTAGCTAAATTAACCTTTACCAGAAGAAAATGATTTAAAATATGTAATGACATGCTGATTCCTTTATTTAATTATTAGAATTTAAAATAGGTAATAGATTGCTAAATATAAATAATTTAAATTCAAATAAGAAGTTTGAAATATTTTAAATAAACAAGATCCCACTATGTTCCCAGTTTATTACACAGTTACATATTAAAAATATATATATATATATTATACAGTATAATAGTAAAGCTATGCACTTAAGAACAGTAAGGAATGTAAGCCTGGACCAATTGATGAATGCTGTGAGTTCAAGGGGTAAACCCACGATAAGTATAGATATAAGTATATAAAAATGTCTATACCTTAGTATAGGGAATAGTGCAATAAGATTATTTTTTCTTTTGCGGAACACTTTCATGAGGTTAGATTAAGCATACAGTATATATCCTGTTTGATTGCAAAGACTGATCTTTTCATTTTATTGCAAGCTGAGATTAACATATTACGGGTTTGAGGACCTTCATCTGAAATGCAGAAAACAGGTCTAAGATTTACAGTACCAGTCAGAAGTTGAATTGCAATACAATGCTGAAAAAATATAAAATACCTTCCTCTGAATGGCTGAAGCTGAGCGGCTACGAGAGCTCTATGAAGGCTGTACTGTTAATTGGTTATTTCTAAGGCTGATCATTTTAAATGAACTCCTCTGCAACAGAGGTAAACCATCTGCCATAACTTTAAAACCATTCATATGAAAACTACCCAGGTTTTAGGTTTCCCTAAAAGCCTTGTTGTTAAATTAAACCAACTTTAAAGAAATTAATATGATAATTACAACTACTGTAGGACTAATCATGCAGCTGCAATGGTAACATGAAAGAGGTGCTGAACTACACTACCCAACAGCCCAAGCACACCACAATCTCTCTTACCTGTGATGGCAATCTCTAATCTTGTTTCATGCTGATTTGCAACATTACTTAAATTTCATTGTCTAGTTTTCGTTAACATTGTTGTTTGTAGTGTTTGTGTTATAATGTGTGTATTTGCCTTGTATCCATAGTCCATGTACATAATCCTTGATTTGTATTTTATTCTATAGCTCATTCAAAAGGAGTCAGGGTTAAAGACAGCAGTCAATCTTCCATGAAGAAACATATTACAAAATCAGGAACAGGAACTACACTAATTGTGCACAGGACTAGGCTAAGCAACAAAAGTAAGACAAAGCTAAACAATCTCAGAAAGTTGACACAGTTTGCCAGATGACCCAGAGACGTCAGGGGCAGAGCAGGACATGGAGAAATGTTCTCAGACGCTTCAGATGACATGGTGGCATAAGTGGTGAAGCCGGAAGATGAAGCAAAATCCTCAGATGATGTAGCAATGTCAGCAGCAGGAAAGGAAGAAGGAATGACATTCTCATAAGCATTGAATGATAAAGCAATGTCAGCAGCAGAGCAGGGCCAGAGTGTGAAAATATCCCTGCCCCCATCAGGGAAAGTGGGTTGAACACAGGAGGTCTCCCTTTCTTTCTCTGGGTCAGGTTGCACCAATAAGCTGCTGTTAAATTTTACTTGCTTCCCCTGAGCCGTCCCACTAGCTATGGCCCTTCCTTTAAAAAAAAAAAAAAAAAAAAAGACTTTGGGGATCCTTGTTAGGAGCTGATCCACCCGCATCTCATTCTCTAACCTCACGTCCCGTAGTCTATGGCGTTATATTAGTGACAGGAATATAACGCCATATACAAGGACTTAATGTTCACTCACCAATTATTACACTCTGTGTTTTCCACCACATGTTTATTAATCCTGTAAATTTGACTGCATATTATTCTGCATATCTGTTAATTGTTCTTGACTTGTCTTCATACTGTAGCACTTGTTTCCTTGCATACCTGTGCTTGTTTTTTTGCCAAAAAACAAAAATGGATGCAGAAGAAGCAGCACAAAGCCTTGGAAAATTTGTCATATTACACCAACCAAGTTGCAGGAGCTCAAACAAGCTTGCCAACAAAACTTACCACATATTTAAACACAAGCTTTCACCAGGTCCACGTTTCTCAGCAACAGTCAGAAGTTCCTTCACCTTGGTCAAAACCAGGCCCCAATTTCCTACCACACTCATCACCCACTCAGATAAATACTCTGGAGAACCCAGAATGCTAAAAAATTTTTAATTAAATTAAAAAAAAAAAAGCTTAGAAAACAAAGCTCTTGAATGGGCAATGGAGGTCTGGAATTGGGTTTCCAACCATCCTGTAAAAAAAATAAGCAATCATCTCCTATTTGGAAGCTAAAAGTCCTAGTGTAATGGGATGCTATTTGTTCTGTATTTTTGACACTCAAATTGAAATCTATAGATACATTGAGATTGAGATACATATTACAGGTTAGACTGCTAAAACAGGGTAATTTGTATAAGTCAGTAGACAGAAGGAAAGCCCTTCTCTCACTCAGCCTGGATAGGGTATTCTCAAAACTCAATTTGACACTCAATGTGTCTTAGGTTTCTAGACAGTAGAACTCCAGCCCCCCTGACTTGCCAGAGGGAAGTAAATAAATATGGGAACATCAACATCTCAAGCAAACTGCCTTGATGACCCAATATTCGCTAACCAATAGCATGGAAATATCCCCACATATGAACCAGGAATATGGCTCTTCACCAAGAACTTGCACCTGACAGTGGCAGGTGCAAAAAGCTAATCCAATGTGTTGATTCAGTGATATCACCATACAAATGGCAAGAAAAAGTTATAAAGTCAACCATCAGCTGGGAAATGTACAGTATGCTTACTGTTTTCTGGGATTATCAAGGGTCAATATTGGAAAATTATGAGGAAAAAATTTTAACAATCAACAGCGCTCGTTACAGTGAGATGTTTACCAAACACCTGAAGCCTAAATGTTGGATTAAATGCAGAGGACTGCTATCTAAGAGTGCTGTGATGTTGCATGACAATGCACGTCCATACACTGCTGCCCACACTGTCGACACTCTGCAAAAACTTTGTTTGCATTTTTAAAGCATCCCTCCTTTAGTTTTGATCTTGCTCCATCAGATTTTACCTGTTTGGTCCTCTGATAGGATGGCGATTAATTTCTGATGAATATATTATTCATACTGCCAAGAACTACAGGACCTATAAGGCAAGACTCGGAATAAGGCTTTAAAAATGGTTTTAAATGTTTAATGTCTGTTTTATTTTGCATTGGACTGAGGGTATCAAAGTTCGTTTAAGAGAATCAGCAAAATCCACAGTAATTTATTATATTAATTCACTGACTTAGGTGTTTAAGTATATATTACAGTATATTAATCTAACATGCTACATAGTCCAATTACACATAGTGATTGTGTGGGCTCATTTTTGCACACACATTGCATTTCAGTACCTGTGCTGTCCTGCTCAATTGCTGCCACCTTGTGTTGAACAGAGGTGTCTGTATAAAGCATTATAAACAGCTGTAGTACAGTTTGGCCTGAGCGGCAATGAATTAGTAAAACTGCCTTGAATTTTAATACGTCTATCAAAACACTTCTTATGTGACGTTTCCTTTTTCTAATCTATTGATTTGGTATAATCTGGTAAAAGAGCCTGTAAATAACTGATATATTTATGCAGTGTCTCTCCGTACCTCTCTTGACGCACCATCTGCTTTGTGTCCTCCTCACTATATCACTATCTTTCCTTCTGTTTTACCTCTTTCTTCTCATCTTTATGTTCCTCCCCTCCATCCCCCTCACCCCTCTCTCCTTGTGGTTCCTCCTCATGTCCTCCCTTCCCATCTCCAATCACCCTCGCTCTCTCAGCCTTATCATCAGGGCTTCTGGCCCCCTCAGCCACAATGCCTTCCCAGCCATCGGTCTGCAGTTCCAGTTGCTCCACACGACTCATCATCTTGCGGACGCTAGACTCCAATTCGACCATCAACCTTGCTAACTTGGTCTGTAGTGTCTCCAGGCTAGACTCGATGCGCACCACTTTGTCCTCCATCTTCTCTTTTTCCTCCACGCCTTCATCTGGAATCTCTAGCATTCCCATCTTGATGAGGATCTGGCGCCCCTTTTCCTCCAAAAGGCGCTTGGCAGCTGGGAACTCGGACAGAGTTTCTGTTAGGTCCTCCTTAGAAAGACTGAAAAGATCAGAGTAACCGATGCTGCGGATGTTTGCTGTGCGTCGGTTTCCTGATTTGTTGCCTAAGTGAGGTAAAATAGAGTAATGTCATAGGATTTAGGGTTATTTTTACTTTTGTATTATTAACAGTGCCTTGCCTCAACTAGTTTCCTTTGTGATCATATGGTATTGTTACAACCTGTTGTTGTGCAGCTCTTTGTCACATGCTTTTTGTTGATACGGCCTTCCTACATTCATCACCCTGCCTAGATTTTATGCTAAGTTCCAAAAATTGTGCTCTATTTGATTCTATAATTAATTTATACAGCTGTTTTAAAATTGTTAAGAGACAAAGATCACTAACCCATTCATCACCTACCACTTTATCCTCCTATCCCAGGAGACTATGGCACGAGCCGGGGTACACCCTGGTCCATCACAGGACACAAACATACACACACACTCTTGTTTTTTGTTTTTTTTCTTTGCTGCTGTAACAAAGAAAATTACCCGCTGTGTGATGAATAAAATCTTATCTTACTCAATTTGGAAATCAGCCAATTAGCCTAATCTGCATGCCTTTGGACTGTGGGAGGAAAACAAAGTACCCAGAGGAAACCCACCAAGCACGGGGAGAACATGCAAACTCCATGCACACAGAGGAGACCTGAGACAGGAATCGAATTCTCGATGCTGGAGGTGCACATCCACAGTGCGGACCACTAAGTCATTGTGCCGCCCGAGACAAAGATTTTAATTTTAATTAAATGCATTTGTGAACGTGCCAAGCCAGTCCTGAATCAAACTATATTACACCATATTTAAAATAAATAATTTTAATACATGCTCATGGTTTGTTTTTACATCTTTAGTGTGCAGATTAACCAGAGCATCTCTTACATATTCAGCACAAATCTGCATAAACAAATCGTACACACCAGGATGATGCTACATTCTGGATATCCTGTCCCATTCGATAAATGTCTTTATACTGTATGTTGTCCGTCTTTAGCTTTTAGGCAGCACAATGTCTTAGTGGTCACCCTGCACCTCGGGTCTGTGTGTATGGAGATTGCAAATTCTCACTGAGCTTGATGGGTTCCCTTCGGGTACTCTGGTTTCCTTCTACAAGACATGCTGATTAGGCTAATTGGTGTTTCCAGAATTGCCTGTAGTTTATGTGTGCCCTGCAATGACTTGGCACCCTATCTAGTGTGTTCGCCGCCTCATGCCCAAAGTCTCCTGGGATAGGATCTACAGTAGGTCCCTTGCGACCCTGAATACAGTGGCATAGACGATGAGTGACTGATGATGACAACCTCTAGCTTTTACCTGCTGTTAAAGAATAGATGTTTGTCTTACTTTAGAGAGGAGAAACGAAAGTGGGGTAATGAATCCTTTGGAGTGCAGTGTTAAGCACTTCCTGATAGTTTAAGTTAAAAAAGTCGTAAAAATTTCTTAACAAGACTGTTGAGTTTTGCATAACAGTATGTAATTTTTTTGACTTTGGTAAATAACCATGAACTTGCAGGTAAAACTGTTTAGATGAGTTTTAAACAGATTACAATGTCTACATCAGAAAATATTTATCACCTTGGGTGAGTATATTTTGCATCAGGGTGATTAAAATTGTATCATATTTCTTCTTTTGAATTCTACAGTTCAGCACACAGCAACTCTGGTGCCACCTACTGTTTCACCTTCACGGGCAATATGGCAACATCAACAAAATGAGGCCACTAGTTACGTCACTCGCTCAAGTTCTATACCGTCAAATGGAATTAACTGGGATTTTATACAATAAATTCCACCTTACAAAACCCATAATTTTACATAAAACTGTAAATTTTTTGTTAGATAATTACAAGACCAGAACAACTTTATTTGACCTACTTTTTAACAGAAACTCAGCACTGTTCTTCCCCCTGAGAACACTGTCTTCACAGTGAATCATTGTGGTGGAAGGTCATGTTGTTTTCATCAACAATGACTGGAAATCTGGTCAGATTTTATGGCTGGAGTCAAATACTTGCCAACTGCAGAAAAAAAATATATTTTGTGGTCTGCGACTACACTTGAGTTTTCCACAACCAAGAACCTGGTAGAATATGTTAGAATAATGCAGTCAATCCAGAGTGAGAACCTGTGGCAAGAAAGCCATTGCTGTTGACGAGTGGTCTGTTAGAGCGCTATATTAAATGAACAGGAAAAAAACTGAATCTTGATATTTAACATAATTTATGATGTCACTTATCATTGCAAAAGCCAAACATACTAATATTATGCCTAACCAAATAGGATATTTTGGTCTTATTTTCCTGTAACACATATTTATTAATTCTGATTGGTTATTTTCAAGTGCTGCAGATTTGCTAGAATCTCTTAGAATTCTACCTATGCCCCATTTATTTTTGTGTTATTTTATGGTATATACGGTACTGTAAATGTATGACTAATTTTATACTTTTTTTTTTTTGGTGTATGTTGTAAGATACTTAACTCAGTTCAATTTCAGCTTTAGTGTACACAAAGATGTTCCTACCTTTTATGTTAAGAATGCTGATCTCTCCAAAGAAGTTGCCATCACCAAGTACAGCATACTGAGTAACCCCATCATCTGCCACCACAGCCAACTTTCCCTCTTTAATGATGTACATCTCACGCCCTACATCACCTTTTCTACACACATACTCTCCAGGATTGTAAAACTACAAAACGCAATGAAAAACACCATTACAAAACAGATTAACTTTAAGATCAAATCTTTTTTTTATTGTAAGCTTTAAATTTTAACCTGTGGGGTGAGCTTGAGCACCAGCTCTTCCAGCAAGCTGCTCTCACAGTTCTGAAAGATGGTAACCTTGGACAGAGTGGGTAAGTGCACGCTCACAGCAATGGATGTCTGAAGCGTAACTGGCAGCTGCTGGAGGATTTCATTTTCCCGGGTGATCTTCCTGTTTCAGGGCAAAGCTAAATGTCAACCAAAGTTTTTCTGTTGTGCAAAATAATATATGTATACATACAGTATAGCTGAATGAGTTGTATATACTGTACAGGTTAGGTTTATCATAACATCAAAGAAGACTCACTTGTAAATATGAAGATGTTGGTACCAGGTGTTGACACGGTTGTGTAGTGCTTTGTTTATTCGTCGACTTCTTAAGTAGCTCTTTACCAGCTCATGGTTGGGGAAGAAGACATTGTCCCTGTTACGCAGGTTCATTACTACACTGCTTACATTTCCCACCGCAGAGGCAAACACCAGCACAGCAATCAAGAGGTCAGCAATCATGAAGAGATACTCCTTCTCACAACTTGGTTGAGGTGTGTCTCCTACTGTGGTGAGAATCAAAGTGGAAAACCAGAAGGAGTAAAAGTACTGATGTCGTGTGGAATTTAACAAACTGTTTGTGGTGTTAGGGTAGACCCATTCATCACTTCCAAAGCCAATATGTTGTGAGAGGGCAAAATAGAGGCATGCATTCCAGTGGATGAGGATAAAGATGAGGATCATTAGTTTGGATATGCGGAATACGTTTGGGTAGGCAGTACGTGTCTCCATGCGGTCCAAAGCCTCAGAGAGGCGAGGTAAGCGCAGGAACCGGTTTATCCGCACAACAGGATACTGGACAAAATCATTCAAATAGAGCAGATCAGTGGGGAGCTGCGACAACAGATCCCAGAAGAACTGAGAGGAGCGCAGGTAACGTTTCTTTAGCCGTGAGACATCTCGCACGAGGCTGCCCTGCTCCAAAAACCCTGTGGACAACAGAAGAGAGAAATACTTAAATTACTCTGTAATTTTTTCCTGCTTGGCAGAGGGGGAAAAAGAAGCAATTGACAAACTCTGGCAAGATAGTTGTGGTCCAATTTCAATTATTATTGCTCAAATCTTAATTGTAAAACAGAACTACTGTATGCCTTTTTTCTCTATAAACACACCTATTTTATCTTATAAAGGACTTCCTGCTATAGTGACAGAGATGCACCTATTCTTAAACGTAAACTGTTACTTTTAGGATAGAAACCCTAAAGTTTTGATTGGTATGTATGTTATTATTACCTATGTAAATTTAAATGTTAGCAACATTGAATGGAAAAACTGAAAATTTTACACTTACCAGTACGGATCTTGACAAATATGTCTGCCACATAGACCAGATCAGAAATGTAGTCTAAGGTGTACCAAACAGCCTGAAATTTCTTGTCAGCCTCATCAAAACAGACCCTTAAACAATATTTACAAAGGTTTAATAAACTACAGACATAGAAAAATAATTGCCTACAGTATGTGACGACGGGCAATTTTTCACCTTTACTTAATGAGCTTAATATCATTTTAATCTTCATTGACTTAGTTGAAAAGTACATGCTTTACAGCTAGGCTGTTTGTTATTCTTATATCAGTATGATATTTCAGTCAGAGCGTATTCTGTCTTTAGACTGGATAAGATACATCTCTTATTTCATAAATAAATGTCACATGATTCATTGTGGTACTTATATTTACAATTACTTAAAGACTGATAACGCTGCATTTCTATGGAGCGATATCGCGGACAATATTCAGATACAATTGCAAATTGTAATTGCATTTGCAATTGCGTTTCCCATATGTAGACGCACAAAGTGTGCCATAATTCAAATGCAATTGCAAACTTTGCATTACCGTTTGCTGATTCGCCTTTGCGAGCGCACACTGACTGCCAAATTTCAAATGAAAAAGAAAAGTCCATTTGCATTTGTATTTCCCAGGTCTTACACGTCATGAACCTGTCATATTTAAATAGCAAAATCAATCACCACGTTTGCTTTTTCACTTTCTCTGCGCCGCGCGTCAAGCCGGCCAAAATTCAAACGCAATCGCTAATCCATTTGCAATTGCATTTCCAACACGTTACACAGAAACCTGTCAATCAGCGTCAGGGGCGGGTCTATACTGTGGGGCGGGATTGTATGGGGAGTGACGTCACTCGCAGTCGCCGACCAAGAGGGGGATATTTGAGCAATGGAGGTGAACCGAGATTATCTCATTTGTTTATCAAGAAATAAACATACAAAAATGACAAATCGCATATTTTCTTGCTCCGGAGTGGATAGAGAAGTTTTTACAAATAAAAATATTTTTAGATCTTCTCCTGTTACAGCCTGCTGGAGCTAAATCTTTCAGAAACGCTGCGTACCGTTGTTATGCGCTAAAATGCCTCCCTGCCACTGATTGCACCCCCACAAAATCTCTGTCAAATATATTAGGACATTTACGGAAGCGCATTGCATTCACACAAAAAAAAAAAAATCACGGGACTTATGTCATAATTATGACTTAATATCTCATAATTATGACATCCTGATCTCATAATTATGACTTACTAACTCATAATTATGACTTAATATCTCATAATTATGACTTACTATCTCATAATTATGACTTAATATCTCATAATTATGACATCCTTATCTCATAATTATGACTTACTATCTCATAATTATGACTTAATATCTCATAATTATGACATCCTTATCTCATAATTATGACTTACTATCTCATAATTATGACTTAATATCTCATAATTATGACTTACTAACTCATAATTATGAGATAATATCTCATAATTATGACATCCTGATCTCATAATTATGACTTAATATCTCATAATTATGACTTGTCACATATAATTATTAGGGTTCTGAGAAGACAGGGACAATGGAGCAAATATTGCCAAATTTAATTAGCTTTTATTTCTTGGATTGAGACACTGGGAGATATTAATTTCATTGAGTAATTTGGATGCTATTATCATTAGTATGTCAACACTGCGCAGGTATCTAAAGTGTTTAGGACTGTTCAGAAGGAAAGCACATTCTATCCTTCTCGAAGTGGCTCTTCTTTCAGGAGCAGCGGTAACTATGCGGCTCTTACGAGGGGCAGAACCACGCATAAATACTCTGCAATATTCTGAATGGGCAGATCTGTAGAAAAGAAAGGCAGACAGACAAAGTGTGCTGTTCAGAGACAGAGGCAAAGCTCCAGCCTGTGACGCCGGTAAGAGCGAGAGAGAAAGAGGGAGCGCGCGGCCCGCATCAGTCCAGCGTGCGCACTCACGTTAAATACAGTATGAAAGTACAAAAAGACACAAACCCCTCTCTCTCTCTCTTATAAATCCTCGGTAAGGGCGAACACTCCGAGAGGATCTAAAGGTTATTTTTAGTTTTCCGAGCACCGTCCGTTCTCGCGTAGACGGCGGAGCTCCGGTCATTTTGCGTTTTCAGTTTTAATTTTATTTCCTTTTAAGTTCCTAATTAATAATCCCCCCCCACCCGCTATTTCCAGAACGGAAAGGTCCTCCCGTGCGTATCATAATCACTCTCACAACAACTCCTATTTCACTGACCCCCTCTAAAGCCCTGCGCTAGGACTCTTATACACATCATAACACATCGTGGTGCAGCTCTCCATAACCGCCCCACGTAACAAAACCAATATGGAGCGCTTCATAGATACAAAATCATGCATTTGAAATGCATCCAAGCTGGCTTTGTGGTATCTCAGATAACTATCTGGCACCTGCTTAAAATTCTGGTTCCTCGCTTCCGAGCAAAAGGATGCAGTAACTTCCGTTTCCGGTGTCATGCGCTAAAATGCCCCCTGCCACAAACTGCCTCCCCTTATCTCATAATTATGAGATAGTAAGTCATAATTATGAGATAAGGATGTCATAATTATGAGATAGTAAGTCATAATTATGAGATAAGGATGTCATAATTATGAGATAGTAAGTCATAATTATGAGATAAGGATGTCATAATTATGAGAGAGTAAGTCATAATTATGAGATATTAAGTCATAATTATGAGATAAGGATGTCATAATTATGAGATATTAAGTCATAATTATGAGATATTAAGTCATAATTATGAGATAAGGATGTCATAATTATGAGATATTAAGTCATAATTATGAGATAGTAAGTCATAATTATGAGATATTAAGTCATAATTATGAGTTAGTAAGTCATAATTATGAGATCAGGATGTCATAATTATGAGATATTAAGTCATAATTATGACATAAGTCCCGTGATTTTTTTTTTTTTGTGTGAATGCAATGCGCTTCCGTAGGACATCACAATCAAAAATTCATATTAATATTATTATCAAATATAATACATGAGTATTATCAAATATATTATTACTGTTATAATTAACCCTAAGCACGTGACATGGAAATTAAGACACAATACAAATTCTCATATAATGTTTATTTTGTGACACATTTTTGCAGGGGTTTGTCATGTAATACAAAAATGTTTACACTAAACAAATATTGTTTATGATAAAAAATTACACGAAGCGATTTTTATTATTAATAAGAAATATAAAAATATACATGTACAACCCCTGGCAAAAATTATGGAATCACCCCTCTCAGAAGATGTTCATTCAAATGTTTAATTGTGTAGAAAAAAAAACAAGCACATACATGCCACAAAACTATTTTCACTCAACAATCCAAACTTCTGGCTGTATAAAACACTTTTTTTTTAAAAACAAAGAAAGATAACTATAGTCAATGACAACTGTTTTGACAACTCAAACAGAGGAAAAAAATATGGAATCACCATGCACTTTGCATTTCTAAAACAAATACCTGTATCTGATTACAACTGCTAATTAGTCTACAGTTAAAAAAAGAGTGCTTGCACACATTAGGGATGTGTTGAACCAAGATGATTGACATAACTCATAGCTCCAACACGAGAGATGTCAGTTGAAACAAAGGAGAGAATTATCAAACTTCTTGAAGAAGGTAAATCTTCATGGAATGTTGCAAAAGATGTTGGTTGTTCCCAGTCAGCTGTGTCTAAAATCTGGACCAAGTACAAATCAAATGGAAAGGTTGTAAAAGGGAAGCGTACTGGTAGACCAAGAAAGACATCAAAGCGCCAAGACAGAAAACTTAAAGCAATATGCCTTGAAAACAGAAAATGCACAACAAAACAAATGAGGAACAAACGGGCAGAAAGTGGAGTCAATGTCTGTGACCGGACAGTAAGAAATCGCCTAAAAGAAATGGGATTTACATACAGAAAAGCCAAAAGAAAACCATCAACATCTAAACAGAAAAAAAAAACAAGGTTTCAGTGGGCTAAAGAAAAACAATCTTGGACTACGGATGACTGGATGAGAGTTATATTCAGTGATGAATCACGAATCTGCATTGCGCAGGGTGATGATACTGGAACTTTTGTTTGGTGCCGTTCCAATGAAATTAATAAAGACAACTGCATGAAGAAAATATGCAAATTTCCACAATCATTATTGATATGGGGTTGTATGTCAGGTAAAGGTATGGGAGACATGACAGTCATTACATCTTCTATAAATGCACAAGTTTATGTTGAGATTTTGGACACTTTTCTTATTCCATCAATTGAAAGGATGTTTGGTGATGGTAGCATCATTTTTCAGGATGATAATGCATCGTGCCATAGGGCAAAATCTGTGAAAACATTCCTACAGGAAATACATATAATGTCAATGGCATGGCCTGCAAATAGTCCGGACCTTAATCCAATTTAAAATCTGTGGTGGAAATTAAAGAAAATGGTCCACGACAAGGCTCCAACCTGCAAAGCTGATCTGGCAACTGCAATAAGACAAAGCTGGAGACAGACTGATGAAGTATACTGTTTGACATTAGTTAAATCCAGGCCTCAGAGAATGCAAGCTGTTATAAAAGCCAGAGGTGGTGCAACAAAGTACAAGTAGTGTTTTTATTTGGTGATTCCATATTTTTTTCCTCTGTTTGAGTTGTCAAAATAGTTGTCATTGACTATAGTTATCTTTCTTTGTTTTTTAAAAAAAAAGTGTTTTATACAGCCAGAAGTTTGGATTGTTGAGTGAAAATAGTTTTGTGGCATGTATGAGCTTGTTTTTTTTCTACACAATTAAACATTTGAATGAACATTTTCTGAGAGGGGTGATTCCATAATTTTTGCCAGGGGCTGTATATGAAAAAAATATATAATTAATACTACATGTGTTTTTTTTAGATATATTACTTTATAATCAAATTCGTTTGGTGCATAAACCTATTAATTTATGTTGTAATATAATATTTGATAGAGGTTATGTTGGGGGGGGGGGGGCAATCCGTGGGAGGGAGGCATTTTAGCGCATAACACCGGTACGCAGCGTTTCTGAAAGATTTAGCTCCAGCAGGCTGTAACAGGAGAAGATCTAAAAATATTTTTATTTGTAAAAACTTCTCTGTCCACTCCGGAGCAAGAAAATATGCGATTTGTCATTTTTGTATGTTTATTTCTTGATAAACAAATGAGATAATCTCGGTTCACCTCCATTGCTCAAATATCCCCCTCTTGGTCGGCGACTGCGAGTGACGTCACTCCCCATACAATCCCGCCCCACAGTATAGACCCGCCCCTGACGCTGATTGACAGGTTTCTGTGTAACGTGTTGGAAATGCAATTGCAAATGGATTAGCGATTGCGTTTGAATTTTGGCCGGCTTGACGCGCGGCGCAGAGAAAGTGAAAAAGCAAACGTGGTGATTGATTTTGCTGTTTAAATATGACCGGTTCATGACGTGTAAGACCTGGGAAATACAAATGCAAATGGATTTTGTTTTTTCATTTGAAATTTGGCAGTCAGTGTGCGCTCGCGAAGGCGAATCAGCAAACGGTAATGCAAAGTTTGCAATTGCATTTGAATTATGGCACACTTTGTGCGTCTACATATGGGAAACGCAATTGCAAATGCAATTGCATTTGAATATTGTCCGCGATATCGCTCCATACATTTCAGATGTCTCTTGAATCACATAAACATAAATTCAAGGGTTTGAATCACCTTACACATCACCACATCACCTTACAACTGTTCACTGTGCATTTGTATGTGCATCACCACTGATTATGCAAGCTTTTAAAAGTCAATTATATTTAATTCTTCTTCTTCTTCGTTCTTTCCTATCAGGGACCGCCACAATGAATCATCTGCCTCCAACTAACTCTATCCTCTGCATCCTCTTCACTCACCACGGCGAACTTCATGTCCTCTCTTACTGCATCCATAAATCTCCTCTTACTGTGTAAACATGAGTGGATGTAATGGGCTTATCAGATTTTCATAGGTTTCATAACCAGTGGAGTGCATTCCATTGATGGATATATATATATATATATATATATATATATATATATATAATGTCACTGTTTTTGTTTTGTGAGTCAATACTGGGTTCTTTAGAACTATGAAATAACAGAAATAACAATTTTTGTGTAAGTAGATTCATTCATTCATTCATTAATTTTCTATACCGCTACAGGGTCGCAGGGGCCTGGAGCCTATCCCAGGAGACTTCGGGCACTAGGCGGGGTACACCCTGGACAGGGTGCCAATCCATCGCAGGGCACACACACTCACACACCCAATCACACACTACAGGCAATTTAGGAACGCCAATTAGCCTAACCTGCATATCTTTGGACTGTGGGAGGAAACCGGAGTACCCGGAGGAAACCCACCAAGCACGGGGAGAACATGCAAACTCCATGCACACAGAGACGGGAATCGAGCCTGGCCGGGGAATCGAACCCAGACCCTGGAGGTGCAAGGCGACAGTGCTAACCACTACACCGTGTAAGTAGATAACAACAATAAAACGGTCAGTTGCTATTTTATGACATGAAGATCAGCTGTTTTGGAATAGTTAACAGCACCAATTAACAGCACCTCAGATTAGAGCCATTATAAAGTATAGCATTGTGTTAGCAAAAAATGTTTTGCAAAGTAAAAATAAATCAAAATCAGGAAAGTCTGTAGAATTAGAAGGTGTAGTCAACGTTTTGGTTGGGTGGTGATGTTGATGAGTGGTTTGTGAATACAGATTAATCAATCTGTAAATAAATGTAAAACAAATACATATTTCTGTACTTACTGAACAATAGATTTGTGAAGAGTTATTTATATTTGAAATCCTAAAACACATTTGTAAATCATGTGACATTTATATGTTTATTACTAAATATATTTGTGACCTCTGTGACATTTGTTTGTGAAATATGAAACTGATCTGACTCCACATTATTGACATCATAACACGTCCTACCTGAAGATAATAACAACCCAGTTGTAGAAGATGGGAAAGATCATAACCTGCAACCAGCTATAGTAAAACTCTTCAGAGGGATCAATCACATACTCCTTCCAGCTAAGTGAGACAAGAAGAGAGAGAGTAGTATGTTACCAACTGGACACGAAAACAGCTCTGTACGTGTAATTTACTCTTTGCATAGCTGCTCAGTAGTCACTGTCATTCATTTTAACAGCACTTTACTGTAATGCGTCTTTAAGTAGAATGTTTAAAAGTAGAAACTGTTTTAACGTTTTGATTTTTTTTTCTAAACTATGAATTGGTAAGCTTAAAATTACTGTAAAACACTACTATAAATTTTTAGGAAAGGTCAAAATACTGAGCAATTGTACTTAAAGTATTGTAGTTATAAAACCATACTTAAGTTTTTTAAAAAAGAGAAAAAAAATTAAAACGTTGAAAGCAGTTTCTACTTTTAAACATAATAAAATATAAAAAATGGTATGAATTTTAACTGCTGAAATGTTAACTCAATGTCAATGTTAACTTTATTATTCATTCATTCATTTTCTGTACCGCTTTATCCTTATATACAGGGTCGCGGGGGCCTGGAGCCCATCCCAGGAAACCTAGGGCACAAGGCGGGGCACACCCCGGACAGGGCGCCAATCCATCGCAGGGCAGTTAACTTTATTACTTATCTAAAATTGTTGCTTTAATTTTATGTTTAATAGCAACAAAACAACAAAAACAAAACTTCCTGTAAGTTTCAATTTATTAATCATAACTATAATTTGAGTTATTGTCTAGGCAGCAACTCATCTAATTGTAGCTAGCAATTTATTCAAGACAGCAGGCTCACTTTACCATTTAAGGATAGCAAATTAGCTAAACTTACCTCAACGTGCTTTTTTTTTTTTCAAATTTTTTGGAGCTCAGAATAGTCCAGCTCTGTTAATTTTTACAATAAACACATTGTTCTTTAACTTTAATGCCAAATATAATTTTGAGGAAAAAAGTCTTGTGACAACAGGATATTATAATGTGATAACGCATTAGCTACTTAGCTAGGATGTTGACTATTTATAATCCTGCTGTAAACTTGCAGTGTGTATCCTGCTGTGCGAAAATACTTGAAGCTACTGTGTGTGATTATTTTGTTTTTGGTTTTGTTTCCTTATAATGACAAATGAATTAGCTAGATGACTTTGCTGCTTCTGGCAAATGCTTAAAAAAGTTAAATTATTTGAAAATTATATGATGCTGTATGTTTTCCTGTGTAACTGCATTATAACCGGTAACAGATGTTGCTAAATTATTAACACAGTTACCTCTGATGGCACAATATATCTTGCAACACTAAACATGTTTAACAAAAATACAATATCATGCAAAACATGAGTCATTTAAGTCAAAGGGAAAATGCCTTTATGTGTATAATATGTGTATACAGTAAGTCATTCATTTCCTGATATTGTGTCTCTTTAGATCTCTTTCTCCTTATATACAGTTTGTTGTGTGTGTGTGTGTGTGTATATATATATATATATATATATATATATATATATATATATATCAAATAATCAAAGAAACACTCACTTCACTTTTGTTTTCTGCTCCTTCTTTGCTTCTTTCTGTCCTTCTGCCTTTACCCCTTGAGCTTCATCCTCTTTTTGTGTGCGATGCAAGCTAAGAACTTTAGTCCAGCGATTCATTGTAGAATTTACAGTGTACTGTATTAAGTCAATATGTACGGTAGTAGCAGAGCATGATCCCGGAATCCTTTTTTTTTTAGGAGAAGAACAATAATGTACTTAGATGGTATACATGTGCATGTGTGTTTGGGTGCATGCATGCGTGTGTGTGTGTGTGTTTGTGTTTGGTTATGCAATGTTTGGCCTCATAACCCTATCTTCATAGTAACAAGCGAATCATCCTGGGCAGTACAGGAAGAAGGTGATGTTGGTTGCTGCAGTGACATCTCCCTGGAGGGACTCACATGAACAAGGTGCCTTACTGACACAGTAAAATGACTGAAACCCCCAGACCGTAAAGAATATTATATACAAAGATATATTTGCATATACTTGTGTCCTTGTCCTATATATAAGGCTGTACTATTCTGTGACTGAAACAAAATTGAAGGTTGTGCCTTAAATGAGAGAAGCTTTTATGCATCAGCAAGTTGTTTTATGCCATTTTATAGGTTTTATAATCTAGTGCACAGTAGTCATCTTATGACTGTGGGAAAGAATGACCAGACAAGGCAAGTCTTGGTGCAGTTGTGTCATTTTGTCTTTTATGGTGCTATCTTTCAAGTAGAAGAAATTTTGCCCACACCCTTTTAAGTCCGTTTGAACTATTATCCCCCTCCCTTGTTTTACAATTCCCGTGTCTCAGCTTGGTCAGAATTCCTTGCCGAAAATTCCTGGCCGTTCTACCCGTCATGCTAAACTCCACCAGGTGGCAGCATGCTTAACAAATGACTTTCTCTCATTCGCTGAGCTGTTTATCCTATACAGTACATGGTCACAAGAAGCCTAGAGCCTCTGCCAGGGGGCTTAGGGCATGAGGTGGGGTTCAGACCAGGGTGCCAATCCATCACAGGTCAATTAGTGTAATTACCAATTACGAATTAGTCTATTCTTCATCTCTTTAGACTGTGGATACCCAGAAGAAACCCACCAAGAATGGGAAGAACGCACAAACTCCATGCACCCAGACTCAAGGCGGGAATCGAGGCCTTGACCCTGGAGATGTGAAGCCACAGTGCTAAAAATCAATATGTGATCATATTTACAAGCAATAAAGGAACATATCCTCATCATTTTATATTCAGTTCCCCTAACAACTTCCTACCTGTGTATAGTTCCTATACACAGATATGCAAGAAATAAATATACACCAAATGTTTGTATTTATATGGGTAGTCGGTTAAAGTTGAAAAAAAGGATAATACACTCCATACTACACAATCCTGAGCTATATATATATATATATATATATGTATATATATAGTTCAAAGTATTATGTTATGTTGTGTGTGTTTGTCACACACTGTCACTTTGTTGCTCTTGTTTGCACATTTGCACGTGCACTTTATGTTGTCTGTTGTCTCTGGGTTAGCTAGTTAGTTTTTGTTAATTTATGTTGTTAATTTATGTTGTTAAAAAAATTATGTTGTCAGGTCAATCTGTCTTGTCTCCGCTAGCCAGCTAACTAGGCCTCTTAGTTAACTAGTTTTAGCTCTTCTGTTAATTTATGTTGTAAATTTATGTTGCATGTAGCACCTTGGTCCTGGAGGAACGTTGTTTCGTTTCACTGTGTACTAACTGTATATGGATGAAGTGAGAATAAAGCCTACTTGAACTTGAAAAAAAAAAAAAAAAAATATATATATATATATATATATATATATACATTTAAAAAAGAGCAAAACAAATTACAAATTAAGGGTAAAATGCTCTGAACTTTAAGGGCTACGTAACAGCAACAGTCAGTTGTTATTTTAAAGCAAAATTCAGCTGTTCTGGAATAGTTATTGAAGTACAGCATTGTTAAGTGCATTTGCAAAACACTGTGATGAAATTGGCTCTCATGAAGATTGTTCCAGGAAAGCAAGACCAAAACTTACCTCTGCTGCAGAGGAGTTACCAGCCTCAGAAATGACCAATTAACAGATGAGAGCTGTTATTAAGACTTTACAGAGCATATGCATCAGAAGCATCTCAATATAAACTGTTTAAAGAAGATTATTGCATACTTTTAATTATTTTAAATTGTAGTAAGAAATATAAATCAGGAAAGACCTTGGAATTAGAAAGTGTGTCCAAACGTTTGACTAGTAGTGTATAACCACACAATAAATGTCTGTAGAGACATTACAAAGAAAAATAAAACTTGAAAGACAGTAGCTGGGCTCATTGGTGGCACGAGAGAGTGTCTTGGGTTGTTTGGTTAGTTTATGCATTATAGTTGGTACGGTAAACTCAGGTAGCTAATCATGTAGAGTAGCAGAACTAATAGGAAGCCTGGGACATTATGTACTTACAGTAAAAACTACCTGTTTTATATTACAATGCAAATTATAATTTAGTAAACTGTTTGCAGTGTAAGCTACTGGCTAATATCCTTTCATATTGGCACTGACTGATGGCTTATTGGTTAGCACTGTCACCTTGCACCTCCAAGGTCCTTGGTCAAATCACAGAATACTCTGAGGAAATCCACCGAGCATGGAGAAAAAGGTGCAAAATCCATGCACACCCGACGTTAGAATGAAACCCAGACCCTGAAGGTGCAAGACGATATGGCTAACCACTAAGCAACCGTTCCGCCACCTAAATAATCTAAGGCTAATGAGGAACAAATGATAAAAAGCAAGTTGTTATTTGATATAGAAAAATGTTTAATCATTAATATGGTACATATTTTATTCAACATTTAAAGGAAGAGTCTCAGGTGTAAAGCTTTCTGAGTAATTAGTTAGTAATATTTAATAATATAGAACTATTCTTATAGAATATGGCTATATTTCATAAACTTCCCTCTCCCTCAGATCAACTCAACATGGGTTGAACCCTGAGCAGAACAGAGGTGTGTCTGATTAATCAGTGCATGGGTAGCGGTTCGAGACGTCACATCGTCCCTTTGCGTGTGGGTGTGTGCTTGAGGAGCATTATTTATTTTCCCACTCGAATTCGGACCAGCCCTTGCGTCTTGCGCAAGAGCTGGCTCTTAGCTCTGATTGGCAGGATCGCTCATAAGCAAGGCGTACTGACCAATCCTAGAGAAGGGGGCGGGATTTGACAGAATACGGGTAAGGAAAAATAATACATCGGAGGAACTCGAGAAAGAAGATGGCTGCGCGAGGAGAGAGGGAATGAGCTGGGAGAGATAGAGAGATTTGATGGTGGAGGACAGTCCCGGTGCAGCGCGAGACGGAGACAGAAAACGAGTCGTGCACGAGCGGAACCGGTGGCGTTTCTGATACTGTCTTCCTCTTCTGTTAGACGTTATTCGGTCGAGAGTGAAGAGCTGAGCCGCTTGCCTTTGGCTAACTGCAGAGCCAGGACTAGCTAACAGTTATTCCTTCAATATTATTGGCGTCTCCTCTTCGTCCTCCCCTAGTGAACCTGTGTGGAAGGAAACCGGCTTTAATCAGTAAGGTGAGTATTTTGGTTCTCTCGTTAAGAGACCTGGTGTTTTCTGTTAATTACCCCCCCTCCCATATTCCAGCTGAGCCTCAGAGCGAGCTAATGTTAGCTAACACACAACACTGCATGACAGCAATGATTAACGTCAGCTGTGTGGAAAGTGTTTACTCATCATCGTCACTGCACAGCTAGCTAACCTACTGTGTGTCTGTCTCTCTCTCTCTCTGTGTGTGTGTGTGTGTGTGTGGCGCTAGCTGGCACTGTCTGTGTATAACGGTCCTTTCCTCAGGGTGCCTATGAAACGGCAAAATGTCCCCAGGATTTCCTACAGTAAGAAGGTGTGTGTGTGTATACCAGCATACCAGTGTTTATACCAGCAGCCTACCTGTTTGAACACAAACACTTGCACAGCACGCCTGTACGGTGTAGGCCCCGAAAACAGAGGACTAGAGACATTACTGTTGCAGGTCACATTCCTTGAGTGATCAAAGTTCACCCTCATCGTCTATACAGTACCCCATATACGAGGTTGCGGGGACCTGGAGCCTATCCCAGGTGTCTAGGGGCACAAGCCGGGGATATGGATGGATGTGTATACTCACTCGTATACACAACACATTAAGACACTGTGGAACATTTGGCTTAATCTCCCCAAGCACGGGGCGAACATGCATACTCCATGCACGCAGACCCGAGTTGTGAACGCACATTGTCTCTGGAGGGGAAGGGTGACGGTGCTAATCACTAAGCTGCTCAAAGTTTGGTCATACTGAAGTAATAATAACAATATTAACAAAGAAATAACAGTATGACAGTATGCTTTTGCTTAAACAATTGCACAATCACATATACTTATTATTATTATTGTTATCACTAGAGTGCCTATTATCGCAGTCAAGAAAGTCTGTGTGTCTTCTGTATCCTCGATAATGTGTAATGTAAAGATAAATCTTTTTCTACTTCTGGCTCTTCCTGTTTTGGAATCGCCAAGACTGATAAGAGTCTGTGTATTTGATTTGGTCTGATCCTAACTATGATCAAACTGTGACTGGCACTGGGAGTGCTCCAGTGCGACCCCCCCCAGTTGCCCCCAGCGAGGGCATTGACCCTAGGACGCATCCTAAAACATAAAGGATTTATTATAATCTTTTTCTAGTTATTAAATCAAGTATAAAGAGAAACACTCCAGGGGAAGAAAAACAAAGTCTAGATTCTGTACAAAGGTGCAACAGTATTGCTTTTTTTTTTGGTATACCTTTTGTATAAATAACCTGGAAGATACACTTCCTGCCCAAAAAACCTAGAGTCTCAATATTTCAGAAGGGTCCAATTTTTGGGCTGCATCAAATATAAAACAACTAAGGAGCTGGAACTGGGTTAAGCACCCTTCAAACATTATCAAAACCTGGAAGAATAGTGCTGAACCAACTTTGTGAAAGAAATGTGGTTAGGAAGAAATGGCCAATGAACATCAATTAAACAATTGAAGTTGCATGAAAAAAAAAAAATCAACAAAAAAGACATATCTATGTTTAATAATGAAAGTAAGCGCATTTCCATATACACATGGAAAAGGCACCCATCGCTCTTGCCTTTTCCAGAGCGATCAGGGTAAGAAGGGAAGCACATGAATCGATGCACCCATCATGCATAGCGCCCGCTGTACAAGGCTGTGGAGGCGGTGTTGTGAGGTTCTGCAGTTGCTTCAGTTAGTCAGTTCTAGACTCAGTTATGTGATATGTGGCAATAAAATCAAGTCAGCTGATGACCTGAATGTCCCGAATAACCAGATTATCACACTTATGAAGTTATTTTTCCCTGATGGTCGGCTATATAACAGGACTAAATTTGTGAAAGTGTGGTTCTGGGAGCATGGAGTCATTTTCACACATGAACTAGCCACCACATGGCATGCGGTAATCAAAGCTGAAGGTGACTGAATTAAATCTTAGAGTCTGTGACTTTTCTTGGCCAGGCAGTGTATGTAAAACATAAAATATAGACCTACAAATTAAACTGAGACCTTAGAAAACGTTGATAAAGGCTATGAAAATAATCATGTGGAAAATGGACTTCCCAGTTGGCTTTTTTTTGTTTGCTAGTGTGACCTGTCAGTCATTTTACGATCACTATATTGTCAGTTTAAATCCTTTAGAATGGAAAATAATCATTCAAACTAGGGCTGCAACTAACGATTATTTTGATAATCGATTCGTTGGTCGATTATTTTTCTGATTAATCGATTAATCGGCTAAAACTACACGCTTTAATTTGATGTTTTGCATAACTCTATAAAACCATAACTCAGGGTATTATTTATGTATAAAAGTAAACTTTAAAAAATGCAATAGCCACATAGAGTTTAATGATCTTTAACTTTGACATTTAATGTCAAATTTGACTTATTTTATGTAAATCAACATTTTTATATATAGTTTAAAAAAATAAATTTTTGTTTTTAACAATAATTGCAGATGGCAAGTTGACTGTGTGTGTGTGTGTGTGTGTGTGTGTGTGTATATATATATATATATATATATATATATATATATATATATATATACATATATATATACATATATATATATAATATACATACACACACACACATACGGTCAACTTGCCATCTGCAATTATTGTTAAAAACAAAAATGTATTTTTTTAAACTATATATTAGTTTAAAAATACAGTGACTTTAGTTGTTAAGAATGACCTCAATTTTAAATTCATTAAATTAATTCAACTTAATAATAAGAAGAATAGACTCTAGATTATGTTATTTTTAATTGAAGTGTCTCTTGCTACATCCTTTTCACGGTTTATACATTATTCCTCTCGTGTATTTTATCCTTTTTTTTTTTTTGTTGTCTCAGTAAAATTTTTATAGATAATATTTTGCTATACTAGACATTCTCGTAATACGGCGATGTGGGGAGAGAAAAATAATCGCCCCTACTGGGTTCACTCTGTTTATTTTGCCCCTTTCCCGCATTTCCCTCTGTATAGCATGTAGGATCATGGGATATATCCGTTCCTCCGAAGTGTAAAATGAACATGAAGAAAATGCACTAGAAGTGTTTTCCATGCGTTCATTGGGATTTGAACACCAAGAAAAAGCTGCATGCAACGTTTTTTTTGACACCATATAACCGCGCAGCTGGACAAACGCACGTCACCGAAGCCCGAGTGAACACTCTGTGTAGAAAACCCTCGGCGCTTCATCCGCGCTCACCGGACACTACGAACGGCAGAATAAAAAACGCTTGATTTCAACGCCCGATAAGAGGCGTTTAATGTAAATTGCTCCCATACCTGGAGGACTTGGGGCGTGCGCTTTTTCCTGCAAACGCTTCTGTAACCTCCATGTGTGTGTCTTTGTGTATTTGTGCATCTTGTGGTCGCGCTTCTCAGTAACGTGAGCAGCCCAACTAATCGATAACGGCATTCGTTGACAACGAATTTCATTATCGATAATTATCGATTTTATCGATTAGTTGTTGCAGCCCTAATTCACACATTGAACCCACATAACTGTTAAAGATCTAATGTTGGTGAAAATGATTACTCTTACTGTATCTAATGCACCTTTAAAAGGATTAGTGATGCATTAGACACAACACTAAGCACAGGTTTTACTTCCATACGGTACATGTCATGGTGATGTAACCTACTAATAATAAAGCCACAACATTTGCAAGAATCATATATCATCATAAATGTCAAGGGAATCAGTTTGTTAGTATGAAGAGATTTTACTGTGACAACTAAGCACTCAGACATTTAGTGAAAAATTTTGTCAAACAGAAACATTTGGTAATTAGGGCGCTAGGTGTAGTGCCTGTAGCTTGGTCAAGATTTCACACTAATTCTTACAGGTGTTTGTTCAAAATACCTCAGTTAAATTGTAATTACACTTCCAGTGTATTGTTTTTCCTAACAGCAGTGACTCAAGACCACCCTCAATCTATATTTGTGAGATGTTTCAGTTAAAAATTAAAACTTGCATCCCACTCATACTTCTATAATAGTATTTCTGCTTTAGTTTTGCATAAAAGATCCACAAAAATTATGTGCCCAAGAAGTAGGGCTGAACAACAAATTTAAACAACAAAAAAAAATCACCTGATTATTTTTACATAAATAACTGCGATTTTAACTGCGATATGTAACTATTAAATGTGCCATTTTGTATGTATCTGGGCTAACAGCAAATAATGTCACAAATTATCCCATTAAGAGGATATTTTTGGTTCTGTTTTTATTGTTTGTATCTGAGCACTTGGGGGAGGCGGGGTGAAGGACACCTTGCTCTCAGGGTCCAACAGTGGTAATCCAGCGACGTTGAGGCCAAAACAAATTCTTAACTTAATGACGAACTACATAAATTATTGATTACGTGTATTCTACTTGTACTAAATTAATGAGGTAAAAAATTCTAAATTTCTTCGTACAGCTGAACCAAGAAGCACGTGCAAAATATTTGCGTCAATATATGTTAAACTGGATGGCATGGTGGCACAGAGTGTACCGTTGCCACTTCATAGCCCCAGGATCCACATTTTAATCCAGTACTTTGTATGTCCTCCCTCTGTCTTTGTGGGTTTCAACTAGGTTAAACAATTTCCTCTTACTTTTCAAAAGCATGAGAATGAGTGGATTGGCTATACTAAATTAGATGTGGAACTACCTTTTAGGTGCATAAATAAAATTCATGTTTTGCCTACTTTTCTTAAAGACTGAGAGACAGAGTTTGGCCAGGGGAGTAATGCTGGACTACACTGATTAAACAAACAAACAAAAACAGAAATTTTGGTTGTCCTGGATCTCTGCCCCATTGATACTACAGCATTTAGTTATACTGTGACCTGGCTCATATTGTGTCCTAAAGTACACTCACAGTAGTCTGCATAACTATATTTAAGGAACAGATACTGCTCGAGGCACATTTTGCCTGTGAAAGCGTGCATGTTTATGAAAACAAAAAAACAAGTGCACGGTGGTGTAGCTGGTACTTCCTCACACAGTTCTATTTGAAACAGTAGCTGAAATTAAATGAGTGAAGGTATCTTTCGCTTACTACATTGATCCCCTCTGTCTCAAGTGCAAAACAGTAGAAGAGGGGCACCAGTGAGGTTGTCTTGTAGTTTTTTCAGAGATGAGCTTATTGTTTCTAAACTAGTTACCCTTTCCTCTGAGAAAGTCAAGTCAGAACTTGAATTCTCTCAGTGAGTAAGCAAGGATGAGTAAGGACGGGTGGACGCCTTTGCTTAGTTTGACTGTACGTTACACTTGACAGTTGTCGACAGTGCCTAATGGGAGGCTGATCAACTTGGTAACTCAGGATCAAGCGCATGTCTCTCTCTGCCACGCAAGCAAATTCATCTAGCGTCTTTTCCTACACGCGGCGTGCGGGTATTGCTGAGATCGAAGCTCATGGTGAGTCATGTCGGAGGCCTGCAGTTCATAATGGGTTTGCTTCCTTGTGGAGCGTAATAGCTGTGTGCCATAAAACCCTGCACAAACATAAACCAAAACCACACAATGAGGCACTGGCTGTTCTGGATAGAGCTGTCATAAAGCTTAGCACACTCACAAGTGCATAAGAGGCAGTTTTGCTTTTTATTGTGCAGCTGACTGTACTTTGATCACTTACTTATCGTACTGAAATGTGACCTGCAGTAATAATAATCACCTGTTTCCTCTACCTTTAACTAGAGATATCAAGAATCTGATACTTGGACAAAAACCAATCAGGTGGATCAGATATCAGAGAAAACATATTGAGTGCTGTAACAAATGGCAAAGATAGGAATTGCATAAAAAATTTTTTTTGAAGCAGACTGGTGCGCAGTCATGTTGGAACAGGAAGGGCCCATCCCCAAACTGTTCTCATAAAGTTGATTCAGATTGAAAATGCCTTGGTATGCTGAAGAATTAAAAGTTCCTTTCACTCGAAGTAAGGGGCCGAGCCCAACTCCTGAACACCAATCCCACACCAGTTCCAACATGACCACCAGTGCACAAAGCATGGTCCTGCTCAGTCCTGACTTCAACCCGATAGAATACCTTTGGGATGAATTAGAGCGGAGACTGCGAGTCAGGCCTTCTCTTCCAACATCAGTGTCTGACCTTACAAATGCGCTCCTGGTAGAATGGTCAAGTAAGCGCTTACATTGATCACCTGGCTCAAGTGCAAAACAGTAGAAGAGGGGCACCAGTTAGGATGCCTTGTAGTTTTTTCAGAGATGAAACACGCTCCTAGACTTTGTGGAAAGACGTCTCAGAAGAGTTGAAGCTATTATAGCTGCAAAGGGTGGGCCAGCATTAGGGCTGCACAATATATTGAAAAATTATCGTTATCGCGATAATGGTATACGCAATATCTGTATCGCAAAGAATTGCGATAAATGAAATCGATGAGTGTATGGTTACATGTAAATATAAAGTAATGTTTGAAAGTAATTCATATTGTGTTGGCAGGTTTATAGTAACAGCAAACCAGAAATCAGAATATCTGCTGAGGGTTTTAAGTCATTCATAGTGTAAGTGCCATATCGCACTTTTTATGAATTTGTTGTTGTGTTTATTTTATTTTATTTTACTTGCTGTTATTTCATTTATTCTACCTTGTTCTATTCATTAGTAAAGCATTAAGCATTAAGTTTGTTACATAAGCCATAAGCTTTAAATTTCTTAGTTATGCATCATAAGTTGATAATCGTAGGTTGGTCTGTGATGTCATTCTACTATTACATGCATTTGTGTGACTGTGATATGCTAGAAAGCTCAGTATAGATTTGGAAGGCTACGGAAACACAAGCTTTAGACCGTCAGCTAATGAGAGCTCCCGGTAAGCTAGAAATGTAAGATACAGCAACGAGGTTGTTGTAACCGTAAGCTAACGTAAGCTGGGAATGTAAGAAACAACAAGAGTGTTGTTAGATACCCAAGCCAAGATTGTAATCTACAAGCTACAGCAAACAGGTTGTTGTAAAACTCAGAGATTTGCAAGATGCAGCAACTGGTGTCTGTAATAACAGTGGATTTACTCAAGACGACTGTATGAAGTGTTGATTCTTTGATGCTGACAAATAAACGACAAAAGACAAAGAGATCGGACTTCTGTCATGTGAGTGAAACTTTAAGACATTAGCTACGCGTCAAAACTAGTGAAATAAGCCAACCGCATCTACAAAAGTCTAAAGCTTTTCCGCTGTTTGAACGAAAACAAGTGAACACTGAAATGGAAAGTGAAAGAGAATAGCCGTCGAACTTCACCATGCCGAACAACGAGGACAACGCTCCCAGCACTTGGCTGGGGAGCCTAACGGCGCTCCACGAGACAAACAGAAAGAACCTCAACGAGGCGCTGGATGCAAGAAAAGGCAAGCGAATTCGACTGAATGCAACGTCTACTGCATTAAAGACACCCATGAACTATGCACGTAAGTTAGACATAATTGAAACTGAGTACAGACCCAAATACGGGAATCTGAGAGAGGCCTTCATGAGAAGTAACGTTGATGTGCTTGTGTACACTCATGAAGACGAACACAGACGCGATCAGGTCGCTTGCGGCGCACCTGAGGCTCAAGGCCGCACAGCTACGGTGGGTCGCTGGAAAGCGGGCACCAAGGACACTAAGAGCCACTCTGTGACGTCGCGACTACGCGAAGGTGTCTCGCCGGGCGTCAGCGTGTCACAGACAACGGCAGCATCCAAAAGGTCTGTAACTTCTACATCATCCTCAGCCCTAATAAAGAAAGCGGAAGCCAACAGAGCAGCCTTGTTGATTAAAGCAGCAGCCTTAGCAGAACGGCGGGCGTTAGAACAGAAGGAAGCACAATTAAAGGCAAAAGAAGCAGAATTAAAGGCTGAGGCAGAGCAACTAAAAGCTGATAAAGAAAAGTTGGAATTAGAAACTGCGCTCGCAATTGTCGACGCTGAATTACAGGTTTATCAGAGTTGTAAAAAACGACAGCCTGCATCAAAGAGCGGAGTCATCGACCCGAGCTGCACACGCTCGAGCAGCCCGCCTTGGACGGGCCACAAACCTGAATACGACAGCTGCCGAAAGCCGGTAAGAGAGAGCACCTTCAACGAACCAAGTGGCGCACGCGCTCCCAAACTGGAAACCAAAACGGTGCTTGCTATGCATGATGCCAAATTAAGAGTGCTTCAACGTCAAGATCGCAAATACGACAGCCGATCGCCCAAGAGCAAGAGTGCACTCATTGAATCGAGCAGCGCGCGCCCGAGCAGCGCGCACTTTCACCTCTCCAACTCAACATGCAACAGCCGAGCGCAGCCTGCGAACGAGAGCGCGGTCACTGAATTGAGCAACGCGCACCTGAGCAGCGCACACTCTGCGGACTTGGACGCCGCAATCAGCGACGGAAAACCCTGTCACACATCCCTTCAAGGACCCGAACAAACGGGCCAAGGAAAACCCAGGGTCAGCATCGCAACCGAGGCCAGACAGGTTGGTAAAATTCACAAAGAATTGATTACAATGAAGAGTGCCGGTACATCACCTGTCAGCGCTTTTACTAACCCGTGCGCACACTGCAAAGGGGAGCATATCTTAGACGATTGCTTCCAATTTAATGATAAGACACACAAAGACAAAGTAGAATTCTTAAAAAGAAACGGATTCTGTTTCGGATGTTTAAGAACGGGTCATTTGTGGAAAGACTGTACCAGAAAAATTGTATGTTCATTGTGTTCAAAGTCACATCCAAGCATGTTACACAGCGCAGTGCAAGTCACGGCGCAGCCAGTTACACGCGCTGACGAGAATGAAACCGAAAGTGACACAAAAAATACACCACCGGCAGAGAGTCACGAATCAAATGCGCTCACTGGGGCTGGAGGTAATTGCATCCTCCCCATTGTGCCCGTTAAAATAAAGTCCAAGAAAAAGGACACAGTAGAAGCCATGTACTATCACGTGAAAGTCCCCGAGAAGGACACTGATCTGCTGCGCTTCCTATGGTGGCCGAATGGAGATGTGAACCAAGACTTAGTTGAAAATAAAATGGTAGTTCATCTGTTCGGTGTAAAATTGTTGCCTAGTGGTGCTAACTTCGCCCTCAGAAAGACAGCAGAAGAAAACCGCAGCAATGCATCTGCTGTGGCAGTTAACACAGTGCTTAAAAACTTTCATGTAGACGACTGCCTGAAATCTGTTTCGAGTCATGACCAAGCAGTCGCCCTATACAATGATCTCACAAGTCTCTGTACAAGTGGAGGGTCTAACCTCACTAAATGGGCAAGCAATAGCCGTGCCCTACTGACTGTCATTCCCGAGAGTGAAAGGATCAAAGACATGAGAGACTTAGACTTGAGTAACGATGCACTGCCCATAGAGAGAGCTCTGGGGGTGCTGTGGTGCATTAACTCAGACATGTTCAAGTTTAAGATTAGCTTAAAGGAACGACCTGTGACAAGAAGAGGAATTCTGTCAATCACTAGCTCAACATACGACCCGTTAGGCTTTCTCCCACCTGCCATACTGCCAGCTACAATCCCAATGCAACAGTTATGTAAAGAAAAACTTGCCTGGGATGATGACATTCCCGAGCAGTTTGCAACGGCGTGGAAAACCTGGCTGCAAGAGCTGCACCGACTGTCCGAGTTCAGCATAGCAAGGTCCATAAAACCAGCCGACTTCGGAGTTGCAGCTACAGCACAACTCCATCACTTCTCGGATGCAAGTGAAATGGGATACGGAGCTGTCTCATACCTCAGGTTAGTAAACGCTGATGGACTTACACATTGTGCATTCATGATGGGGAATTCCCGTGTAGCACCCCTGAAACAAACCACCATTCCACGAATGGAACTGACTGCGGCAGTGGTCGCTGTAAAAAATGACAAAATGCTGAAAGAACAGCTAGAATTAAAATTGCTGGACTCTATGTTCTGGACTGACAGTACAACTGTTTTGAGATACAGTGATAACGAAACACTTCGTTTTAAAACCTTCGTGGCCAACAGAATCGCCATTATAAGAGAGTCAACCAAGTCACAGCAATGGAGGTACGTTAATACCTCACAAAACCCAGCTGATTCTGCCTCCAGGGGGGTATCCTGTGAAAAGTTCATGAAAAATGTCAACTGGATCCAAGGTCCCTCCCTCCTCAAAGAAGCAGAGTGCAAATGGCCTGAAAATATTCATGACACATCAATAAAAGAAAATTTTGATGAAAATGCTGATGAAGTTAAGCTCTCAGCTTTAGTGAATATTGTGAGCATTACAAAATGCACAGACACAGACGCAGTGAGTAAACTGATTAATCATCACTCTGACTGGCACAAGTTAAAAAGATCCGCTGCCTGGATCCTTCGCACCAGAGACATGCTGAAACAAAAAACAGAAAGGGTTAAAACACAAGTAGATGACCCAAAGACAGAAAATCACAAGTCTCTAAAAGCGCAAGACCTAACAAGAGCAGAAAACGACATCATTAAGTTCACTCAAAGACAAAATTTTAAGGAAGAACTTCTCACGTTGCAAAAGGGTAAAGCAGCAGCAGAATTCAAACAGGGAATTCGCACACAGCAAAAACGAAAGGCATCTGTGAAAAGAAACAGCTGCTCGCCTAAAATGGAACCTCTGACACAAAACCACCTGCTGATGCTGAAAAAACAGCCAAACCTGCCACCTGGATTTGTCATCTATGCATGTCGCAGGGAGAAGCAGATCCAGCATCGATCAGACCTGCTCTGGAAGCGATGGGTACGTGAATACTTGCCCTTGCTCCAGGGGCGGCAAAAGTGGTTTCAAAACAAAAAAAACCTTTCGATTGGAGACATAGTTTTAATAACTGATGAGTCTTCTCCAAGAAATTCATGGGTCATGAGAAGAATCACGAAAGTGTTCCCCGACAAAGGGGGACTGGTGAAACGTGTGTTAGTTAAAACTAAGACCAACACTCTGGAAAGACCCATCGACAAGCTGTGTCTCACATGTGAAATGGACTGTTAAATGTGTGGTAATATGTTATGAAATTTGATATGCAAATGTAAACACCTGAGATAAATATTACACACTTAAAAGATTTAAAACGTTTTAGAAGGTTAAGAATGTTTGATTTCATTGCTTTATCAAAAAAAAAAAAAAAACACAAAATTGTAATTGTCAGTCTCCATGCCTGTCAATTAGGGGCTGGAATGTAAGTGCCATATCGCACTTTTTATGAATTTGTTGTTGTGTTTATTTTATTTTATTTTACTTGCTGTTATTTCATTTATTCTACCTTGTTCTATTCATTAGTAAAGCATTAAGCATTAAGTTTGTTACATAAGCCATAAGCTTTAAATTTCTTAGTTATGCATCATAAGTTGATAATCGTAGGTTGGTCTGTGATGTCATTCTACTATTACATGCATTTGTGTGACTGTGATATGCTAGAAAGCTCAGTATAGATTTGGAAGGCTACGGAAACACAAGCTTTAGACCGTCAGCTAATGAGAGCTCCCGGTAAGCTAGAAATGTAAGATACAGCAACGAGGTTGTTGTAACCGTAAGCTAACGTAAGCTGGGAATGTAAGAAACAACAAGAGTGTTGTTAGATACCCAAGCCAAGATTGTAATCTACAAGCTACAGCAAACAGGTTGTTGTAAAACTCAGAGATTTGCAAGATGCAGCAACTGGTGTCTGTAATAACAGTGGATTTACTCAAGACGACTGTATGAAGTGTTGATTCTTTGATGCTGACAAATAAACGACAAAAGACAAAGAGATCGGACTTCTGTCATGTGAGTGAAACTTTAAGACATTAGCTACGCGTCAAAACTAGTGAAATAAGCCAACCGCATCTACAACCGTTTTGAAGTCTAAATATTTGCAACTTCCTTGACACATAGTTTCTTTTTAGCCTGAATTAGATTTAATTACATCAGACGAATATCTATTACCTGTTTATTTTAGTATGATCATTACATATATGAATGATTAAAAAAAATAGGCAATAATAAAAAATGAATTTCTCTAGGGAAATGTTATATCGCAAGAAATATCGTTGTTGCAATATTCAACAACGTATCGCATATCGCATATTTTCCTAATATCGTGCAGCCCTAGCCAGCATCATATTAGAGCCTATGGATTAATAATTAGATGTTCATATGTATGTGAAGGCAGGTGAGTGGATATTTTGGCAATATAGTGTGTGTATGCACGTTTAACGTGTGTATATGAGAGAGATTTATAACTGTAAAAAGTAACTATTCCAAACAGTAGTGCACAAATTATGATATGAGAAAGTACTATACATTTAAAATGTTTATTTGTTGGAAGGCAACATCTGCAACATGTACTATTTTCTTAATTTTGTCATGTACATAGATTATTATAATGAAACTGAAACTATTAGAATAGTCTATGCTTGTCTATATAGCATTAACTAGCGTAATAATAATAATAACTTATCTATAATGCGACTGTCCTACTATACTCACTCGTTATAACAGGCACCACATGGAACAAGGGTGAGTCAATGAAAAATAAATCGAAACTCTGCACAGAAAGTTGTTAAACACAATCAGTCACTTTGTATTTGGTGAATCAGTCACGGCTACTCATTAGTAAGCAGCGGGGGCAGGCATTTCTTCTTGCTAATATTCCCAGAGTTGCGACGGAATGTTGATCTTACTATCGACGCATGTATTTTGAGTTATCACAATAATATCGTTTTATGTGATTAGCTAGAAGAGAAACAACCAGTCTGTTAAAAAATTAAGTGATTATTAGACACTTTCGATCAGTGGTCGATCGATCGGAACCTTAAATGATATTGGGGCATCTCTACCCTTTAACCTGGCATACTGACAAGAAGGAGCTCTCTTACTGTAACTGGCTAAAAAAACTGCTTTCTTTTGCCCTGTTCTTTACAAGGTTCCTCCGTTACCATAATTACAGGGTCAGCTCTTGTGTATTGCAGCCGTGCCACTCACAGAAAATAGCCGAACCCTTCATGACAAACATGATATCCCGAGACTCTGTTGTTGCTCGTCACCTTTCCTGACTCTGAGCCTGTTTTTACCCCTCTTCAGTGACCCTGTCAGTAGCCTGTGGTGTGATCTGTATGTGCAGAAGTGTGACATGGCCAACTTCTGATTCTGCAGTTACTTGCTAGTATCAGCTCTCTGGCTAATGATTTATTTAGTCCCGAGTGCGGAAATGACTTTGTAAGAAAGGTCTTTCTCTGAATTCGTACCTCCTTTATGATTTACAAGCTGTTCACAGTTCTGTAGCTTTCTTTGCACATAATGCTATATAGTTTTTTTAACTTATTTTTCCTTGAAATTATGTTATGTAAGCGATATTTATGGGTGTATTCCAAAAAAAGTATTGGTAGATAAAGCCAGCACCTCATGTCTCTTCAACTGTGTGTGTGCGTGCTTGTGCGCATGTGTGTATATAGATAGATCATCTGCTCTGTCTTGGATACCCTGACTACACAGCCCAAAATATCACCATGGTGGCTTCCTGTTGTTTTTTTATTTTATTTTGTGGGCACTGTGTGGTCTACAAAATAACCCCTAACCACTAAACAAAACATACAGGACATTTCATGGTGTATGAGTTTTGTATGCATCTTCATCAGGAGTGACTGAAATGCAGTTAACGCTGAATTATTCAGAGCATGTCAAGTCATGATTAGGGTTGGGTACCGAAAACTGGTTCTAATACGTAGAGCTGGGCGGTATGACCAAAAATTTATATCACAGTATTTTTCAAAATTATATCGATGTCACGGTATTTGACGGTATTTTTTTTCCCATGCATGATTAGGTGTTAACCCCATTTCCTAATATATTAGAGAATAATTACTGCAGTATATTGACTTACATTGACTGGACTAGTATTAACCCAGGTTTGAATGCTGCTGTTCACAAAGAGGTGACCGTGGTACTCATAATTGTAATGAGGTGAAGAAATCAGAATTCATAACTTGCAGTCAAAATACACAATACTTTATTGTGCAAGTTTTGCAACTTGAAAACATCTTTAAGCTGGCTACAATGTAAACAGTATGTCTCCTGTAACTGCAAAATGAAAACTTTATCCACTGGACTTTCATTAAGGCAAATTACCTGAAACAGGTAAATACAACAGGAGTGAAACTTTTCACTTTTTTGAAACATTAATAATATTACTTCAGTATTAATATTATTAGAGTATTAAGCGGTACCATGTCTTTAGCTAAGTGAAAAGTAATAGCGTTGGCAATATCATTCCACCGTTTGCTTTTCTTAGTAAACGCGTCTTTGAGTGACGTCTGAGTCGCGTTTTGTGTTGCAGTGCCAACTTTATCGTTACCTGCAGATGTGGAAGAAGATGCTTAGTTTCATGCATTCTTCATATTTCAGGACATGTTTATGGCGGAGGTGGTGAAGCAAATTGCTTGTGTTGCCTCCTGCGGCTACAACTTTAGCTCAACAACATTTACATATGATGCGTGTTTCATCAACGTAAAATTTTTTAAAACCGAAGTATTTTCACACAACCGACACGGCTCCTCTTTTCGGAAGAAGTTCCTCTTTGCCTGTGACATTTTCTTTGTCCATGCTGTTCACCGCTCAACACACACAGGCCGCGCTTCCACCGCTCTCATGCAGACGCATACAGCTTGTTTGGTACCACTGCAAAACAATCCCCCTCTCAAACAATGTCCCGCGGCGGGACGTTCCACCGCTCTGTGTTCCCGACGCTTTGTACGCACACACTCACCGGTATTGGGGTATATGAAAAATGTATATTATAATAAAAAAAAAAAAAACGGTATTCGGTATGAAAAGGTATACCGCCCAGCCCTACTAATACGGCACCGGTACCTATATAACCGGTATATACCGGACCGAAACAGAACGGCAATTTCGGTGCCACTTAAATGCCTGAACTGTCGATTGAAATATTTGTTCTCTAGATTCATATATTTTTGGAAATTAATTAGGGCTGCAACTAACGATTATTTTGATAATTGATTAGTTGGGCGATTATTTTATTTTTTTCGATTAATCGGATAAAACTAACCGCTTAAATTTGATGTTTTGCTTAACTATATAAAACCATAAATCAGGGTATTATTTATGTAGAAAAGTAAACCTTAAAAAAATGCAATAGCCACATAGAGTAAAATGATCTTTAATTTTGACATTTAAACCTTATTTTATGTAAATCAACATTTTTGTTTTTAACAATAATTGCAGATGCAAATTGACAGTATATACATAGTTTAAAAAATACACTGACATTCAGTTGTTAAGAATTACCTCAATTTTAAATTCTCTTAAATTAATTCAACTTAATATGAATAATAATAGACTTCTAGATTATGATATTATTTTTAATTGAAGTGTCTCTTGCTACATCCTTTTCACGGTTTATACATTATTCCTCTCGCGTATTTTATCCTTTTTTTTTTTTTTTTTATCAAAAAAAAAAAAGGTCTATCTCTATATATATATATATATATATATATATATATATATATATATATATATATAAAAGAGAGAGAGACCATTTTGCTATACTAGACATTCTCGTAATATGGCGACGTAGGGAGAGAAAAATAATCGCCCCTACTGGGTTCACTCTGTTTATTTTGCCTTTTTCCCGCATTTCCCTCTGTATAGCATGTAGGATCATGGGATATATCCGGTCCTCCGAAGTGTAAAATGAACGTGAAAAAAAAACGCACAAAGTGTTTTCCTTGCGTTCGTTGGGATTTGAGCGCCAAGATAAAGCTGCATGCAACGTTTTTTTTGACATCGTATAACCGCGCAGCCGGACAAATGCACGTCACCAAAGCCCGTGTGAACTCTCTCACTGACTCCTATGTGTAGAAAACCCTCGGCACTTCATCCGCGCTCACCGGACACTACGAACGCCCGAATAAAAGCCGCTTGATTTCAACGCCCGATAAGAGGCGTTCAATGTAAATTGCTCCCATACCTGGAGGACTTGGGGCGAGTGTTTTTTCCTGCAAACGCTTCTGTAACCTCCATGTGTGTTTGTGTGTATTTGTGCATCTTGTGGTCGCGCTTCTCAGTAACGTGAGAAGCCCAACTAATCGATAACGGCATTTGTTGACAACGAATTTCATTATCGATAATTATCGATTTTATCGATTAGTTGTTGCAGCCCTAAAATTAATAGTTTATTAGATTAAATAAAAAAATTAAAGGCACATCAGGAAATGAGAGACTATTCGAGATGTGTGTGAATGCAGGAACTAATGTTACACTTGCTCTGACGGCAGCAGGCGGTCTACCGCTATCTTAGCTTGCTAAATTTAAAATTTTCATTAAAATGCCTAAAAGTAAACGGTCGAAAGTGTGGCTATATTTCACAAGAAAGGATTCCGGCACCGCGACGTGCAGCAAATGTTTCACAGCAGTTGCGTGTAAAGGGGGAAACACGTCAAATCTACTGAAACATTCGAGGGCAGACGGAATAAAGTTAAAAGCAGAATAAATACACGGAAAAGAGTAAAAATCAGAGGGATGCACCGTTTTTAACAGCTTGTGGACAACAGCTGGCACTATCGGTGTGGACGACCCTCAGTCCCAGTCACACCAACCGTAGCAAAAAGAAGTCACCGATTATGATGACAGCAGCCTTTCCGCAGGTTAGTAGTAGGATAATGTTAATAGCAAAATGCAAATCTTGCATTCATGCTAACAAATGGTCAAATGATTTGTAAAATACTAATGTAACATGGATTCTGTTTATAATTATGGCTTTACAGCTAGTACTAGTAGTACTACAACAGTGACCCCATTTACCATTGCAAAGAAGGCTATACATGTCCTGTGCAGAGCATGGAATAAGTCAGGAAAGGTGTCGTATTTTGCCAGAAAAGGCAAATATGGTGAAATTTCTGCAAAAGAATTGCTAAAATTTGAAGCGTATATATTCATATATACTTTAAACTTTTAAAATATTGTTAAATTTTAAGCATAACATTTTTTGTTCAATAAAAATGTATTCTTGAGTCATCCACCATCATTTTGTGACTTTTGTAAAGTATCGGTTCAGGCACCGTTTTGGCACCGGTACCGTTTTAAAAGTATCGATTTGGCACCGTTATCGAAAAAACTCAAACAATACCCAACCCTAGTCATGATACAGAATGCAGGGAGCACTGAGCTGGAAGTAAACGAACTGCACAAAGGATCAAAGCTTCAGATAATCAGAGAAAATTAGGGCTGCTCCAGTAACTCTATCTGCAACTGTGTGATGTGACATGATCACTGCAGTTACAGTCGACTGTTATTTTGAGCATTTACACAAAATCACAAGTTGACTACATGAATTAAATAAAAGAAATAAAATAGTCTTGTTTTTGAAAATTGGTCTTTTTTGGAGTAAGAGTAAAACAGTCATATCAATTTCTACATGATGAACATAACGAGTTAGTAAACGTGACGAGATAGAACAATGTATGTGGGGTGTTCGAGTCAAACTGGGACTAGTGATGAAAGTTCTTGTTAATGAAGACATATAACTGAACGACATTTGCAGAAGACATCAGGCACTGTACGATGTCGTTTTTAAAGACGGCTATATGTCCACGAATGATGATCCTGGCTGAGGTGGCTCGCATCCCACTGCAGTCGTTCCTGTGAACAGTCAGCGAGTGGAACGCTTGCTCTTTGCAAATCGATGGATAGCTTATAGCCAATTTCCCCCTGTCTATGGGAACTGTACATACATGCATTCATGAACACCACTGGGAGTTATCGCCACATCCCCCGTGCAGACCTGGCTTCACTCAGAACAATTTCCCACGTTTGGGCCATTAAAGGAATTCCTGGGAGGCCAGGTCCTGATCCTGGCTCCGGTGTAGTCAGAAAACTTTCTATCTTGATGATATTCACGCACTATTCAACCACTGGGAAAAGTGCATTAGTGTAGCAGCGGATTATGTAAAGAAGTAGGGAGTTTTTTTACTCTCATTACTGTTCTGTTATCACACACAATAAAAAGTCCACTCCTTCTATCAGTAAACATATAAGACGGACAATATGTAGAGCTCCAACATGTGTGTGCATTTTTATACTGCTCTTGGTTCAACAGTGTCAGTGCAGCCTTTGTACGAATCAGTCAGAATCAGCTGGATATCATTTATTTTTGTAAATATTTTATTGCAGCTGGGGTTTAGTGATGGACATCTTATTAGTGCAACCTTTAAACAGTGCTCGGATTCTAAGTAATTTTCCTTACATTTTGTCATGGACTATCATGTGTGTGTGTCTTTGTGTGTTTGTGTGTGTTGGTTTTGTTTGCAAAGGTCATGCAAATAAAGCAGTTGTTGACTTTCTGTGGCTTTGTGGTTTTACAGTTCAATAAAGAAATGACTGCAACTTAAAGAGTTGAGTGTTCTCCTTTCCCACAAAGGCACACAGCAATATTTTTTCCTTTTGTATAGTACAACTGTGTATACTACTATAAGCTGCCTGTGCACGATCTGTTTATCAGACTCACCTGTGTCATACAATATGTACAGTAAGTCAATCTGCTATTATCATAATTCACACGTTTATTATACACATGATGATATTGTGGACACATTAGGGACCATATTGTAGAGTTCTCACTTAAGAACCGTGCCCGAGTCTGCTGGAAAAGGTGGTCTCGAGAACAGTTCAGAATACTTGGACATTGATCAAATCCTATTTGGAAGCCAATTGTACCTGAGAACGGAAGTAGCTCGCTGTTCTCAGTGCGGTCGGTCTACTTCAAAAGTTTCAGCACAACCCAAAGTCATAAAAGTAGGAAGGCATTCGAGTGGGTTGCTCGTGACATTTTTTTCCTGAAGTATAAATAAAATTAGGCATAGAATGAAGGTTAACTTCATCGTTCTTTTCTTCTCTTATGTTTAATGCTGGCTCACAAACCAATACTCACAAATGCACATACTGCTGCCACCTGCTGTTCCTGTCTCCCTGTATTATTCAAGTATACCTGAGAACGGAGATCGAAAATAATGTGAATGCTGGTCAGCCGGGGAGTGGCGAGGGGAAAGCAATCGTTTCTGAATTGCGGTACAAATCCAATCAATCTTGCCTACTGTCAGAACGCCGCAATGTAGCCAGGACAAGCAGAGTTCATGTCTCCCTTTTTGTTATTTCCACTAGGGCTGCAACTAACGATTATTTTGATAATCGATTAGTTGGCCGATTATTGTTTCGATTAATCGGATAAAAGCTACGCACTTCTTTAATTTGATGTTTTGCTTATAATTATATATAAAACCATACCAACATTTGTTTTGTTTTTAACAATAATTGCAGATGGCAAGTTGACTCTCATACACACATATATATATATATATGTATATATATTAGATATATAGATATAGATGTGTGTATGTATATATATATATATATATATATATATATATATATAGATATATATATATATATATATATATATAGATATATATATATAGATATATACCGGATAAAAGCTAGACGCTTTAATTTGATGTTTTGCTTAACTATATAAAACCATAAATCAGGGTATTATTTATGTATAAAAGTAAATTTTAAAAAATGCAATAGCCACATAGAGGCCACATTAATTCTTTAATTTTGACATTTAAAACTTATGTAAATCAACATTTTTGTTTTTAACAATAACTGCAGATGGCAAGTTGATTGTGTGTGTGTGTGTGTGTGTGTGTGTGTGTGTGTGTATATATATATATATATATATATATATATATATATATATATATATATATATATATATATAGATGTGTGTGTATGTATGTATAGTTAAAAAAATACACTGACATATTCAGTTGTTAAGAATGAGCTAAATTTTTAATTTAGGCTTCTAGATTATGATATTATTTTTAATTGAAGTGTCTACTACATCCTTTTCACGGTTTATACATTATTTCGATCCTCTCCTTTTTTTTTTTGTTGTCTCAATAAAAAATAATAATAAAATAAATAAATATATAGACCATTTTGCTATACTAGACATTCTCGTAATATGGCGACGTAGGGAGAAAAAAAAACTCGCCGCTACTGGGTTCACTTTTTAATTTATTTAACAGGGTTTATTTTGCCCTTTTCCCGCATTTCCCTCTGTATAGCGTGTAGGATCATGGGATATATCCGGTTCCCCGAAGTGTAAAATGAACGTGAAGAAAATGAACTAGAAGTATTTTCCTTGCGTTCGTTGGGATTTGAACGATGAGAAAAGGCTGCATGCAATGTTGTTTTTTTTTTTTACACCGTATTACTGCGCAGCCGGACAAACACACGTCACCAAAGCCCGTGTGAACACTCACTGACTCCTATTTGTAGAAAACCCTCGGCGCTCACCGTACACTACAAACACCAGAAAACCACTCGATTTTAACACCCAATAAGAGGCGTTTAATGTAAACTGCTCCCATACCTTGGAGGACTTGGAGCGCGCGCTTTTTCCTGTAAACCCCATTGCGCGTGCGACTGTGTATTTGTGCGTCTTGTGGTCGCGCTCCTCAATAACGTGGGCAGCCCAACTAATCGATAACGGCATTCGTTGACAACGAATTTCATTATCGATAATTATTGATTTTATCGATTAGTTGTTGCAGCCCTAATTTCCACTTAATTTGTTCACCATGACTGTGGGATTTGGGTTTATTTATCTTAAGAGTGTTATTCAGAGTATACGGACAGATTTTGGGTGAGGATGTCGGGTGTGCAGTCAGTGTTCCAGTTCATCTTGGAAGTTTTCAGAAGGGTTGAGGTCAGGGCTCTGTGCAGGACACTCAAGTTTTTCCAGTCTAACCTAAGCACATCATTGCCGTTAAGGAATGCTTTTAGGCTTTTTAGTTCTAGTGAAGGGCAGCAACGGTGGTGTAGTGGTTAGCATTGTCGCCTTGAACCACCAGGGTCCGGGTTCAATTCCTGGCTAGGCTCGATTCCCGTGTCTGTGTGCATGTTCTCCCCGTGCTTGGTAGGTTTCCTCCGGGTACTCTGGTTTTTCCTCCCACAGTCCAAAGATATGCAGGTTAGGCTGATTGGTGTTCTTAAATTGCCTGTAGTGTGTGAATGTGAGTGTTAGTGTGTGTATATGTGTGTGTGCCCTGAGATGGATTGGCACCCTGTCCAGGGTGTACCCTGCCTTGTGCCCTAAGTCTCCTGGGATAGGCTCCAGGCCCCCGCGACCCTGAATACAGGATAAAGTGGTATAGAAGATGAGTGAGTGAGCTCTAGTGAAGGAAAATTGTAATGCTACAGCATGCAAAAACATTCTGTGCAATTGTGGCAGTTATTATGAGAGTCAGAATTTCCCCTAGAAATGTTTTGGTTAATTATTTCTTGCAAGACTTTTGTTTGGTATTTTCCATGTAGATTTTGAGTAAAATAAGGGGAGAATTAAAAAGATGTATTTATTGTACAGATGTATTTATTGTACTGTATATAATTATACATACAAATATATAAAAGATAAAAGTGACTATGACTCTTTGCAGAAAATGTAACATGAAAACGTGCTTGTTATATTATAATATATTATATCTCTATATCTCCATCTGTGTTTTCTTTATCTTTTATCTTAATTAAAACATTATTCCAGTAAATACTGTAGGAAGTCTGACCTTATAACACAAGGCGATTTATGAAGTGCCATGGAAAAGAAATGCGATACATCCATCAAATTTTTTCACCATTGCTATTATATTTAGGTTTATTTTATTTAAAAGGTTGTTGGGATGGTTGGTTATTTAAAAAATTGAGTATCCTCAGATAATCCACAGAGTAATCCAGCACTACATCAGTATTCACACATGCTTTGTCCAACTATTAGTTCAGTATTTCCTACAGGTCTAAAATATACTTGCAGTTGTAGCCAGCAGAATGGCCCTTCATTAACCCTTTTTTGCACATTCCAGAGATTCAAGCCACAAACCCTCCCCTCCATCTACCCATTTGTAAAGAGTAAGATAAAGTAAAGAATATTGGTGTACAAACATGGCACTGTGCATTATTATGTTTTAATAAATATACTCAGCAAAAAAAGAAACGTCCTCTGAATTTCAACTGTTTTTACTTTCAGTAAACTTAATGTGTAAATATTTGTATGAACACTAAAAGACTCAACACCATAAGACATAAACTAAAAATGTTTCACAATGTGTCCCTGAATGAAGGGAGGCTCAAAATCAAAAGTACCAGTCAGTATCTGGTGGCCACCAGCTGCTTGAAGTACTGCAGTGCATCTCCTCCTCATGGACTGGACCAGATTTGTCAGTTCTTGCTGTGAGATGGAGGGATTGTGTGTTCCTGGTGTGACTCGGGCAGTTGTTGTGGCCATCCTGTACCTGTCACGCAGGTGTGATATTCGGATGTACCCATCCTGTGCAGGTGTTGTTACACGTGGTCTTCCACTGCGAGGATGATCAGCTGTCCTTCCTGTCTCCCTGTAGCGCTGTCTTAGGCGTCTCACAGTGCGGACATGGCAATTTATTGCCCTAGCCACATCAGCAGTCCTCATGCCTCCCTCATGCAGCATGCTTAATGCACGTTCACGCAGATGAGCAGGGACCCTGGGCATCTTTCTTTGGGTGTTTGTCGGTAGACAAGTCTCTTTAGTCTCCTGTGTTTTTAGAACTGTGACCTTAAATGCCTACTTTCTGTAAGCTGTTACGGTCTTAACGACCATTCCACAGGTGCATGTTAATTGATTATGGTTAATTGAACATGCATGGAAAACATTGTTTAAACCCTTTACAATGAAGATCTATAAAGTTATTTGGATTTTTACAACATTATTGTTGAAATACACAGTCCTGAAAAGGGGACGTTTCTTTTTTTTGCTGAGTATATATCTATTGGTCAGGATTGTGCTATATTTTGTCAACACAACATGGGCAATATGATGAACTGAATCTTATTTCATTTTATGCAAACATGACTGAGCAAAAAAATCACATAGACAAAGAAATAGCACAGATCATGTGTTTTTATAGTTGTTTAGGTTGTTTCTGTGACCAGGAAATATTCTTATTTTGTGAATTCTAAATTTTTGCTATCCCATTCACATATTGTGTAGTTTTACCAGTAATGATAACATGTTCTACATGAACGAAAACCCAAATACATACAGTTTTATGTCTTAAGCTTCCTCTGTCGACACACTGGCAGGATAGTAGTAGTAGTAGTAGAAATCAGTTACTGACCAATGCTGTGTTGCCTGCACAGATCCGTGCCACTTTGAAGGTAAAGCCTTAAAACTAAAGTTATTATTATTATTTTTTTTTTTTTAAGGAGACCTTTCACTGTGGCTCTTTGCACAGCATGTGCGACCATCAGTAAGCGGTGGGCACCGATATACACGAGTGCCCAAGTATATCCAGTGTCAAACACTGTAATACCATCAGCCCAAAGCTATTTCACAATGAATCCTTGATCTCGTTTACAAAATCTCTCTAATGCTGGAGGTCTAACATCTACAGAGCACAAGTGATTCTTAAAATGTGCCATATGCTAATTTGAAATGTCAAATACAAATTTTAGATAACATCAATGATTTCTTGGAAAATCCAGGGTATATTACAAGTTTTTCAATCATTAGTAGCAAAACCTGTACTGATGGCCAGAAGGAAGTCACAGGAAGGTATGTAAGATGCACTTAAGCTCAACAGGCTTACCACTGGTGCGAACAAAAGCCGCTTCTTTTATACTCTTATGAATGGAGCCATGATTTGGATATGCTTAATACATTAAGAGAAATGTATAGTTAGTCTTATTGTTCTCTTGCAGACAGACTGTGTTCAAGACCTACAGAAGGTGGGAAGAGTGTGCTTTGTGAAGCTCTGTCCCAGAAGCGTCAGGAGGATTTTCTACCACAAATCTCCCTTTCTATCACAGGAAATATGAGGCATTAGCTTTTTAGGCTACACTGTGCTACAGGTAAGAGTAAGTTTTAAGCATTTAACATGATGCTCCATTTCCTGCATGCATTGTTGGAAAAATGCACAATGTATAAATTTAGTTTTAAAATACTGTATACAAGTTTTTGCCCCCCTGAAGTAGGGCTGGGCGATTTGGCCTAAAATCAAAATCTCGATTAATTGAAAATTTTAACTCGATTTCGATTAATAAACGATTTTTTTTTTTTTTTGCCCTCATAGTTCACTGACAAGTTTTGTACAGTAAATATGCTCACAAGTGAGAGATTTTTGAATGAAGGGTGCATTACTTGATTGATTAATTGAAGGCAACACACACTATCTACTATCTATGATTATTTATTGAACATCAATGTTGAACAACTTAAACTGAAGCCACAAAAATTAAAGGGTTCATTAAATTACATTTTAAAGTATAGTTTATTAACAAAAACAGATAACAGATTTGGCCTTAAAAATTAAGATACTATAGGCACATGCTCAGAATCTTTACAAGACAAAAATTTTTATAAAAAAAAAAAAAACTTGTTTGCGATGATAAAAAGTATCTTGTGGTGATATATTAATGTTTTGAGATTTTTAAACAATAATGAGAAACAAACATTTAGACCACACACACTAGGGCTGTCTTTTTATCCCACAATTCAGAGTTAAATGAAGGCTATTTCACACGGCCCCAATAAACTGACATAATGGCTTAAGCATGCAATGACAACAAAAATGGAATGAATTATGCAGCTATCAATCTGGCCCAGGACAGTTTCACTTTTACTATATAGTTGGGTACCTGCTAGGTGTTGTATAGTTCATATTTGCTTGGCCAGAATGGTTTAAGCCACCAAAATAACGTTTTATTGATAAACTGCGCAGCTTTCGCCAACGTGAACACTCCCGTTAGTAACGAGGCGAATAAGGAGCAAAACTTCAGCCGCAGAATGAGACGCTGCGCAATAAGGAGCCAAACAAACCGGAAGCTGCGAATAAGGAGCTAAACTTCAGCCGCCGAGTGAGACGCTGCGCAATAAGGAGCCAAACGAATCGGAAGCTGCTTTTATTGATGAACTGCACAGCTTTCGCCAACTCCTGTTAGTAACGAGGCGAATAAGGAGCTAAACTTCAGCCGCAAAATGAGACGCTGCGCAATAAGGAACCAAACAAACCAGAAGCTGCGAATAAGGAGCTAACTTCAGCCTCGTGTGCTTAGGGGCATCATATCTTTCGCTAGAAAGTTAGAAACGACCCTGGTTATATCCTTGCTCCTTTTGGACACCTTTCATAAGGTGTAATGGCCACGAAAGACGACACGAGCGATATCTGCTTTGGTACAGCCCCACTGCTAGCGCTGCTAGTTGACGGAGCATCTGCCCGCATTTTCATGCTCTGTGTGGTCGTGTGGGTGATGCGTTCATATAACGGAGTTCGTGCTACCTTTTTTGTCGACAATTTCAACATCTTTGGATAATAACTCGAGGTTAGATTCACTTTCGTCGCTGCTTCCACTCTTTTTTTTTTTTTTTTTTTTTTTTTTTTCTTCTTCTCTTTTTTTGTCGTCCTGGTGTCAAGTTTGCTTTGCAAAGTGCGGCAGGAAATTAACTTTGACCTGCACGGCACGCGCAAGCTGCACGCTGATTGGTTGTTGTCGTGTTGTTCTGCTGTGTGATTGGCTCTTAGATTAATCCATATCGAGCAAAAAATGTCTATAGCTTTTTATCGTTTTTAAAATCAAATAAATCGCGATTCGATATGATATCGTTTATCGGCCCAGCCCTACCCTGAAGTGTGTATAAATTTACACAGACAACCAAAAGAATTTATACATACACTTTCTCTCTCCCTCTCCATAGAGCAGCAATGACTGTAGCACGGGGAAAAGTTACAACAAAAATTTCTGAAGGTTACAACTAGTATTTCTATAGATCAGAACTCTGTGCTGGCCATTTCATTATTTTTTATGTTTTCAGTTTTAAGGAACTACATTACCCATTTTACTGTTATAGAGGACTTTGTTATGCTGGAAAATTGGTGGCTAATTTGGGTGATGAACACAGGGAAGTGTCCATATGTTGTTGAAGAAGGGCCTGATAAATATTTGCATTCACTGAACCATGCAGCTGTATAAGGAGCTCAATTCCTGCTGCAGAAAACATCCCCCAGACCATGACTTTACAAACTTTGGGTATACTGTACTGTATATCCACACTTTTACACACTACTGGGTCTTTTCCCAGAATGAACATAATGTTTCCCATCAGCCCCAAATAAATTAATGTAAATGGAGCTTTGGACCTGTTCTCCTCTGTCTATACAACATACTCCTCAGCAAAGGTTAGTCTAGCCTTTTGATTCTTTCTGCTAATGAGGGAATTGGTCACTGCAGAATGGGCTTTCTGTCCAAATTCTCTTGAATGTTGATGCACTATGTCCAGACAGATCTTTACTGTGTTTAGCACTGAACAGGTGAGCAATCCCATCTGCAGTGTTGAACCGGTTCTTTAAAAAATTGCTCTCTTACTCCTCTTTAGATAATTTCAAATAGGACTAGACAGTGACCTTGAAATTGTAGGTTGTTCTCTAATTTCGATGTCCACTGTCGTGAGGGAGAGCGAAAGAGAGAGAAATGTTTTAATTTACAATACAAGAACATAATAAACGCGCTATATAACAGGCTCAAAAAGACATTTGATGGAAATAATTCTGGAAATCATTTAAACACTTGAAGTTGCATGGTAAAAAAGTCAACAATAAAAACCATATCTATGTTTTAGTAGTGAAATTAAGAGCATTTCCACACACAGTACATGTACATTTTGCAGTTCGAGTATGATGCCTTCAGGGTTTTTTTTTTTAACTGTAGTTAAGAATTTAGGCAATTATTTTTAACTGTTTAAATGTTTGACCACTATTGGTTTAATTTAATAGTTCCTGCTCAAGCTATCAGAATATAAAATGCTGTATTAAAGGAGAAAGTATGTAATTATTGAGTATGCAATGCATTATAAACAGGCTGAGGACATAATTCAACCCTGAGCACATAGACAAGGTAGGGCATTTATTTGGGCTCACATTTTTTGTGGAAGTTAGCGAATGATGTTCAGCCTAGTCATTGTTGTTGTTGAGTTTGTATGGTTACAGAGATGTGAACATGTTTGGCCAAATAATGAGCTCTAGCTATGTATAACTGTTGGTGGTTAGTTTTTTTTTTTTATTAAATTTTAAAAATTTTTACTTCAAATTTGGCTAGATTTTGGTCTGGTTGTTGTTATTTGACTGGCTTTTAGCTAGCTAGCTAGTTAGAAATAGAAGGCTAGATTAATACAACCATGCAGCTGTGTGTAGCTTTAATAAACAGCATCAAGTTGGCTCGGTGGTCATTGAGAGATTTCAGCACCGCAAACGTGCACTTTGATGTGCACTTATATTTCAGCTAGGTGATGGACACTAAGTGATTAGTTGATTCTGTAGGTTGTACAATAATGCATTTGTGATTTGACAAAAAGTACAGTAACAGCAAGTTGGTGATTTAAGAGCTCTGCTGCTTGACCAGACACTTAGTGAGAGCCAACAGAAGTTTAGCATGAGCTTTAGCTGAAGTTTAGAAATTTAACACTTACCCCGTCGTTCTCAAAGTGTGGGGCGCGCCCGACTAGTGGGGAATACAGACATGACAGGTGGGGCGCAATGAACGGGAGGAAATTAGTGGAAAATAATAGGAAAGTATCTATTCTAATTCATGCTTTTCTTTATTGACAATAAAGATTGGACACTCAAAACTAAACAATCACGAAAAGAAATGGATCATTAATACAAGTAAATTAAAATAACATCAGAGAAAAAGTGGAACCATAGCGCAACAATAACGGTTTAACGTCGGCATGTTAATGGCAGAGGAACAATATATAAGGAAACATTCGGTAGTATATACGTAATTTCATTTATTCCAATGTGTATGCTGATGTTTTTTTGTTAAAAATTTATATTTTATCGGGCAGTACTAGTCTGGCACTTCTAGTTTCCAGTGCGGCATTTTGCGATGATCCCGAAATCATTCGTTGCGCCGTAGAGAATAATGATGTTTATGCTTTTATTAAACATGTATAATTTAAGGCAGATATAGCTTAAAGACGATGTAGAGAGGAAATGTATGTGGATATCTTATTTGCAGGTTTATTTACCAGCTTAGGGCTGGGCGATATGTCTGAAAACTGCATCACGATATCAGTGTTTCATATCGGTCTATATCGATAATTATTGATATTTTTTATGACCCATTTAAAATAAGGACCAGGAGAAGAATATATTACATTTAAACATTTTTATTTTAAACTTAACCTTCCTATGATCATAGTCCCATCAGTTATTAAGACAGAAATGTCAACAACCATTTGTTGACATTTGTCATACAACGTCCGGAAGGCGGTGAAAGAGGCGAAGCAGCGCTACGGGAGAAAACTAGAGTCACAGCTTCAACAGAATGACTCTAGGAGCCTGTGGCAGGGACTATAAACAATCACGGATTATAAAGCACCAACATCCGGTATGATGAACGCAGACGTGACTCTGGCAGACGAGCTCAACACTTTCTACGCTCGCTTCGAGGCTGCAGCTAAAGACACTAGCGATGCTAATGCTAACGGCGCTAATGCTAACGGCTGCAGACAGGAAGACACTGCCAGAACCGGGAACGCGCTCATCATCACCGAGCACGACGTGAGGAGAGCCTTCAGGAGAGTGAACACCAGGAAAGCAGCAGTACCAGATGGCATCTCAGGCCGTATTCTCAGATCCTGCGCAGACCAGCTAGCACCTGTGTTCACTGAGATATTCAACATCTCCTTATCTCAGTCGGTGATCCCCACATGCTTCAAAGAGTCCATCATTGTTCCCGTCCCAAAGAAACCACATCCTGCTTCTCTCAACGATTATCGCCCTGTAGCCCTCACCTCAGTAGTGATGAAGTGCTTTGAGCGCCTGGTCAGAGACTTCATCATTTCTTCACTACCCGACACACCTGGACCCTCTACAGTTTGCATACCGTCAGAACCGCTCCACAGACAATGCAATCTCTCATCTCCTCCACACATCACTCACTCACCTGGACACTAGGAAAGGGAATTATGTTAAAATGCTTATCGACTACAGCTCTGCATTTAATACCATAATTCCCTCCACACTCACCACCAAGCTGGAGCACCTGGGACTCAGCTCATCTATGTGTCTGTGGATCTCCAACTTCCTGACTGGCAGACCACAGGCAGTAAGGATGGGCGGACACGTCTCAGCCTCACTCACTCTCAGCACTGGAGCCCCCCAGGGTTGTGTTCTGAGCCCCCTGCTGTACTCCTTGTACACCCACGACTGCGTGGCCACTACCAACTCCACCGCCATCATCAAGTTTGCTGACGACACTGTCGTGGTGGGCCTGATCACCAACAATGATGAGTCGGCCTACCTAGAGGAGATTGGAAATCTGGAGAACTGGTGCCAGAGGAACAGTCTCCTCCTGAATGTCAGCAAGACAAAGGAGCTCATAGTGGACTTCAGTACAAAGCAGGAGAGGAACTACCAGACCCCCAACATCAACAAGAGCCCAGTGCAGAGAGTGGACAGCTCCAGATACCTCGGTGTTCACATCACGCAGGACCTGTCATGATCCTGTCACATCAACATCGTGGTGAAAAAGGCCCGACAGCGTCTCTACCACCTCAGACGCTTGAGAGACTTCAGACTGCCTTCTAAGGTGCTCAGGAATTTTTACTCCTGTACCATAGAGCGCATCCTGACAGGTAACATCACGACCTGGTTTGGAAACAGCACCATGCAGGACAGACGAGCTCTATAGAGGGTGGTGCGATCAGCTGAGCGCATCATCCGCACCGAGCTCCCTGACCTGCACTCGATCAACAGCAAGCGGTGCTGGACCAAAGCCAGGAAGATCGTGAAGGACCTCAGCCATCCCAAAAATGGACTGTTTTCTCTGTTGCGGTCTGGGAAGCGATTCCGCTCCCTGAAGGCCAACACAGAGAGACTGAGGAGGAGCTTCTTCCCACAGGCTATAAGGTCTCTCAATCACACCACCACACAGGATTAACAACTTTTTAAACTCCCAACATTTACTGGACAATCATGAACACATTCATTCACACTCGCACTACATATTTATATATCTGGACCATTGCACAAGACACTTTAAGTCACTTTTTATGCATATTTGCACAACCACTGCCACTTTCAAATATTTCTATATTTTGTAATATTTTTTTATCATGCCCTTATTTGTACAGTTTATTTTAATAGTTAAATTTATTTTCTTTAGTATTTCTTTTTATTCATATTTATTCCTTACGTACAAGTTTTTATTTTATTTCTTAAGGTCACTGGCGGTCGTATAAGCATTTCACTGCATTTCGTATTGTGTATGACTGTGACAAATAAAATTTGAATTTGAACCATGGAAAAATCTAATAATTAACATGTAAACATAAGTCTAACATCACAATGAACACTTAACAATTATCTCTTAACATTTAAGGTGCAAAATTAAAAGAAAATGTAAGAAATGCTTAATAAAGTGTAATAAAATAGTGCAATGCGTTTATTATATCAAATACCTTTAGAGCAGTGGTTCTCAAAGTGTGGGGCATACAGACATGACAGGTGGGGCTCAATGAACGGGAGGAAATTAGTGGAAAATAATAGGAAAAAACTAAACAATCACACACAAATAAATGGATCATTAATACAAGTAAATTTAAAATAACATCAGTTGTGGGCCGGGAGAAGAAGTGGAACCGTAGTGCAACAATAACGGATTAACGTCGGGCCAACTTGAGCAGCGCTGCTCGAATCACAAACCTGCGCGACCCACTGGGTCTGACAGAAATAGACCGCGCCGACCATCAAAATACATTTTACCCCCCTGGGATGCGCACGTACAAAACAGGCATGGCAAGGCGGAAACAATATTAAACAGTCCTGACATTTTAAATTGTTTTTAAATAAAAACGCAGTGGGTCGCGCAGGTTTGTGATTCGAGCGGCGCTGCGCGATCCACCGGACTGCGCGAATAAACCAGATCATCACTGCGCTATCCAGATAGTCGCGCTGCGCTGTATTTGCGCAGATATTTGGTTCAATCGGGTGCCACATTTTCGTCCCACTTTTGATGTTTGGCTTCACATACACTTCGACAATGGAAGAAGACGGTGCAGCAGCAGTGAGTTTGCTTACATGTGACGAAACCAACAACGAGAAGATTGTAAAGAAAAAGGTACATCGTCTGTGGTGTGGAATTGGTTTGGGTATAAGAAAAGTGATACGAATGAGACGGACGTGATTTGCAAGGTACGCAAGTGCACTGTTTTAACAAGTGGTGGAAACACGTCAAACCTTTTCTATCATCTGAAATCCAAGCTTCCAAACGAATATGGCCAAAGTAAAAAAAATGCGGCAAACCCCAGCAATTCACAGTTTAAATAAAATTACATTATGTAAAACAGTTTCTTTGTGTTAGAATTTTTATTTATGCATTTTCAGATACAAATTGTTATATTGTGATATAGCAATTGTGATCGTTATCGAGGTAGAAAATCGCTTCTACCGTGATAGAAGATTTTGGTTATATCGCCCACCCCTAATGAAGCCTATCTTGAGCTTGGATTCATGGTGGGCATGGTGGGGGCAGGAGAGAGGCTCGTGTGTGTTTTGTGTCTTAAACCGCTGGCAGCAGACCGCATGAGACCCAACAAATTAGGAAGACACTTAGAGACAACACACTCACCGTCACGTTAATAAGCCACTCGACTTCTTTCAAAGAAAGCTGGCAGAATACAGACAGCAGGAGAATCGCATGGTAAAATCTGAATCAGTAGACAGCAAAGCACAAATGGCTTCATTCAAAGTTGCATACAGAATTGGCAAGTGCAAAAAAACTACAAACGATTGCTGAATAGCTAATAAACAGGGGGTCAATTATGCAAAGATAAGTGACAACGTAAGCCTTTTATAACAATTGCGCGTGTATTTTATCTGTTTTTAACTTGGTGTTGTTTGATCTTATTGGTTTAGAAATTGATATTTCAATAAACAGCAAACTTGGCCGATTTCGTTATTATTTTGTTGACAAGTGGGGCTTGAAAATTCGCTCACCCCCTTAAGTGGGGAATGACAGAAAAAGTTTGAGAACCACTGCTTTAGAGAAAACTACAACAAATATATTGTTGTAATATATTTGAGATTGATGTTAATTCACTGGCGGGCCACCAGGGGGCAATACTGCGCTGTATACTATATGTGTCGTGGGCACTGAATGCAGTAAAAGAAGAATACAGTTTTTCTCCATGCCTGTTTCTTTTCCTCTGGTTGCCTCACACAAAAAGCAAGTGGTAATATAGATGTTAGTTGTGCATATTAATGCAAACATAATTGTCATACCAAAGAATAAACTACCCGCCAATGTGGCTAGTAAGACTAAAGTTATTACCCGCCACAGCCGAATTTTACCCGCATTTGGCGGGTGCCAATGTCAACGCCATCTTGTCTCCTTTAATGCTTCCTGAATCGCGACCGTACTACTTCCGGGTCCTAGAGACGGTCGCGGAGCGAGTGCGCATGACAGCAACCAAACTAGCTACACAACCTCTGTTTTCTTCCGACAAAGAATAAAAAAATATCGAACGTTCTATCGAACACATTTTTATTGATATCGGTCACGTGTCTATCGCGAAACATATCGTTATCATTTTATCGCCCAGGCCTAACGCAGCTATTGAATCCGGAGATGCGAATATGAAACTAACTTTACCGCGGTCACAAACTGGGTCAGTAGTAGTATGTAGTGAGCATAATAATGTCAATGGATACATTTGTTACATGGACCACAAAAAAGCAGGCATCTCAGCACCATCAACCAAAAAGCCAGCCGAAAGGAAAACATGATGAAGCCTATGCTGCGCTTTGATTCATGGTGGGGATGGTGGGGGCAGAGGAGAGACCCATGTGTGTTTCGTGTCTCAAACCGCTGGCAGCAGACAGCATGAGACCCAACAAAGTAGGAAGACACTTAGAGACATCACACCCCAGTCATGTTAATAATCCATTCGACTTCTTTGAAAGAAAGCTCTAGATAAGTGAAGCCTGTTATAACAATTGCATGTGTATTTGTCGGTATACAATTGGTATGTCTACAGTTTAGGCTTGACTTTTAAGCACTACACAGCCTTGAATTCTCCTTGAGCGTGTATTGTTTGCTCTCACGGTCATAAGATTACAGTAATCCACACATTGAACAAGAGGCTGGCAACCAGATCTTGTTTTTCTGCAAATTTTATTTTCCATTGGAATCAGATTAATTTAATAAGTTTTAAATGCACTGTGAATGTTATAACTCCAAAATTATAACTCTTTCAAAAATTGTCAATCCAGGACATGAAATACTTTTCGTGTGTTTTTGATGGTTGAGGATGGCCTAGCTCTGAGCATCAGCCCCTCGTTCAGCTGTCCAGTCATTGCGCAAAGGCAGATCAATTCAGCTGCCATTGCTCTAACTTAATTTGTGCCTTTGCCAGCAATTTTAAATCATGTATTACTTTTCAGTGACCTCATGTATTGTAAGCTCTTGTTTAGCTCTTTACTAACGGCAGTTTCAATGGATCCATGGATTGGATTTCAAACAGCAGTGGTAAAGTTTGGAGTTTTAAAATTTTGTAACAGGACACTCAGATGCTTCCAGCATGGACATAAAGTTTCCTTATTCATTTGAAATATTGTGGAAGTGCTCATTTTATTTCACTAAAAGTTCAATAGTTTATTAATTTATATATTTAATATTTAAATAAACAGTAATTATTGCTTTAAATAAAGCAGAATTAAGAAATAAAAACATGACAAAGCATGATTTTAAAGGGCGATACGATGAGGTATTCTGCTTATATCGGTTGCGTTTGCCAGTGCAATTTCAACTCTTATTTTTTTGTACTTGAAGGTACAATTGATCTTGTGGAATGCCTTTTAAATAACTCACACCCTTCACGTAAATTATACCCGAAAAAAACACTTTGTCCTTCAGTAGACACTGCACATTTCCTGTTTTTTTTCAGGCCAGGTGTTTTTTTGTTTTTTTTGCTGCTGCCTTTGAAGAACTGCGAGAGAATTTATTGTGCTTCTGTTATTAGTTAGGCAGGAAATGTTCTCGATGTTGTTACAGATAGACAGACCAGATAAAAATTCTGCAGCAGATTTCATCTCTCTGGCTTCTGTTGTCGTGTAGTGACCTCACTTATCTGTAATTACTGTATGCTGATGAACAATAGTCTGCTGTCAGTCTGCTTTGCTTTCTAATGCCCAGCTCTCCATTTCATGGATTTTCCTATGAAAGGCTACAGATTCAAATTCATGGCTTGCCATGGCACAAATACGCTCAGGTATCATTAGCTATGGTGTAGGTTGCGAAGTGCTTAAGCAGAGCTAATATGAAATATGATGACACTGTAAAGGCACAGAAAAACAGTTGGCTTGATGGGGTGAGCCCAGGAATAATGATGATTACTTATGAATAGAAGATATTCTATAGAAGGTTCTATGGATCCTTACAGAGAGAATTACAATAACTTGACAAAATGACTGAGAAGAACAACCATTGTCACAGTTATGGCATTAGTTACCTTCTTTCTATCACCTGACTGGATTTGCTACACTCCTAAGCTGTTGCTGTAGTGCCATATCAGTTCTCTGGGCACTGCACAATTCCAGATTTTGTGCAAGGGACTTTTATTTTGGAACTTGTGTGGCCTTGCGTTTTTGTTTTCACAGTTTCTGTTTACATTACTGCTTACTTGGGCCACTGTGATGTTCTGAAACCATTGCCCGGCTATGATCGACTGCATCTGCACATGGAATAGGTCTGTGGAAAGTCTCTGTGGAGTCATAAAAAGTCATGCTTGAACAATTACATGAGTCACCCTGAGACACCCCTTTAAGCCACAGTCATGCTCACACTTGCCCAAGTCTCATAACAATTCATGAATTATTAGCAAAAATGGCGAAAGTGGCAACTGCGCTTAAGAAAAAGGAGCTGGCATTGGTGCATGGAGTGGAAAATATTAGAGATGTTCAAGTGGAGGCAAATCCACTGCTGTTATGCATTTCATTCCTGTTGTTAGTTTTTTCCAGTGGTGATTCTTAAAAGTTTGTTACCACACCACCACCCTGTGAACCAGAGAAGAACTGCATGTTCTTCAACTACAATAATTTGGTATTTGCAGAGCATAGTCAGTAGTTTAATTTCTACAATCTGATTGTAATCATTCCGCATAAATGTTTACATGCATGCTGATCTGATAAGACTTGAGCTTACATGCAAATTTTGTGACCATTTGCAAGGTGGTATTTAATCTCCCGGAAGTATAACAGAAGAAAGAGAAGGGTTTTTTTTTTCCCCTCTAATTTTGAGGTTAGGTTTCCCAGATTTTTTTAGACGAATCCCGGCTTTTGCTTTAAAGAATTCAGTTTCAGCCATGATTGGTTAGATGCATTAGTCTGAATGAAATGTGAGCCAATCCGTGCCTCTCCAAAGTTTTAAATAAAGATTGGTTGGAGAGTTTTTTTTTTTTTTTTTTTTTATTGGAGTTGCAATTAAATCAGCAATGGAAGTCCTCCCCCACCCGCTCCAAGAAACTCCTCACGTCGCCTAATGTTGCCTCAGTTAGGGAGAGAAAAGTCTTAAGTGTTTACATGGCTGATATTTACCTAATAAGTAAATCATCAAAGATTTACACCACCCATCTAGTTCTGATTAATAATGCAGTCTGCTCCAGAACGGGTCAGGGTGTTTCAATTGAAGTGTTTACATGATGCATTTATGTTCTGATTTTGTAATTACCAGTGGACTTCTATGGTTTAAATGCCACTAGTGCTACTGTCCGTGTTAGCTGCATAGTCGTGATGGACAGATCATGGATTGTCTTGTGCTTTGAGACTCAGCACTGGCCTCTTATGCCATTTTAGCTTTCTGCCTTGTGGCTCAAATGGCATACTGCCAACCTTTGGGGTGATTGAAGTCCTTTTTGGGAAGCAAGCCATCTTATGAGATGTTTTTTTTTTTTTTTTTTTTTCTTCCTCAGGAAGCTTTTTCAGGATTTTTGGGTTTCATATAAAGCTATTGAAATTTAAAGTTCTATTTTCTCTTCATAAAAGGGTCCATAAAAATAAATAGAGATGCAGCTCAATTAATGTCACTTCTAACATTGGATTTCTCTTCCTCTCTCCCCTTGGGGGTTTGCGAATAATACATTATTATTCTTATTTTTTTGTCCACTTTAATCAAATAAGATCAATGAGAATGCTTAAAGAAAAAAATGCTTGTCAGACATTAAATGTCTTAAAGAACAGTGGTGCTTTGAACCTTAAATGTTATAATGACACAGCAGCAGAATGTTCCTCTGTTTAAACTTTTCTGTGGACTCCGCCCTGCCATTACAAAAATTTCCTGTAATATCATGAGATGGTTTCCTTTTCATAATGGAATTTAAGCATTTAATTCAGCTGTTTTTAATTCAAGAAATTTGATTAGCGTCAGCTGATACTTAAAAAAACACTACAGTGGGTTTGCATCATTTGATTAAGGGAAGCTGAGGAACAGACATCTCTTTAGAACAGTGGTTTCTACGCTAGAGACATTTTTTTATGAATGGGTTCACAAGGAAAATTCCTAACCTTATCTTTTGTTTCACTTATTTATTTTACAAATTAATATTAGAAATGTGGACGACAGATTGTGTGTGCTAAAACTAAGAAATGTTACTGTGAATCACATTCCAATAAGCCATGTTTAAATTAAATCAAATTTAAATCAATTAAAAGGTCAGTTTTTAGTCCTTAAAGCACAACAGTTGAAATAGAAGAGGTTTCCCCATCCATCTTTGCTAAATACAGTGGTGTGAAAAACTATTTGCCCCCTTCCTGATTTCTTATTCTTTTGCATGTTTGTCACACTTAAATGTTTCTGCTCATCAAAAACCGTTAACTATTAGTCAAAGATAACATAATTGAACACAAAATGCAGTTTTTAAATGATTGTTTACGTTATTAAGGGAGAAAAAAAACTCCAAATCTACATGGCCCTGTGTGAAAAAGTGATTGCCCCCCCTTGTTAAAAAATAACTTAACTGTGGTTTATCACACCTGAGTTCAATTTCTGTAGCCACCCCCAGGCCTGATTACTGCCACACCTGTTTCAATCAAGAAATCACTTAAATAGGAGCTACCTGACACAGAGAAGTAGACCAAAAGCACCTCAAAAGCTAGACATCATGCCAAGATCCAAAGAAATTCAGGAACAAATGAGAACAAAAGTAATTGAGATCTATCAGTCTGGTAAAGGTTATAAAGCCATTTCTAAAGCTTTGGGACTCCAGCGAACCACAGTGAGAGCCATTATCCACAAATGGCAAAAACATGGAACAGTGGTGTACCTTCCCAGGAGTGGCCGGCCGACCAAAATTACCCCAAGAGCGCAGAGACAACTCATCCGAGAGGCCACAAAAGACCCCAGGACAACATCTAAAGAACTGCAGGCCTCACTTGCCTCAATTAAGGTCAGTGTTCACGACTCCACCATAAGAAAGAGACTGGGCAAAAACGGCCTGCATGGCAGATTTCCAAGGCGCAAACCACTTTTAAGCAAAAAGAACATTAAGGCTCGTCTCAATTTTGCTTAAAAACATCTCACTGATTGCCAAGACTTTTGGGAAAATACCTTGTGGACCGACGAGACAAAAGTTGAACTTTTTGGAAGGTGCGTGTCCAGTTACATCTGGCGTAAAAGTAACACAGCATTTCAGAAAAAGAACATCATACCAACAGTAAAATATGGTGGTGGTAGTGTGATGGTCTGGGGTTGTTTTGCTGCTTCAGGACCTGGAAGGCTTGCTGTGATAGATGGAACCATGAATTCTACTGTCTACCAAAATTCCTGAAGGAGAATGTCCGGCCATCTGTTCGTCAACTCAAGCTGAAGCGATCTTGGGTGCTGCAGCAGGACAATGACCCAAAACACACCAGCAAATCCACCTCTGAATGGCTGAAGAAAAACAAAATGAAGACTGTGGAGTGGCCTAGTCAAAGTCCTGACCTGAATCCTATTGAGATGTTGTGGCATGACCGTAAAAAGGCGGTTCATGCTAGAAAACCCTCAAATAAAGCTGAATTACAACAATTCTACAAAGATGAGTGGGCCAAAATTCCTCCAGAGCGCTGTAAAAGACTCGTTGCAAGTTATCGCAAACGCTTGATTGCAGTTATTGCTGCTAAGGGTGGCCCAACCAGTTATTAGGTTCAGGGGGCAATTACTTTTTCACACAGGGCCATGTATGTTTGGATTTTTTTTCTCCCTAAATAATAAAACCCCTCATTTAAAAACTGCATTTTGTGTTTACTTGTGTTATCTTTGACTAATAGTTAAATGTGTTTGATGATCAGAAACATTTTGTGTGACAAACATGCAAAAGAATAAGAAATCAGGAGGGGGGCAAATAGTTTTTCACACCACTGTATACTAGTGTTATGTCTCAAATGACATACTTTAATACCTTTACTTAATACATATACAAATTTGTACCACCTGGCACAATAAGTTGGGTTTGATGCGCATTGTACCTAGCTTTAACTAGTGCAGGGCAAGTCTATCCATTTAAAAAATAATTTTTTTTATGGACTTATTCCCTTTCTCAGGGTTGCCACATTATTCAATCCTTTCGGCCACCATCCACCAATTTCTCTCGTTGGGGGATTGGCTCTCCAGTGGTTATTTGCCTTGCCCAAGGGCTTAACAGTGGCCACCTCATGGTGGCAGAGTTCAAACCCCCGACCCTCTGATCGGCAACCCTTAGCCTCAACCACAGAACGTCACTAAATACTTGTAGCAAAATATTCAGATATCACTACAGAGATATAGAATTTGTCCAATGAATGAACAGTCAGATGACCAGGTTTATTTAAAATAGAATTCATCCATCCTAAGTAATAAATCACCAGACATGATTACATAATTTCTAACTTACACCCATTCGACAGATGAAGTTGGGTTACTCGATGTTGCTATGTTTGGGTTTTGATAGCAACATGCTAGGTAGCTAATTTTGGAGAGTGATATAAAACTTCAAAAACCAGCCAACTGTATACTCAGTGTTTTAGATTTAATAAACGAATATACAGTACAGTGTGTTGATTAAGCTAAAGCTAATACTCACATATACAGAATAGCTCATTTGACAGGAAGACATTTTACTCTGTTTATCTCTGATGTTGTGCACAGCCATGTTGATTTGATTTGCTCTGTAAGCAGAAATGAACTTGCATTATGGGATTGTGAAATTAGGTTTTAGCTCTTGGCTATTTCATGCAGATTGACTTCTTGTGCACATGTAGCAATCAAAAGCTTAGTGATGGTAATATAATGGAATTCCAAATAACACCACATCTTTTTTGTTAATGGTAAACTAGTTGGGAATACGGTTGGGAATTCTAGACTCATGCGGTTTGGAAATCCCTACACAAACCAATTTTTGGCTCTCTATTCTTATCAGCTATCGGCTATCAAATCAGGGAATATTAAATTTTTTGCACTTATGTTACACATATGTATGTTGATTACGTAATAAAATGTTTAACATTTAACGGAAAATTGCACTATTCTGTTAATATAAATCTAGAATTAAGGTTTAAAGTGTCTATTGTTTGCACCCCAAAATGTTTGAGAACTCGTATATTATAACAGTTTGAGTTATTATGTACAGTATGTATGTAATGTCCAAATGTTTGGCCTATAACTTATGTAAATTTTGCACAACTTTAGGAGATGTAAATCAGCAGAAGAGCTTTGATAAGCAATATGAGCAGATATGCATTAGATGTCATGTGGGGGTGTGTGTTCATCTCCTTTTTCTTTCCAGGGTGTATTTACTCTTTGTTGCATTGCAGGTGGCAGGACATGCCTGACTGCCTCTCTCTCTCTCTCTCTCTCTCTCTCTCTCTCTCTCTCTCTCTGCAGGTATGGAGTGGTGTCGGCTACAGACTGGATGACATTGCTGACCTGTCTCAGTCCCACATTCTTACTGCCCTGCTATTCTGACAGTTCTTGCTGAGGACACCAGCGGGACTCTGCCCTTTTTATGCTCTCACCTCCCATTCTCTCTCGTGCACCTGTACACACTCCGTCTTTGGCTGCTTTTGTATTACATGCTCCCTTCCTTCCCCTCTTCCCTTCTCTTCTCCTCTCCTCTCTTCTTTTCCTTTCCTCCTCCTCCTTTTCTTTCTTCCCTCCCTTTCTCTCCTCTGGGCTTTCCCTTTGTCCTCGAAGAGCCCCACCTTAAGAATTTTGACCTTAGGCCAAGAAGCTAAGATGAGCTGGCTGAGTCGTATAACTCCCAGGGGTCCAGATGGGCGGAGCAGTCGGAATGTTGCCCCATCTAGTCCATGCACTGCCGACCCCGAGACATGCTTGATGGTGTTTGAGAACCATTGGAGACAGGTGATATATAATCGCTAACATGCATAACTGTTGTGTTATGTACTGTACTGTTTCTAGTTGTAAAATATCTGACCAATAGACAACAAAATGAAGAGCACGACTTGCTATGCACAGGCCCTGGCCATCACTTTTTCTTATTTTTTTCGCCACTCAGATAAGCTGCATCTATCCTCTCCTCCATCAACATATCCACTAATGTAATTTTCTCAAGTCTCATATTATCAGTGATCTTCCCTCTCCTGAAGTTGGTTAAAAGGCTCTGCATTCGGACAAAATCTATTGTTTGCTCAACATTTCAGTTCATAGATTACATAAAACTGATTGAAGTCTTTCAAGCCATTTGGGAATTGAGGAAATGGGAGGCACAAACTGCTGACATCGACCAACACTCGTTAGTTGAAAAGGTTTCAGGGACAACAAAAGGATGTTGATACAGTACAGGAGCATATCCTGTTCATTCAACTATGACTGCAAGACTTCTCATCTGTGCTTGGTTCAAGTGTGTAGAGCATCTTTGATCCTGTGACAAACACCATTGTTTATTAACTTTTGCGTCACCTCGATAATATGAGTGTTTGTGCTCTTTATGTGTTCCACAGCTGTTAAATAACACATAGATTCAAATCTGAATCCATAGGCATTTTCCCTTATATAAAATCAGGAGGGATTTAATCATTTATGTGCTGTTGTTTTTCTCCTCTTTTCTTATCCTCTGTCTCTCATCTACATTCACAGGTGTCATGGGTATTGGATCAGAGGGACTCTGTGGCAGGGGGTGCTGATGATTTGACAGCTGTGAGGAATCATACTGATCAAATGCTATGTCTGCTGGCAGAGGAAAGACCAGCAGGGGGCGACAGTGATCCACCAGGTACAAAATAACCCATTTAAATGCCATGTGTGGGTCTTTGAGCACATCTGTGATATGTGATACAAGTATTTTTAAACTGTGAACTCAGCTGAGTGGTTGCTAAAGAACAGGTCACGTTCTATCAATGGAACTGTCTTGTGACAGAAGATCTTTTTATATCCCATATTAGCTTTGGTTTGAGAAATAAAATAGCATGTTAAAACACACTATAACTATAAAATTAACTGATGAAAAATGTCACTGCATGAACTGCAGGTTAAGCTCAGGACCAGTAACAGTGGTGATATTATAACATCTCGTCCTCAGCTTTAGGTCCTATTTTGGAGCTGGTGGTGTCTGAGAACATCCTGGAACGCCTGGTACAGTGGCATGTTCGCCGTGGTCTAGACCCTGACAGCCAAACGGCTCTGCTGAAGCTTTTTGAAATGCTGATTGGCCAATCCCATCAGCCCTTGCTCCAGATCAGCGCGGTGCTCCAGCCACTGCTCATCCTGCTAGGTTCCTGTGTAGACCCTCAGTTCGGCTGTCCCGCTAACCTGGAGGCCAGCCTCGTATTGCTGCTCAACCAGGTGTGGATGTGTTCGCTTGCAGTTATTAAACCCTTTATTAAATCTATTGATTTTTGACTATTGAACGTTACATTTTGTTATTAAAATATGTGTTAAAAAATATCAAGAGTTAAAAGGATATTCATTGCTAAGAAAACCCAGGGTAATATATTTTTAGGGTTATTAAGATTAGATTTGGGTTTGAATTCAGTTTCTCATCCATATGTTTAACTTTATAAGTAAATTCTTGTGTATGTGTATCTTAAGGTTTGTGTGTCCATGGCGAGGCAGCCTGCTGTGTTGGAGCTGTTGTTTAGGTGTGGTACAATCCAGCAGGGTCCCACAAACCTGTTGATTTTCTCACTGCTGGTACCATTTATCCATCGAGATGGAGCTCTGGGACAACAAGCTCGCGATGCCTTGCTTTTGGTCATGGCTACCTCGGCCAGCAGCCACGCTGTGGCCCGCTACATCACTGAGAACTCCTACTTCTGTCCGGTAGGTGTGGATGCATGTGCCTTTGTATCAACCAGTCTTTGTCTCATTACTATATACTGGTCTCTGTTTCGATGCTACACCACACCATGTCTGCCTCACCGCTACAAACTAGCTAAACTGGAAAGTTGAATCTATAACTCCATGCTGTAGGTACTTGCGACAGGCCTGAGTGCACTGTATTCCTCTCTGCCACGGAAGATTGAGGTGCGTGGTGATGACTGGCATGCCCTGCGGCGGGAGGACTGGATGGGCGTGTCCTCCCTGGTCCTTTTCATGAACAGTCTAGAGTTCTGTAACGCCGTGGTACAGGTGGCACACCCACTTGTCCGCTGTCAGCTAACTGATTACCTCCACAATGGCTTCCTGGTACCAGTCATGGGTCCTGCCCTGCACAAGGTGACACACTGTTCTTCACTCCACCGTATGCTCTATGTGTGGTGATGTGTCTAATATTATATTTGCTCAGAGACATTTGACAGGCATTGTTATGAAGTATAATAATTTTTTTTCTCTCTGTCCATCCTTGAAATCCAGTCATCTGTGGATGAAATGATAGCAAGTACAGCATATCTGGACTTATTTTTACGTAGTGTCGCAGAGAAAGCTCTTCTCAAGACCTTTCTTCGCTTCATACTGCTGCATCGTCATGACAACGACACAATCCTCGATACACTGCTCACACGCATCAGCAGCAACTCACGGGTAAGTCTCGGCCTCTGGGAAGTTTGACAGATCTGTCTGGTTTTCTTTTCCACTGGGAGAGGAGCTCTGTATCTGTTTCCTGCATAGCTGACCAATGTCTTCATGTAGTTTTATGATAGGGGGCAGTGTGTAGTAACTTTCTGTGCCTCCATCACTCTTTAGCTGTGCATGGTCTCTCTCAGTCTCTTCAAGACTTTGCTCTCCCTCAACTGTGAAGACCTTATGCTCCAGCTCGTTCTCAGGTGTGTGTCTGTTCCACACGTACACAATTACCTTCATCCTTCTTCAGTCCCTGACTGATGTCAATTCAGTGCAGTCATTAATTTGCCGTTTCATGTGTAGGTATTTGCTGCCTTGCACACATGTGATGCTGAGTCAGCGGCGTGCAGTTAGAGAGACCGACCTCTATGGCAAATCAGCCGATAAGTTTCTGTCTCTCATCCCAGAATGCTGCCGAATCACCACAGCAGCCTGTAATGAAAAGGAGGAGGAACCTGCCTTCTGGGGGAAAGGTACAAACATGCATTAAACAACACTTAAATGAAAGAAGGGTGCGAACTTCTTATAGCGCTAAGCAACAGCCGGCTGAGGTGCACCTTTGATGTGATTCGACTCTCCAGCAAACTTAACTTGACAGCAATTCTTTTGTTTCCGGCACATCATCAATGAGTTCTTTTACAAAGTGAAAGTACAGTGATCTCAAACATTCAGCGGAAAATTCTTAAAGCTCTCCCACTGTGTTGTTAACTCAAACGAAAACGTTATACACAGGCTGGCGTTGTCCTCTTATTCCTTTTGTTTTATTATTAAGAAATGCATGTGTGGCCCATGACTGCATATTTTATTCTGCAGAAAGCGTTTGCTAACCACTGTTTTAAAACAAACAATCCAGAGGTGGTGGTGGCTAATATGTGTGAAAATTGATCAAGCACTTAATATCCTGTTGGGAATAATTGTTGTATAATTTATCATCAGTCACAACACTGTGAGCATAATTGGTCAGGAATCCGTTTTTAGATCTCAGGCACTGTGATAAACCAGTCATCCATTTCTGCACCTTATTCAGTGCATTTTAAATCAGCAGGCATAATAATCAGCATGTCTTCACATCATCTGCAGACATGCATATACAGTAGGAAGTTATAGCAGTGTGTCTGGTGGTTATTATGGTGCTAATTTTAAAGATTCACAGACACCAGTGACTTACTTTCTTTGTTCTGTCTGAATCAAGGGAGAGCAGTCTTAACATCTACTCTGCACATCCCCTCTGCCAAACATGCAGCAGCAACAATTTACACATTAAGGAAAAATAAAGAACTTCACACTTTTTTTTTTTTTTTTTTTGCTCATCATGAGGGGGGAAAAATAGGATTAGAAAATCTACATTTGTACCAGCATCTTAGAATAGTCTGAAGAATAGTTATTTTGTGTGGTCAGTGACTGCAATTTTATATGCAAAGTAATTTGCTATCAATCATTATAAGCAGTGCATATCGTAAAAACAACTTTTTTTTTTTTTTTTTTTTTTTGTAGTGAAGGGTAGCCTCACTTCAGAGTCTCCTATTCACACCAAACCCAGCACTCCATCTCGTTTGGCGCTTTTCATGCGCCAGCAAAACACAAGCAACCCATCCTCCACTGCTGCTTCTGACAACACTCCCTCCTCTCCTCGGGGCAGCTTTGCAACTGCTTCTCCCAACAGCCCCATGCATCAGCCTCCTGATGCTTCAGAAGTGGAATCCGGTTACATAGAGTACCTCAGAGATGCACGGCGGGGCATTGAGCTCTGCTCATGGGCCTGTCGGAACTGGTCAGCCCCTTACGATGGAGAAAACCCTTCCCCCAACTCCGCACCACCTCCACCACTGCCACCCACATCCAACCCATCTCTCAATATAGTGCCTGAGCACTTCTCCATTCAGCAAAGTGGACTTAAAGACATCCAGCAAAGGGCAGCCATAGTGGCAGCAGCGCGTACAGAATGGAGCAGCTCAGATCGGAACAGTGGAGAGTGGGATGTAACAATCAGTAAGAACTGCATTAGCCTCACACCTCGCAGCAAAAAACGCAGCCTGTTGCCCAATTCTGTTTCTCTGCAACCATCATCATCATTGCCTTCCTCAGCAGTTCCCACGTTAGGGCCAGGCGAGCCTGCAGCTCGCCACCCTCATGCACTTCCACGTCGAGCACTCTTTAATGGCACTGGACAAGCAGATGAGTGTGTGGATATGTCTGATAGAGGGATGGAGGTAAAGAAGGTGAAGAGAGATGCAGATGCTAGTGGAGGAGTAGAAGAATTGGGCATGAATGGAAGAGCGAGTATTGTGGCTACAGAATCTAGTCTTCCTTTGCAAGGAGAGTGTATAAAACCATCTCAGGTGCAATCTACTTCGCTTCCACAACCACAGTCAAGCCCGGCGAACTTGGAACGGCGAACCCAGGAATGTAACTCCAGTGAGGGACAAAAATCTACTCCAGCCACGAACTCAACTGAAACTTTAATTCCAACAAGCTGCAGCAGCCCAGGGTTAGAGTCGGTCGAGAGCCTTCTCGATGAGCTGCTAGAACAAGCACCATCTGAACCACTGTCTGAAGAATCCAATGGCCAGGGCATCAGTATTGAAGCATTTCACCAAGAGCTAAGAGAACTAGAAGAGCGAGTAAAGGGAAGGAGGGTTCACAAACGAAGTACTGATGAATTTATACAAGATCCTTTATCTAATCTCCCTGATCCAAACCAGACTGATGAGGAGTGCCCTTCTTTGGGGACTGAGCAGGCAGCTGAAGAATCAAAGCCTGAAAGCTCCACTCCCGCCGTGTTCAGCCCAGCACGACTACTTGGACAGCCTCAAGCACAACCATACATAGGTAATAATTTGTGATTTGTATATGAATTAAAATGGTTGATTTAATTTAGCTCAAGAGCTGTCCACTTTGTGTGTGCAGGACCCTTTTTGACAGTGCTGTTTTCAAAGCTGGAGAACATGATGCAAAATTCTTTGTATGTAAACATTCTGCTGACGGGCATCATGTTTCAGCTTGCCTGTTACCCTCAGCCTCTGCTCCGCTCCTTTCTCCTTAACACAAATATGGTGTTCCAGCCTAGTGTCAAGTCTCTCATACAGGTATGACTTTACTGGACACAAGACTTGTGACTTGTGGTGTAACAGATTGTAGTTGATCTGTAATCCATACAGATCCATGTTTTGGCATGCAAGCAAACCGTGGAATAATTGCTAAGTTTAACCATCATAGTAAAGTTTTAATAAAGTTTGAAATCTTTATCAACATCCACACTAAATAGATTTTCACTCGCTCAAACTCAATATTTCTTGCAGTGATTTTTTTTTATATATATATATATATATATATATATATATATATATATATATATATATATATATATATTCCCTCTCTTAGTCTTTCTCCTGCCTGCAAGCTTTGGGTAGGACACAGTTGCTGGATCATATACTGCAGACAAAATACCCCTATGCTGTGCTGAAAACCCTCTCACTCTGATTAAACAAAACCAGGCCAAATAATAATGTCTGTTCTAGAACTGTATTGGAACATACTGTATCCAAATTACATACGCACATACTTTTTCACTAAGTCTAATCTTTTATTACCAAGATAATAAAAAATATCCCAATATCAATTATATTTTTATTCACTATTGTTTAAAGGAATTAGGTACTGAGTACTGAGTACTTCTTTTAACAACCGTAAATTAAAAAATAACTAGCATTCACATCATCAAATAAACGTCTAATGTTCAACATTGTTTGCATTTAAGATGATGCTCAAGTGTTCTTTCTTGAAGTGTTCTGCAAGTATTACATTGAAATCCAAATTATATTGGGCTCCCTTTTTTGTGATCCAAAAAATATCCCGTTTGTCAAATAACACGGAAAAAGATGATTCAAACTGTGAGGTTTTTTTTTATTATTGTATTCCACAAGAGACCGTAAACAGCGAGCTATAAAGTGTAACAAAATGACTGATCCCTCTGATAATATTAGAGACCAACACATCTCAAATAATTGTTACATGAGAGACAATTCTCTAAATCCGGTGAAAGTTGTATTGTTACATGATGTCCCAGAGTCAATTTAAATGAAAATGTTCACTCAAGAACAATCTTTTTGAAAGTAAGATGGGGTCAGTTCCCGTGGTACTATTAATAGCCTTGAAGTGAGCAATATTCATAAGTTTTAAGGCAAATTGTTGCTCCTACCTGGCCTGTTAAGGAGAAAGACTTAAAAATGGTTTTGGGTTTTCATAGGAGGTTGTGGCTATATGCAAGATGTAAAATGTATAAACAAGCAAATGTATGTTAAAGAGCCATTCAAGCATTTGTTCAAAACGTTTTTTTTTGGGCTTTGTTGCACTTACCTTCCTTTACTTTTCACTTTTTTTCAGGTGCTTGGATCTGTAAAGAATCGTATTGAAGGATTTGCTGCAGTCCATGAGGAATTTCCAACTATGCTAAGGAAGGCTCGGCGCTTCCTTGTCACACGAGGCAAAATAGACTGGACAGATTCTCCCACGGGGGTACCCCCTCTCCGCCGATCAGATTCAATGGGTTAGTAAAAAAAAAAAAAGGCAGTGTCTATATTTATAACACAGTATAAAAAGGTTAAGTACAGACCTTTTGTATTTTGAAAATTCTGATAGTCTGATTAACTGTGGTAATTATACCTGCATATAACTGCATATCTATCTTTTATAGTGAAGAGTCGAAAGCCATCACTGGGTGAGCTGATCCTGAGGCATACCAACAGTCCAACACGAGCACGCCACGCAGCTCAGGCAGCTCTGGCACATGTGAGGGACGGTGGGCATTCTCTGCACAGTGCTTTATTCCGTGGTGTGGTCGCCGGAACTGGGACTTCCAGTCTGGAGAAACAGGCAGAGGCACTGCGGGTAAAGAACACGGTTTACTGTGCCGTCATCTTCTCTGAGTTTCTCAAGGAGTTGGCAGCTTTGGCACAGGAGCATGCAGTGGCCATGCCCTTCCCACCTAGCCAGGGCACTGAGGAGTAACAGACACTGTGCCCAATCTTTCCATGGTTTTTAATAGGAATAAGAAACCAAGCGTGTGAGGATAGGTGTAAAATAACATGTTTATAATATTTTTTTTAATTGTACAGGATATGTAAAAGCTTCATTGTTAAAGCTTTAGAAAGTTGTCCATATGAATCTTGTATAAATTCTATATAAAATATGTGTATAATGTTTTTACTCCGTATGCTCAGAGCAACTCGTATGCTTTAACATGGCTGTACACAGGCACTCCCTGAAAGCATTTAGGTGTTATTTCGCAACATATCCTTTTTTTTGTTTTTGTAAGAGGCATGCTGCTGTGATCTTTTTATATTAGTAGGTCTGTACCGAGTAAATCTATACGAGGAATCTACTTTAAAAAAAATTTAAACAAAGCACCATTAAACCCCCATATTTCTACTTGTGTAGGTTTATATAGGAAAATGATTGTCAATAACCATATTACAGTAAGTGTCTTGATAGCCTGACTAAATAATTACTATTTACAACCCCCTTTTAACCAGACAAAGTGAAGAAAATGACAACATGCTGGTAAGCTCATGCAGCACCTACCCATTAAGCAGAAATATTTTCTTGTCCAAGTACAAATACATTTTTAAAAACAGGATTAGTGTGATTAGGTTACAATATGGATCTTTAACACAATCTTACTTCTCTTTTTTTTGCTCTAAAAGGCCCATTTGCAAAGTTAATGAGGAGCACAGAACAGTTAGCTTACATGAATTATACAAAACTTTACTCACAGAAATCTTGGGTGCATTTGTTGTGTATTACAATGGAGAATTTGAACCTGAACACATGCGTACCCTGATAAAACCTAGTTTGATCATTCGGAGCATAAGATGGTCAAATGTGTGCTGTAACCTGTTGAAGAGATACTGCAGGCAACTATTATTATTTTATAATCATTTATTTCCATCGTCTTACCCCACAATCTAAGTCACAAACCAATGTGAAGGAACTCATTTCCTAACTAAAGCACACTACTCTTTTGTCTGAGAGGCGTTCAAGAGAAACCTGACAAAATTTCTTGTAAATAAGGGTGAAAAATCAATTAAGTTTTACAGAAGACTTAAGCACAGTACAATGATGAGACTTAACCACAGTGAAACATTTGAATGGTTCAAATATTTTAAAGAAAACATTCAGCAAATTCACTGCCTGATCCTTAAAAAGCCAGAGATGCATCTGTCTGTGGGAACGGTACACAAAATCATTCACAAACACCTTTTGTCCATAATAGGATCTCGCCTGTACAATCGCCATACAGTCCTTACCTTGCTCCAAGCCGTTTCTACATGCTTATGCCATTTAAAGGAGTTCCTGGGAGGCCAGTGTTTCAGATGTGATGCAGGCAGTCCGATTATGGCTCTGGCATACTGAGAAAATTGTCTATTTTCATGGTATCCAGGCATTAGTGAAATGCTGGGAGCAGGGGATTGTATAGAGAAATAAAGGGAGTTTTTACTCTCATAACTGTGTTCTTTTATTGTGCACAGTAAAGTGTCCTGGTTTGACTTGAACGCCCCTTGTTTTATTGTATATTTAAATTTAACAGCATTCTCAAAAACATATAACACAACAATAGATGTGTACATCCTGATACACCACAGTTGTCCAAATAAATTGCCATTTTTCATAGGTGTTTGCTGTAGGCGTTCCTAAAGATTGTCTACAGAGTATGAGCTATTTTTTTCCCCCTCCTCCCTTGAGAGGAGATTAAACAGACATAAGAGACATAGCATATAACAGTTGTTAGGATACGGTGGCTTGATACTAAGCTACAGAATACTAAGCAACACAAATATCATTTAAACCCTGATTGTAAACCCCAAGTGCAATGCCCTTATTATATGCCACAAATATACCCACCGTTTCAGTGAGTATTTAGGAGGAAATTTCTGGAGTTGACCAGTCAAGCATGATCATCTCAAAGTGTAGTTAGACACATCGTCTCAAAGAGTTAAAAAGGGATCACAGGAAGAACATACATACTCCAATAGAGTACTGCATGCGCCACTTTTTATGTTCTTATTGTCAAATTATATTCGATTGCACATACTGCGGATTGTATATCCTCTCTGACTGGAGGTGGTCCTGAGAGACTGTGAAATGGCACAGGAAATTGACTGGAAGGAGAATAACAACAACAGGAGGAGGAGGATAATCATTGCAACAGGAGAATTAGATTTTCGAAAAAGCACTGATCCTTTACTGGCTCTTTATGGTGCTCTATTTAGTTTCTGAATAAGTGGGCCATTTAGTTTCCCTGGTGGCCGTTTTCATAGATGACGAGACTGTCAGGTTTTAGGCGAGTTCCTGCACAGGGAATGTGCCAAGTTCAGAGAAGCAGAAGCAATCTCGGTGTTGCAGCATGCACTAAGTTCGTTGTACGTTTTCGTTTCTTTTGGAATAATTTTTCCCCAGGAGACTTTAGTATTCATTGTGAAAGTACCACATGTGCTGGTGTATGTGTGGGCGTTCTGTTCTCCTTTTTTTTTTTTATAAAATTTTTTGTACTGATTCTTTGTTTTCGTGCATTCAATTTTGCTTGATTCTACCTTGATTTTTTTCTAATTATTCACAGCCATAGAGCCATTGTCACACTTTCTTAAACTTTCTGTACACATGTTGTTTTTTAATGTTCCATATGTTCTAATGCTGTTTCGCTTAGTGGGAAAATTTTGTTTTAGACCTGTAAATTTAATTGCACTTGATTTATAGTTGTATATGTATATATAAATGCATACTGGATAAAATACTGGTTAACTTAAGAGGATGTAAATGTTGCAGCTTGGACTCAGTGACACTTCTCAATCCGTCCATCCCTTTGTCCCCCACTTAGCCATCTGCTCTACTGCTATCCATTACCAGCAAGCTTTTCATTTCTCAGACTTTCCTTGGAGTGTTGCTCCCCAAAGATGCATAGGATATTGAAGTTTCAATCAGGAGATTTATTCATGCTTGTTTTTAACATAACAGAACCATTACTACATATGTTTACTTAAGGAACAAATGTCATATTTCTTTTATGTTTGTTATCAGTGGTGGAAATATGGCCTATGTTGCAATATTCATCTAAAATCTTAACTGCCCTTAAGCTTTTGTTCAGGGTTTATGAAGTGTTTGTATGTGCCAGGCACTTACTGAATAGTCACTTTAAAGATGCTCCAAGTTGTTGACGGGAGTTATCTACAAGTGATGTTATGCTATTGGCTGTTGTGTCTCTAAGCATGTAAGGCATATATTTAAGTTGAAAGGGGAATATTTATGAGCTGTTTTAGCAACATCAGAAGAAGTAATGGTGCCAAGTATTACTCAGTAAGCAGATTACTGGCCCCCTGTGATGTATTTACTGCTAAATAGATCTAAAAAAAATTTTTTTTATTTGGGCACCATTGTGCACATATATTGACAAAGTATGTTGGATCACCTATGCCACAGAGGCTGCTCCAGTACACATTGTACCTTGAGGTTATACCTCAGGAATATATTCAGGATTGTAAAACTGAAGAAAATAAAAAGTAATGAAGCTTTTGACAACGCAATTGATGTCCTCAGGTGCTGGCTATATGAAATTTGGAAAGCTGTGGTTATAAAATCAGTGGAAACTGTAAAGGATTTTGTAGATGATTTTATTCATTACTTATTACTGTTCATTTCATTTCTTTTTTTTTTTTTCCTTATCTTGGCTGTTTTTCCTTTGAACGGTGAAGCGCTGATGTGTTCGCGGCTTGTTATCTATGCAAACCAGCTCCTGTTGCTCTTAATCTGAAACGGTTCAGCTTTTGTGTGTACACAGTAATGCGTAAACTTGGGAAAAATCACCAAGCCCTTCTTTTTCCCTTAAAAATTCACATAACTGTATGGAATCAAATGCAAAATGATGAATGTTGCCAGAAATATTTTTCTATATAAATCCTGATGAGTACAGCTGATCTCAGTAGGCAAAATCAATGGTTACACTTTAAAATCTGTAAAACACTAAAAGGGATTTGTTTTTAAGAAATTAATTTATAAATGTTTTACTTGGCAATACTTACGATGTCTTGGTCTTCATTTAATCGTGACGTTTTTGTTGTGCTTGCTATTGTCAGTGTGTTTGTGTTTTTCAGTACAAACACATATCAAGGAAAAACAATCAGTGCCTCATCTTGCATACCATAATTCCATGGCATAAAATATTATGGATTGCTTGCTGTCCATCTATTTTCATATTTACATTGGTTTG